>OW240915.1:269898577-269923225 GCA_933207985.1 Pelobates cultripes | reverse complement strand
CATAAAATTCCAGCCGACCCTATCGAATGCCTTTTCTCTGTCTAATGCCATCGCTAAGAAAGGGGTTTTATTCTCATGGATCTTAGTAAATATATTTAATATCCTCCTAATATGATTAGAGGACGCTCTTCCTGGTATAAAACCCACCTGATCCTTGGCAATCAAGAAAGAAATTATATTCTTGATTCTTTTAGCAATAATTGAGGCATAGATTTTATAGTCATTATTTAATAGGGCAATAGGTCGATAATTGGTTATTTCTTCTGGGTTTTTATTATTCTTTAGAATAGGAGTAATATTGGCTACCAGCATTTCCTTAGGTAATTTACCAGTATTAATCGCTAAATTGTAACATTCTACCAACCCCTGAGCCAGTCTATCCCTATACATTTTAAAAAAAGAGTCCGTGAACCGGTCTGGGCCTGGCGCCTTATTTTTTTTCATAGTATCTATCGAGTCAGTAACTTCTTGTAGAGATATCTCTGCATTTAGTTGATCTAATTGTAGTCTAGGGATATGAATACTCAAGAAATAGTTATTTATATCCTCTTGGGATGATATCATCGGTAGATTATATAGATTATAATAATAATCTCTAAATACCATTCCAATTTTCTTAGGATCTAATATGGTATCATTTCCCTGTTTTATTTTTGTAATTAGTTTATTTTTTTTGTCGATTCTTCACTTTATTGGTAAGAATCTTATCAGCCTTATTCCCCATATAATAGTAGTTCATCCTCATAATCTGTAAATTTCTGTTTATTCTAGACATCAAAATTTCATTAATTTTATTTTCTATGATCCTGATCTGATTTGACATAGTTCTTACAGGGGCAGCGATATTTTCCTTGTAACATTCACTCAATTCAATATATAGACCAGATAAAGATTCTTGTCTATTTTTCTTATCTTTTGCTTCTAGACTAATTAGGTGGCCCCTAATAACGCTTTTAAATGTCATTATCCTTCCAATACATGTCTATCTCCTTAGCAATCTGTTCCCTATTCGCTTTAGAGATTAATAACTTATTATTTAATTTCCAATCTGGTCTTTGCTTTAAAATATTCTTCTTTAGCTGTATTTTGACCAAATTATGGTCCGACCACGTGACCGTACCTATATTTGTAGACTGCACTTGTTCCAATAAGCTTCGATCTCCAAATATAAAATCTATTCTTGAATATGAGCAATGCGTCTTACTAAAACACGTAAAATCTTTCTCTGAAGGATGAAAAATCCTCCAAGAATCATAAAGCCCTTCATTTTGAAAAATATTGCGAATTTTTTTTGCCAAATTAATAACATTTCTAGAGGGACCTTTAATCCTTTCAGAGCTTCTGTCTAAGTTAGGGTCAATTGTCAGATTAAAATCGCCCATAACAATAGTACGTCTTTGCTTAATTTTTTCTAATTGTGCAAAAAATTTGTATAGAAACTGAATCTGAGAAGTATTCGGGGCATAAATATTCGCAATTGTATATAGTTGATTTTCTATTGTACATATAAGAATAATCCATCTACCCATCTTATCAGTTTTCACATGCTTTATAGAGAGGTTTAATACAGATGAAAAAAAAATAGCTCCTCCCCTATTTTTTTTGTCTTTAAACGAAGAACAGACTGAAATAGGAAAGTCTTTAAAGCTGAATTTTATCTTATCATCTCTCCGCCAGTGAGTCTCTTGTACTCCGACAACTTGCGCATTTTCTTTTTTTGCATGTTCAAATAATAATCTCCTTTTTTGTGGAGAATTCAAGCCCTGTGCGTTTATTGAAACAACACTAATCATGTGTTTCTAATCCTACTTTTTCCTTCTCTTTCCATATTCTATTATCTTATCTTCTAACTTATGTGATTGAGTTTTATCTTTCCTGGCAGACTGCGTCAACTTATGACATACCAAACAACATATGACACTTACAAAAAACACTACATATAAAATAAACATCCCTTAAGGAAGTGTGGATGGTCCTGTGATTAGCCCTTTTTCACAGAGCCTCCAAATAGATCCCATTCGGGATCAATATTTTGATGCTGAACCGCCCCCTTCGGGGAGTATTTTTAGTCACATTATATTGCCTTTAGTCATAGAAAGTTTTCAAATAAACAATCCTGGTTATCCAGCTAACATACGGCATCACAAGGAGAGAGAGGAGAAAAAAACAACCCTATGAACCTAATTTATTATCATTATAAATTATAATTTCTGGACCATAATCCATTTCTCTCATCAAAAAATCAGATCTTTATATATACTCTATTTATAATCATTTGTCCTTCTTGAGGTCTCTATCATCCACTTTCCTTTCTATCTGTGACCAATATCAATATCTGTGAACCAATATCATTATCTTGTGATCATTATTACTTGTGTGTTAATTTATCTCAAAAAAAAAAAAGAAAAAAGGATTTATCAATTCGTGCATCCTTCACTTATATTCTCTGCAGATTGTGAGCATAAAAATCATTAATCACACTAGTGAGTATCTATTCCACTTGCTTGCCTTTAGCTATTACCCTTTCTCCCCTTTCTTCCCTTTCCCTTTGCTATTTGAATGTATTCTTATTTCCTATTTCTTTTAAGTGCTCCAAACTTTATAAATATTAAATAACCTCATTTAGATGAATTTTCCAACTCCCATTTTAAATACGCATACTTATTATAATACGTCTATATTTCATTTGTTCCTTCTATAAATCATTATCCCTCCTAATTCCATTAGTGATTTTTAACATATAAAGTGTCCGATGTGAGTATCATTACAAGTATCTATCACCTCAAGGATTTCCAATTTATATTTTTAGAGATAAGGTAAAGGTAATGTCCTTCTTTTTTCGTCTTCTCGTCTTTTTTTTTCCCTTATAATATTATACCTTCTAAAGATGTCTTCTAAGTCGACCAAAAAAAAAAAAAAAAAAAGTAATATCCTTTATATTGTATTATTTATCTTCTCTCCTTCATCCTTTATCTCCCTCCGTTGAATTAGTCTGATTGAAGTTCTGCTGTCTAAACCATTTTGAAATTGCCATAACATCTGAAAAAGAGTATGTCCTTGCTTCATAAGAAATTATTAATTTGCAGGGATACCTCCAGGAGTATCGAATATTCTTCTGACGTAGAATCTTTGTATATAATGCAAACGGTTTTCTTTTAGCCCTAGTATAATATGAAATATCCGGAAAAATCATGATATTAGTGTATGGATCATTCAGTTTAATGAGTCTAGCTACTTTTAAGGCTTGTTCTTTCATTTTATATGTCGAGCAGCAGATCATTACGTCTCTAGGCTCGCCTTGCGCCACAAAATCTGGTTTCATAATTCTATGGCATCTTTCCAGAGAATTCAATGGATTTGTCATTTGAATGCCTAATTGCACTAAGAGCTCCGTTATATGGTCTTGCAGTATATCATTATTAACAGATTCTGGAATACCGCGGATTCTTAAATTATTACGTCGAGACCTATCTTCAAGATCTGCAATTTTGAGTTCCAATTCGGCTATTTTTTTTATTTGCTTTTCTCATATTGTCATCTGCAGAGGCTTGCTGGAATTCCAGAGCTTCTAATTTTTCTTCATTTTGCTTAAATTTTTTTTCCAGCTGTATTAACTCCGTTTTAAATTCCATAAGACCTTCATGCATCCCATTCTTAATCTTGTCTAATTGTCATTCAAAGCAGGACTCAAGATAGCTATGTAATTCTTCGGAGCTATAATCTTTAGAGGTCAGTTTCCTTTTTGGTAGACTCTTTGGCGACAGATTCTCAGATTCTTTGGGTGATTGAAATGAAGAGTCCGAAACATTCTGATGGTCTATTTCCTGTTTCTGTGTTAGCAACGGCGCTGAAAAGGAGAGCCTCCTATCAGTCTTGCCTTCTTGTTTCTTTTCTCTGTCTCTCTTGGTAAGCTGTTTGTTATCTTGGCCTTTCCTTGATGCCATGGCAAAAAAAAATAAAAAAATATATATATATATATATATATATATATATATATATATATATCTCGCTCCTTTTTTTTAATCCTTTTTGATCCAGGTTCACTTAATTGCACTGAGAAACGTTATGCAGCTTGGTGTCTCCCTTAGTCCAGAGTGCAGAGGAAGTGCTTCTTATTTTGAACAATTATCTTGAACAGTTTATTTATTAATATGTTTTGAGACCTTCAGAGACCTTCAGAGTACTACTCAGCTGTTCAGATATCATAGATTATAGGTCTTATAGGTCTTAAAATCTCTAAAGAGCCTTTTATACAGCTCAAGTTCTCATGCAAGACCCCCCATTTTTTGCAGTACTTCTCTATTTCATGCCCCTGTCTCACAGGACTTACTTGTCTGCCGGTTGTAATTAGGGGAAGCCAGTCCATCCAGTCTTCCTCGCACTGGGCGTCCTCAGTATCCGCCACTGCAACTCTAGTGCTTACTCGAGTGCTTGTTAGACTCCGTGCCTCTGTCCTCTGACATGCCTGCACCTTCCTGCAGCTGTGTGCAAAAAAAAATTTTTTATCGCGAGTAATCACACTCTCTGGTGCTCGACTGAGCTGCGGCTGCGGCTGGGCTGCGGCTGGGCAGCGAGTTTCAGTGCGGCTTCGGCTCTCATGCGGCTTCCCGATCCGTCGCTGCTTCACTCCCCTAGGGCGTCAGCATCTCCACGAGGAGGACGTGCGCTCCCGTACAGCGCTTCCGTCCTACGTCATTGCTCCTCCCCCCGGAACTTCAGTGCCTCCTTTTCTAATGACACCTCCTCCCCTTGTCCTGTCTCGGTTGGAGTCCCCCAAGGCTCTATACTTGGTCCCCTTCTATTTTCTCTTTATACTGCCTCTCTTGGCAAACTTATTACCTCTTTTGGATTGCACTACCACCTGTACACTGATGACACCCAGATATATCTCTCCTCCCCAGACCTGTCTCCTGCCGTCCTGCAACGTGTCACTGCTTGCCTTTCTTCCATCTCTGACTGGATGTCCTACCACTTTCTGAAACTGAATCTCTCCAAAAATGAGCTCCTTGTCTTTCCTCCACCTAATACTGATCCTCCTATTTCGCTCTCCCTTCAAGTTTGTGGTTCCCACATCAGTCCATCCTTGCAAGCGCGCTGTCTTGGAGTCATACTTGATTCTGGCCTCACCTTTGAGCCTCACATCCAGTATGTTGCCAAATCCTGTAGATTCCATCTTAAAAACATAGCCCGCATCCTCCCCTTTCTTACGCAAGATGCTACCAAGGAGCTTGTCCATGCTCTAGTAATTTCCCGCATGGATTATTGTAACCCTCTCCTGATTGGTCTTCCCAAAAGCCATACTGCACCACTACAGTCCATAATGAACGCTGCTGCCAGACTGATTTTCCTCTCTAGTCGGTTCTCTCATACCTCACCCCTCTGTCAGGTCTTACATTGGCTTCCTGTATGATATAGGAGCCAATTCAAGGTACTAATTCACACCTATAAAGCACTGAACAACTCTAGCCCCTCTTATATTTCTTCACAGATCCATAGGTATCTCCCTTCTCGGTCTCTCCACTCTGCCCGTGACCACCTCCTGTCCATTGTTCGCACCCGTACGGCCAACTCACGCTTGCAGGACTTCTCGGGGGCAGCTCCCTTCCTATGGAATAGCCATCCTACTGCCATCAGACCCTCCCCTAGTCTTGCATCTTTTAAGAAGTGCCTTAAAACCCATCTCTTTAGGAAAGCTTATGGTGTCCCAGACTAACCTCTACCTCACATACCTGTCTCTTGCTCTCTCCTAAAGGGCAGCCCATCTTATTTGATTGCAAATTCCTGTCCTATTGTGTTTTGCACCCCACCTCCTATAGAATGTAAGCGTTATGGAATCTGTTGGCGCTATATAAATGGCAATAATAATAATAATAATGTACAGGTCAAACGCATTCTTTAATAAGCCTTGATGCATTTCTTTATGATGAACCATCAACTAAAGTCTGGACAATGGGTGTATAATCCAGGACATTTCCTATTCTAAATGGCACAAGGCAATGTTATCCACTACCTCCCCTTTTATTATTTCCATCCCAAGTAAAGAAATTGAGAATCTGGCGTCATCATACCTGGCACGGGTTCATGAGTCTATTGCTGTCAGTCCACCACTAGTCCTGATTTCAGATGTGGGAAACAAGAAAGTATTCCCTTTGTGTAGAGTTTCCCCAATATAATAGACACAACCAGTTGTATTGGGTAAAAGCAGCAATCTGAATTTTATTAGGTCACACTCTGCTTTTTATGCAGTGCCCCTAGCATTGGGTTTCTAATGCAAAATTTCAGGGGTTTCCTTCCCACAAGCCATTGTGTTTGAGAGATAATTGAGCTGCAATTAAGCTAATCCAATTATCTCTCAAATAGGAACACTTACATACAATTTTTACATATCACACAAATACATGACAACAGCATTGGAACCCACAAACCCCGATCTGAGCGCAGAACATATCCAAAAAGTGCTCAGATCGGTTTGGTAAAATGAAAGTTATGTTTGTGCATATATAAACTGGCTGCCTCATAGAGGCGGTATTGCCAATTTCAAAAGGGGTTAATTTGATTGTACAGGAGGTCAGAGCTTACAACCTAAATTCCTCTTTGAAGCTGGGATCCCAGCAGAGCTACTCTGTAAGGTGTGAGGAGTCACACATAAGTGGCATGGAAGTCTGGTTTCAGTAAAAACTAACTCTCTCCTTTGCCATATGTCTTGATTCCCTCTTATAAAGGAGTCCTTTGATGTGAACAAGCCTGGTGTTCCAATATCCAAAAGAGACATTAATACCTGTCCACAGATTAATATCAAGCCTCATTTTTTATCATATTTAGAATTAGTCAAGCACAATCTTCCAATCAAGCCTAAACATGATTTGCGAACAAGGGGACCCCACAGAATCTGTTCAGTAACCGAACAGAAGGGAACAATTCCATTCAAATGCAGGGACACATTAGACGATACAAAGTATGATTAAGGGAACACGTATGAGGAGTCTCATCTCCAGTGACAATTCCACTTTAAAGTTAACTATAAGAAGTTAAAAAACTTATCAGTCATTAGTACCCAACATAAAAGAGGTCTCCATGCATGTAATTACCCTAAAATAACAACCCACTTATATTCCCTCAAAACAAGATGTTTGCCAAATAATGTTAATGATGATGTTAAAAATACTCAATTTTTCAGAGCTCTTCCAATTGATTTAAGCTCTTTAAATATTTGTTAAAGTTAGGTGGTTCATTCTTAGAATGCTCTGGTTAGGTAGAATGGCCATCTGAATTGGCATTTCGCCGTACATGGACAGTCTCTGACCCAGTCTTATTCTATAGATGTCACAGGAGTCGTACCTCAACACGCAGGAAAGAAGAAGTCAAACACAGGAAATCACAAGGGAATCTCTAGGACTACTAAATGAGGATCTAACAGAACCCACGATAGGGCAATGAATAGGGGCTAAAACAAGCCTTAAATAGGCTTACTTATGCTCAGATAGGTCCACGTCATCACTGCAATCCAAAACAGATTAGGATCGTAATGATGACGTGGTCACTTTAAGAGTAGGCATGATGTCACATCCACATCTATATATAGATGTCCTGCCGCGGCCGCATAGTTCGGTCAGAGCGGTCGGACCATGGAACGTTCGGACCGTGCACAGGAGGAGGTCTACGCGCCTCGGTGGAGGTAAGTAATGCAACAATAGAGTCATGTAATTATCACAAGCTTTAGGGTTTCATTTTTAAAGATTCACAAAGTGCTGTGTAGGACTCAAGAATAAAGTATGCCTCTCCTGGAAGGTTTCAGTGTTACTCTCTGGGTTGACTTAAATAAATCAGTTTAAAAAAAAAAAAAAGTACTATTCTCAAATTCTCAAATGTGCATACTTAGCTTTATGTAGGAAGAACATAACTTCATGTTAAAATTTGAGAACATATTAGGCATATATTTCAGCACATTTTGGTAAATTTCACAGACGGGATCCCTCATTCTTAGAATCTACAGGTATGAAAAAACGTAATGCTGATTGGAGAGGAGGTAATCACCTCCATATTCTGATAAGATGGGTTTTTACATTAGATAATAGGTGGACTAGCTTTTGAAATGGGCCATTATTTATAAAAAATTCTTTAACTATTAATTTTTATGTTCTCTTTTTAACTTTATACTTTTATCTTTATTCTTGATAGATTTTATTTTATATTGATGTTTTATTCTTTTATACATTTAAATAGTTTAACTTATTATCTCTCTCCTTTTCACTATGACACAGGAATCATTATTAGGATTTAAGGAGAACGTGGAAAGCTAATTATGTCCAAGGAAATCATAGGGCCGTGAAGGGGTTAACCCTGATTTAGAATAGTAAGCAAAAACAAAAAAAAACACTGTCCTAAATTAAGGATAGATCATAAAATATAATAATAATAATAATAATAATATGTTTTATGATCTATCCTTAATTTCGGGCAGTGGTTTTTTGTTTTAGGAATCATTATTACTTGCATCCCTCTATAGAAGTGGTTCCCAACCCAGTCCTGATGGACCACCAACAGTCCAGGTTTTGTCAGTATCCCTATTTGAATAAAAAAGTAAATCTTGGACTGTTGGTGGTTCATGAGGACTGGAATGGGGACCACTGCTCTATAGGACTATATCTACTATAGTATGTCTACGATTACAATGTATAGATTTTGCAGATCACATATATTTTGTATCCATATTAATGAAAGAGTCTTGCACAGCCTGCTTGATACACATTAAGCAGAATGTAACAATTTAACTTGAGACTAATTATTATTGCATTGCAAATGCATAAGGAATTCCCTTTCTCCTCTATTTATACTCTTTCCTTAACTATTTTGGTATTTATTATGTACAGGTATATGAACTAACTTTGCACCATAATTCCCTCTTTACTTTACTACTACTATTACCAATGTACTTTATAAGACTGTTAAGAAATTATATTTCCTTCCATCGTTGAATGCTACATGTCACAAGCTCATATTAAGCCAAGCAGGACCCAATATGCTGATTTTCATAAAAAATGTGTCCACATGTCAACATGAATGTATTTCCTTATATATAACGCAGACAGGATATTCACAGCTGTACACATTAATCTCAAAGCATAATCCATTCCTTAGAGTTTACAACTGTTGGTGCCTGGAGCATTAAACGTAAAGATGACATGTCTGAGGTCTCCTGGAGATGACAGGAATAAATCCAGCTCTTTCTGCTTACATCTCACTTTCATAGACAGTATGGTACCACAGACGAGAAGTATTTTAGATGCAGAAGACTATAATGATATGGATACATGTAACATTCTTCCCAGTTATCATTTTGAAATGCGGGATTAGTTCATCTAAATTTGACGGACATAAATTGGTTAGGATTCTAGAATTATGCGGTTCATAGATATTTGCCTCTGGCTTGACATGTCAAAACAGGAACAAATTGCAAAGGTTGTATAATTTTTAAATGATCTACTGACACTGTATAAAAGAGATTATACATTTTAAAAATGTAGCTATGGGGGGTAAAATAAGATTAGAGTTCCTTTAAAAATCCACGAAGATTCTTTTAAACTAGAATCTACATGTTTCTATACTGGTTTAGGTCAATCAAGGGGCAATTTCACAAATAATATTAAGTACCACTTTGCATGACCATCTGTTTATTTCAAATGACTGATAACAGTCTGCTTTAGGAGACAGATCTGATTCCGGGGTCCTGTCTTGCCATTCCACTTTAGTTTCCTGATGCCCCGCATCTGGGTACAGGTGGGCACTGTTCCTAGGTAGTACAGCACAAGACAATAATTAGACACCCTCGACCTGTTCTGGGGGTGGGAGGCAATAGGTTCCCTTCCTTTGTCATTTAAGTGCCCCCACTGGGGGAGGAAAACAGTGGGGGCCGGGGGAAATCCTAGGTCCCCCGCTTAGTTGAATAGCCCCCACTCATGGGGCATGGGTGGTTGTGGAAACTGCAACCATCTTCTGCCTGCTAGTAAAAAGGGAGGGAGAGGAGTTGACATGTGAGTCCTGATTAGAGAGGATTCACAGTTTGCGATTAGTAAGAGAGGAATTGAGAGCTGTGCAGCTTGTACGAGGGACAGATTGAATGGATTGAGAAATGGAAGAGTGATCTTGACGTAGAGTAGGTAGGTGTCAGAATGTCTCCTTAGTGAGGATTAACTCTGATTCGTATACATTACTGAGAGATGTCATAGTAGTCCTTTTGATTAGTACTTCATTATTTCAGGTACTTTTAATTAAGATTACCTAGTTAAACATTGCTCTGAGGATTTTCCATTGCGTGATTATTGTCTCTCTGGTCTGTTACAGCATGTGTATAACAACATTCCCTTTCAGCCACAGCCCATGTGTAGCTAAGTCCTGTTTTCTCAACTTGTGGTATGCATACCCAGGGGGTAGGTGCATCAAAAACAGGGTTGTATGTCTGGGCCAGATGGAATTCCAGCTCAAAATAGTTCTAGATTGGCCCTGCCATTACTCACGCTGTGTGCAGAGGCAGTTGTCTAATAAGGCGATTTAAGCAGTCACCAACGACTGCTGAACTCGCGTAATTGGATAGCCTCCTCACCTCTGGGTTGACTGATGCATGCATTGCCCCATTCCAAGCTCTCCCTGCCAATTTCTGATCATGTCATCTTCTGAGGCTGCCCAGCGTTGGGTCCTGGGGGGTTGAGAAGGACGAATTTGTGGGTGAGGCCAGCCTCACACTGCTGGTTTTAGAAGTAACAGGAAGGGTTCAACTTTTAGTTTGCCCACCAATATATGTACTAAAAGGGACAAATGTACTTCAGGGTGTCTAAAATATGGTATGTAATAACCAAACCAAATAATTCAGTTAATCAGCAAACACTGGGAAAAGCTATTGCAAATTGAGTTAATTACTAGCCTGTACTAGAGTCCCTCCAAAATTCCAAATTGTAACAGATGCATGAGGGTTGGTTTACATCAGATGGTATCCACATCACCACACTTGTATGGTGAAATATACTATTGTTAAATATTGGCCCTAATGAAGGGATAATAGAAACATAGAAACATATAATGTGACGGCAGATAAGAACCATTCGGCCCATCTAGTCTGCCCAATTTTCTAAATACTTTCATTAGTCCCTAGCCTTATCTTATAGTTAGGATAGCCTTATGCCTATCCCATGCATGCTTAAACTCCTTTACTGTGTAACCTCTACCACTTCAGCTGGAAGGCTATTCCATGCATCCACTACCCTCTCAGTAAAGTAATACTTCCTGATATTATTTTTAAACCTTTGTCCCTCTAATTTAAGACTATGTCCTCTTGTTGTGGTAGTTTTTCTTCTTTTAAATATTGTCTCCTCCTTTACTGTGTTGATTCCCTTTATATATTTAAATGTTTCTATCATATCCCCCCTGTCTCGTCTTTCCTCCAAGCTATACATGTTAAGATCCTTTAATTTCCTGGTAAGTTTTATCCCGCAATCCATGAACCAGTTTAGTAGCCCTTCTCTGAACCCTCTCTAAGGTATCAATATCCTTCTGAAGATACGGTCTCCAGTACTGTGTACAATACTCCAAGTGAGGTCTCACCAGTGTTCTGTACAATGGCATGAGCACTTCCCTCTTTCTACTGCTAATACCTCTCCCTATACAACCAAGCATTCTGCTAGCATTTCCTGCTGCTCTATTACATTGTCTGCCTACCTTTAAGTCATCAGAAATAATCACCCCTAAATCCCTTTCCTCAGATGTTGAGGTTAGGACGCTATCAAATATTCTGTACTCTGCCCTTGGGTTTTACGTCCAAGATGCATTATCTTGCACTTATCCACATTAAATGTCAGTTGCCACAACTCTGACCATTTTTCTAGTTTACCTAAATCATTTGCCATGTGGCTTATCCCTCCTGGAACATCAACCCTGTTACATATCTTAGTATCATCAGCAAAAAGACATACCTTACCATCAAGACCTTCTGCAATATCACTAATAAAAATATTAAAGAGAATGGGTCCAAGTACAGATCCCTGAGGTACCCCACTGGTGACAAGTCCAAGCTTCGAATATATTCCATTAACTACAACCATCTGTTGCCTGTTACTCAGCCACTGCCTTACCCATTCAACAATTTTGGAATCCAAACTTAAAGATTACAGTTTATTGATAAGCCTTCTATGTGCAACAGTGTCAAAAGCCTTACTGAAATCTAGGTAAGCAATGTCTACTGCACCACCCTGATCTATAATTTTAGTTACCCAATCAAAAAAATCAATAAGATCTCCCTGAAGTAAACCCATGTTGTCTCTGATCTTGAAATCCATGTGTTTTTAGATGTTCAACAATCCTATCCTTTAACATGGTTTCCATCACTTTCCCCACTACTGAAGTTAGGCTTACTGGCCTATAGTTGCCCAACTCCTCCCTGCTACCTTTCTTGTGAATGGGCACAACATTCACTAACTTCCAATCTTCTGAGACTACTCCTGTTAACAATGATTGGTTAAATACATCTGTTAATGGTTTTGTTAGTACACCACTAAGCTCTTTTAATAACTTTGGGTGTATTCCATCAGGTCCCATTGACTTATTTGTCTTTACTTTTGACAGTTGAAATTGAACCTCTTCCTCTGTAAACTCACATGTAATAAATGACTCATTTGTCCTTTTTCTTAACTGAGGCCCCTTTCCTTCATTTTCATATGTAAATACTGAACACAAATATTCAGGCAGTCAGCTAGACCTTTATCCTCTTCTACATACCTTCCTTCTTTTGTTTTTAATCTAACTAATCGTCGTTTTACTTTCCTTTTCTCATTTCTGTATCTAATACATGTTTTGTCCCCTATTTTTACTGACTGTGCTATTTTCTCTTCTGTGTGTGATTTGGAAGCCCTTATAACTTGCTTAGCCTCTTTCTGTCTAATCTTATTGATCTGTCTATCTTCCTCACTCTGTTTTTTATTTTAGAATTACGAATTGCTAACTTTTTGTTTTTTACTATTTTGGCCACATCTGCGGAGTACCACAGTGGTTTCTTGATTTTTTTGCTTTTAACGACAAGCCTAATGCAATTTTCTGTTGCCTTCAGCAGTGCAACTTTTAAAGAATCCAATTTCTCCTGGACTCCATTTAAATTGCTCCAGTCTGATAATGACTCCTTTACACATATTCTAATTTTAGAAAAGTCTGTTTTTCTAAAGTCTAAAACTTTTGTGGGGTGTGACTCAGTCACTGTTCTTATATTAAACCACACTGACTGATGATCACTGGATCCTAAACTTTCACCTACAGTAATATCTGATACCAAATCTCCATTTGTTAACACTAAATCTAGTATGGCCTCTTTACGAGTTGGCTCCTCAACAACTTGTTTTAGAGACAAACCCAGTAGGGAGTTGAGAATATGTGTGCTCCTGGCACAAGCAGCTATTTTTGTTTGCCAATTTACATCAAGAAGATTAAAGTCACCCATGATGATAACTTCCCCTTTCTATTTCCTCAACTAGTAGATTATCTAACTCTTTAATTTGTCCTGGGGGCCTATAAATCACACCTACACAAGTTACTGTGTGATTACCAAATTCTAACGTATCCCAAACGGACTCTATGTTTGCCTCACTAACTTTTATCAGGCTAGATTTTATGCTATGCTTCACATACAGGGCCACCCCTCCCCCTTTCTTGCCTTCCCTATCTTTTCTATAAAAAGAGTACCCTGGTATTGCTATGTCCCAGTCATTTTTCTCATTATACCATGTCTCAGTAACAGCGACTAAATCTACACTATCAGTTGCCATTATTGCCACAAGTTCATGGATCTTATTCCCTAAACTGTGAGCATTTGTAGACATGACTCTAAGCTTATCATTTTTTTAACACACTTGCTACAGGCACCTTCTGTCCTTGTTTTGGGGACAATTGGATTGATGTTTTATCACCTTCCCCTCCTAGTTTAAATACTAGGTAGCTTTAGCAGTGGTGATACAATGTAGGTCTTATACAAGGTATCCATTAACTGTCCAAGCAATTGATTATTTATTTTATTTTCAAATACATAAAAAATGTTTTCTGATTTAGTCTTCTATATTTTGCCCCAAACTACATGTTTGTGTGTCAGTTTCCTGTGTGTAAATGTGTGTATGTCAATGCCTTCAGTGTGTAAATGTGTGTATGTCAGTGCCCTCAGTGTGTAAATGTGTGTGTGACATATTTATTTAAAAAATATTCTCTACTACTTTTAATTAGGTTTGTTCGCCAATACGAGTTTATTTAAATATCAGTATCTACACGTTTTATTTGAAATTTAAATCAATACACATTTTTGAGACAGGGGTACTTAGGATTTTATTTAGACTTATCTGTATAAGGTTCAGTGGTCTGGGTGCCTATAGTGTCTCTTTAAGTGAAAGCAGACGCACAAAGCAGGAAACAGCCTGGGGAGACATCTAGGGAAAGGATAGAGAGACTGTTGAGACATTTAGGAGAGAGACATAGTGAGCACACATTTAGGGAAAGAAAGAGACGCTCTCACTAACAAACACACACTCACTGACATACACATACAGTGTCACTTGCCCACTCTCACTAACACACACACACACACACACACACACACACACACACAGTCCCACACACAGTCACTTGCACACTCTAACACACAAGCAGTCACTTACAGACTCTCACTAAGACACACACACACACACACACACACACACACACTGTCACTTGCACACTCCAACACACACTCACTCAAACACAAACTCACACAACTATACACAAAGCCACACTTTATTTACACACCTAAAAATAGAGCAATATAACACACACACACACACACACACACACACACACACAATTTACAACCATTCATACAATAAACAATCCTCCTTAGCCATGCCATACCTTGATGATGTTAAGAGGAAGAAAGGTCCAGGCTGCAGGAAGTTGCTCTTCTTTCTGCTGGGGGAGCAGGAGAGCCATGCACTCTGAGCACAGGCTGCTTCCTGTTCCCCTCAGAGAGCTTCTGGTGTTCACAGGCAGGGAGTAGCCGGGATACCAGGTCATGTCACTGCTTCCCCTGCCTGCAGGAAGCAGAGTGCACAGACACACACACACACATACACTCACAGACACACTCACAGAAACTCATAGACACACACACACAGACACTCATAGACACCTGGAAGCTGTTGGTAAGCTGTCCTACATGGATCACTCTGCAGGTCATTCCCTTGTATGAGCTCTTGATCAGGTTGACCACCTTGACTGGGATGCCGTAATGCTGGAGGAGCTTCCATATGCCTGTTCTGCTTCAGCTGCCAGTCCATCTATTTAGTCTCTCTTGTCCTTTCTAATGCTCTTCTTCACTGCTCTGTGGGCTTCTGCATATTGCACTTGGGCCTTGGCTCTTTCTGCCCTAGTCCTGCTGTTGTTTACTGCTACCATTTTCTATTTTCTCTCTTCTATCTTGCCCAAGGTCTCAGCTGTGATCCACTCTTTGTGGCGATGTTTCTTTGCTCCGACCACTTCTTGACATGCTGTTCTCAGTGTCTCTTTTATTATCTGCAGGCTGGCATGTACAACGCTTCTTTCCTCTTTCTCGTGCAGCTCATGTAGCACCTCAAACTTGTTCTTCAACTGAAATCCAAAATCCTCCCTGACGCTGGTGATCCTTAGGCGGCTGACTACACTATGTTGTTTCCATACAGTTCTTCTTTAACTTCAGCTGCATGCTGGCTACTACTAGGTGGTGGTCGGATGCCACATCTGCTCCTCTTCTAACTCTAACGTTCTGCAGGGATGTTCTAAACTTCTTGTTAATGCAGATGAGGTCAATCTAGTTCTCTGTCACACTATCCAGTGATACCCAGGTGTTTTTGTGAATCCGCTTGTGAGGAAAGATGTTACCTCCAATGACCAGGCTGTTGTGCACACATAATTCCGCAAATCTCTGCACTCCCAGCCCGTGTATCCCCATGACTTGTTCATATCCTGTGTTGTCGGGTCCAATCTTGGCGTTGAAGTCTCCCATAAGGATGACGATGTCTCTGGCTCAGAATGTCTCTACGATTTTCTGCAGTCTACTGTAAAACTCGTCCTTGTCTTTTTCATCGGAATCATTGGTTGGAGTGTAACTCTAGATAAAGTTCAGCTTAACCTTCTTATGCTTGGTTCTGATGGATTCTGTGATGCTTCTGAGGCCATGCTCCTCCCATCCAATCAGTGCCCTTTGTGCTTGCTTGGATAACATAAAGCCTATTCCCTAGCTGCTGGGTTCTGCTGTACCGCTGGTGGGCAGGATACCTGGGCAGAGGCCATCCACACCGCTCACCGCCTGGGCGGTCTCCATCTTGCGGATCGCCCCGCCAAGGGACTAAAACCTTGCGGCAAGCCTCTCCTCGGGTCCAGGGTTGCTTCTTGCACCGGGGCACAGCTGCAGGATGTTTGGTAAGGTTTTTGCCAGGTTTTAAGGGCTAAAATTCAATGCTTTTTCAGGAGCGGTTTCTCTGTGCGTCCACTCAGCATGGCGGTCTAGCCCCGCCACCTACAGTGACATTTTAAATGAAAAAATACAATGAGGTTGAAAGCAAGATCTTCATAAATGTCAGAGTTACAGCACTTTTTTATACATATAACAGAAAAAATAATGGTGTAGGATATACAGTGCGTAGGAGTGATTGTGAAAGAGGTTATGTTAAAGCAATTGCATTTCCTAGGCACTAATATTGATTATCAAAATAGTTTAACTAGGACAAATAAATGAAATGTATATAGACATATCTCTTCCTGCCCGGAGTACAACAACAGCTCTCCTGTCATCAGTCTCCTCTGATGACCACTTCATTGAGGTCTGTGTCCATCTGGTTTTGGTGATGCTTAGTATGATCAGGTTGTTCTTCTTCATTTCGGCAGCTATCTGCTTTATCTTGCCTGTCTTGTACATGGTCCTAACATTCCATGTGCCAATGTGAGTTCTCCTGGTCGAAAGAAGGGTAATTGGCTCGTTGGCTTCCTTTCAGCTTTCACCACCTATTCGTCTCCAAATTGTTGGAGGTCCTCCATCTTCCAGGAAATTTGTCTCTGTTTCTCTTTTTGGCGTTTCTGTAGTGGTTGAGGTTTTTTCCAGGGTGAGGTTGCTAGCCCCACGCCCCACCCTCCTCCTTTTTCATCTGGACTTGGGACCGGCAATGGCGGAGTTTCACAGACACACACTCACAAATTATAAATATTATTATTTTAACTTTTCCAACCAGCCTCCCTACCTTTGGGAGAGCTGGCATGGATCTGTCATTGGGGTTCAGTGGGACAGGCGGTTGTGTGCAAAGCAGGAATATCACAACTCCCTCACTGCCTCTGATGTGAACACACAGTCCATACAGTGGCCAGCTGGCATGCTCTTGGACCCCCCTATAACAGGAGTGAACACTGGGTACGTCTGAGCTGGCATTTGGGCATTTCTTCACTCAATTTAGAAGAACGTGCTGTACTGCTTTCTCGTTGATCCACTGATTTTCTTTCAATTAGTTTGATAACCTAGCTGTGACCTAATTGATTTTATACTGTTACCAAATCATGCCTGTTTTTCATATTGGGTTATTCTATTATGTTAAAAAAGCATAATGAGATAGAACTTAAATTGGACGAGTGTCAGAAAGACCTGGTGCTCGAACAAAGAAGGTTCAACACTTTGTCTGATGAAAATAATCTCCTTCAGGCTCTAAACTCTGACCTTTTGAATAAACTGGAAAGAATGAGCAAAATGGTGGATGATTATGATCAACAGATAAAACAGATACAGATGCAGCTAGATGAATATCAAAAGGGAAGTGAAGAATTACTGGGAAAAGACCCAAGTGATTCTTCTCAATTCCCTGATATTCACACACCAGACCAGGTTTTCATAAAACAGTCTCTAAGAAAAGAGGTGAGTAATTCTGAGAAAACACCTGTAGGTTCTTGGCAATCATGGGCAGAACAGTTTGAAAAGACTGTCCTGGCCATGCTTGACAGAGGGAATCAGATTCAAGGTGATAGGAATGAAAACAGACATGGTTCTGTTCACTGGCAGAATTCTGATGCAGATCAGAATTGTGACAGTGAACAAGAAGCTCAGAGTGATGGGAGTGAAAGTGATTGCACTGTCCACTCTGAAGGCCATGTGACTGATATGCCATCTGCACTGTTGTACGGGTCTAATTCCTCTTCAGCAGACAGATCGCATAGACGTTTACCCAAACACAGAAACAGAGGTCGTAAATCAACGATGCCTGTTTATGAAACACCAAAGGTTATTAAATTCCTTAGAGAGACTGTCCCACAATTTTCTAGAGGTTCAGGAAACATATATGAACATCTGGAAAATTATGATAGAGCAATGAATTCATTGGGCATGTATGATGACATTCATAAGAAATGGTTCATTACATGGACCTTTGATTCAATGTGTTGTTTTTATCTAGACAGTCTTCAAGCTATACAGTTAATGTCCTGGTCCAAGATGAAATATGAAATAATCATGGAATATGGTAAGTATAAAACCATTGCTTCTGCAAAGAAGGCGCTTTATAACTTAAAGTGCCGTCCAGATCAAAGCCCCAGGGAATTTTTAATAATTCTTAAAAATGCATACTCCGTGGCACAAAGAAAACCCAGGTATGAAAGCACAGACTTCAAAGATCTGTATTTTTATGCTATGCCAGTAAACATACAAATGAATCTCGCAAGAGATTACGATTGTAAGTTACCATTAGAATGGCTAGTCAGTCAGTGCATGAAATTGTATACTATTGTCAGGTATACCTAACATTCATGCTGCCGCCGGAACCCACTTCCGGGTTCACGGCGCTTAGCTCCGCCCTTTTTTCTGACGCGGTCTTTCCACGATACTTAGGAAGACCGCGCCAGATTCAAAGGGCTGGATTATACACTCAGGTGCGGCAGTAAGATCAGCTGCCCCACTCGATGCTACCGGCTCCTCTCTCAGACCTCGGCTTGTAAACGGATTTCTACCTTCTCATCCCTCAGACCTCGGCTTGTAAACGGATTTCTACCTTCTCATCTCTCAGACCTCGGGTTGTAAACGGATTTCTACCTTCTCATCCCCCAGACCTCGGCTTGTAAACGGATTTCTACCTTCTCCTCTCTCAGACCTCGGCTTGGACAAACGGACTTCCTTTCTCTCACTACTAAACTGCAGTTTGTTAAAAGAGACTCCTTCCTTTTCCTCCATTGGGTGAATTAACCCTTCCAGTGCCAGAGTGCTTCTAAGTTAAGTAAATCTCTTGTCAAGGAAAGCAAGTCATATCAATTATTATAGTATTTAATTTCTCTAAACTCTCTGTTGACAAATAAGCATTGCATTTTTTCCTTGCATGTGTATTTAAAGATACAGTCTACCTTGTTCACTTCAATAAAATAAAGGAGGTGAAACTTATTGTTTCTGCAGTTGAGTTCCAATTAAAGAGACATTACACAAAAGCATCACAGAATAATCCAGCCAATTCAATGGAACCAGCAGATATTAACTCTCAAGTTTCTGCCCTAACCAATAGAGTAGATACAATTGCTCAAGGGTTACAGGAATTGCAAATTACAAATGAGAGAATATTAACCTATGTTAGAGACATGCAAGGCCATCTTCCTCATGCCGCTCTTCAATCGGCTGGTGATCCTGCTGTCTGTAATCCAGAAAATTTTTATGGAGATAGAACAAAGTACAGAGAGTTTTTAAATTCTTGCAAACTTCTGATAGCTTTGAAACCTCGATCTTACCTCACTGAAAGGTCAAAAGTTTGTTCATTAATTTCCTTTCTAAGAGGTGAACCTATGGCTTGGGCCCATTCCTTTTTAGAGAATGATGATCCCATACTAGATTCACTGGATGAATTTTTTGAAGCTATGTCTTTATTATATGAAGATCCATATAAACAGGCTACTGCTGATTTAACCATCAGAACTCTCCACCAAAAGAACAGACCTGTTGAAGATTACATCGCCGAATTTAAAAGATGGGCTACCGAAACCCAATGGAATGACATCACACTACGCAATCAATACCGTCTCGGATTATCAGAAGCTGTGAAAGATGAACTCTCTCGTATTGAACTTCCTCCCACCTTAAATGCCTTGATTCAACTTTCCATTAGTATTGACAGACGTCTAAGAGAAAGAAGGGCTGAAAAAGTTCTTACTACGTCTAACTGGAGAAAACATTTTACTACTCCAAAATTTCC
Organism: Pelobates cultripes; assembly: GCA_933207985.1. Classification (NCBI taxonomy): domain Eukaryota; kingdom Metazoa; phylum Chordata; class Amphibia; order Anura; family Pelobatidae; genus Pelobates; species Pelobates cultripes. Next base: position 269,902,988 of record OW240915.1, on the reverse strand, counting down.
TGAAAAATCTCTTCCTCACAATGAACCTATGGAAGTTGGTATAATAAGAAGCCCTCTTACTTCGGAAGAAAGGATAAGAAGGAGACAACTAAATTTGTGCATGTATTGTGCTTCAAAAGAACATCTAATCCCAGAATGTCCCCTACTAATCCATTCGAAAGCTGGTAAGCTTCATTCATCTACTTCTATATTGAACGTTCTTCACAAAAAGAAAACATCTACTTATTTTTCTATATCTCTCATATTACAGTGGGATACAAAAAGAATCGTGACTGAAGCCATTATTGATTCTGGTGCTAATGGAACCTTCCTTGATTTTTCTTTTGTTGCAAAGAATAAAATTCCGTGTGTTCGAAAAACCAATTTTATTCCAATCAGAGTTATTGATGGTTCATTCATATCCTCAGGACCCATAAAAGATGAGACAATTCCTCTAAGAATGATTACCAATAACGTACATACAGAGTTCCTTACATTTGATGTTATTAAATCTCCACTTTATCCCGTCATTCTAGGAATTAATTGGTTAAAAACTCATGATCCTTTAATTAAATGGTCACCCTTTTCCATTTCTTTTCCTTCTGACTTTTGCAAAAAAACCTGCTTCCAACATATTCCTATTCTCCAAACTACTCAGGAATCAATTATACCTCCATTCTACTCTGACTTTTCAGATGTCTTTTGTAAAAAAGAAGCGGAAACACTTCCACCTCATCGAGCATATGATTGCCCAATAGATCTAATACCTGGTGCTCCCATTCCTTATGGACACATTTATCCACTTTCTGAAAAGGAATTACAGACCTTAAAAGAATATCTTAATGAAAATTTACGTAAAGGATTCATCAGACCCTCGACTTCACCGGCTGCCTCTAGTATATTTTTTGTGAGGAATAAGGACCAAACCATCCGACCCATTATAGATTACAGAGCCTTAAATAAAATAACCATAAAAAATCGTTATCCTCTTCCACTAATAAATGAATTAATTGAAAGGTTAAGAACCGCAACTATATTCACTAAACTCGACCTCCGAGGCGCATATAACCTCATCAGAATAAAACAGGATGATGAATGGAAGACCGCCTTCCGGACTAGATATGGTCTCTACGAATATCTAGTGATGCCTTTTGGGCTTTGTAATGCCCCTGCAACATTCCAACATTTTATAAATGATATCTTTAGAGATCTTTTGGATGTTTGTGTTATTATCTACTTAGATGATATTCTAATATATTCTAACAATTTGGATGAGCATAGGAAGCATGTAAGATGGGTTCTATCTAGATTGAGAACTCACAAATTATACGCTAAACCAGAGAAATGTCTTTTTGAAGTTACTGAACTCTCCTTTCTTGGATACATTATTTCACCTCATTCTCTGAAAATGGATAACTCTAAAATCGAATGTATTATTAACTGGCCCGTTCCTACTACTACAAAAGAATTGCAACGATTTCTTGGATTTGCAAACTTCTATAGAAAATTCATTAGAAACTACTCAGAGGTATCACATCCACTTAACCACCTTAACAGTACTAAACGTCCTTTCAAATGGAATAAAGATGCACAAGCTGCCTTCGATAGTTTAAAAAAAAGATTTACAACTGCACCTATTCTACAGCTACCTAATCCAACATTCTTGTATGTCCTAGAAGTCGATGCATCAGATTCAGCTATCGGAGCAGTTCTTTCTCAGCAAAAGACTCCTCAAGATCCACTTCATCCAGTCGCATTCTTTTCAAGATCCTTGAGCTCTGCTGAAAAAAATTATCCTATTGGTGAAAAGGAATTATTAAGTGTTAAAGCTGCCTTTGAAAATTGGCGCCATCTATTAGAAGATACAAAACAACCTATCATAGTCTATACAGACCATAAAAATCTTGAATATCTTTATACTAATAAAACCCTTACGGCTAGACAAGTTAGATGGAACCTATTTTTTAACCGGTTTAACTTCCAATTAATATACAGACCTGGAACTAGAAATAAAAAGGCTGACGCTCTTTCTCGAATTCCTTCTAAAACTTCTATTGATGTTTATCCTCCTAACAAAATAATAGGGATCCTCTCTTCTCTTCAGGATGACTTAAGGAACTTGAATCAAAAGGATCTTGAACTTCCCAAAACACCTAATTTAACAAAAAAGGATGGTATATTTTACTTTAAAAATAGAATTTATATTCCTCCCATTCTTAGGAACAAATTACTCAAAATGGTTCATGATTCACCCCTAGCTGGACATCCTGGAATAAAGAAAACTCTTGAACTAACTTCACGATATTATTGGTGGCCTCGCCAAGATAGAACCATTGAATTATATGTCAAAACTTGTCCTATCTGTCAAAGGTCCAAATCTGAACATAATCAACCTTTTGGATTACTACTTAACTTACCTATTCCAGAAAAACCTTGGCAATCCATTTCTATGGATTTTCTTGTTGACCTTCCTCCATCCCGACAGTTCACCACTATTCTTGTTGTTGTGGACCGCTTCACTAAAATGTCCCATTTCATCTCTTTAAAAAAATTACCCTCCTCCGTAGAATTGTCCAAAGTCTTTATTGATAATATTGTAAAGCTTCATGGTCTTCCAGAAGAAATTATTTCTGATAGGGGGACACAATTTACCTCCAAATTCTGGAAAGAGATGTGTCTCTCTCTTCAAATTCAACGCAAACTCTCTTCTGCCTATCATCCCCAGACTAATGGGCAAACAGAGAGAGTTAATCAATGTTTGGAACAATATCTCCGATGTTATTGTTCATACCTGCAAGATGACTGGACCACTTGGTTACCTATGGCTGAATTTTCTTACAATAATACCATTCATTCTAGTACGAAAATGACTCCTTTTTTCTCCAACTATGGATTTCATCCGTCCTCATTTCCCATCCCATCTAATTCTTCATCCAATCCCACGGTTACTTCAAAAAATGAATTTATGTCTTCTCTATTCCTTAAATTACGGGAGAATCTTCAACTCGCCCAAAACTACCAGAAAAAGTTTTTGGACCATAAAAGAAGAATTCCCCCTCCTTATAAAGTGGGGGATCTTGTCTGGCTCTCTTCAAAAAATATTACCACAAACCGTCCTTCAAAGAAATTGAGCTCACTTTTTCTTGGTCCTTTTCAAATAACTACAATCATCAATGATAACGTTGTTAAATTAAAACTTCCTCCAAGTTTTAAACTTCATCCAGTATTCCATGTCTCTTTGCTTAAACCACACATCCCTGATCCTTTCCATAGAGAAAATAGTAACAACTCCTGAACCTATCATCGTCCAAGGTGAAGAAGAATATGAAATTCATAAGATTTTGGATTCTCGTATCCACCGTGGCTCTTTACAATACCTTATCAGATGGAAAGGTTATGGAGTTGATGAAGATACCTGGGAAGCATAGGCGTGCGCACGGGGTGTGCCGGGTGTGCCTGGGCCACCCTAATCCCCGCGCACGCCTATGCATATTAAGACCGGCAGGGGAGATCTCAGGATCTCCCCTGTCGGCTCATGCAGAGCCGGCGCTATCCGAGCGCCGGCTCTGCTCTCAGCCTCCCTCCCCACTGACCCGCATGCAGGGAGGGAGGCAGGAGAGCACCCGGCGGAGCTATTGCCGCAGCTCCGCCGGGTTCCTCTCGCGAGATATGAGCGTTGCCACGGCAACGCTCAAATCTCGCGAGAGTGAACTCTAGCCCCACAGGGGTTAGAGTTCACTCTCCACTGGACCACCAGGGATCACAGCAGCAAGGATCCCCTCCTCCACTGGACCACCAGGGAAGGAAGCAGCAGCACGATCCCCCCTCCCTACAAAAGGTAAGAAGGGAGGGGGATAGCAAATAATGTACCCCCACCTCCACCCCCCACAATCACCCACCCACACACAGCACACACACATACAGCACCCACATACATACAGCACACACAGACATACACAGCACCCACAGACATACAACACCCACCCACATACAGCACCCACAGACAAACAACACCCACAGACATACAGCACCCACACACATACAGCACCCACAGACATACAGCACCCACAGACATACAGCACCCACAGACATACACAGCACCCACAGACATATACAGCACCCACAGACATACAGCACCCACAGACATACACAGCACCCACAGACATATACAGCACCCACAGACATACACAGCACCCACAGACATACAGCACCCACAGACATACACAGCACCCACAGACATACAGCACCCATACACATACAGCACCCACAGACATACACAGCACCCACAGACATACACAGCACCCACAGACATACATATAACCCACACACATACAGCACCCCACTGAGACATACAGCAACTCCACACACAGACATACAGAAGCACCCATACAGACATACAGCACCCATGTGACATACAGCACCCACAGACATA
>OW240915.1:269881850-269898477 GCA_933207985.1 Pelobates cultripes | reverse complement strand
CGAGGACTCCAAGCACTCTGCCTGACACCATAACCAATGCAGACCCCACGAACCGCCGCAGCTTGGTTGGGATATCGCCGTCTCCACCCACTCTGGACCCAGGACCAGGGTCCAGCTTCCAGCAGGTCGACCTCTCTCCGAATTCCAGAGAGCAGGAACAGGAACAAGCTCTTAGCAGAGCTTAGTGATTATACCCTGGGGAGTATAGTGATTATAGCAATCCCCAGAGTGTAGTTTCTCCAATCCCCCAAACGTGAGCCGAAACTTCATGAAGGTACAAGATGATCTGACTCCAATGAGCGTTTATTACTCCTTATATACAAGTTTTCAGGTCAGAGGCACACCCCCTGGACCTGGTGGTAAACTGTGACAAAAGGGAGACAAACCAATGGAAACACTAATTAACATGATAACACTCTCACATACACAATGAAATCCCTCCTCTCCATCCTGGAGATAATTGGCTTAAGGCACTGCAGTAAACTCAATTATCTCCAGGTACAGAAAATATCTACATTTAACACTAACAGCAAAATACGTAAAAGTACATAAAAATACATAATTCTTATTTTATTACACAGAACCACCACATTTAACCTATCCTCAGATAGCTCGGATCTGAGCGCCCAATCTAGGTGAACAGCGCTCAGATCCCATGAACAGAGTAGATTTTCCATGGGGTAAAGCATAGCAAGGGCTGTTGAGAAACCAAGGAGGGACAAAAGCAGTCAGTTCCAACTGGTTTGGCAGTGTGCCTGGGACAACGCCCTGCTGGAGAACAATAGACAGGAAACGGGGGAGGGGAAGAAACACAGCTTCCCTTGGAATCAAATGGGCAGAAACAGTCTTTAGAAGCCAATAAGCCCCAAATAGTCTTTTTAAATGGCAATACACCCCAGGGCCATAGTCATGAGGAAGGAGGCTGGCAATCAGGCTCCTCCAAAAGCCGGGGCAAAGGGCAGTTTGTCACCTAACAATCCAGGACAAAGGCATTTCACACATTACCTAATCAAAAAATCAATAAGATTAGTTTTGGCATGATCTCCCTGAAGTGTACATGTTGTCTCTGGATCTTGAAATCCATGTGTTTTTAGATGTTCAACAATCCTATCCTTTAACATGGTTTCCATCACTTTCTACCACTACTGAAGTAAGACTTACTGGCCTATAGTTGCCCGAATTTCTATTACCTTTCTTGTAAATGGGCACAACATTCGCTAACTTCCAATCTTCCGGGACTACTCCTGTTAACAATGATTGGTTAAATAAATCTGTTAATGGTTTTGCTAGTACACCACTAAGCTCTTTTAATAGCTTTGGGTGTATTCCATCAGGTCCTATTGACTTATTTTGTCTTTACTTTTGACAGTTGAAATAGAACCTCTTCCTCTGTAAACTCACGTGTAATAAATGACTCATTTATCCTTTTTCTCAACTGAGTTCCCTTTTCTTCATTTTCATCTGTAAATACACATACCTTCCTTCTTTGTTTTAATAATCTAACTAATCCTTGTTTTACTTTTCGCTTTCTCATTTATGTATCTAAAATGTTTTGTCCCCCTTTTTTACTGACTGTGCTATTTTCTTCTGTGTGTGATTGGAAGCCTATAACTTGTTTACTCCTTTCTGCCTAATCTATAGATCATTTTGTCTTCCTCATACTGGGGTTTTTTTTTATACCCTAAATGCTAACTTTTTGTTTTAATTATTTTTGTTCATGAGTACCACACAGTGGTTTCCTGAATTTTTGCTTTACTGACAAGCCTAATGCAATTTCTGTTGCCTTCAGTAGTGCAACTTTTAAATAATCCAATTTCTCTTGGACTCCATTAAAATTGCTCCAGTCTGATAATGACTCCTTTACACATATTCTAATTTTAGAAAAGTCTGTTTTTCTAAAGTCTAAAACTTTTGTTTTTGTGTGGTGTGACTCAGTCACTGTTCTTATATTAAACCACACTGACTGATGATCACTGGATCCTAAACTTTCACCTACAGTAATATCTTATACCAAATTTCCATTTGTTAACACTAAATCTAGTATGGCCTCTTTACGAGTTGGCTCCTCAACAACTTGTTTTAGAGACATTCCCAGTAGGGAGTTTAGAATATGTGTGCTCCTGGCACAAGCAGCTATTTTTGTTTTCCAATTTACATCAGGAAGATTAAAGTCACCCTTGATGATAACTTCCCCTTTCTATTTCCTCAACTAGTAGATTATCTAACTCTTCAATTTGTCCTGGGGGCCTATAAATCACACCTACACAAGTTACTGTGTGATTACCAAATTCTAACGTAACCCAAACGGACTCTGTGTTTGCCTCTCTAACTTTTATTAGGCTAGATTTTATGCTATCCTTCACATACAGGGCCACCCCTCCCCCTTTCTTGCCTTCCCTATCTTTTCTATAAAAAGAGTACCCTGGTATTGCTATGTTCCAGTCATTTTTCTCATTATACCATGTCTCAGTAACAGCGACTAAATCTACACTATCAGTTGCCATTATTGCCAAAAGTTCATGGATCTTTTTCCCTAAACTGCGAGAATTTGTAGACATGACTCTAAGCTTATCATTTTTTAACACACTTGCTACAGGCACCTTCTGTCCTTGTTTTGGGGGACAATTGGATTGATGTTTTATCACCCTTTTGCCCCCCCCTCCTAGTTTAAATACTAGGTAGCTTTAGCAGTGGTGATACAATGTAGGTCTTATACAAGGTATCCATTAACTGTCCAAGCAATTGATGATTTATTTTATTTTCAAATACATAAAAAATGTTTTCTGATTTAGTCTTGTATATTTTGCCCCAAACTACATGTTTGTGTGTCAGTTTCCTGTGTGTAAATGTGTGTATGTCAATGCCTTCAGTGTGTAAATGTGTGTATGTCAGTGCCCTCAGTGAGTGTGTGTGACATATTTATTTAAAAAATATTCTCTACTACTTTTAATTAGGTTTGTTCGCCAATACGAGTTTATTTAAATATCAGTATCTACACGTTTTATTTTAAATTTAAATCAATGCACATAACTTTTTTGAGACAGGGGTACTTAGGATTTTATTTAGACTTATCTGTATAAGGTTCAGTGGTCTGGGTGCCTATAGTGTCTCTTTAAGTGAAAGCAGACGCACAAAGCAGGAAACAGCCTGGGGAGACATCTAGGGAAAGGATAGAGAGACTGTTGAGACATTTAGGAGAGAGACATAGTGAGCACACATTTAGGGAAAGAAAGAGACGCTCTCACTAACAAACACACACTCACTGACATACACAGTGTCACTTACACAGTCTCACTAACACACATACTATCACATACACATACAGTGTCACTTGCCCACACACACACACAGTCACACACACAGTCACTTGCACACTCTAACACACACACAGTCACTTACAGACTCTCATAACACACACACACTGTCACTTGCACACTCCAACACACACTCACTCAAACACAAACTCACACAACTTTACACAAAGTCACACTTTATTTACACACATAAAAATAGAGCAATATAACACACACACACACAGAATTTACAACCATTCATACAATAAACAATCCTCCTTAGCCATGCCATACCTGGATGATGTTAAGAGGAAGAAAGGTCCAGGCTGCAGGAAGTTGCTCTTCTTTCTGCTGGGGGAGCAGGAGAGCCATGCACTTTGAGCACAGGCTGCTTCCTGTTCCCCTCAGAGAGCTTCCGGTGTTCACAGGCAGGGAGTAGCCGGGATACCAGGTCATGTCACTGCTTCCCCTGCCTGCAGGAAGCAGAGTGCACAGACACACACACACACATACACTCACAGACACGCTCACAGAAACTCATAGACACACACACAGACACTCATAGACACCTGGAAGCTGTTGGTAAGCTGTCCTCCATGTATCACTCTGCAGGTCATTCCCTTGTATGAGCACTTGATCAGGTTGACCACCTTGACTGGGATGCCGTAATGCCGGAGGAGCTTCCATATGCCTGTTCTGCTTCAGCTGCCAGTCCATCTATGTAGTCTTTCTTGTCCTTTCTAATGCTCTTCTTCACTGCTCTGTGGGCTTCTGCATATTGCACTTGAGCCTTGGCTCTTTCTGCCCTAGTCCTGCTGTTGTTTACTGCCACCCTTTTCTATTTTCTCTCTTCTATCTTGCCCAAGGTCTCAGCTGTGATTCACTCTTTGTGGCGATGTTTCTTTGCTCCGACCACTTCTTGACAGGCCGTTCTCAGTGTCTTTTATTATCTGCCAGCTGGCCTGTACAATGCTTCTTTCCTCTTTCTCGTGCAGCTCATGTAGCACCTCAAACTTGTTCTTCAACTGAAATCCAAAATCCTCCCTGATGCTGGTGATCCTTAGGCGGCTGACATCATACTTTACTCTACACTATGTTGTTTCCATACAGTTCTTTTTTAACTTCAGCTGCATGCTGGCTACTACTAGGTGGTCGTCGGATGCCACATCTGCTCCTCTTCTAACTCTAACATTCTGCAGGGATCTTCTAAACTTCTTGCTAATGCAGATGAGGTCAATCTAGTTCTCTGTCACACTATCCAGTGATAACCAGGTGTTTTTGTGAATCCGCTTGTGAGGAAAGATGTTACCTCCAATGACCAGGTTGTTGAGCGCACACAATTCCGCAAATCTCTCTGCACTCCCAGCCCGTGTATCCCCATGACTTGTTTATATCCTGTGTTGTCGGGTCCAATCTTGGCGTTGAAGTCTCCCATAAGGATGACGATGTCTCTGGCTCAGAATGTCTCTACGATTTTCTGCAGTCTATTGTAAAACTCGTCTTTTTCATCGGAATCATTGGTTGGAGTGTAACTCTGGATAACGTTCAGCTAAACCTTCTTATGATTGGTTCTGATGGATGCTGTGATGATTCTGAGGCCGTGCGCCTCCCATCCAATCAGTTCCCTTTGTGCTTGCTTGGACAACATAAAGCCTATTCCCTAGCTGCTGGGTTCTGCCATAACGCTGGTGGGCAGGATACCTGGGTAGAGGCCGTCCACCCCGCTCACCGCCCGGGTGGTCTCCATCTTGCGGATCACCCTGCCAAGGGACTAAAACCTTGCGGCAAGCCTCTCCTCGGATCCAGGGGTGCTTCTTGCACCGGGGCACAGCTGCAGGATGTTTGGTAAGGTTTTTGCCAGGTTTTAAGGGCTAAAATTCGATGCTTTTTCAGGAGCAGTTTCTCCGTGCGTCCGCTCAGCATGGCGGTCCGGCCCCACCCCTACAGTGACATTTTAAATGAAAAAATACAATGAGGTTGAAAGCAAGATCTTCATAAATGTCAGAGTTACAGCACTTTTTTATACATATAACAGAAAAAATAATGGTGTAGGATATTCAGTGCGTAGGAGTGATTGTGAAAGAGGTTATGTTAAAGCAATTGCATTTCCTAGGCACTAATATTGATTATCACAATAGTTTAACTAGGACAAATAAATGAAATATATATAGACATATCTCTTCCTGCCCGGAGTACAACAACAGCTCTCCTGTCATCAGTCTCCTCTGATGACCACTTCATTGAGGTCTGTGTCCATCTGGTTTCGGTGATGCTTAGTTTGATCAGGTTGTTCTTCTTCATTTTGGCAGCTATCTGCTTTATCTTGCCTGTCTCGTACATGGTCCTAACATTCCATGTGCCGATGTGAGTTCTCCTGGTCGAAAGAAGGGTAATTGGCTCGGTGGCTTCCTTTCAGCTTTCACCACCTATTCGTCTCCGAATTGTTGGAGGTCCTCCATCTTCCAGGAAATTTGTCTCTGTTTCTCTTTTTGGTGTTTCTGTAGTGGTTGAGGTTTTTTCCAGGGTGAGGTTGCTAGCCCCACGCCCCACCCTCCTCCTTTTTCACCTGGGCTTGGGACCGGCAATGGCGGAGTTTCACAGACACACACTCACAAATTATAAATATTATTATTTTAACTTTTCCAACCAGCCTCCCTACCTTTGGGAGAGCTGGCATGGATCTGTCATTGGGGTTCAGTGGGACAGGTGGTTGTGTGCAAAGCAGGAATATCACAACTCCCTCACTGCCTCTGATGTGAACACACAGTCCATACAGTGGCCAGCTGGCATGCTCTTGGACCCCCCTATAACAGGAGAGAACACCGAGTACGTCTGAGCTGGCATTTGGGCTTTTCTTCACTCAATTTAGAAGAACTTGCTGTACTGCTTTCTCGTTGATCCACTGATTTTCTTTCAATTAGTTTGATAACCTAGCTGTGACCTAATTGATTTTACACTGTAAGCTTAAGAATTCCACATACTGCTGGGCAGTATTTTTTTTTTGGAACTTAAAGTTTATTTTAGGTTTCTAAGCATGAAACATGGCATTACATCATCATGAACAAGTACAATAAACTGCACTGCTTGTAAAGTGCTCCACAGCTTCACATCAACATAAGCAATTATAATTATAACATTTTGTTGAAAGTGTCTAAGACAATGATTGAATGCTAAACAGAAGTGTATAAAGTGTGTCGTCTTTCTTTCAAGGTTTAGGTACTGTCACTGTCTGCAGTCCTATATTACATCATCCCTGTGTAGTAGACCCATATGTTTTCATGAAAGGAGAAATTATAAAACAAAGTAAATATAAAAACTAACAAGAAACGCAACCATGGATTCATTGGGGTTGCTCATCACTAGTGATGTCCCGAACGGTTCGCCAAGACCCTCCCACCTCCTGGACAGCATCCATTTTGAAGCTGCATTCTTATTGAGCTGTCCAGGAGGCGGGAGGGTCTGGGAGGGAGGGTCTGCTGCTGATTGGCTGGAATGTGTCTGCTGACTGTGAGGTACAGGGTCAAAGTTTACTCAATGATGAGTTTGTGGCGAACCGTTCGGCGAACCGTTCGGGACATCACTACTCATCACCTCTCGGTGGACCATTCAGCACGGCGTTCTTCCAGGTAAGTGGCCAATTAATAAAATTCCCCTAAGTCTAGATCTCTGAATATTTCCCTATTTTCCCGGTGCAGAGCAGTATTTTTTTTATTTTTTTTATTTTTTTTAATAATTCTTTATTTTTGCAGTGCATATGGTATTTAACAAGTTTACGGTGACATTTTTTTAATTTTTTTAATTTTTTATTTTTGTTGTGCATGGGATTACAGCAGTGCTTGTATAGCCACAATAGCTGTCACAAGCGTGGTTTTCATTGGGTATAACATAAACATGGCATGTAGATATCTTGCACATTTTTTAGTATAATATGACATGCTAGGTTAAGTATGCATATACCTTTCGAGTATCATAGATAAGTACACTTATGCTTATAAAGAAATATGCAAGTCTCATGTTAAGAATAATAAAAAAGACAAGCTTAATAGCAGTGTGAACAATAAGAGTTGTGCTTCAATGCTTAGAGTAACCACCCCGTGTTACCCCTGAGTCAGTCAGGTAAGAGTCTGTGCTGGCGTTCAAGGCAACCCATCAGTATGCATTATAAGTCTCTGTATTAAGGCGGGAATGCTTAATAGCTGCCACTGTGCTTACTTTCGGTAGTCTTTTCGGTAGTCAACTCATCCTATGCCCACAGAAGGAGAGACTTTGTCAGTAGTAAACTGATGTCCAGCCACATTGTGCAGGTCGCCCCACCGGGCCCAAGCCGCAACACACTCAGTTATGATGTGAGAACCTGTGAGCCCTTGAGGACTGCAGCTGCCTGTACTTGTCAGCTGGGGTGCTTGTTATTGCGATCCTCTCTTTTCCGGCGTCCAGCGCTGCATAGGTGAAGCCCTCCGACTGCGGACAGCACACCTGGGAGATACGCCAGAGCGGCTCGCAATCTGGGCAAGTAGCAGCTGGCTTGAAAGCTTGACCATCGGATATGATGCGCTGGCCGCTGTGTCTGCTTGCGCCTCCACTTCCATGATATTCTGTGAGGGACGCCTGGAATAGACCCCACCACACGGCATCGTCTAGCATTCAGGAACTGTGGAGTCGTAGCTCTGCACATGGCAAGAGGAATTAAATTTCACCCAGAATAGAGCACAGAGGCAGTCGTAGGCTTGCAGGATCTGGGTCCCCAAGAGAAGGAGGTCCATGGAGGAGCAGTTTCCAGCATGGTGGCCATTTTGAGAGACAGGCCTCAACCCTACAATCTGCTTTTAATTATAATTCCTTGTTGAGGAGAGCACAAGAGTCCTCTAGTGGGGACCGGGATATCCCCCACCGGTCCTAAGGGAACAGGGCCCAGGAACAAGCTATCTTCGAACCAGGGCAGAGGATCAAATACGTCTGCAGCCCTCAGATACAGCTAGCATGGGTTACACCCTCCGGAATCAGGCAGAAGCAGGACAAACACTCAGCAGAGTATACCCTAGTAGATTAATCACGATTTGTAACAAAAGCAAAGTGGTTAAGTTGATTAGCAGGCCCAATAAGAGATTTACGCTGAGGAGCCCAAGCCACATGTGGCTGTCCCTGCCCCTCATTTTTTTAAATTCTATTTTGTCTAAATCTGCTGTTTTTCCAGGTTGAATACATTTTGGTTTAAAATGTGCAATTCTCTGTTAATTCTCCACAATTCCTAGTATGGAACAAAAGACTCACCACCAGTCCAAAATTCAATACAATATAGCGTCATGTTCATTGCCTGGACCTTCCACCGATGCAGGGCAGTATTTTTAAACACTTTAGTGTTAGAAATACAAATAAATAAACAACTTGGTTTCCTATTGCTATAGTGTCCCTATAACTAGGTATATATAGGATGAATCCCATTGGCAATAAAAATTAATAAAATAAATGTTTTACTTACCTTTTTCAGCGCTGTTCACTTGTTTGCCTCTCGTGAAATCCCATGAGGTATGGCCTCCTCCGCGATGGTCCAATCCAGTGCTCCACATAGAGTGGTTGTTCTAAAAAAAACTGCAATGTTTAAAAAGGACAAGGTTACTGCACCCAGACCACTTCATTGAGATGAAATGGTTCGGGTGACTTTAGTGTCCCTTTAAGTTTTGCACCACAGAACACAGAATTCACAAGTGTCAATGTAACATACAGTGTTTTTCACTTGAGTGAGAATTGTTGGGAATTCCAAGAACATTTTTTATTTTATTTTTTATTTAAGGCTAAAATAGCCTAACTGGAAGCATAGCTGACTTGTAGTATTGCCCTAATTCAACTATTTAATTTTCAGGATACCTTTTGTTTTGGCCTCCCTGGGGCACCCACGTGGGGATCTGGAGGCTAACTGTGTCCTTTCTCATGCCTCTGCTGCTTCCCCAGTGGTCCAGATGTTGGGTGATGTGACTTCACCCCTTTTAGGACGTGACAAGCGCATCTCAATATCATTACGCTACTAACTCCCAAACACATCAGTTTCAACGACCCCTCGCATTTTTGGCCATGGCTAATCGCCTAATGAGCCACATTGGTCTCTGTTCTATGCTCTGTTTTGGTTCCTTATGTGTCCCAATAACTTCCCTATACAGGGCCGGACTGGGAGAAAAATTCGGCCCGGGCATTTTTTTAACACAGCGGCCCACTAAAAAGGGGGCGGGGCAGAGGAGGTGTGTTTTGTCATCACCAATGACAAACATGCCTCCTCTCAAAGTGAGCATGTTGGTTCAATGCTCTTCCAGGGCAGACCATGCGCAGAGCTCTGATGAAGAGCTCTAGCATGAGAAAAAAGTCCTGTATTTGTTCTGCACAGTGCAAGCAAATTTAATAACATGCTTGCACTGTGTTTCCTTGCAACTTGTCTCTGGTGTCTCTATAAATGGATACCAGGAGACAAAAGGCCAGGAAAGAGTATTGTGCATGTGTTTGGAGCCTGCTTGTGGTATTGCGTGTGTGTAGAGTGAGCTGGTCGTGGTGTGGTATTGTGTAATAAGGTCGGTTTTAGTCGTGTTGTGTTTGTGGTGTAATGTGATGCATATGTGGCTCAGGGACCCCCTCCCGCCCGGCTCTGGAAAGGGGTTAAAACTTACCTTTTTCCAGCGCCGGGCGGGGAGCTCTCCTCCGATCCGCCCCGTCGGCTGAATGCGCACGTGCGGCAAGAGCTGCGCACGCATTCAGCCGGTCGCATAGGAAAGCATTTATAATGCTTTCCTATGGACGCTTGCGTGCTCTCACTGTGATTTTCACAGTGAAAAGCACGCAAGCGCCTCTAGCGGCTGTCAATGAGACAGCTGCTAGAGGCTTTGGGGGAAGGCTTAACCCATTGATAAACATAGCAGTTTCTCTGAAACTGCTATGTTTATAAAACAATTGGTTAACCCTAGAAGGACCTGGCACCAAGACCACTTCATTAAGCTGAAGTGGTCTGGGTGGCTAGAGTGGTCCTTTAAGAGTGTAGTGTGTGTGTGTGTGTGTGTATATATATATATATATATATACATATATATATATATTTGGAAGTATGTGTGTGGTGCAGTGTGTTGGGGAGGTTCTGTGTGTATGTGAGGGTGCGGTGTGAGTGATGGGTGTGAGAGTGCCGTGTGTGAGAGTGCTGAGTGTGAGAGTGTTGTGTGAGAGAGTGCTGTGTGTGATGGGTGTGAGAGTGTTGTGTGTGATGGGTGAGAGAGTGCTGTGTGAGAGAGTGTTGTGTGTGATGGGTGAGAGAGTGCTGTGTGTGATGGGTGTGAGTGCTGTGTATGATGTGTGTGAGAGTGCTGAGTGTGCTGAGTGTGAGAGTGCTGACTGTGAGAGTGCTGTGTATGATGTGTGTGAGAGTGCTGTGTGTGAGAGTGTGTGTATGATGTGTGAGAGTGCTGTGTGTGAGAGTGCTGAGGTGTGGAGTGCTGAGTGTGAGAGTGCTAGGTGTGATGGGTGAGGTGCTGTGTGTCATGGGTGTGAGTGCTGTGTGTGATGGGAGGGTGGGTGCTGTGTGTGATGGGTGTGAGGTGTGTGTGATGGGGTGGGTGCTGTGTATGATGGGTGTGAGTGTGTATGAGTGTGTGTGAGTGCTGTGTATGATGGTGTGAGTGCTGTGTATGAGAGTGCTGTGTATGATGTGTGTGTGAGTGCTGTGTGAGAGGTGCTGTGTGTGATGGGTGTGAGGTGCTGTGTGTGATGGGTGAGAGAGTGCTGTGTGTGGGGGTAAAAAAAACAGGTATTATTCCCCCCCCTCCCTTCTTACCTTTAGCCTGGGGGGGGGGACCGGCACGCTGGCACCTGGCAGGCGGGGTGGCGGGGTTCCCTGGTGGTCCTCGTGGGTGAGTGAACTCTCGCGAGATCCGGTCGTTGCCATGGCAAGCCGCCGGATCTCGCGAGAGGAACCCGGCGGAGCTGCAAATTAGATCTCCGCCGGGTCCTCTCTCCAGCCTGGCTCCCTCCCTCCCTCCCCGCCGGCGGCCGCATGTGGGCCGGTGAGGGAGAGCTTTGATCTCCCCACCGGCCCGTCGTGGCAGACAGCGGGGCCGGCGCTGGGACAGTGCCGGCCCTGCAGGGGCCGCCCGGGGAGATCCTGTGACCTCCCCTGCCGGCCTCGGCCCCATGGCCACCGCGGCCCACCGGGCATTTGCCCGGTGTGCCCGATGGCCAGTCCGGGCCTGTCCCTATATATTATATTATTGCTAGTTTTTACTTCAGCTTATTCCGACTATTCTCCTCCTTGGTACGCTTGACGGGCTTTGTCTTTCGTTCTTCTGACTTCTGGCTCCCATATACCTGGCTTGTCTGACCATTCTCTGTCTTTTTACATAGAGCACGTCCACTCTAAGGACTACATTGTTTTATTCCAGTTTTGGGTTACACTCTGCATGTTGGCTTTCAAATACCGGGACATTTGGCCGCACTTTGAATTCCCAACAATTCTCACTTTAGTAAATCACTCTCACGGTTATGTCTCCATTTATTGGACTATGGAAAGTCGACGTTTTTTGCAAAATTAATTATATATCCTGTGTATGCAGAATTTAAATTTTGAGTGATGTTGAGAGAGAACAGAAAACCCCCAGGAGTTACAGAAGTAAACAGGCACAGGTCCCTCCATCTGCACGGTGTGGGGACAAATCCTTGAAAAAAGCTGACAGATTTGTGCCTCAATACAAGGCAGTCTCTGGACACATTGCTCTCATAATTGCTAACTTGATTGTGAAAAAGTGTAGCTATACTACGATATCACAAGTTGTTTAGGATTGGTGTGATTGGAGGTTACAGTGTATGCTCAATCTAAGCATAACATATCTGTAGAGTCAATGTTCTGAGCTTGGACTTATTCTATAATTCTTCTCACACATTCTTCAGCTTTGCAGCCCTGTATTGCAATTCTCCAAGGAGAGTGTTATTTGTGTTGACCACTCCAACATTTACATAAAATAATACATTGTTAACATACAAATCAGCTAACAAAAAAGTGAACCTATCCATTTACAGCATTTATTGGAGTGTGTTTCAGCAGTACATCCTATAGTCCACCAGAGGGTACTGCTTAACCATATCTTCATTTCATGGCATGCGTTTTGCAGACATATTTGCCCATAAAGTCTTTTTTAAACATAATGTAAGAGGCCAGGCATAGGCAAAAACTTCAACATACCAGGCCTTCATTCTACAACATTTACACATTTAGTGTCTGGGTATCTCTGTTTGTGTATATGAATACATACATGAAAACTTTGATGTTTTGATTGGATTATAATAAAAATAAGATAAAGTAGCTACAAAAATGTTCTGTAGCACAAAAGACAAACAGAAGAAGTTTCATTATTAAGGTTACACTTCCCATTAGCGTGATAATTTTAACATTAGATCCACTGGTTCTGCACTGTGGGATTGGGTAAAAAAACATACAAAAAGTAAGTTATTTTCGTTGAGGGAGTGTTTGAAAAATAATGATGCCATGATTTGGAAATATAATACTTTGATGATTATTTATAGCATAACAGGGGCAAAGAATTAATACTGGCATTTGACTGCAGAGCTCGCCTTTAGGTAGGGATGAGTGAGGCCTATGTTTCAGGCTTTTGGGGACCCTGCTATCAAGTTTACTGGCACACGCAGGGCATTTGGAACAGCAATTGTGCTGCATACATCTCTTTTGCTGGCTATGCCAGGATTGCACACTGCTAACAGTGATTCTGGTTATCCAAGTGTTGTATCAGAGCAGCAAAGGTGCTTGCATACATACCAAGTGTCTCTATTTAGGATGGACAGTCCCTATTTTGGGCCCAAATCCCTCAGTCTTTCTTTTCTATCCTAATGTTCCTCTTTTCTAGGAGCTCCATATTGTTGGTGTGTCTGAGTGTATAACATAGCTCCACAGCAATAATAAGAATCCCAGCAATGTATCTTTAAACTACATTAAATATGTTTAGAAATACATCTGTGTAAATAAATGTCATTGTTCTTGTCCTTAGCCACTCACACCCCTATAATTAAAGTGTCACTACTTGTCCATTTGAAATGTTGGCATGCATGTAACAGTTTGTGCACCTACACATTGCATTTACCCCCAGTTTCTGCCCAGTCACTGGACTCCCAGGGAACTGTGTGGGGTGTTGCAAAATAGGGGCAGGGGGCTTTTAAACATTTCTGCTCCAGGACCCTCAAATCATAAGGATGGCCTTGCAAAGAATCATGGGAGTTATAGTCCTCCAACAGCAGAGATTTTATAGAATCCTAACACATTATTTTTGCTTATACCTTGCATTTAAAGCTCCTATGTATTTGTAATCTAACCCGTTTCTGTGGTTGGCCCACAGCGATAGAAAATGAGCATTATATAATCAGGAAGGCAAAGACAAGGGAAATCAGTTTACAAAGGAAGTTACATGTATAAACAAAAGGAGAACACTATTGTTTTTTGGAAGTATTTTCCTTTTAATGCACTCTGACTTATTCACTGTATGTTAAACAATAAAGACCATACACGTTAAGGAAGAATTTAGTCAGAGTTAGATAGTTGGAGATGGATTTTAAGGAAGTGAAAAAAAAAGTTAAATTAATCTCTGTCCCAGCATTGCCAGGGCTGGATTAGAAGAGCATTGGGCCTGGTGCTAACTAGTATTATGGACCTAATTACAGAATCTTATAGACATAAAACACTAAAACCGTCATACCTCCCAAGCGTCATGTATTTGGTGGAAATGGTGCTGGAGAAAAACTCACAGTATGCAGCTATAAGAAAACACAAACCCTATGCTAAGCTCTCGCTTTCGTCTTTCAAGTAAATCCATACTCTTTAACAGCAGCGTCTGGTGACACAGGACTTCTGTGGGGAGGAGGGAGTCAAAGGTTGGGCCACTGGTGCGAATCACATAACCAGCACTGCCCAAAAGGTCCGAAGAATTAGAAGATCAGGCTGGCGTGAATGCAAGTCAGGCTACCTGCTAATCATGCAGGCTGGCCAACTAAAGGTGTGCTATACAAACTTCACCCTGAGCTTGGTGCATAGGCTAATGATTCGTTCGATCAACACTTTCAGAGGTCTGTCCCCAAACACTCACTTACCTTCTTGCTAACAGGCAGCATCTGTTATATAGTCGGGGACCGGGAAAATGTGTATGTAGTGGATTTACAAGAAAGGGAACATGCAACAGTGTTAGAGAGACAGAAGCAGCTAGAGCATTTACATAGTTCGCAAAGTCAGCTTTACCTTAACTAAATTAATTGTCAGCGAGTCCACACAAGTTTTTTCCCCAACATCACTTTTAAGTTTCCATACTTAATTTACTTTGCACAAAGAAGGAGCATGTGAAGAGTAGTAAAAAATAAATAAATAAATAATAAAAAATAAAAATTTTTTATTTATATATATATATATATATATATATATAAAATCAATGGCCTATTCCATGGGCAATGGCCTGGAGCTTCAGCTACATGAGCCCCTATGTTAATCCAGCCCTGAGCATTGCACGTTAAACAAGGGTTTTGCACAATAGAATTCTGTGTGTGCAAAGTAACCTACAGAGACATTTCCACTGCTATAGAAGATTTCATATCCTATTTCACTCATATCAACAAATGTATGAGGGGCAGACAGACTACTAAAGAAAAACAAAAGCAGACTTTTTGTTTGGCTAACTTCTAGCTTTACTAACCTAGGACCTGTTAACCTCCTTAACCTACTAGCCAAAGCGAAAAAAGAATTATAGACTAAGTGACGCAATGGTTGAACTAATACAAAGAGAGCCCTAATGCAAGGAACTTTTAGGGCATTTCTGTAGTGCAAGAGTGGACAAAAAGTCTTCAACTGTCCTACAACTCCCACAATGCTCTTCCAGCTGGGGATTCACCATTTGCCCATGTTTGCAAGGCCGTATATATATATATATATAAGCAGTGTCTGTGTGTGATTGAATGTAGCTGTGTTTTTTTTTATTTAGTAGGTGCGTGTGAACGTAGATGTGTATTTGTGTGTCGAGTTGGCATTTGAATGTCGTTTTGGTTGTGTATTTGTATATAGTGTTTGAATTTAGAGGTGTGCTTGTGTGTTATGTTGCTGTTTATGACGGTGGAGTGTTTGTATCTAGTGTTGCTGCTTGGTTACAGGGATGTATTTGTATGTACTCTTGGTATTTGAATGCACTGTATGTATGTGTGTGGTGTTGCCATTTGTTTGCAGGGGATTTATTTCTGTGTAGTGTTGTGTTTAGAATGCAGGTGTGTGTTTGTGTGTAGTGCTGGTATTTGAATACTAAGATGTATGCACATATACATTGCCACACAAACACAGATACATATACACATACTGACACACACAGACAGACACATACTGTGAAATTGTAGATATTTTTCGGCTGTTTTCATTATTTGGTTTACTGAATACGAACATGGAACGCATGGAACGCAAGCTGTAGATGGGTTCCTGGTTACTGCTCAACAGAACTTATATGGACGGTATATGGAAAATATATACATAATATTTGTTTTATGAATATATTTTGCAGTTCACTATTTGGTCCATTTGCATACTTTTTGGTTGGTCTGATTCATTTTCCCAAATCTTTCTTTAATTAAATTTGGCTGAGTCGAACAACCAGGTTGCCAAAATTTGCTTGTCCTGAATTTTTATTTATTTTTTGCTAAAAGTGAACAAACTTTTCAGCTTTATCTAATTAAGATGTAAATATCCAAATTTCCAAGGATTCCATGAGTAGCATTGTAAATTAATTTTATTTAATGCTCGGGTTGAGAATATCTTTATTCAGATAATTCAATTTTATAGTATTTCTTAAATTTTTGCCCTGCAGCTTTCTGTTTATGGGCGAAATGCTGTAAAGCTATGTAGGAACTCCTGGCTTCTCATGTTTTCAGCATTTAATTAACACTTTTTAGGTTTCTTGGTCTAATTGCTGGACCATTGCTATATAGGTACAATGTGCCAATTTATTGAGCATGTGAGACAGGTGATTGTTGTACAAAATTTCACTAAATTAAAAGCAAATTATTCAGCTTATTTCACATGCATAATACACTTTTTGCAAATGTAATATATATTTTATACTATTAGTGAATTTATAACTGTTTGCTTATCATCATCCCAAAGCTTGCCTCTCTTGATTGTTTTTCTCTCTTTACTTTACAGATAATGTATAACTTGTTTTTGACTTTGTTCCATTCCTGGAATTAATAGTGTAAACATGTTGTCCTCTGATTTTGCTATCTGATGATAGATGTGATTGTTTTGCTTTCCTTCAGATTGGAAGCTCTGTGTTAAGATC
>OW240915.1:269869915-269881750 GCA_933207985.1 Pelobates cultripes | reverse complement strand
ATAGAATAAAAATAATTATTCATTTCACAAATTACAAAATAATTAAAAAATTATTCTAAAATCCATGATTCTTGATAACAAATTAAATATATGGGGGGAGAACACTGAAGGGACCATTCATAGTCAATCTGAATTAATGCACAAAATATAATAAGCATTTTTCTAAAAAAATTAAAAAAGTTATTTATGTTTCAATTAGCATCTTTTGTACTAATACCTGTGTCCGGGTTTGGTCGGGAAGGGGTGATGATACAGCGTATCAGCAATGAAAATTCGGTTAGAACCCAAAAAGAAAAGGAGGACACAACACAATGAGGTAAAGAAAAGAAAAGAAAAAAACGTTAGAGAACAATGCAAATAAGAAATACAATGCATAAGAAACATAAAGTAAAACCAGATTCAGGATACAGAGCAGGCCTCTGGTGTCCGAACTTTAGGATACAGAGCAAGCCTCTGGACTCGGGATTTCAGGTTACAAGATAGGCATGGGCGTCCGCAGGGTGGAGGGGGGCACTTGCCCCCCCTGGATATTTCAGCTTGTTCTGCAATTTGTCGTGTGATTGAAAATGCACTGCAATACCAGTGCCGGCCAGTAGGTGGTGCTGTGAATGGAGAGAGATAGGGATAGGAAGCTACATCTTAGCCCTGCTTCGGTCTCCTGACTGAAACCGCAGGGGAGCAGCACATGCAGCCTACAGATCAGGGAAGCAACAGAGATAGCCTACAGATCAGGTAAGTGAGGGATGGGAGGCAGCCTACAGATCTGGTAAGTGAGGGATGAGGTGGGGGTGGGGAGAGAGAGCCTATAGATCAGGGAAGTGAGGCATGGGGGGGCAGCCTACAGATCAGGCAAGTAAGGCATGGGGCAGCCTACAGATCAGGCAAGTGAGGCATGGTGGGGCAGTCAATAGATCAGGGAAGTAAGGCATGGGGGCAGCCTAAAGATCAGGGTAGTGAGGCATGGGGGCAGCCTACAGATCAGTGAAGTTGGGGGAGGAGACAGCCTGTAGATTAGGTAAGTGAGAGATGGGGGTGCAGCATACAGATCAGGTAAGTGAGATGGGGAGACAGCCTACAGATCAGAAAGTGAGGGATGGGGGAGACAGGCTATAGATCAGGTAAGTGAGGGATGGGGGGCAGCCTATAGATCAGGTAAGTGAGGGATGGGGGAGACAGCCTACAGGAAGGGTAAGCAAGGAGCAAGAAGGAGAATTAGCAGACGGAGCAGAAAGGAGAAGGAACAGAAATGAGCAGGAAAGGACATCAAGGAGCAGAAATGGACTTCAAGGAGCTGGAAAGGACAGCAAGGAGCACAAAAGGTAAAGTAGGAGCATGAAGGGTCAGCAAGGAGCAGAAAGGTAAAGTAGAAAGAGCAGAAAGGGTCAGCAAGGAGCTGTAAAGGGCAGGAAGGAGCAGGAAGGGACAGAAGGAGCACACAGGTAAAGTAGGAGAAGGAACAGAAATGAGCAGGAAGGGACATCAATGAGCAGAAAGGGTCAGCAATGAGCTGTAAGGGGCAAAAGGAGCACAAACGTAAAGTAGGAGAAGGAGCAGAAATTAGCAGGAAGGGGCAGGAAAGGTTTGCAAGGGGCAGGAAGGGTCTGCAATGGGCAGGAAGGGTCTGCAAGGAGAAGGAAGAGACAGAAGGAGCACAAAGGTAAAGGAGTATAAAGAATCAGAAGGTAAAGTAGGAGAAGGAGCAAAAAAGAGTAGCAAGGAGCATAAAGGGACAGCAAGGAGCACAAAGGTAAAGTAGGAGAAGGAGCAGAAAGGGATCAGAAAGAGAAAGGAGCAGAAGGGCGCAAAATAAGCAGATAGTAGCAGAAAGGTAAAGGAACAGAAGGAGCCAAGGAGGAGAGAAGACAGTGTCAGAAGAAAAAGACTGTGTCAAATGAAGGCGAAGAAAAGGAGATTGGAGGCTTTGGTACCTGGGCCTTGCAGGGAAACTTTGGACCTTCTCATTTCCCCAGGTAAAAAAAAAATATCAGTGTTAATGTGTTTACTTTTATTTACTGAGTGTCAGAAGGCACAGAGTGCCGCTGGGTAAGGGTGTCGCTGATTGGCTAGAGTGGTCAGCTGGCACTCTAAGCTAATCAGTAGCTCCCCATTCATAAAAAAGTAAAACATTTTTATGAACCGGGAACTAGCAATTGGCTTAGAGCATCAACTGGCCACTCTAGTCAATCAGCGGCACCCATGCCTGATGTCAATCTGCACTTCCTGACACTCCGTTTCAGAAGCCGAATACCACTGAGCGACCTGGAGATCTGGAGCTGGAGGAAGTCTTTGGGGTTAAACAATTTGAGAGCGGTTTAACCCCTTAAAGGAAAGAGAGCACCCCATGCTTCTTGGCATCATAGCATTTTCATTTAGATGAAGTTGTTATGGTGACCAGAATGTTCCTTTAATTTGCTTAAAGGAACACTATAGTGTCAGGAAAACAAACATGTATTCCTGACACCATAGTTGTGAAAACGCTATTCACCCTGGCTTTATGTGATAATGACTATGCCCCTTCCCTTTCATGACACTGTCAAAAAATGACCAAGCATGGATGTCATTACAATTATACCCCTCCCCCCCGAAACATTCCTGTGGATGCCCACGAAGATAGGTATCAGAACTCAGGCCTTCAGGATACAGGACAAGCTTTTGAACTCTGGCCTTCAGAGTACAGGACAGGTATGTGGACTCAGGCCTTCAGGATACAGGGCAAAGCCTCTGGATTTGGTCCCGAAGGATACAAAGGTGAGCAATGGGAACAAAACCAAAAAGACCAATCCTTAATCAATGGTCTTGGAAAAAAGAAGGGGAGAGCCTGGATTATATGAGGAGATAAGCAAGTCAGTAGGACCAGAAGCCTGCATCAGCAACACAGCAAGTTAGTGGTACTATGAGGTACTGCACCAGACTGAAGAGGTCAAACAACCAGGGAGTTCACACAATCTGGGATCTTAAACTCAGTGGCAAAACAACTGCCGGTGCAAATGCCCCGGGGCCCGCACGCTGGAGGGGCCCATTGGGTGGCATATTCACATAGAGCCATCCAAAGGGTATTTCTGAACAGGGGCCAAGCCCCTGTAATATCAGCAGCCTGATAGGAAGGGAGAGCCTGTCACTTTCTTCCAGCTACACATACAGCAGCACGCAGCGAGGCACAGAGGAGGAGGATGTACAGACAACATGACGGAGAACAAGAAGAGCTCCAGCCCCACACTCCTATCAATCTCAGCTGGCAGCTGGACACCACGGAACCAACCTCCTGCCTGTGTCTGTGTGTGTATGTGTCAGTGTGTGTATATATGTGTGTGTCACTGTGTATGTTTGTGAATATGTCTCAGTGTGTACATCTATGTGTGTGTCAGTATGCTGTACATGTCAGTGTCCATATATGTGTGTACCTGTGTGTCAGAGTGTGCATCTATGTGTGTGTGTGTCACAATTTGTATCTGTGTGTCAGTGTGTATATGTGTGTACTTGTGTGTGTGTCAGTATGTATGTATGTGCCTGTGTATGTGTATATGTGCATGCATCCCAGCTATCAAACACCAACACTATATGTAAGTGCATCTTTGCAATCAAACGTAAACGTTACATACCCCTTACATTTACATTTACACGCCATCACTATATACAAATAAACCCCTGCAATGAAACGCAAACATTACATAAAAACACACCCCTGCATTAAAATGCCAAAATTATATACTAACACCCCTTCTTTCAAACACCAACACTACACAAAAATGTACACTCACATTTACAAACCAACACTACATACAAACACACCCTTGCATTCAAATGCAAACATTACATAGGATTCCAATTCCAGTGGTCCATTCAATTACACCCCTACATGCACACACATACTCAATAGAAAAACATGCTTACATTCAAATGTACAAAGACTCCTCATGAATACAACCATGTAGGAATGGTCCAGCATCAGCAATATCCCTATAGGAAAGCATTGATTCAATGCATTCCTATGGGAAGGGCCTAATACGCTCGCCTAACTCGCCACGCTTGCGCATTAAATCCCAAGTCGGATGACGTGGGATATTGGCACTGGAATTGGGTGAGTTAATGTGCGGGAGGAAGGACTGCGGGGACAAGAGGGTACTATAGCGTTAGGAATACAGATTTTAATTCCCAACACTGTAGAATTCGTTTAATATATGAGCACACAGTCTTTAAACACTACAATTACGCAGAAAGCAGGCTGTCTGATTTTACTGCTATAAAATATTTTACACTTACGGGTAAACACATTGTGCTAGTCCTCTGTGAGCGATATACCACACAGCTAGAAATGTCTGTCTACCTATGGACTTACACAGCACATAAACAGATGCCGTACCTTGAATCATGTTGTGCGGTAAAATCACTCTGCAGTTTAGCTGTCTGCTCTGTGAAATTATGGACCTGAGCAGCATCAGGTAATTTACTGTACATCAAATGATATGAAGCAGTCTTCTTTCTGTGTCATTCTAAAGATTTGCAGTATTAAATCAGGGTGATAAATAAACTTTATTAATGTCTCTCTATGTTGGCAGAATCGTTACCATGGTATAGTAACGATCTCATTGATTATTTGTAGAAAGACTAAAGTACGAGTTTGAAAACACACATATCAGCAATGCTGTATGGAATTTTAATCAATAATTAAAAAAAAATGAATGCAGGATCGAAAGTCGGAGAATCACAAAATAACACTTCGCGGGTGAAATTGTAGCACCACAAACATAAGAAGTAATTCTGGTGTATTCAGAGCTGGACGTAACCGGAGTGGCTGTTTGATGCTGAACTTGCCACAGACCCACTTATTTTTCTTTAGTGCTCTTTTTTGAATCATGTTCCAACAAGTGAGTTATTAGCAGGATGTCACAAAGACAAGGATTTAGTACATCTTGGTCTAAAAGCAAAAAATCAAGCAAACAATTAAAGGGTTAGTCCAAGCATGATAACCAGTACAACCTGTTATAGTGGCGATGATGCCACGGGTACCGTAGAGCTCTTTCTCAGTAATGGGGCATACCGTTTTGCAACGGTTTGCCCTCTTGCCTGGCACTGCAGGGTGGCTTGTCCATTTAAGTCTGACTGTGACCTGCATCTGGCTTCTGCAAACCTGTAGAGCCATATGCTGATCCTGCCGCCCATTCATTGGAGTGTCAGCTGGCTGCTCTCAGCCAATTAACCCAATACTGTCCATAGACATATGCTCAGAATTGGCATTAGTGGGCCTTAACCTCTAATTCTGGACTTGCTGATGGCACACCAGTGGCGCTATAGTAGGTGGAGTTATACCTCTGACAGCAGAGAGGTTAATCTCCGTAAGTGCAATTTTTCATTGTGAGCTCCAGGCACCACGACCAATGCAAATAACTGAAGTAGTTTAATACCTGACTAATTGTTCATACTTCCTCCCAACTATACATAGGAAAAGGAGTGGGGGTAGGTGACAGTACCTACAAATTAATTAATATTGGAGACTGATGCCATAAAGATACCACACGGTTTGCCCTCACACAGTGTATATGTAGTACAATAAGTGCAAAAGGAGACGCAAAGTGGTTAATGCTGGTGCAAAAAGTGTTATCTGGACACTTAGCGGAGGAATAAAGTCAAACAGCAAGAAATGTTAATGTACAGAATAGGGTGTACCAGAAAGGGCTGTGTCCTAATACATGTTTACCTCCATATATATAAAGCAATATTATGGGGGGTTAGATTACACAGGGTGTTTAGTGTTAAAAAGATTGAGAGGGATTATAGAATATATAAACAAAATAATTGCACAAAATGCAATCTATATACCCTTGTATAAGGCTATAAGGGGAAAAATAAAAATTATATAAATTACCCCTTTAAATTAGGTAGTGTGAAGACTCCTCAATGTCTTCTTAAACGTAGACACATATATAAAAATACACAACCTAAAATATGAAGCAAAGAGAGACCACAATAGTGCAGATAAAAATGAACAAATAAAAAGATAAAAAACTAGGTGCACTAACAAACACATGGATATAATGGATGGGGTATATAAGTCTCTGTCAGATGTTTCTTTTCTTCTCTTACAACAAATAGAAGCTGTTACGGAGACATGGTATAATGAGAAAAATGACTGGGACATAGCAATACCAGGGTACTCTTTATATAGGAAAGATAGGAAAGGCAAGAAAGGGGGAGGGGTGGCCCTGTATGTGAAGGATAGCATAAAATCTAGCCTAATAAAAGTTAGTGAGGCAAACATAAAGTCTGTTTGGGTTACGTTAGAATTTGGTAATCATACAGTAACTTGTGTAGGTGTGATTTATAGGCCCCCAGGACAAATTGAAGAGTTAGATAATCTACTAGTTGAGGAAATAGCTAAAATGACAATGAAGGGGGACGTTATCATCATGGGTGACTTTAATCTTCCTGATGTAAATTGGAAAACAAAATTAGCTACTTGTGCCAGGAGCACACATATTCTCAACTCCCTACTGGGATTGTCTCTAAAACAAGTCGTTGACGAGCCAACTCGTAAAGAGGCCATACTAGATTTAGTGTTAACAAATGGAGATTTGGTATCAGATATTACTGTAGGTGATAGTTTAGGATCCAGTGATCATCAGTTAGTGTGGTTTAATATAAGAACAGTGACTGAGTCACACCACACAAAAACAAAACTTTTAGACTTTAGAAAAACAGACTTTTCTAAAATTAGAATATGTGTAAAGGAGTCATTATCAGACTGGAGCAATTTAAATGGAGTCCAAGAGAAACTGGATTATTTAAAAGTTGCACTACTGAAGGCAACAGAAAATTGCATTAGGCTTGTCAGTAAAAGCAAAAAATTCAAGAAACCACTGTGGTACTCCGCAGATGTGGCCAAAATAATAAAAAACAAAAAGTTAGCATTTAGTAATTATAAAAAAAAACAGAGTGAGGAAGACAGAATGATCGATAAGATTAGGCAGAAGGAGGCTAAGCAAGTTATAAGAGCTTCCAAATCACACACAGAAGACAAAAATAGCACAATCAGTAAAAAAGGGGGACAAAACTTTTTTTAGATACATAAATGAGAAAAGAAAAGTTAAAAAAAGGATTAGTTAGATTAAAAACAAAAGAAGGAAAGTATGTAGAAGAGGATAAAGGAAGGAAAGGAACCTCAGTTAAGAAAAAGTATAAATTAGTCATTTATTACACGTGAGTTTACAGAGGAAGATGTTCTATTTCAACTGTCAAAAGTAAAGACAAATAAGTCAATGGCACTAAGACGCTAGCCTTCTGAGCAGGCCAACAACATTAAATACCAGACTGCATGACCATATGTCTACAAGTAACTGGAAATAAGTTGGAGCACACAACTGTGCAACGGTCTAAAATGCATAACGAAGATATACTTCTCAGTTAATAGTATAATAGTTTTCTAACGCGCTCCCTTTATTATACTAGCTCGTAACGGCATGTTCTTGTTTTTGCCAAGTTTAAACATATTGCTGCAAACGCCATTCGTATTATGAGTACCGTTAAGCATACGCAACATAGGTTCACACACTGTAACTTCTTCGCCTTACCAGGCATTGACCGTTTTAACTGATCAATACTATGCTTCGCGGTACATGCCTCTGCCATATGATTATTATGCAAATTAGCTGCTTCGCTTAGCCTACACAGGCCATGTTTTACATGATACCGATATATGCTACCCAACACCATACTGCTCTCAATATGTACTAAGTACTTAGGCCGGAGGGCAAAGGAAACCTAACCTTAACATATGACCGCAAACTTTATTTGATTTTCTAAAGTAAGCTTCAAACATGCAGATCATCCGTATTACTAGTACCATTAATTTTAAGCAACATAACTTTACAAACCTTGTCATTATAAGCATTACAGATATGTGTAAGTAGATTGCCATTAATCAAACCAGACTAAGTTTTTCTGTGCAGTGCACTATGCCAACACTGGTTAAACGCGACAGATCTAAAGATGTCTATATTTGTAGCCCTTTATGCCTCTGTGCAGGCAACCATACACACTATATGTCTATTATCAGATTTATTGTGACTCTGCGAAGACAACAGTGCATTAATTTTTCGCATATGATCTATGTCTGATACCATTTAACGTGCAAAATAAAAACAATTTAAAGCAAATAAGTCAATGGGACCTGATGGAATACACCAAAAGCTATTAAAAGAGCTTAGTGGTTTACTAGCAAAACCATGAACAGATTTATTTAACCAATCATTGTTAACAGGAGTAGTCCCAGAAGATTGGAAGTTAGCGAATGTTTTGCCCATTCACAAGAAAGGTAATAGGGAGGTGTCGGGCAACTATAGGCCAGTAAGCCTTACTTCAGTAGTGGGGAAAGTGATGGAAACCATGTTAAAGGATAGGATTGTTGAACATCTAAAAACACATGGATTTCAAGATCAGAGACAGCATGGGTTTACTTCAGGGAGATCATGCCAAACTAATCTTATTGATTTTTTTGATTGGGTAACTAAAATAATAGATCAGGGTGGTGCAGTAGACATTGCTTACCTAGATTTCAGTAAGGTTTTTGACACTGTTGCACATGGAAGGCTTATCAATAAACTGCAATATTTAAGTTTGGATTCCAATATTGTTGAATGGGTAAGGCAGTGGCTGAGTGAAAGGCAACAGAGGGTTGTAGTCAATGGAGTATATTAGAAGCTTGGGCTTGTCCCCAGTGGGGTACCCCAGGGATCTGTACTTGGACCCATTCTCTTTAATATTTTTATTAGTGATATTGCAGAAGGTCTTGATGGTAAGGTATGTCTTTTTGCTGATGATACTAAGATATGTAACAGGGTTGATGTTCCAGGAGGGATAAGCCAAATGGCAAATGATTTAGGTAAACTAGAAAAATGGTCAGAGATGTGGCAACTGACATTTAATGTGGATAAGTGCAAGATAATGCATCTTGGATGTAAAAACCCAAGGGCAGAGTACAGAATATTTAATAGAGTCCTAACCTCAACATCTGAGGAAAGGGATTTAGGGGTGATTATTTCAGATGACTTAAAGGTAGGCAGACAATGTAATAGAGCAGCAGGAAATGCTAGCAGTATGCTTGGTTGTATAGGGAGAGGTATTAGCAGTAGAAAGAGGGAAGTGCTCATGCCATTGTACAGAACACTGGTGAGAC
Organism: Pelobates cultripes; assembly: GCA_933207985.1. Classification (NCBI taxonomy): domain Eukaryota; kingdom Metazoa; phylum Chordata; class Amphibia; order Anura; family Pelobatidae; genus Pelobates; species Pelobates cultripes. Next base: position 269,872,581 of record OW240915.1, on the reverse strand, counting down.
CTCACTTGGAGTATTGTACACAGTACTGGAGACCGTATCTTCAGAAGGATATTGATACCTTAGAGAGGGTTCAGAGAAGGGCTACTAAACTGGTTCATGGATTGCGGGATAAAACTTACCAGGAAAGGTTAAAGGATCTTAACATGTATAGCTTGGAGGAAAGACGAGACAGGGGGGATATGATAGAAACATTTAAATATATAAAGGGAATCAACACAGTAAAGGAGGAGACTATATTTAAAAGAAGAAAAACTACCACAACAAGAGGACATAGTCTTAAATTAGAGGGACAAAGGTTTAAAAATAATATCAGGAAGTATTACTTTACTGAGAGGGTAGTAGATGCATGGAATAGCCTTCCAGCTGAAGTGGAAGAGGTTAACACAGTAAAGGAGTTTAAGCATGCGTAGGATAGGCATAAGGCTATCCTAACTATAAGAAAAGGCCAGGGACTAATGAAAGTATTTAGTAAATTGGGCAGACTAGATGGGCCGAATGGTTCTTATCTGCCGTCACATTCTATGTTTCTATGTTTCATATTTTAGGTTGTCTATTTTTATATATGTGAGAGGTATTATAGTTGTGGTGTAAAGAGTGTTTAGGATTATTGGGTTTAGGATTAGAGTGGGGTTAAATTTAAGATTGGGGTACACAGTGTTTTTAATTTTTAAGAGGATTAAGGTAAAGTTTTTTTTTCAGGTTTAGAGTTTGAGTGCTTAAATTTGGGACTATGGAACGAGTCTTATTTAGGTTTAGGAGAGAAGGGGTGCTTAATGGCAAGCCATGAGGAATTTGAAGGGTTATTTGCAAAGTACTCTCCTCCTATGGTCCCTGCAGGAGCTGTTGTACAGAGTGCATCACTCAGTGCTGTCCCAACTCCTCCTGCAAGGCACTTCCTGTGTGAGAGGCACTTTGTTTTACACTCTCTATAACTACTCCTGCAGCTCTGCTTTCAGAGGTTGACTAGACTACTGCAGACACTTTGCAAGGTTGCTGGTACCTATCTCCCCTCACCAGTCCACCTAAGTAACAAAAATGCACATTATAAGTGCTGTCAATAGGCACCCCCTACATGACAGGTCCTTGTAGGAAAGTGACTGCTCTGCCTAATGGAAAATCCAACCCCAGGTCAGATATTCCTTTGTACCTCAGGCTCGCCAAGATGAGCTGTAGCATTTACTAACATGCACAAGCAGTTTAATGTGAGGTTTACAGTACGCAGCAAAACGTTGTATGGAACACGGCCGACTTACAGCCTCACTGATGAAAACCATGAATTAAGCTACCTGTATCCTGCTTCTATTACCTTTATCATAAGCCTAATTCATTCAGGCTGGATAGCATTCAGTACAACTATCACAAGCCCCTGCTGTACAATTGTAAATGGGCTCAGTTTTCAAGGACCGCTACAAGACTGAGTAGTAGAGTGTACTGAAAAACGTCCTGGTTTGATGACAGCTTCATGAATTTCAGTATCTTGGGATTTGCAACAAACAATGTTTTAGGAGTATTTTTAATCTAAATAAATATGGTCTGCAGTGTTTTCAAACTAATGTAAAAAATACTTTATAGTATACAGTATAGTATAACATTAAGAACACTAAAATAAATGTGTTATATTTTGCTTTAACTAACAGTATATCGATTTTGTGTTGTTATTTTTTTTCTTTAATATTTTTTTTTAGAAACATATTAAGCAATAGTTCTCCAGGATCTTCCCTTGCCTTCAGCATTGTCTGTGGGTGAAACAGGTCAAGCAATGCAGAAAAGGTTTATTTTCCACAGATCAATATCAACAATAAAAAGACACACATACAGCAGCAAGAGAACATTTCCCTCATAATGCACACAATTTAGGGGACAACACTTATTCTTATTCCCAAGATATCTCCAATAGAACCACACAGTCTTGGTAATGGCTTTTGTCTCTGTCCAGTGTTAGTTAATTTTTTTTAACCTTTTTATTCAGAACAACTATGACTGCTTTGTTTATTTCACTGTTATCATCACAGTCATAGGCGTGCGCAGCCTATTGCATTAGGGTGTGCACCCTAAAGCACAAACACACGCCACGCGCGTGTGTGTGTATGTATGTATGTATGTATGTATGTGTGTGTATATATATATATATATATATATATATATATAAACACACACACACACACACACACTGCTGTGTGTGCTGTTAGTGTGATGTGTGTGTGAGGGTGCGTGTTTGTGACTGTGCTGTTTGTGTGTGAGGGTGTTTGTGTGTGTATGTTTGTCCTGTGAGGGTGCTGTTTGTGAGGGTGCTGTTAGTGTGCTGTGTGAGGGTGTTGTGTTTTTTTTAAAGGTGCTGTGTGTGTTTGTGAGGGTGCGGTTAGTGTACTGTGTGTGTGTGAGCTGTATGTGTGTAGGTGCTGTATGTGTGTGTGCTGTATGTTTGGAGGGATTTGGCAGATTAGTAAATCCTTGCTGCCATGTGCCATCCCTGGTGGTCCAGTGGAGAGTGAACTTTAGCCTGCGGGGCTAGAGTTAACTCTCGCGAGATCTGAGCGTTGCCGCAGCAACGCTCAGATATCGCGAGAGGAACCTGGCGGAGCTTCTGTCTAGAGCTCCCTGGGTCCTCTACTGCCTCCCTCCATGCTGCTGTGGGCCGGTGAGGTAGATCTTTTGTCTCCCCGCCG
>OW240915.1:269804121-269869815 GCA_933207985.1 Pelobates cultripes | reverse complement strand
GGCATCATAGGAAATGTAGTCTATAAATATTTACAGTGCCAAGAATAGCCATCATTGACCTTGACACAAAGTGTTTGGTATGCTTCATGAAAAAGACAGTAGGCTGATCATTGAGTAAATCCACAGTGGAGCACGATGGCCATGGCCTAAGGCCAATACTGAAGGTAAAAGGATCTCCACTGCCAAAACCCATGCTACAGCAGTATCCACCCAAAGAGTGGGTACCATGACTGGTAGAGACCTTTAAGATTTCCCTCACTGGCCAGGCGACACTGGCAGGGGAGCTAGGGGCTTTCTACCTTATTGGGTGCAGACCAAATTCTATGCTCCACAAACAGTGTTCTCCACACATACTCTACACCACAAACAGCCCCACAGGCAGCCCTCATGGTCCAATTCCAAATACACAACCCAATAAGCAGAATTTGACAGTGTTCTCCACACATACTCTACACCACAAACAGCCCCACAGGCAGCCCTCATGGTCCAATTCCAAATACACAACCCAATAAGCAGAATTTGACAGTTTAACATTATGCTATCAAATGTTATTCAAACGTTATTGATGTCTGACATCTTTAGATCACATCTTGCCAGATATTTAATTTTAAATAAAGCATATATCAATTTAAAACTAAAAATTCAACAAAAGAAAACAACAAAAAGTTTTTATTTGACTTAGATTATTGTACCATGATGTATCATTACTGTGTTTCTGGCTTTTCTTGATATCTTCTCAACATGTCTCTTGAAGGCGCCATATTGAATGTGTGTCAGTAACTTTATTTTGCAGCATCTCTGAGTTGCTTTCAGGCAGTCACTTCCTGTGCTGCAGCCGTAAAAAAAACAAAAAAAAACCCCAAAAAATAACCTTTGAAAGAATGTGCCCAGCACATTTTATTTGTGAACTGTGGCTGTTTGTAGTGTCTAATATGGATTTAGATAACTATATTGTTACTGTTCCTTTAATACTTGGTGACGAGAATACTGTAAAGTCAGAATCAGTATTTCCACAGCGTCCCGTTCCATGGACCAGTGACTTGATGGACATTCATTCTAAATTCCTTTGGAACAGTAACCAAGAATGAATCATCTACCATATGCTTATAGCTTACATGGCAAAGACAGGTTCCATCCTACATACTGCATAAACTGCATAAAAAGACAGTGTTATGAGCCAATGGACGATTATCACTCCTGAGATTTATTATAAGTCTGGCAACCCTTGACGCATTTTGAAATATTTGAAGTACATTTTTAAAACCATTTTTTTTAATATGCTGCGGTGATATCAAATGTTGGCTTTTATCAAAAAATTGCACCTACTTTCCTTCATCTGCAGTTTGAATTCTTGCGTGGATAAATTGTAAAGCACGGTGATGCTTTTCAGTAACATGCTGGACTGCCAGAGAAGGCCATCAGAGGACAATCGTGAAATTAAACGCCAAACCAGGATATGAAATGTACGCGCTGTGTCTGATTGGAAACTATGTTTTATATAGTGCATTTATTATAGTGATCACTGCTGTCTACTGGGACAAAGAACATTTAATTAAAAACAGTGACAGTGACAGTGTCCAATGACAAACACTGTGAAGTGTGCCAAAAGAATGCTATGAAATTCTTTGCAATTCTGTAGTGATGGACAGCAGCTCTCACTATGCTCAGCCAACCATGGTTCATCTGATGAGCTGAACGTTCTTTTTAATGTGTAATATTTAACTGTAACTTCAGGAATAAATAGCAAAATGTTAAATTGCAAGGGTCCTGAAACAGGGTTGGGAAACGGGGAGGGGGGTAAAATGCACAGTATAAGTAGCAATTTGTAAAAAATAACCCACATGAGGGGTACATCAGCATTTTAGGGATAAATACTCCCTAGACATGGATTTTCAGGGATGGAGAAGTGAGTGGATAGTTAAAAAAAAAATGAGAGTTACTTTGACGGCAGCAGATGTCCCCTGGTCCCTATGTAGGACAATATATAAACATGCAAATGTCCCAGATGTTGTGTAAATTACTCCATCATGTATCCATAGGAACTGTGTTTAGAAAATCATATATTTGATGGTCTAAATTAGTGAAGTGAACTTGAACTCCCTGATATTCTTGACAAATTGTTTTTGTACCTGGAGATAAATGGAGGATAGTTTCTGTGGCACTGGGTACCACCTGAACAGAATAATTAAAAAAGTAATAACCTATACTGCATCTGGTCTCCTCCAGATTTCAAGCCCATAATATGTATCTCCTGTTATGGATTTCAAACTATTTAATGATCTCCACCTCCTATGTCTATGCATAGTGTCTTTTGTAAATCTACACTTTCTTATTCACTTAATTGTTCAATAATAGCATTGTGCATCATGGAATTCCTCCCGAGTACATACATTTCTGGACCTTTACCATCAGTTGTCCCCTAATTACAATTCTACATTTACAACTATGATCCTAGTCCTACTACAACTTTACCATTGCCACAAGCCCCAATAGGCTTATGAATTTACAGTTAATTACTCATGCTATAGATTCTAGCTCTGAACTACCATTCTGTTGAGACACTTTTTCTCATGTGGGTACATTGGTTGTTACCCTTTATCTCAAAAGTTCCCCATTATCAATTTCTGCTAGTGTGCTCATGAGACCCACTTCTTGCCTTTCTTAGCACACTATCCTTTCTGGTCATCAGAGTGAAGTCATTGTTTTTGGCTTGATTAGCCGTCTAATTTGCAAGACTGTTGAAGATAAATAGGTTTGTTTGATACACATGGGAATACTGATGGATCAGTGACCTGGTTATTAAAGCTTCCTTTTTCTACAATATCAGGAAAAGAATGCTTTGAGTGTAAGTTTAGACAATTAAAAATTGGTCCGAGCACACACTCAGCCCAAAAATTTAGAGGAAAGGCACCACAAGCAGTCTCATAGTTGACGTACAGTTCCCACTTACTGCATTTTATTACTCAATAAGTCATTAAACCCACACCATGATTCCAGCACTAATATTAATAAACTGTTCTTGACTGATCTTTCAAGGTGGTCTAGCACTATTGTATGAAAAATATTTTGTAAAAGGGAGAATGTGTAATTTTATTAGTAAGACTGAGTTTGCTATAAATTCTCTCCATACTTGTTGCTTCGTAAAATGTATTCCTTTTAAATGGTTTCTTAAAATCATGCTTTATAATCGAGACATCTTATTTATGACTTATATGGGATTCCATAGCTCTCAAAGTAGCAGATGATTTGTAAAGCAATAGATTTTCTGACATACCACGATAAAAAATGTTCTCTTTAAATTTCGAACTTTTCATAATGACTTCTAGAAAGTTTAAAATGTTTAGCACATGGATGAAAAATGGTTGCAGCTGTTTTTACTGCTCTTAGCAACCCATAGTAGATTTCTATCTAGCCATTTGGCCTTCCTATAGTGTGGGAATTTGATTTTGTCAATACTGTTGCAAGATTGTCATCACTTTAACAAGAAATTGAATTGTCACCTAATGGAATTTCATTCACGGGATGAGTGTGTACCCTATAAATACCACTTCACTGGAGACGGACCTAATAAGCTTTAAAACAATTACCAACATTCCAGAGATTCAACATTCAATAGTCAACTGAAAATTTTAATAGTGAAGAAAACTACGTTGAAATTCCAGTCATTAGTCCAATCAAAACATGATTATCTCTTAAACATCCTGTACAGTGAGTCTTCTAGAAGTTAGAGTGGCCACCTATTTAAAAGGATGTGGGTTAGAATTAACGATGGGACTATTCTTAACAAAAGACCCATAAAATTATGAGTTTGCTGGGAAGAAAAAGGCAGGAGATGGTGAGACAGGGAATATAGGGAAAAAAGGGGAAAATAGTAACGAAAACACATGAGTTGATGTAATGTGGAGACCAGAAAGTCAAACTAAATAATAATGACTTGTAATGCACAATTCTACACACACATCCACACACTGCACACAAAGTTTTCACAAACTGGCACAACACACATGACACTCCTAAATTACAACACACACTAACATGGGTGGGCTGGTTCTGTATTGCGTGTACTGCTCATATTTTCCTTCTCTTGGATGTGTGGGGTGTCAGAGTCACACAGACCCAGAGAAAATCCAAAGTCCACTACTTGGACCAGCAATCAGTGAAGCAGCAGAAACAAATCTGAGAGAACCTCGAAATGGACATGTTCACCTGGCTGTATTTCCATTTAGACAGGTATAATAAAGCTGAATAGAGTTTGCCAGTGCGGACTTTGTTCTATGTGATGCCTAGTAAACCAGCTGTAAGGCTACCTGGGAAACTATCATGCCAACAAAGTATTAAATCAGTTTCTGTAATTAGGCTCATCATAATGTTCAACTCCAGGCCTATGCAGAACATATTTCAGCACTGTATGGATAGATCTGAATTGCCACATTCTTTCTTTACAAAAAAAACTATAGTAGTATAATAAACTATACTATACTATAAAAATACTAGAGGCTATTGGTTATGCTGAAATGAATTGCAGTGAAATGAGTAAAGACAATAAATTACTCATTTTAAACATTAATATGTTTTGAGGATGGAAAATAACACTAAATAACACCAATGCACTGTGCTTCTTTAAGACAGGTTTGTACAATTCATATAACAATTATAACAATTTGCCTATTTACCAACAAACTGACAATCAAGTTGCCCCCAGATTCATCTAGTCACCCATTCAAATTTTTAATTGAAATTTCGAGTATTAAGGTTACACTGAAAGTATAAATTTCCAAGAGACACAATGCAAATAAATACACAAGTTGGATTTCCCAGAAATCTTTTACTAAAAGACTAAAGTCCGGGGGTGGTGCTTGCAACCAACAGGGTCGGACGCCATCTCGGCCAGCTCCTCGCAATTAGCCCAATTTATACCCACAATCTAAGGCATCCTGCCCCAACCAACCACCCAACCTGACTGACCTGCCTCAAGGAGTGATCCGGCACCCACCGATGCCATTCTTTCAGCCGCCCAAGCAGTCTAAAGCAAAACGCAGGCCTGGGGCCTACTACCGCGCACCACAAGCCTACAACCTGGGCGACTTCCTAGCGATCAGAACCATGGGAAACAGCCTGTACAGACCGGACACCTCACCCCCACGACAAACGCTGATGCCAGCAATGAGACGTCGGTCCCAAAAACCGAATACGGCGGCGGAGTGCAGAGACATCAGCTCCATGCTGCAAAGACAGGCACCAGGCAAAGCTCCCTCCATGGATGCGCAGCAACCCTCACACCTGGAGGCCACAGGGACAAGCGATGAGGTAGGGGCCACACAGGACCCTCAGACAGGTCAGGCTTTACCCCCAAAGCCCTATGATGGCACTGCCCCCACCACCAAGGCAGATTTAAAAGCACTGCTGGCAGACATCCAGCAGGTCTGGGCTGCAGACCTCCAGCAACTCAGATCAGAGATACAGGCAGTCACAGGCAGGGTGACACAAACAGAAACCAATATCAGCAACATTACTTCTGAAATGACCACAATTAAAGACACAGTCACCCAACTACAAGTCCATCAATCAGCTCTATCACTCAGGTTGACGGCCTTTGAAGACAGACAACACCGCAATCACATCAAGATAAAGGGCATCCCAGCTAACATTATGGCAGACGAGCTACCACATTACATCAGACGACTGCTAACAACCATTCTATCCCACCCAACGGCCAGGAAACTATACATTGACGGAGCACACAGAATACCAGGCTCACACACAGCAAAACCTGGCCAAATGCGGGACGTCATACACCGCTGCTCCACGTCGCAAGATAAAGTCAAACTTATGCTAGCCCTGAAGGACAAAACACTGCTGTCTTTTGAAAGCGCCTCTCTAACCTTTTACCAGGACTTAACACGAGCCACACTGCTATGGCACAAATCACTAGCACCGGTTACCTCCCAACTCAGGACCGCGGGAGTAACATACCGATGGGGCCCCCCTGGCACCCTGTTACACATAACGGGACTGTTCGCACACTAGAATCTGGGGCAGATATACACACCTTCCTTGCATCATTAGGCATAGAAGACCAGACCGTAAGCGCACCACGAGACAAGCCACCCAACACCTGGGACCCAGCGACCACAACCCCATTCACACCAAGAACCAACACATCCGGGGAATCGGAACCCTGGCAGGACTGAGCATGAATCATGCTGAAACAAATAGACAAGGTGGCCGAAAACCCGCGCAGAGCTCAACGCCTCACTATGTATCTTATAATATGTTTTTTTATGTGTTTAACTTTTAAAAATTTCATTTCATGTATATGCCATTAAGGCGCACTACAGCTAACTACAAACACTCCAAAATTGGGCAAAAATATAAAGAACCGAGTTGGCACCCCCCCCCCCCTATAACCCCTCACTAACATCCCTCTCAGATGAGGGCAACCACTCAGGGGGACCCACACACCCACACCCACACTCCCCCCCTCTCATACACAGCAGAGTCTATGCTAGCCAACAGGTACGGGACTTACCAATCCACCTGTCACACAATAAACTACACTGCTATCACCCTCCCTGACAATCGGCTGCAGGGCTGACAAAGCACAAGGTCTGGGCCCCACAAGAATTCAGATAAACTAAAAACAAATCAAACAGCGACCACACATTAGAAGTCACTGGATTCTAGGGCATTTATACATTATTGCTGCTAACATAATGTAAAATATAAGTAACTCAATATAATAATTTGCTTAATACAACATAGTCGGCTTTCACTGGTGCCACGTGGGCATTTAACTTCAGGCCGAGCTGTTGTGTACAAGGTAAGGCAAGTCTCATGTCATCCGACCCCACTGTAGGGAAGCGCATGAGGCCTGCATGGCCATCGTCAGTGAACGTAGTGAAATGGGAGCAAGGGAGGCCAGATCCTCTGCCCCAGACTGGTATGCTGGCCGGCATCTTCAAAGCACGGACTTGGGGGATCCGCCTCTCCCACCCGATGGACCAACTAGGCCTCACTTGGTGCTTTGGGAATAACTGTCAGCGGGGCGCTTCACGGACCCGACCCTAGGCACTCCTCTGGAAGCAGGAGGTGGGTAAGTCCCAATGAAAGCTGGATGAGAGTACCCTAAGAGGGTATTATGTGAGATTGCATCAGATTGTGGAGGAGCACTCACAAAATGCATCCGACTGCCATGATGCCAAAATGCATCCGACCCGACCCTGTTTCCTGACTATTCTGACTTCTTTTTTGCTTGACCTTTGGCTTGCCTACCATTTATATATACTCTGTATGCCTGACCTCAGCCTGTCTTGTACTTTTCTTTTTATTGATTAAATACGGCCGTTTCTAAGGCCCGGTAATATGGTTTTCTTTCTATTTTATTTAGGTTCTGTGTGCTGGGCATATTAGTGTATCCTGACAAAAAAAAAAGTTTTGCATCTATGCTTTCAACTTGCAAAGCATGTGTTGTATATACTTCACTTTTTTCTCTAATTCTAAAGTGTATCCTATTTATAAATGCTAATCCCAATAATAATATGTAAGCGCAAAATATAAACATTTGTAGGACAAAGGAGGAATAATAGGTAGATTAAAATTATAGAATATATAAACACAAACCTAAAGGATAAGATTAGTCCTAAAAATGACTGAATTTATTAGTTAAGACTTGTGGTATTATTATAAGCATTTATATAGCGCCAACATATTCTGTAGCGCTTAACAATATTATAGAAGAGGGAGATTTAACAATAAATGAGACAATTACAAAGACTTACATGAACAATTGGTTGAAGAGGATCCTGCTCAAACAAGCTTACAGTTTAGTATATATGAGTATAGGCTTATAGTATATTATTTATTAGTCTGGACTTGGGCACAGTGGGAAAAATCAATCGAAAATTTTTTTTTTTTTACAAAATTAAACTTAATTTGGGGCCTCCAACACTCATTCCGAATACAAAATCCATCAAATATGTTCGGTTGTCGCACTAGTTCTATGTCCGTATTCTGCTTCGATGATACATAATTCATAAGGACAGCTGATCAACCTAAATTCAGACCAACTCCAAAGTGATAACTTTCTTGCCATAAATCAGCATCGCCTGCAACCATTTTCTTTCCTCATACTCTCATGTTTCTGCCAGATACATGAGAATGAAGGGGCTGTAAATGGATTACTGGCAGTATGTATATAGCATTCAAATGCTGCAGGAGTGGAAACAAACACAGCATCACATTTGGCCAGTCTCACATGAGGAATTCATGGTTTATTTCTTGAGTATATGAATGCTATAAACTGCTAGGACAACTTTTATAGACACAGCCCCACAACATGAAGGACTCATATTAGCAAAGGTAAAACAAACTGTCAGACCTTTGGAGAGATACAGCTGCAAAAAATAAATTAATTAAGGTCTGTCATGTAAGGTTCATTCTAATTTACACAAAGTACAGGATTCATCCTGCTTCATTGAGAAGCTTGTACTTTGACTCTTAGACTCATAGCTTAGTCTGAATTTCCAGGTAGTCAGGAAGGAGATTTGGAAGGGGGGATGTGTCTGTCCCTCTCCAATCACTGTATGCTCTCCCTCCCTATAGAAGCTGCATTAATCCTAACTGATTTACAGTAACACCGAAATCCTCAGCCCAGTGCCAGATCCTCCCCCCTCTGACATCCTCTGTTCATCTCTCCGTCCCAGCTTGACTTCTAGGGAAAAACCACAATTAAGGCATCTGAGCTTCCCCCAGCAGCTGGAAGGCAGTTCTCACAAGTCTCATAGTATGTGGATATTCCTCCAGCTCAGCTGCCTGATATCTAAAGTCCCTGTGTAGTATTATCCCATCCTGTGCCCAGTCTGAGTGATGGACTGCATGTGGACTGATGCAACATTCATTCTGTTCTGGCTTCACGTTTATACCTGGCTCCCTGGGCACTGCCATCTGTACAACAACCGCTATGATGGGTAAGAGAGCTTTCTCTTTTTAGGATTACTTAGTATCTCTCTCTATCATTCTGCATTCATAGCTTGCTGTACTGTTTACTTTCATGGAAGTGGCAAAACTGAATCAAGGGGGGGGGGGGGATATAGTATTAATGTATCAAATAAACTTTGTTTTTCTCTCCTGTGATCACACACTGAGCTGTCCAGTTACATTCACAGGTAGCAATGTGTTTCACTTATCTCTGAATAGATCAATAAGAAAGTGAATTACCTTCAAGTTGAATTACACATTTTACAGCAAAATTGTCGAATTAGAAGCATAGCTGACTTGGAGAATCTTTCCAATTTTTGCTTTAAATTTTGAATTCACTTAGAATTTCCAACAATTGTCTCACGTTAGTCAATAATCCTGTCAGAGTTTAAAATGCTAAATTTGAAACTTGGAGCAATGAAGAGGAACAAACAGTTGGTTGCCTTTGGTGATTGCTCCACCATAGCTGCTGTACATACAATGCATCCATTCTCATTTTGTGCTATTAAGATCATATGCCCATATAAGTTTTTAAATCAGCTATCCCTGTAGCATCACCATATGCAAAATAATTATTCCACACCCCATTAGTCAATTTGTAGTGATGTCAAATTAGTTCTCTCTAAAGTTATACATGTGCGTGTAAATGTACAAAATATTTTATCTTATATTCTCATATTATGGAACGACCTCCCGCATACTTTTAAATCTTCCCCAAGCCAAAAGTCCTTTAAGAGATCCCTCTCTACATACCTCAAAACAGAATGCACCTGTCATGGTTGATTATATATTTCCTACCTGTTCAATGTTACATTTTGTATATATTGTGTATTAATATTGTTTTTGTGTTTTATTTTATCCTATTGTATCAGTGTAATGTTTTGTGGACCCAAAACATACTTGAAAACGAGAGAAATCTCAATGTATCTTTCCTGGTAAAATATTTTATAAATAAATAAATAATATATCTTTTAAAGTCTAAATTTAATCTGAAAATATCATCTGTGCATGGGTGACAGTTACATTTTTTTACTCATTCTAGTGCTGTAGAATTCACTGGAATGATGAGTGAAAGGTACAAGAATAGCAAACACCCTTAAGCTACCCTATCAGGTGCTGGCACCAACCTCTACCCATGATGGGTACATCGTCTTTCTATAATGCTGTGCAGTTTTATATGCTTCACACTTCTTCTCATGATCCCTTGTACTTGTGCCATCACACACCAGCAAATACAGGATCATGGGATTCCAGTGATTTCAATTGCATGCCAGGCTGTGCCTTGACAACGTCTCATAAATTATGAAGTGCATGCAAATTAATGCTGAGAACGACAGTGTGAAAAAATATAGCATGATCATTAGCTAACGCAGCCACTTTACATTAATGCAGCTGTGCCTTGGGAGAGATATCAAGCAGACAGAGTGTAGTAAAAACTTTGTGAGTAGCTCAAACCAGATGTGTTACCTGATAAAGGATGCTCGAACAAACTTAACTACGTAACTACAACCACCCAGAATGCACTAAAACTCTCTGGAATTCAAAGTGACTTTCAAATTTTACACTAAAATAGAATAAATAAAAGCACAGCTGACTAGGAAGATTTAACCAATTTAACTATTTTGGCAAAAAATAAATAAATTCACTTTGAATTACCTACAAATCATACTTTAGGGAACAACTCTGTAAGGGGTTTGTTCAAATACGGTGACATGAGTAAGAATTGTTAAGGGGATTGAACATTTTACACCAAAATATCTGAGCTGGAGAATGTTTCCACTATTTCTGTTTTTCCTATTGGGCTGAGCACCCCACCCATCCACTATAGGTGTCCTTTGGAAGTGACCACAGGAAAGCCTAAGTTAAGGAGAGTCTTTGGAAGCCGTGTAAGCAGTAAGTATTGCAGTTGGAATGTTAACCTCCCATGTTAAAATTGGTGTATGACCCACCGATGTAAGGGTACTGTGATGCAGTGTTGGGCTTAACACAATATCACTGTATGGTGTGTAACCCCAGATTTGTTTGCTAAGATCGGTGATTTTAAGTAGCCTTATAAAATTTAAAGCTGTATTTTTTTTGGTGTTCCTTAATCTGTATTTTGTATATATTGTGGTCTTTACAGCAGCACCAGTACCTAGAAATGCATGTTCTGTGTGTGGTACCAATCCCAATGTTTTGGTCTAAAACATACAGTTTACTTGTTGATTTTCCATAATTCTTGATTAAGTGACTATATTTAATTGTATGAAATTTTATCTATGTCACATCTGTTTTTTTCATCTCCAATTAGAATTTGCATATAATATAATTTCACTTACTCCTTCATCTGGTTCCTTAAAGGGACACTCCAGACACCTGGAGCACATCAGCTTGCTGAAGTGACTTATGTGTGAAGAGTGTGTCTTCTTTTTTTTTTTTATTTTACAAAAAGTGCAGATTTAAATAGAAACTGAGACTTTTATAAAATAACCTGATTACACCCCATGGTTATCAATCAGACAGCTGTTTCTGCTACTTCCTGTTTGTTTAGCTTAGTGGAGCTAACCTCAAGATGCAGCCAATTGCTCAGAACACCTGCCTTGCAAATACTCCTTATTAAGCGGCAAGTCTGTGATTGGACAGCCACATAAAATCTGGGTGGGGTTAGAAATGGAGAGTTTGCAAAGGCTGCAGAAAAGAGAGAGGCAGTTTTTCCAAGCTGATCAAACAAGATACACCTCCAATGAAAAAACAATATTTATTTATTTTTGCATTTGCATAGTGTAGTGTCCCCTTCGCTGTCCATTCTAAGTAAACCAATGTTAGCCTAATTAATTGCTTTTGGTGTATAGATCATTTATCCGAAATTTCTCCATTGAGGTCTATTGCATTATTGTTATTCATTAATAGAATCCATCCCAATGTACAAGCATACATAGAAGCATTTCTGGCAAAGAAAGCAATATTCTATTTGTTTCAATGATTCCATTTTAGTACTCTTTTTCCAGCAACCCTTATAAACCCTTATAAATCTCCTTTTGCCTAACAATTGATATTCTAAAATAACCCCAGTGCAGAAATAGTGCTAGTGCAGACCTTAGTGCTAGGGGACCCAGCTTGCAGACAGGGCCGGAAGTTCATCCACTGCTGCTGCTACCTCTGATGATGGGTCCTCTGATGCAATCAGAGACATGCGTGGAGAGAAAAGTGGGTGGCCAGCAGTGGCCCCGCTTCTTCCTCTCAGAAAAATAAGCAGGGGCACAAGAGCCAGCACCAAGGCCCACATTTGCACTAGTGGTATAGCATACATCCCAACTCCTTTGTCTTGAAAATCGGAATACCTATGTAAGGGGGGTAAAGGGGGAGTACACATTAGGCTGCTTGTCTATCACTCAGGCTAGCCTACAGAGGCCACGTCATGCCAGGAGCATAGTTTCAGTGCTCCTTGCAAGGCCATAGTGCCCTGAATATAGAATGAGCGTGTCTTATGATGCGCCTGGGCTGTAAATCTTCGGGACAGTTAACTGGTATTCCCCAAAGGCAGGACAGCAGGGAACAAAGGCAGGACAGCAGGCAAGGACCTGACAATTGGGACTGACTCGCCCTAATTGAGACAGGTTGGGAGGCATGGGATAGCTAGGAGGTATGGGCAGAACGCATGACAGTGCCCCAAAGTTCAATTTTTCCAGTCCAAGGTCTTAGCGAGACCTGCACAGGTGCTTACCGACCTTTATAGAGATAAGGTAGCTTTCTTGAGAGAGTCCCAAGCAACCAAGATTTTCCCAAGGTGAGTGGTGCTTGGGATCACCAACCAACTGGATTTGAAGCCCAAAGGAGAGTAATAGGTCATGGACCACCGTATGCCGACAGTTGAAATGAGTTGGATACTGTGTTAGTGTAAGTGTTGCCAAAAGCGCTTGTAGATGGGGACAAATGCCATTTTGTTTTCTTCCAACCTCAGCAATTCTCCTTCTATGGTTAGTGGTGATTGTATGTGGAAGGGAGGCCATATTAAATTGTTACATGTCCGAGTCATGACAGAGTTTCATGAACCAAAGCCTTTTGGTGGGGACTGGGATAACCCCCACCGAACCATTGAGGGCAGAAATGGGGCTCAGACCGTGGGTAGAGGAGCTCCTGTTCCCCTACCTGGTCTGACAGGAAGTGATTACAGAGAGCACATGACTGCTTCCTGTCAGACCGGGTACAGTGAGCAGGAGCTCCTCCACTACGTTCTGCCTGCTCGGCCACTCTACAGTAAGGTACGGGGGGGAGACTAATGGGACACCTGGGGGCTGGGGGGGAACTAATGGGACACCTGAGGGCTGGGGGGGAACTAATGGGACACCTGGGGGCTGGGGGGAACTAATGGGACACATGGGAGATGGGGGGGAGACTAATGGGATACCTGGGGGCTGGGGGGAAACTAATGGGACACATGGGGGCTGCGGGAGGGGAAACTAATGGAACACCTGGGGGCTGGGAGGGGAAACACATGGGATACAGTTTAATGTAGTGATGCCTATGTTGAGCATATCCACGCTCTGCATGGAGGCGCTGAATGCTCCCCATAGAGATGCATTGATACAGTGCATCTCTATGAGTAGATGCTGATTGGTGCGGTGAAGCACAGCGTTTTGCCACACATGCGCAATAGTCCCCCAATGCTTTCCTATGGGAATTGAATTGGCGTTGACTGAGATCATCCAGTTGTCAGCCAAAGTGAAGAGTACATTCTTGTTACTTCAAAATGAGCAAGATAATGTCATTTTATTACTGCTGTGCAATAACATACATTCACAATTTCAGTCCAATTACAAAACTTTCCTTAATGTGTCAAGGTAGTTGTACTGAAACATTGATTATATGCAAATGCACTTCTGCTTACAACAGATCCGCTCTTTTGTTTATTTTGAAGCCCTATGGGTGCTTGCTTTCACTTTTGAGTGATAGTTTTCAGTTTTTGTTTCCCGCTTCCATATATGCACACTATGCTGGCGCAATGCATTATGGGGCTGGTATAGAATTTTTTTCCAGGGCTGTTTTTCATTCTCAGTCCTGCCCTGGTTACAAATGCTTCCTGACCTGTCTTTGAGATCTCCTTAAAGTGATCACTGCAGACAGTGGCCAAAATGGTAACTTTATATCGATAATAAAAGCTGAATTAGCGATTTTGCCAAGGAATTGCCACGAGATGCGTTTGGCAAGCTGGACAGTCAGGCCACTGCCAACACAGAGCCCCTAATCTAATCACAGTTCCAGAACATACATGAACTGATATGCCTAAAATGAGTAGGAGTTACGCTCCAGGAGCCAGCTGCTATTTGCATTGATCTACGTTTCAGTATATGTGTGCACATATTTTATTCAGATTAATTGGACATGTGTTCTTTCTTGCTACATATATAGTTTTTTCTTTTTTCTCTTTTCTTTTTTTTTTTATATAGTTATACATACTTTTTCTCTATACCTTACATTGTACTGGGAGGATGTTGCAGAATAGATGTGGTACAATTAGTTGAGATGGATGAAAATACCATCTGTATATAAATATTTGGCTGGAAGCATCTCTAGAAAAGCAGAACTTGGCCACATCTAAAATAATCACAGCAAAACACGTCGCAAACGACATGGGCTTGTTACTTTCTGTAAGATCTTGTATATATTTTAAAACTTGTTTTCTGGCACCCAGCATACTGCAACAGGTGCATTGCAAGGCAAAAACATGGATATCTCAGGGGCACTGCTTTGCCCTCTGAGATCAGTCTAGCACTATATGGTTTAGGTTACTACAGAGTTAACAAAAGAGGCACCGAGCCAAGGATACTATGGGCGTGCATATAAAGTCACAAGTCCAGTTCCAGATGCACCCATCTGTCTTTTCATTCTATGTAACATAGCCATGTCAACATTCCCAATTATTTATATGGTAAAAATGGAACTTGACGAATTGTATCTTTTATAATTTGTATCTGTATTGGTACATTCATGTACATGACATACAGAGGCTGAACCGTTTCTGGAACCCCTGAAATGTGTGTCTCATTTTTATATGTGAAATACTGGATATAATTGTGAAGGACTTTCATGTATTTACCTGTGTACTTTCAGTTTAACCCTCTCCCTGCTGTTTAAATTCCTGTATTAGTTCGGTTCAATATATAGGGAATAAATGTATTCGTTTACCGAAAGAGGACCACACACCCTGGGTAGCAATTAGCTTTAGAACGCGGAGAAAACCTCGACTTAATTGCTACTAGGTGGCCGCCATTCGACATACAAAAACGTGGCGAGAACAAAGAATGGCGGCCATCTTAAAACTCACAAATGCGGTCAGCGGGGCTTACACATGAATTTCATGGAACTAATTTCGGTACGGCAAACATGCGAACGCACGGTCACCACGGAAGTCCTGGATGAATACGTTCCCCTACATGAATCCAACTGGCGTTCGGTAGATAGAATCTACCGAATAAGGGGAACATTCACAGGTAACCAGCTGCACCATACGAACGGTGATTTTTGTGCAGTTAGATGCGAACGGAGACCGGCTCTTGCTACTGATTCTCTGGAACTCAAAATCGGATACCTCCACATGGCGAGCCGGTCAAACTTCCACACGATGCGACACGGAAACTACCGAACGGAAATTCGTGAGATTTGGATATATGACTACCAGTATCCTCAGCTACCCAGGGATGTTGAAATTATGTTTGTATGTGGCATAAAAAGTACTTTTCTAAAATTGTTGAAAACTGTAATATTTTTGGACAGCAGATAATTGAGCTGTGTATATTGCTAAAACTCAATTATCTAGCCTGGCCCAGAGGAGTTTTGTGTTGCATAAATTGTGAGTTCTGTGTGCCAGTAAATCAGTCTTGTTCCAGCATTAAGCTTTGGCTCATGTGTGGATTATTCGGCGATTCCAGGGATATTTCTACTCGTAGAATATTGGGTGTTTTTCTTTTATGGGAAGAAGGGAATGCTTGACGGGGATACCCTATACTACCGTCACAATAATGGTCCAGTTTTGTCTAATATATAATAATGTGTGGCATCTGCACTAATGTATATATAATGTATATGTAAAGTGTACATGTGTCATCCAACCGTTAGCAATGTTTCAAACAATTATACTCATTTATATAAATCAGTCATTGTTTATGGGATCACTATACATCTGACAAGAAAAACAGGAAACATTTCCCTTTTCAGGAGTTTTAATATTATGTATACTTATTATCTATATTTAGTGAATATACAGGGGTGTGGAAATTTGTCCATTGGATAAAAGTTGTAGTCCATTCTAATTGTCCATCATGGCTATCAATCATTTCACAATCATTTCAGATTGGGGTCCCTGCCTTGACGCCTGGACAAAGACAGGGGTATGCACCAATCTCTGAATTTTTGTGAATTAATTTCAAATGGAAAACTGAGACAGAAAAAGCTGATCTGGAAAAACCCTCCAACACAGCTCAGAGTGAGTGTTAGTGCAGGTTGAGTTGAATGCGTGTGTAGGCTGTGTGCAATATATGCAGTGTGTGCTACATATTTGTGTGCACCTGTTGCGTAGTGTTGGTTGGCTTGTGTGTAGTGTGTGATGCTTCCCAGTTTGTCCCTTTTTTTTTTTTACATAATTTTTTGTAGTGCGTTGCATAATGAACATGAGTAAAAAGACATTTCACACAAGAATACGAGGACACCATATACATTTGACTTATACAATGAAGTTTATTTATTCTTAATGGTTGGGCTTCTCGTTTTGCATTCAATACTCTGTACCTTTGTCTGTCATTTAAATAAAACAAAAACACAATATTTGCATCTGTCTTAGAGAGCTCCCAACAACTTGCATCAAAAAACTCCAAAAGGAATTCAATAACCAGTAAGTGGAGAAGAAGACACAAAAACAATGTTCTTCATTTTTATCTTGTGCTCCGAGCTGCGATTGTGATGTAACTTGTTACATATTTAATATTCATTTTAAAAGAAAATAGAGGTGAGCATTTAGCTGATTTTCATTATTTTATTTTAATTTTGTAATTCACTTAAAAATAATACTCCCTGTAATATTCTCACCCACACCATATGACTCTAGCCCTCACCACCCCCTGCAACAGAAGCTTCTGAAGAGACAAAATGAAGCACAACTTAGTCTACCAGACCAATGGTTATAACTGTTAGTATTATTGTATTATTTTGTTATTGTTATGTTCCCTTTCCCAGGTGTCTTAACCCCTTAAGGACACAACTTCTGGAATAAAAGGGAATCATGACGGAATATTTCCGTGATCTCTCCTTAAGGGGTTAAAGAACCACTATAGTGTCAGGAAAACAAACTCATTTTCCTGGCACTATAGGGTCTCTAGGTCCTCCCCACCCTCAGGGTCCCACTCCCGCCGGGCTGAAGGGGAAGGAAGGGGTTAATCACTTACCCTTTATCTAGCGCCGGGCTCCCTCGGGGCTGGGGAAATCTCCTTCCTCCTGCCATTGCGCTATCTATACTAATAACAACTGTAACTATTTGCTACTGCAAACAATATACCAACTATTCTGTTTCCTTTCTGTAATACTGCTTTTACTTAAAAATGCTCAATAAACACAGAATGTTTAAAAAAATAATAATAATGATTAGCCCTTAATGATACATTGAGAAAATTGGAGGAAGGAGGGCAAACGCTGACCAGCACAATGGCACATTCTGAAGAACATTATTTGGGTAAACAAGATATGCCATCAAACATACTGGAAACATAGGGCAGGTGCTGTGCTTTCAGCTAAAATATGCCAAGAAAGTGGAAATTAGTTTTATCGCCGGCTAACGAGACTATCACTTAAAACATCAAATTACTTTAAAAGAGGTTTTATGATATGTGATATTATACAAATAATAATAATAATGTTATAAGTCTAAAACAATAAACATTATCTTAAAGACATGAGACCCATTTTACTAATTTGTAATAACAATATGGGAAGAGAATTATAATTGGGCCATCCTAGACATTTCATCCTTGTACACTATAATACCTCATAATTTATTTTTGGGAGCAGCTAAAAGGAAAATGAAGGGGGGTGAAGAAGTCTCTATTCCCTTCAACAATCCTGGAACATAACGTCTTTGCTTTTGACGGCGTATCTTTTCTTCAGCTGGTGGGAAATGCCATGGGTACTAGGTTGTTCCCAGTTATGCCAACATATAGATGGGAGATTATGACAATAACTTAATCTGGGTCGAATATACCTGGGGGGCAAACCTGGTACTATGGCGATGCCATATGCAATCTGAGTCAAAACACCTATAATATAACATTTTCAGGATCCTTCGATAAATCGCATATTAACGTCTTGGATTTAACCTGTTTGTGGAAGAGAAATGAAAAAATCATGTTTATAAAGCTGACAACATTAAGAAACCTTTACTCTGAGCATTGCTCCAAAAATTACAAAAGAAGGAAAATCAAACCAAGTTGCAAAAGGATTTAGAAAATACAGCAAGTACAAAGCTTGTAGATTCCTACCTTGTGTTAAACAAGATCGTTTTAAATGTAATCAGACGGGAGAACATTTTATAATAAAACAAAGTGTAAGCTGTATGTCTACATATGTAGTAAACTTACTAGAATGCCTTCGTGGCAGCCAATATATCAGACGAACATGTGGAAAGCTAGCAGGATATGGAAATATCAAAATGATATCAGAAAAGAAAGTTGCAAACATTCGGTCCCATTGCATAACAATAACTGCAAAAAGTTCAGACCTGAAGATTTTCAATTTTGTGCCATAGAACAGGTAGAATTAGGTTGGAGGGGGGTAGCTAGAGAAAGAAAATTATCACAGACAGAAACCTACTTTGTTCATAAACATCAAACCCTATCTCTTGGGGATCTGAACACAGAGATAAATACGCTTGCTTTTTATAGTTCTTTTATACTGTGTCTTTTTTGATAATGGTTTTATCTGGTATTTTATAGTTTTTATCTTCCTTTCTATGTGATGGGATATTACACACATGTTTATGAACTTTATATACTTATATATTTATCTATATTGTGTAAATATACACATTCTACAGTGTATTAAGTTCTAGAAGAATTTTTTTAATTTCTATATATGTGACGATTCACTCTGTCCCTGGGATTGTAATCCCTTTGTTTCATTCACCTATCACTTTCGTTTTTGTATTTTATTCCATTCCTCTACCGAATGACCTACCGAATGATGGCGGCGGCCATCTTTAGCTGCGAACACACATAGCAGTGTATGGTCATCAAGTGCATCGAACTATAATCGGACACTCGATGGCGCGAACACCGCTGGGACTTCCATCTCTTCGTAGGTTTGGCTGGATTCACTTGAGAAGAGAAGCGTTCAGTGGAAGCACACTCCCGAACAAGAGAAACAGACTAATTATACATACAAACTGGTTGCATTCGTACTTCTGTTGTATTGTGAACTCCCAAAATAGACTGACCGCACAGTCTGATTTCATGGAACTCTTTTGGGCAGGAGCCTCGTGTGCAGTTGGTCAAAATATGACTTCCATGGAAATCCCGAACCCCTGAACCGATCTGGGTGATTTTTGGATAGGTTGGTCACCCAGATCGGGGCTTTCAGGGAAAATAACTTTTGCAGTGTTTCCATGGTTTTTAGGGGTACTTTTGGGGTACTGCTGAAATGTGTGTTTTTGTGCCTGGAGTTAATTAAGTTAGCACAGTTCCTGATCCAATTATCTCCCAGGCTGAAGGAAGGGATTGTCTCATTTTGTATGGTAGTGTTCTGGACCTGAGAGCCAGCGTAATCGCATGTATGTTTGTACTGTAGTCTACGCTCAGGTCCTGGGTGGAGTGCCCCTTGCATGGGGATTGTCATAAAAGGCTGTGTGTGGCTATATTAAAACCAATTGTCCCACAGCATAGAGCATCATCTCATGTTTGTGGGAGAAAGCTATAACAGCTGTCTCCCTTCTGCTTAGAGTGCTTAATCACTAGCTGTAAGAGCTGTTCCTGCTCTGCTTTACAGCATCCCTCCCACTATGGGGAAGAAAACATCTCTGGTGGAGGAACCCCTCTTCCCTTTATTGAGTGGGGGGTGCAAGGGGGGAGGCAGAGGGAGCTATAGTGCCAGAAATAGAGTATCTTATTTCATTCTACTGAGGTTTTCATCCTTGTTATGGTGAGAAGTGATGACCCATGAAGCCATGAAGAAATGTGGATTTACATTGTAGGCCCTTTAATATTTGTGTTTTTAAGTGAAATATTATGCACATAGGTGGTGGTGTTTTTCAGGGGTACTACACTATTATTACTTTTATTTTGTATTTTATAGTGATTTGCTGTTTATCGCTTTGTTTGTTTGTGCATATTATATCTATCTGGGACCTATGGAGTCCTTGGAAAACAGCTATTAAGAGCTGGTAAGTATACTTTAATATGTTTATCACTCAGTGTGAACCACTGTGATTTGTACATCTTGTTTAACAAGTGGTGGTCTTTGGCATTTTTTTTTACTAACTTGGATGCAGGCTATTGGGGACAAAGTGGGGGTAACCCTTCCGTTAGCTCCAGCTGCCAGCTAGACATTGATTCTGCTGGCTTATAGAGGAAAGCTATTTCCTGGTGTGTGTCCCAGGATCCGCGACAGATGGGTGATCCTTATTATGCTGACTTGTAGGATGTAAGTATTATTTTATCCTCTTTTAAAGTATTACAGCACTGAATATTTTTATGTATATGTTTAAGTGGGTTCATTTAATAAATTATGGTTTCTGTAGTTTAAATTATATGCTTACATTGTAGTATATGATTAACATATCAGACATGAGTGGGATTCCATAGTGTAAAATATCAGCCGGGGAATTATAGATTTTTGGTCAAACTAGCAGAAGTGGAAGAATTTCCCCATTCAGTTATTTTTCCACCATGGCTCATCTGGTCTAGGACTTTCAATTCCCTTGTTCATTCCTCACAATTTCCTTTTTTTTTTTATTGTAAAAGAGATTTAATGCACAGTATAACAGACTTATCTGTTTTCTAGGTTAAAGCAGAAAATACTTCCAACAGATTGATAATATATTTATGTTAATAAGATTTAGTGCGTTTAGCTGCAGGAATCTTCAATGTGGAAGAGATCATCTTGCATTAATTGCATCACAATTGTGAAACATAAAAAAAAAAAAAAAGGTTGCAGAGAGGCCAAATTTAGGATTAGTGTACCACCATTCCACTTGTATGGAATAACAGAGACAGTAAATTAAAGGTTAAATTCCACCAGGTGGCTGGTTGGTTGGCTGCCTGACACTGGTGAGGGGGGGGTTATGGTATTAAAGTTAGGGGAGGGACATTTGCCAGCACCTGTCCAGTTAAAAGAATAATCCAAGCACCATAACCACTACAGTGCACTGTTCTAAAACAGTTTAACTACGCACAAAATAAGGGCACCCAGGTTCTCCATGGCACCATAACCACTACAGCGAGCTTGGAGTGTTCCTTTAACATTTTGCAGCTCTTGGTTGAAGAAGTGAATGTTTATCCTAGCTGCGGAGAGTGTACCCAGTTTATATACTTTATATAAAATGTATATAAATGTAAGTCAATCTAATTTTATAATATAACCCTGCCTATTATTATTTGCAAAAATGTATAATCTGCTGTGACTAAACGCAAGCATTGGTAAAAAAAAAAAAAAGTCTATATTTTAAACTTTAGGGCTCTTACAGATGTTGATAGGTGAAGGATCAATCGCTTCAACTATCACTTACCATTTAGAGGGCCAAGCACAGCTGTAGTTAGATGCTATGTTTCCCAACAGAGTTTTGCTCGCAATGATATTGGCAATGAAACAGCACTGCAAAGGAAATTTCATTCACATTACTAGTTATTCACTAACGTTAGAATTGTCAGGAATTTAAAGTGAATTTTAAAATTAAGGCAAAACTGGTCAAACTGAAAACATTTTCCAAGTTGCTCAATCTTCCTGTTTGTCTATTTCTCCTTAAATTAAAAATCCACTTTGAATTCCCAACAATTTTCAGTTTAGTGAATAACTGTGAATGAATGAAACCTGTTCACACAAGTAAATGCGAGCTGATGGCTTAGACCCAGGACCTAACTCGGAGATTCTCCATCATTGTAACATTTGCCAGTAGAGGAAAAGCCATGTCAGTGGTTTGAGAGAGCATAGTATTCTGCAGTTAATGCACGTGGCACAGTACTTTTGGTTGTTCTCATATTCTTTCATAGCTTATCAGACACAGCTGTCATGCGCCTGAATTAGACAATATTTTACCTGTGGATTAGCAATCATCTAGTACTTCAGTTAAATTAAGTGTAGCATACTGTCCTGACAGAGGTATTCATCATGAGCATTTTAAAGGAATTTTTATGACCACAACTACTTTTATGGGTCTTTTTTTCGGCACATAAAAACCTACTCCATGGGAGTATAAAAGTTTAGTGTGTATTTTTTTTGCCTACAGTAAATCGTGATAGTAAATGTTAAAACACAGCTAGAACAGCTGTAATCAATGTTGTGTCAAAGTTTATTGAGACACAAATGAATGCACACATTATCTGGGAGGAAAAGAAACCCACTTAGAGTAACAATTAAGTTGTGTTCAAATTTCACACCTCCTAAGTGTCCCTTAATAGGAGAAACAGTAACACCTTCTGACTTGTTCCTCTGCCCCTCTGTTGTCCTATGATCAGGGCCGTCTTTAACATTGATTGGACACTGGGCAGGCATTTGTTTGGGCCCCCTGGATCCTGCCATCCCTCTAGCGCAAGAGCAGAGAAAAGATAGATCCTCATCTGTTGTACAATTCCAACGATGCTATGCCAGCTGGGGATCTACCATTTGTCCATTTTTGCAGGGCTGTATTTGTGAGAAGTGTTTGTGCATTTGAATGTGAGCATGTTGTTGTATACAGTATGTGTGTGCATGTAGGGTGTAGTATTGGTGTTTAAGTGTAGGGATGTGTTTCCATATACTTTTTGGGTTTGAATTCAGGGGTGTGTTTGAATGTAATGTTTGCAGGGGTGTGGTTGCATGTTGTGTTTGATTGCCGTGATGTATGAATGTCAACATTCACAGATATACATACACATTAGCACACTGATACATGCACACATCTGGACACACTGACAAAGACTGGCGTATACACACACAGCCACATACATAAATGCACGTGCACACACAGAGATAAAAACACTGGCACATCCACACACAGAGATACACACTTACACACACTGACACAGATATATACACAAATGCATATGTATTTGTGTGCAGTGTTGGCGTAGGAATGCTGGGATGTATGCATTGTCACACAGATGCACTCTCACACAAACAGTGATACACACAGGAACACAGATACACATGCAGTGGTGTATTTGTGTGCATTGTTAATGTTGGAATGCAGGGTTGTATTTGTGTGCAATGTTAGATGGGATGTATTCATTGCCACACGCACAGATACACACTTACACATACTGACACTCATACACACACAGGTACATATACACAGACAAGCAGGTACACATACAAACTGACACATAGGTATACATACACACAGATACACATAAACACTGACACAAAGGTACATGTACACTGACACAAACACAGCCATATAAACACACACTGACACAAACAGCCCGATACACACTGACACACACAGCCAGATACACACACACTTACACACACACAGTCAGATACAGACACACACACACACAGTCAGACACAAACACAGCCAGCCAGACACACACACACACACACAGTGAGATATACACACACACAGTCGGATACACACACACAGTGAGATATACACACACAGTCGGATACACACACACACACAGTCAGATATACACACACATACAGCCAGATACACACACATACAGCCAGATACACACACATACAGTCAGATACATACACAGCCAGCCAGATACACACACACACAATGAGATATACACACACACAGTCGGATACACACACACAGTGAGATATACACACACACACAGTCGGATACACACACACAGACACACAGTGAGATATACACACACACACACACACAGTCAGATATACACACACATACAGCCAGATACACACACATACAGCCAGATACACACACAGCCAGTAGATACACACACACAGCCAGACACACACACACACAGTCAGATACACACACACACACAGCCAGATACACACACACACAGCCAGATACACACACATACAGCCAGATACACACACACACAGCCAGATACACACACACACCTCAGATACACACACACACCTCAGATACACACACACACCTCAGATACACACACACACACAGCCAGATATACACACACACAGCCAGATACACACACACAGCCAGATATACACACACACAGCCAGATATACACACACATACAGCCAGATATACACACACATACAGCCAGATACACACACACACATACAGCCAGATACACACACATACAGCCAGATACACACACATACAGCCAGATACACACACACACACATACAGCCAGATACACATACAGCCAGATACACATACACACATACAGCCAGATACACATACACACATACTGCCAGATACACATACACACATACAGCCAGATACACATACACACATACAGCCAGATACACACACAGTCAGATACACACACACACAGCCAGATACACACACACACACAGCCAGATACACACACACACCCAGATACACACACACACCACACACACCTCAGATACACACACACACAGCCAGATATACACACACAGCCAGATACACACACACAGCCAGATATACACACACACAGCCAGATATACACACACATACAGCCAGATATACACACACATACAGCCAGATACACACACACACATACACAGCCAGATACACACACATACAGCCATACACACACACACACACATACAGCCAGATACACATACAGCCAGATACACACACATACAGCCAGATACACATACACACATACAGCCAGATACACATACACACATACAGCCAGATACACACACATACAGCCAGATACACATACGGCCAGATACACACACAGTCAGATACACACACACACACATACAGCCAGATACACACACACACACACATACAGCCAGATACACACACAGTCAGATACACACACACACACACATACAGCCAGATACACACACACACACTGACACAAACACACACACACACACAGAGTCATATGAATTCACATAGTTTAGCCACCATCCTTACCTTTACAGAAGTGTGGCTTCCCTGTGGTCCAGTGGGAGCTGGATGGCTGAGATTGATGGGAGTCTTCTTCTTTTTGGTCTGTACCTCCTCCTGCTCTCCATGTATGCCTCCTCCTCCTCCCCAGCGGCACTCTGTTAATTGGGAGGAAGTGACCTCACAACACTTCCTCCCAGCAGGCAGGAAGACAGGGGCTCGGTCTGCAGCTCTCTTAAAGGGCCGGGGCCCCTGATTACATCACCTGCTGCAGCCCACCGGGATATTTCTCAGTATCCCGGTGGGCTGTTCAGACCTGGCTGCGGGCAGGTGGCCCACAGGACAGCTGCCTTGGGCCCCCCAGGAGCAACTGGGCCCGGGGCAGCTGCCCTGTTTGCCCCTTGTTAAAGACGGCCCTGCCTATGATAGTCATCTCTAACATGAATTTAGAATGTTTTGTTGTTTAGTAGAATATCCCAGAATCACATAGCAATAAAAATTACAAAGGAAATATCTGTAATTGTTGAAATGCCACATATGAAATACCTGGAGCTATTTAATCTTAGAAAATATGTATTTTTTATGGGGGAAATATCAAGCAGTTGCAATCCGACTCATCGTCATCATCATCATCACTTTGCAAAACTATAACATGGGAGCTAGCTGCTGACACCGGTTATAATGAGACTGGTCTAATAGAGCAATACAGATTGGGTCTGTCTGAGGCATTAAAAGATGAACTAGCCAGAGTTGGGGTACCCACTTCATTGGAAGATCTGTTCCTTCTGGTCACCCAGCTAGATTGCGGGTTCAGAGAAAGAAAGCAGGAGCAATTTGAAACCAGCTTTTTGCCCCATCAACGTTCCAAACCTGCTGGTGAGACCTATACCCCTATCCCCACCATGGACATAATGGAACCCATGCAAATTGGAACACTGAATACCATGCTCACGGTAAATGAAAAAGCCAGAAGGAGAGCCAAAGGCCTTTGCTTCTATTGTGGCAAGGGAGGCCACTACATCAGCTATTGCCCGATACATCCTCCTCGCCCTAAACATAGCCATGTAGGGACTCTGTGTCACCATCCTACAAGTCTATCATGGCCTCTTTTATTGGTTTACCGACTTTGTTACTCCGCTGCCAGCTCTGACCTCTGCTTCTCGTCTGACCCTGCCTTTGGATTTCCCCTTAATCTGTACTGTGTTTTGGATTTTGCCTGCTTCCTGTGCCATCTCCTGCAACTGGGCTCCAACTCCTGGTAAACTGTTCCATAAGTCCCCTGGTGACTGTTACAACAGCAACCCTATATTTACTAGATAATGTTACAGTTCCTGGAAGCAGAAAAATACTCGAAACAAATGGAAAAACTCTCCAAGTCAACTCTGCTTCCTGTTCAGCAACTTTGGCCTCAGTACCAGCAGGGAAACATTTCCTGTTGGTAAAAATGGAATGTTTCTGTCATGGTTAAGGATAGGACAACCATGATGGAATAATTCCGTCATGCGTCCTTAAAGCAATAACTGACTGTGTGTGGGGTCTGTAATGTGTGTGGAAGATTGTATGGGGAGGCTACTTATTGTGTGTGTGGGTGAGGCTGAGGCTGTATGTTGTGTGTGTGTGGGTGAGGCTGTATGTTGTGTGTGTGTGTGTGGGTGGGTGAGGCTGTATGTTTGTGTGTGTGTAAGCTACCTACGTTGGATGGTTGTATGTGTTGAATGGTATCCATTACTGTGTGCAGAAGGTTGTGTGTGATATAACAAATCACCCCACAAAGTACGCTTGTTGGGGGGGAACTATAGGCGTTTTTGTTTTTTGCTCCTCTGCCTTAGCTTCGAAAAGGGAGGGAGCTACCATTCCTTAATCTTGTTCCCTGTAGATCCTTGAGAGCAAGACCTTTTTCTATATATATGTATATGTACACTCTGTGTCTGACTGCACTGTGTGTACACTCTGTGTCTGACTGCACTATATCTTGGCTTTCTGTGTGAATGAAAGGTACTATTAACACTTACATATAATTTTCTCAGAGAGTCTCTTATATTTCAAGAAGGTACATCATTTTCATTCCATGGTATTTAGGATGAAATAGTAGGCTGTTATTCTCTCTAAATTAAACCCTTTTTTACCTGTAATTAAATTTTAGTTATCTTCTAAAACTGTTGCATCAGGTCAAAAAATATGGATGAAACATGTTTTATTTAACATCCTCTGACAGCATCTTAGCCCGGAGTAATAATTACTCTTTCCTTTCTGCTCCTGTGTTGAAGGGTCCACAATGTGAGTGCTGAGTTAGACCGTTTTCCTGAGTTCTAACAAGTTAAAATTTCCACAGAATTGATACCACTGTAGAAAATCCAATTTGACTAGGCTTGCAAATTAACATTGATTCTTAGCCTTAATTTATATTTCAAAAATTTCTACAACAAATGTTTCATAGCAGCCTCAAGGTTTAGATATAAAAATAACCTTCTGAAAAACCCATGATGCTATGCTAGATATCCTTCAATGCTTGATCATTTCATGATGTATTTTGGATGCCAGCTAATGAATTGTAACTATTTGTTTAAGCAAATGGTTCATTTTAAAGTGGAACTTTCACTGTATGGGTACTATGCGTAATTTGCAGACCCCCGACAGTGACATCACCACTGGGGGTCTGTTGGCTGGGAAGGCAGGCAAAGGTGAGTTTCACTTACCTGAATCTGTCCCCTATCCCTGATGTCATGCTTTTAAATAAAACTAATTATAGACCTTCTTAATGTGAGTTACACTGTTCTAAAAGGCGATGCATTTTGAGTCCATCTAGAAGAGAAATGCTAAATAGTAATAATTATTTATTTTTATTATTATTATAAAAATAATATGTTTTCGGTTAAATTTGTACTGGAAAAACATTTTTTTTATACCTCAGAGCTTCACAGAAGTGTATACGTAAGAGAGAATAATGTTCTTTAACTGCTGAACACCCAGATGACTATATAAAATAGAATAATGAAAGAGAGTTAATAAATCAAGCACTGTGTTACTACGTGTTCTCCGGAGGATTACAGGAGTACAGTTTCATTGCAAAAGTACAAATCTGCAATATATTCTTTACAAGCCCATGTTTACAAAATCAGCAAGTAATTCTCAGAATGTACACATTTCCAGAAGAACAATCCATGGCATCTAAAAGGCCTTCCTACAGATAAATTGTCATCAATAACCAATGTTTCACCTTAGTTTCATTTATACGCAAAGCTTTGTATGCATTATGGTTTTCTGTTTTCCTACATTATTTTAGCTATACTTTTTATGATTTATTTTAAATTGTTTAACCAACCAATAATACTGATTGCAACTGTTTTAATTGACCACTTAAGGCACCCAGAAAATTTCATCTCAATGTACGCGGCCCTGTTGTTATATAGACACTGTAATGTTTCCACTGCAAGGTTAACCACTAGTGGACATCTTTTTAGACAGCCAGAAGAAGCTCTTCCACATTGAGAACTGATTTGTACTGTGCATCTACATCACCAGTACAGGGGCCATTAACATTACGATTATCATGAAACTTCTAGTTACAGTAAGAGTGTAGAGTGCAGGCGAGTGTTGTGACAGCTTCCACTACCACCAATGCAAATCCACCTGCCTCTTCAGCAGAAGCAAAAGGTGGTGTTCAATCTATGGTGTTCAATCTATCATGCCAACAAAGCTAAGTTTGGGATCACTTACAGTGCCTCCATGAAGACTGAATTGCAAAGTGCAAATTGTGCGTCAAGGAAGAGAGTATGAACGTGTGAAGGCTGCAAAGATACCACAAGTCTTTATTACTGAAGGAAGAATTAGAACAAAAAGTCCAAGGGAAGGCAAAAGGTCCACAGGTGCTGTATTTGGTCCTGCCCAGTTGGACAGGAACAGTCTAACCCCACATCATCCCGTGACTTAAGAAAGGGGGAAAAAAAGAATAGAAAAAAAGGTTCTTCTTACCTACTACAAAAAATTTTTTTCTAGTAAGAGAAAGATTATTTGATTTGTAGTCTGATTATGTGCCACTGCTTGTGCTTTGTAAATTTCACTGTCTTAGTAACATACACAGTGTGTGAAACCTGCCTACACTGAGTATGGCAGCTCTTTCATTTTAGCTGGTTATTAAAAAAACATTCTAAAAAGCACTGTGCTTTTTCCACACTGAAGGACAGTAACTGACGCTACAGACTGAATGTGTAGGAAAGCTTTGTTCTTGTCATCGTGGAATGGTAAGTGGGAGGTCAATTGTCCACTTGATTTTTTTTTACTTTCATTTTTGGATAAATCCTCTTTTTCAATCATAAAACCAAGCTCTCTCGCTTCCTTTTTTTTTTTTTTTTTTAAACCCTAAATTAATAATAATCTGTTTTGGCAACTCAGAATTGGCTTTGCAAAAATATGTGATATTACATAACCATCAAGCCAGGTAATATATATATATATTTTTTTTACATTCTTTATTTTTGCATTTAAACCAACAATCTTATAGTGACATTTCAGCAAGGTGAAAAAAAAACATGACACATTGTAAATATAACACTGGTATTAAAGCTAGGTTGTTAGTTCAAAAATAATATAATTACAAAGGATACACATGCACATCTGGGCAAGTATCAGTACTGGACATCTTAATGAACAGCAAAACAAACTTTTATACAACTTGAAGAAAGTATAATGGCATCAGAAAGGAAAATGGGGCATCAGATCTGTGTAGCTCTAGAAACTGTGACATGACACAGCTTAACATGTCAAGTCACCACACATATTCAGCCAATTCCTTGGCATGGGCAGAGTCCCGGATGGTACCTCGAGAGGTGAGGCACATCCTCAGGCATGCTATTCCACCAGCCCCACGCAGCAAACTAAGCCAGCACCCGTCCACTGAACCAACCAGCAGTGACCCAGCCAGAGTCCTGAGACCTATTCCTAGACCTCCCAAAAGGGTGGACGTTGCTCCAGTAGTAAAACCTTCATGGCTCTCAGCTCAGGTAGGCAGTCCAGTTGAGGCCCCTCCCGGAGACTCCAATCATTGCACAGGTTCAGTGAACGCTGTCATTTTTCTAAGGTATCACAAAATGTAGCACACAAGGTGCCAAATGCCTCATGCAAGGATAGACCTTGTTGTATAGGCAGTTCTGCTTCCTCATGAACAACCATCTTGAAAGCCGCCATTCTCCTGCCCAGGTCAGATATAGCAGATTACAATCCTTGGTGAGGACCGGGATAACCTCCACAAGGGGGGGGGGAGTATGGGGCCATTGATGAGTACAAATTAAGACATTTCTGACCAAGCTTGGAAGATCCTCCACTTCCCCCGCCAAGGCCACACACCAGGCTACAAGCTTTGCCTGCCGACCAAGAAGGGCTCCAGAATCAGGGCTGATACAGTTATAACATATGAAGTTGTGTTTCAACATTTTTTAACTCCAGAAATATAATAGTCATCAAAAAACATTTTTTTTAACCGTTACAATTTGGACTGGGTGTTATGTTTAGAGAATTACTGACCAATTTAGGTGACTATGCGAGCTCTATGTTGTTCTTAAATAAGATAAGTAATTTACCAGATAGTCAATGTATTTTATTCAAGCAAACTTTGAAAAATATGCAATTAGTGTGGATTTTAATGACATGGAGAACCTTTATACACAAACATTGGCAATGGTGTTGTTTATAGCCGCCCTCCTTTTTTCTCGCCATTTTGCATCAGGAGTGTGGCTTCCTTGGGGTAAGTTGGGGACCAGGCTTCCCGGGTACAGGGCAAGTGCAGAAGCTTTGGCAGGCTGCTCTCCTTCTCTTCACAAGCACTGAGAGGAAGTGATTTGAGATTAGTTCCTGCAAGTGCTGTCATGAAGAAATTCAGACTCTCACTGCCCACTGCAATCCACCACTAACAGATATCTGAAGAGTGAAGAAGTCTTACCGGGATCTCTGTTTTAGACAATCATCTGATCTCTCCAGCAAGTTTGGTTCTGGCAGATTCATTTGCCATGCAAAGGCACCTCTTGTGCTATAGGTTGCTGACTCCTGCCATAGATGGACAGCTCACTGGTGGGCACTAGAAGGAGTTGGAACATTGAAAGTAGGATCTTTGGTTACTGGTCAAGCACAAACAGGGAAAACCATATTTAACTATCTCTCTGTGTCAGCGCTGCAGTCACTGCTTGAGATCCTGTGTGTTTGCATGTGTATATATTGTGATTGATAGGGCACAATATGGTAACATGGGAGGTAATCTAATCTCGCTCGCTCTTTCATATGTATGTAGTGCCTTCTTAGCATTGTTTTTCAGTTTTCTCTTAAATAGTTAAGTGACAGTGGCCCAAATTAGTCCTTCTTTCTTTCAATGCTATTTGTTTTCCATTGAACAGCAAAGGTCTCCAGCCAACAGCATAGGTCTCAATAAACCCTTGGCTTACAACAGCTGTGAATAAACTCTTTGCTATTGAATGTTGTAGTCCGCCAAGTCTGAATTTATTGTAACTCTGAAATAGTGTCTACATCTACCTTGCAACCAACATCCAAGGTTTTTAGTTAAAGGGATACTATAGTCACTAAAATAAATAATCAAGAGCTGTCGTGTTTATATCATGCCTCTGAAGTTTCGCTGCTCAATTCTCTGGCATTTATGAGTTTAATTACTTCTGTTTCTGCCCATGCTGCCCTAACCACACCTCCCCTGGCTGTGACTGGCACAGCCTGCATGAAAACAAAATGGTTTCATTTTGAATCAGATGTTAACTTACCTCAGAAGTTTTTATTTCCTGCTCTGAATATTAAACTTTAATCACACACCGGAGGCTCCTGCAAGGTGTAGCAAGAAATAAACAGTGCAGTAGATAAGAAATTCTAACTTAAATAGAAAGTGCAACATAGGAAGTATAAACATTAGAACTAACTTTACAGGAAGTGCTAGGAAGGATGTGAATGTGACAAGCAGGGAGACTGCATAAACAAAGTGATTTAACTCTTAAATAGCAGAAAATTGAGCAGTAAGAATGCATGGGCATGATCTATATACAACAAAACTGCTTAATTAAGCTAAAGTTGTTTTGTTGATGCCTTAACCATGTGAGCAATAAGTGGAATGAAGGAGGAAAAGAATTCAGTGCCGAGTTTGACTTTCAGCCACGAATACGCTCATTGACTGTGTAAAAAAGTAGCTTAGTGTTTACAAAACTGCTTATTCACTAACCGTAGTCTTGGCTATTTTTGCCTGAAGTTTGTAACTCGTGTTTTTCAATTCTCTACAATTCATTGCTTACAGGGTTTTTCACTAAAGTAAGAATAAATACGCTAAGTAAATTTCAAATTTAAGATAAAAATAGCCGAACAACCTTTACTGTGCCATCCCTTAGCTAATAAACAGTTCTTTCTCATTATCACAGCTGTTGGACGCAAAACCATTCTCCAGGTCTGGAGCCAGCTGAATACTCTTTCCTTGCAATTGTTTTTGATCAAACTGCATTTTATATTTAAGATGGATTGGCTAGAAACATTGACCAATAAGCAAATCTTTGCCAGGAAATTTCTCTTGACTTGGAGAGCAAAAATTCTTACTCTGGATGATTCTTTTTGGTCACTCTTGAGTACCTGGCATGGTTCTCGGCGGAGATGGTGACAGGTCGTGACCCTTTAAGTGCGTTCCTTGATGGCCATATTGTTTTACTTCTAGGCATTTCAGCAAAAGCAGGTTGGGGGTTGGTGGGATTGACTGGTGAACCAGCATCTAGGGATACATAGAAACATAGAATGTGATGGCAGAGAAGAACCATTCGGCCCATCTAGTCTGCCCAATTTTCTAAATACTTTACTAATTAGTCCCTGACCTTATCTTATAGTTAGGATAGCCTTATGCAAATCCCACGTATGCTTAAACTCCCTCACTGTGTTAATCTCTACCACTTCAGCTAGAAGGCTATTCCATGCATCCACTACCCTCTCAGTAAAGTAATACTTCCTGATATTATTTTTAAACCTTTGCCCCTCTAATTTAAGACTATGTCCTCTTGTTGTGGTAGTATTTCTTCTTTTAAATATAGTCTCCTCCTTTACTGTGTTGATTACCTTTTATATATTTAAACGTTTCTATCATATCCCCTCTGTCTCGTCTTTCCTCTAAGCTATACATTTAACCTTTCCTTGTAAGTTTTATCCTGCAATCCATGAACCAGTTTAGTAGCCTTTCTCTGAACGCTCTCTAAGGTATCAATATCCTTCTGAAGATACGGTCTCCAGTACTGTGTACAATACTCCAAGTGAGGTCTCACCAGTGTTCTGTACAAAGGCACAAGCACTTCCCTCTTTCTACTGCTAATACCTCTTCCTATACAACCAAGCATTCTGCTAACATTTCC
Source organism: Pelobates cultripes (assembly GCA_933207985.1). Lineage (NCBI taxonomy): Eukaryota > Metazoa > Chordata > Amphibia > Anura > Pelobatidae > Pelobates > Pelobates cultripes. The sequence goes on along the minus strand of OW240915.1, from coordinate 269,836,269 downwards.
TGCTGCTCTATTACATTGTCTGCCTACCTTTAAGTCATCAGAAAAAATCACCCCTAAATCCCTTTCCTCAGATGTTGAGGTTAGGACTCTATCAAATATTCTGTACTCTGCCCTTGGGTTTTTAGTCCAAGATGCATTATCTTGCACTTATCCACATTAAATGTCAGTTGCCACAACTCTGACCATTTTTCTAGTTTACCTAAATCATTTGCCATTTGGCTTATCCCTCCTGGAACATCAACCCTGTTACATATCTTAATATCATCAGCAAAAAGACATACCTTACCATCAAGACCTTCTGCAATATCACTAATAAAAATATTAAAGAGAATGGTCCAAGTACAGATCCCGAGGTACCCCACTGGTGACAAGCCCAAGCTTCGAATATATTCCATTGACTACAACCCTCTGTTGCCTGTCACTCAGCCACTGCCTTACCCATTCAACAATATTGGAATCCAAACTTAAAGATTGCAATTTATTGATAATATGTGCAACATTGATAAGCCTTCTATGTGCAACAGTGTCAAAAGCCTTACTAAAATCTAGGTAAGCAATGTCTACTGCACCACCCTGATCTATTATTTTAGTTACCCAATCATAAAAATCAATAAGACTAGTTTAGCATGATCTCACTGAAGTAAACCCATGTTGTCTCTGATCTTGAAATCCATGTGATTTTAGATGTTCAGCAATCCTATCCTTTAACATGGTTTCCATTACTTTCCCCACTACTGAAGTAAGGCTTACTGGCCTATAGTTGCCCAACTCCTCCCTGCTACCTTTCTTGTGAATGGGCACAACATTCATCAGCATCGGCTGCCTAGTTCGCCTTATAGGAAGCGCCGGCCCTGACTATAGTGCCAGGAAAACATACTCGGCGGGACATGAGGGCTCTGGGGAGAGGAAGGGGTTAAAATCTTACCTTTCTCCAGCGCCGGGCGGGGAGCTCTCCTCCTCCTCTCCTCCTCCATTGCGACGTCATCGGCTGAATGCGCATGCACGGCAGGAGCCGCGCGCACATTCAGCCAGTTCATAGGAAAGCATTTACAATGCTTTCCTATGGACGCTGGCGTCTTCTCACTGTGATTTTCACAGTGAGAAGCACGCAAGCGCCTCTAGCGGCTGTCAAGAGACAGCCACTGGAGGCTGGATTAACCATATTATAAACATAGCAGTTTCTCTGAAACTATGTTTATAAAAAAAAGGGTTAATCCTAGATGGACCTGGCACCCAGACCACTTCATTAAGCTGAAGTGGTCTGGGTGCTTATAGTGGTCCTTTAAGAGAATCTGAGATTTACTCATTATTATTTATTCCAAGCTCAGAGGGTGGGTTTTCAGTTATTCTCAGGCTTTTTATAGACCACTTGAAAATGTGTACCAAATGTGTGCTACCATACAGGCAATGTAATTAATAATGAAATGTTGGTGGTGACCATTTGGGGTTACCTTGTGAACTGCTACATATGTTATGTACTTATCACAACTGGTGATTTTCTATATTATAATTTCATGTATCCGTGAGAATACAGGGAGTGCAGAATTATTAGGCAAGTTGTATTTTTGAGGATTAATTTTATTATTGAACAACAACCATGTTCTCAATGAACCCAAAAAACTCATTAATATCAAAGCTGAATATTTTTGGAAGTAGTTTTTAGTTTGTTTTTAGTTATAGCTATGTTAGGGGATATCTGTGTGTGCAGGTGACTATTACTGTGCATAATTATTAGGCAACTTAACAAAAACAAATATATACCCATTTCAATTATTTATTATTACCAGTGAAACCAATATAACATCTCAACATTCACAAATATACATTTCTGACATTCAAAAACAAAACAAAAACAAAATCAGTGACCAATATAGCCACCTTTCTTTGCAAGGACACTCAAAAGCCTGCCATCCATGGATTCTGTCAGTGTTTTGATCTGTTCACCATCAACATTGCGTGCAGCAGCAACCACAGCCCCCCAGACACTGTTCAGAGAGGTGTACTGTTTTCCCTCCTTGTAAATCTCACATTTGATAATGGACCACAGGTTCTCAATGGGGTTCAGATCAGGTGAACAAGGAGGCCATGTCATTAGATTTCCTTCTTTTATACCCTTTCTTGCCAGCCACGCTGTAGAGTACTTGGACGCGTGTGATGGAGCATTGTCCTGCATGAAAATCATGTTTTTCTTGAAGGATGCAGACTTTTTCCTGTACCACTGCTTGAAGAAGGTGTCTTCCAGGAACTGGCAGTAGGACTGGGAGTTGAGCTTGACTCCATCCTCAACCCAAAAAGGCCCCACAAGCTCATCTTTGATGATACCAGCCCAAACCAGTACTCCACCTCCACCTTGCTGGCGTCTGAGTCGGACTGGAGCTCTCTGCCCTTTACCAATCCAGCCACGGGCCCATCCATCTGGCCCATCAAGACTCACTCTCATTTCATCAGTCCATAAAACCTTAGAAAAATCAGTCTTGAGATATTTCTTGGCCCAGTCTTGACGTTTCAGCTTGTGTGTCTTGTTCAGTGGTGGTCGTCTTTCAGCCTTTCTTACCTTGGCCATGTCTCTGAGTATTGCACACCTTGTGCTTTTGGCACTCCAGTGATGTTGCAGCTCTGAAATATGGCCAAACTGGTGGCAAGTGGCATCGTGGCAGCTGCACGCTTGACTTTTCTCAGTTCATGGGCAGTTATTTTGCGCCTTGGTTTTTCCACACGCTTCTTGCGACCCTGTTGACTATTTTGAATGAAACGCTTGATTGTTCGATGATCACGCTTCAGAAGCTTTGCAATTTTAAGAGTGCTGCATCCCTCTGCAAGATATCTCACAATTTTTGACTTTTCTGAGCCTGTCAAGTCCTTCTTTTGACCCATTTTGCCAAAGGAAAGGAAGTTGCCTAATAATTAGGCACACCTGATATAGGGTGTTGATGTCATTAGACCACACCCCTTCTCATTACAGAGATGCACATCACCTAATATGCTTAATTGGTAGTAGGCTTTCGAGCCTATACAGCTTGGAGTAAGACAACATGCATAAAGAGGATGATGTGGTCAAAATACTCATTTGCCTAATAATTCTGCACTCCCTGTATAAATTTACCTAAATCTATATCTCAGGAGGCTTCAGTATTGAAAAAAACAATTCTCTAAATGTACATAATTTTAATTTTAATTTTAGGTATACCTGAAAATATTAATGCATTCATAAAACTAAGGTGGATGATGTAGATGAAGATATGCGGTGATGGAAGTTAAATGCGGTGATGGAAGTTAAATAAACATTTTTAAAAATTTTTTTACTTAAAAAACATAGTAGAGGTCGTAGAGTAAAAACTGAATCTCAGACAACTACTGTATAAACAAAACTTTGCTATTTTAGCTTAAATGTTGAAATCTTATAATGAATGGATTAAGCACCTTTAAATTATTTACGCTTGAGTTTATATTGGCAAATCCAACTAAAGTATTTGTTTATAACTTTACTGATTTTGTATCTCGAAAGAATTCAACAATTTAAAAAGTCACTGCATTGCCCTTAGATTACCCTTGGAAGAAATGTAGAAAAAATGGAAATAGTTTGACATGTGCAGCCAAACTTCTGCAGTATTATGCAATCACTTGGATTATCTGTCCATGTGTTTTAACGACAATTTTCCACATACTTGTAGCGCGCCTGTCCTTTCCACTGACAGTCTTTTTTTTTCCTGGCCCACCAGATTTGAATTTGCTTTGCAAGATCTCACAGATATATAGACGTTTAGTTACGTAACCTAAAATCAGGGAGCGCTAACCAGGGCATTTTAGACCACAATATCAATTCCAGGCATTTATTTAAAGGTACTCTCCAGTGCCAGGAAAACAAGCTGTTTTCTCCTGCACCGGCGGTCCCTCCCTCCTGCACCCCCCCATCCCAAGTTGCTGAAGGGTTTAAAACCCTTTCAGTGACTTACCTGTATCCAGCGCCGATGTCCCTCAGCGCTGGTTCAGGGTCCGCCCACGCTCCTCCCCCGCCGACGTCATCCAGTGGGGGAGACCTATTGCGCATGGGCGGCCGGTGGCGGGGGAGACCTAATGCGCATGCGCGGCAATGCTTTCCTATGGGGATTTCAGCAGCGCTGGAGGTCCTCACATAGCGTGAGGACGTCCAGCGACGCTATAGCACAGAAAATTTGTGCTGTAAACCCAGAAGTGCCCTCTAGTGGCTGTGTAGTAGACAGCCACTAGAGGAGGAGTTAACCCTGCAAAGTAAATATTGCAGTTTATGGAAACTGCAATATTTACAGTTACAGAGTTAATGGGCAGAAATGGTCTGGGTGCCTGGAGTGTCCCTTTAAGTTGTTGAATTGTTTTCCGTATACATATAAATAAATAAATGTTGGTGTAAAATTTGCAAATTCATTGTCAATTCTACACAATTTCATATTTTTTTTAAAAATAAAATAAAAAATTTACAAACATTTTAATAATTTCAGGACGACCCACATAACTCAGTATTTAGTGAATATACCTCTAAATAAATAATTACTTTTATCATGATATGAAACATCCTCCTGAGCACCTTGGAATCTCTCCACTAGATGGCGTACTGCGGCCTGATAAGAGCACAGTGATTTCAAAGATACATTGTAAATATTTGCCATTTGTGAAAAAATTAATATATTATAGTTGCAGTATTATAACTGGAATATTTTTTTTTTGCAGATAGTTATGCTTCATAACCTATTCAATTAGAATAGATTGCTATGTTGCTCGGAGTGTCCCTTTAATTAAAGATGTTTTTTTATTTTCTTTTGTAAATCAGTTCTCTAGAATAACATACGATTTCATGACAATGATCTGTATTTCAGGGAAATTGCTATTTAAAACCCAGCCTTGGTGTGATAGGATACAGATAACCTCAGTGTGATAAAACATATTAAATAGGCAGTCAGCGATTGCAATGCTGGCTTACTTCCTAATATTTCCTATTAGATATGCCTGCATCTGAGAGCTTAGACAATGTGAGCAGTTTTTTACAGATTTCTTCTAATATAGTATGTGATTTTGTAAGATCTTATCATGTGATATATTTTACCAGACTTGGATTGGATGTCTGTATTCTCTAATGCGACTGTGGTTAATTTTAAACCTGTGTCTGCTATTTTTGACAGTGATAAAGTAATACGGATTGTGCCCAAAAATGATATAGAAGCCTATGAATTAAAGGCTCTTTACAGCAAGCTTCAGGTAAGGCCAGGTTAAAAAAGAACAGTAACCTTTGCATAAATCTTTATTTTGTATATGTAATCATAAGCTCATGTGTGCTTTCATGTTATGGGTATAGACAGAAGGACAGACAGGTATAGATGTATAATACAGATACAGGAAATTCAAGGCTATGAACTGTAGTACCCATTAGCATCAAGCAGTCACGTTGCAAGTTTGTGGAAGGCCTAGATTGGATCTTGATTAAATATTATTGGATAAGCTTTTCAAATGATTTAATATTTCTGGATACACTTTTTATTTTAAAAAAAATCCAAATATTAAAATATAAAAAATATTATATAAAAAATATATATAATTTTTTTAATATTTTTAAAAATATTAAGTAATTCATACAGTTTATTACAAAAAAAATTAAATCACTTAAAAAGCTTATACAAAAATATTAGAGCAGGGCCTTGTCCTGGGAGGTTGGGAATTTATTCACTTAAAGGAAATCTTTTTATTTTTTTTTATTTATTTTTTATAAAATTTATTTGATTCATGTCCACTATTTTAAGGACAAGATATGGCTGTTAAATGTAGTCCTTGATTCTGCCCCTTTTGTTCCAATCACTCGTATGATGGACTACAATTCTCAGTATTTTTTTGTGGAACATATGGCCAAAAGATTCATGGGAGTTAGAGTTCAGCGACATCTGGCTGTCCTGCCTAGTGTGTTGTGTATTGGGCCTCAGTGGCACAGGACACAAAGAAGATGAATTAGTTCTGTTTAAATGGGTATTGCTGATGTGATAAGCGTTACCGTTGCCTATATTATATAAACAGGTTGGTTCCTGCAGGTGGATTTATGGCAGCCCAGTAGTCTCAGCTACATTGGGAAAGACACAGTCACTGACGTGCGTACTTCAAACAACAGTTCCCAGACACTGCTCACCTACCTGAGAAATTCCAACATACAGCACACGTAAGATCACGCTTCTTTAGACATATGTCTGTTAAATCTTTTTAACATCGTTGGTGCCAGAGCAATGACTTGTAGTCTTCACTGGTGAGTCTGTTTGCTATATAAGCAGAATAAACTGTATTTACATGTAGTGATGTCCTAATTCAGCTTTTTAAAGACTTAGCATTTCCAGTCCATTGCATTGTTTTCCAAAGTGTCTAGTAGTTAATTATCTCTCATCATTAAATATTAATACGTCTGGTTTCTGTCTCCCTATGTGAGCAAACTCTCCCTCCTCGAAACAATATAAAAAAGATAGCAAGCTGTAAATTTAACAAATATTCCAATGTGTGTGCCCTAATCTATATCCACTAATCTATGCAAGTCCCCTGCTGCGATTATATGAGATATTATTTTTCTGCCCTGTAGGATTCTTGTAAATAATTTGCAGAAGGTGATTGAAAAGCAAAATGTTTCTGGAACACAGAGATATCGTAGGTCATTGTCAAGATACAATTATGAAGAATACCATTCACTGGATGAGGTAGGTACATTTATATCAGTTATTGTTCATCGGTTAGTGGGTATATTGCATCTAAAATATATGTATAAAATAACTAGCAAAAGAATGATAATAATAACACATGCACGTATACACATGCGCACAATATCTGAAATGTCTATTGAGAAGTAACTTAAAGCAGTGTTTCCCAACCCAGTCCTCAAGGCACACCTACCAGTCCAGGATTTAGGGATTACCCAGTTGTGTCTAAGGTGTTTTACAAAGAAGAAAAAAAACACCTTAGACACAACTGGGTAATCCCTAAATCCTGGACTGGTAGGTGTGCCTTGAGGACTGGGTTGGGAAACACTGACTTAAAGGAGCATACACACTGCAATGTCCATACGGAACATAATAAGTTAATGACGCACCTGTCAAACCTGGCATCATGAATGCACTTGGCTGTCACAGGCCTGTCTAGCGCGACTTAGTAATATTTACAATGAATTCATGATTGAGATACTGTTTTAAGACACTGATATTCTATGAATTTGCTGTCAATAATAATAATAATAATAAATAATGTGGTGATTATTTAAATAGAAATCACACCTTAATTTATCAGTTATTTACTCCATGGTAATGTAGGCTTTTATTCTTCTTTAAGTTACACTGTAAGCACCATAACCACTTTATTGGAATTAAGTGGTTATGGTATCTGGAGTCTATCTTGAGTCCCATTTGGCGAATATCTACTAAACAATGTAAGCACTGTAGGGGTTATGGTGCTTAGAGTGTTCCTGTAATTACATTTAAAATTCCTCAAGTTAATAATGAATCCTATTTTCTGCAGTAAAATCTACATCCTCTGTTAAAATTAGCATTCCATTTTTCCCCCTAGATTGAACGTTGGATGCATCACATGAATAAAACCTATCCTCACCTTGTCTCCATGTTTTCTATTGGAAAATCATATGAAGGAAGACCATTGTATGTGCTAAAGGTAATACTGAATATAGTCCATTTATTCTGCACAAGTGAAGGCCCAGCTCGTGGATAAAAGAAAAGTTGTATTCTATTGCAGCAATGTCCAACATTTTATTTGGAATAAAAGAGAGAACTATTAATATCCCTAGAATGTAAGCTTGTTTGAGCAGCTCCCTCAGCACTCTTTGTCCCTGTGCACCCAACTTGTCTTTTTGCAAATTCTTGTCTGTTAGTCCACCTGTTGTAAAGTGCTGCAAATGTGTTGAGGATTTATAAATAATAATAATAACCCTAATAAATCATGGAATATTTGCCTCCTTGTATGGTGAGAGTCCACAAGTCACGTAATTTGGGATAAATTACCTCCCAACTAGAGCATGTAGTAATTATGGTGTAGTTCCTTTAACCATGAATGATTGTGACATACTTTGGAATTTGTTCGTGTATTTAGGAAGTGTCCTTCCTTGTTTGTTAATATTTCTGGATCCAGTTTGGTTCAAAAGGCTTCAGCTATCACTCTGGTCAGCTGGCTCATATCTATGTTCCAGAAGGCTTATGACGTGACTAACAAACCTCCTCTAGATCAGGTCATTGTTTAGTCCACTCTGTGATGGCTACCTTGTGGGTGTTACACCTTGATATTCTATGAGGCAAATATGCATAGCAGCAACTTGACTGTCCTTGCATACAGCTTCCAAATGTTATTGTAATAATGCCTTTACATCCATTGATGCAGTTTTCTCTTGGCAGTTGTTCCTGTTTAGTCACCATCAGTACTTTTTCTATTTTTTGAGATGGCCTCTTGTTCTATTTGACTATAGGAGCCTATGTGTCATGACTTGTGAGCTCTCAATATTCAAGAGAAGACAACATAAATTGTGTCATACTCAACAAATTAATTTCCTTCTAGGTGGTGAGAGCCCATTAAACACTGCCCTTCATTAGGTGCCAATGCCTTGTTTTTTGCTTTAACTGCCCTGGTCACTTTGATGTTTCCTCCTGCTTTTTCTCCTCCTATGTTGGGCTATACATAAAACTGAGGATTCTAGGGGAAGATGCTGAAGAGCCTTCTCCAGTTGGGAGTGACTTTATCCCATATGTCAAGACTCATGGGCTCTCACCATCTGGAAGGAAATTAATTTGTCAGAAAACACGTAACTGTTGTCGTTCAGCTATTTCCAGGCAGTGTCGGTAACATGTAGGAGTTAGAATCTTCTGATTGTATAGTCACTTCTTCAAACTGCATTGAGAAAACATATGACCAATACCCACCATTCAAGGTGGTTCTCAATGTCAGGCCAAGAGCAATGGATAAGTATTTGTGGTCCTTATAAGTCTTGCCCAATATGAGGATACTGAGAAAAATTAACTATATATTTATGAAGATTTCAGAGTCCAGTGTCTCATCATAATCTCTTGGATCTCCCACAAGGATTGTACAGCAAGACTTAGTAGAGTTACATAGTTACATAGTTAGATAGCTGAAAAGAGACTTGCGTCCATCAAGTTCAGCCTTCCTCACAGATGTTGTTGCTGTTGATCCAAAAGAAGGCAAAAAACCTGGTCTGAAGCGCTTCCAATTTTGCCACAAACTAGGAAAAAATTCCTTCTTGACCCCAAAATAGCAGTCAGATGTCTCTTTGGATCAAGCAGCTATTACCCCACTAATTAGAAATTATATCCCTGTATGTTATGTTTTTGTAAGTATTTATCCAATTTCAGTTTAAACATCTGTATGGACTCTGACAAAACTACCTCTTCAGGCAGAGAATTCCATATCCTTATTGTTCTTACTGTAAAAAAAACCTTTTCTTTGCCTTAGATGAAATCTCCTTTCTTCCAGCCTAAATGTGTGACCTTGTGTCCTATGTATAGCCCTGTTTATGAATAGATTTCCAGATAAAGGTTTGTACTGGCCCCGAATATATTTGTATAAAGTTATCATATCCCCTCTCAGGCGCCGTTTTTCCAAACTAAACAGATTTAATTTTTTAACCTTTCTTCATAACTAAAATGCTCCATTCCTTTTATCAATTTTGTAGCTCGTCTCTGGACCCTCTCCAGTGCCATGATATCCTTCTGTAGAACAGGCGCCCAAAATTGCACAGCATATTTAAGGTGTGGTCTTACCAGCGATTTATAAAGAGGCAGAATTATATTTTCATCCCGAGAATTTATGCCCCTATTTATACATGACAAAATTTTACTGGCCTTAGCAACTGCAGATTGACATTGCATATTGCTGCCTAATTTGTTGTCTATAACAATTCCCAAATCCTTCTCGTGTGTGGTTACCCCTAATTCACTACCATTTAGTGTGTAAGTTGCTTGTGCATTCTTAACCCCGAAGTGCATAACTTTGCATTTCTCAATGTTAAATTTCATCTGCCATTTTAGTGCCCAGTCCCCCAATCGATCCAAATCTCTCTGCAGCAAAGCAATATCCTGCTCACATTTTATTACTTTACAAAGTTTTGTGTCATCTGCAAACACTGATACATGGCTTCCAATGCCTATTTCAAGATCATTTATAAATATGTTAAATAGAAGTGGTCCCAAAACAGAACCCTGAGTGACACCACTTACCACTTTTGTCCAGCCTGAAAATTTACCATTAATTACAACTCGTTGTACTCTATCCTTAAGCCAATGTTCTACCCAAGAACAAGAATATTCATCTAGACCAATTTCTTTTAGTTTGAAGACTAACCTATTGTGAGGAACCGTATCAAATGCCTTGGCAAAATCCAAGTAGATCACATCCACTACAACACCCTGATCTATACTTCTACTTACTTCTTCGTAGAATGCAATTAGGTTAGTTTGACATGACCTATGTTTCATAAAACCATGCTGATTATTGCTAATAACAAAGTTCTTCCCAATGAATTCCTGAATATTATCCCTTAATAGCCCTTCAAATATTTTCCCAGTTACAGAAGTTAAGCTCACAGGTCTATAATTTCCAGGCAAGGATTTTGAACCCTTTTTAAATATAGGAACAACATCTGCCTTCCTCCAATCCTCCGGTACAACACCTGAAACAAAAGAATCTTGAAAAATTAAATACAAAGGTTCACTTATTTCCCAACTTAGCTCCTTAAGTACTCGTGGGTGAATACCGTCAGGCCCCGGAGCTTTATTTACATTAATTTTCTTTAATAGCTGTAGCACCTTGTCTCGAGTTATCCAATCACAAGTTATTTGCAAGTTTTTTGCAGCAATCATTTGCATATCTCTTGCCATAGGATCCTCATTAATATATACTGAAGAAAAAGTATTGCAGCTCTTGTCTTATATCCACTCAAACACACATTTTCTTCTCTACCCCTATTGTAAAGTTGCAAGGCTATTTGTTAGATATAATGTCTGTTTTTGTTTTGTAGTTGGGGAAAAAGGCCTCTAGATTTAGAAAGAAAGCAATTTGGATTGATTGTGGTATTCATGCACGGGAATGGATTGGACCTGTGTTCTGCCAGTGGTTTGTAAAAGAGGTATGTATCATATATGTTCCATACCAATTCATACCAGCACTGAAAGAGGTCAGCTGATGCTGTCAGCCAATCACAGCTGCCCATTGCTGCTCTAGTTAATGCTTCCTTATTAGCCCAAGATGCACAGAGGGAATGGGCTGATGGGGAATCTCATTTAGCATTAAAACATTATATAACAGTTTAATGCTGGTAGATGGACAGCCCCAGGAGGCTCCAGACACTATAACCACTTGAGTGAGTTGAAGCACTCACAGTGCCTACAGTGTCATTTTAAGCCTGTGCAGTTGCCTCTGAATGCTTTCTCATGCCGTGCATATAATACTGATAGAGGTTGCAAAGAAAAGGGAAGCCACACGTCACATCTCAAGTAGGACTTTTTAGACAGGATAAGACCAAATACATATTGCAGATATATAAAGGATGTTTGCACTTGGTTCTTTACTTTTACTGCTCATTGGATAGATCACAAGTAATATTTATTTGTATATTTCTCAATCTGTGTAATTGCAAAGCTCCAGGTTCCAGTACTGGTAGAGATTAAGAGCAGGCATTGTCTGTTCTTTATTGACATATATGTCCTGGACTGGTTGTACTCTGCCATTTTATACATGAATCAAAGATGTTAAACTCCAAGAAACCTTAGTAAAATGTATACTCCAGGTAAATCTTCACTCTAGTTTTAATCTATGAGCTGACTTTTACACTGCAAACTAATTTGGTGTGGCCGAATCGTCTTCCAAAAAACTAATTATGTGTCAATTGATTTGGGATTCGTTCATTTGATTTTTTGTGGGGCAATTCCTCCCATGCAATCTTTTTAGGAATATTGATTTGGACAAATCAAAAACTGTAAAAATGTGCCAATCATATCTTTTTAAAATATATAATGCATAAATATAGATTAGTTTTTTAATGCTCTGCCTGTCTTCCTCTCTGTTGGTCAATTCTCACTTGATCTGTTAATAAAATAAACAACATCCAGTTGCTGTCCCCTAGTCATCCTCCATATATCTATTCTATTGGCACCACGGACGGAACTCCGAATCAACAAAACTGTTTGTTCACTGTCCATTTTTTTTGTATTATGATTCATCCACATAGCATTTTGGAGTTGTGGAAATCAGGAGGATAGTTGATCTAACAAAAATCGAACCAACCGCAATCAATTTCAAACTGCATGCACAAGTCAAAAAAATAAATGTTAATACCGCACTCACATGCATGAATGTGCATAAAAAAATGCATAAGAAAAAAAGGAATCAATGTATAAATATGCAAAATTGTATTTATTATACACTAACTATATCTAATTCATGCAAGTAGAAAAAGAACCACTGTTACTATCGAATGCAAATTGATGATCTTCTTCATAAGTTCATCAATAATACACATAGCAAAAACTCATAGTATATACACATCTCAGACTATTTACAACTATATACAGTGCATGAATCCCATATATGTGAAACTGGGAATTCTTGAGTATTCAGGTGGATCCACCACTCAGTTGCTGTGATATTGAATAAACAATGGTAAAAGCATAATAATAAAAAATAAAAAATATAATAAAGAAAAAATGAATCACAAAATATAAGTGAAAAAATATATGGACAAAAAGTAGAAAAAAATGGAAAAAATAACTAGCAAAATAAATAAACAATAGAAAAATAAAAAATTGAAAAAGTCCAAAAACCAAGAAAAAAAGTGCACTAATTAGATGGTAGAAAAATGGACGGATCTCACCACAGGTAGTTTTGCTGTAGATATAAACCACTTATAAGCTGTAGATGTCCAGTTGCTGAGGAAAGGGTCTTGTGAAATAATGAAGCAGTGATAGGAAAAATCTTCGAAGGCCCCTGCACTTCCGTCCCGAGCGAGCAGCCCAGTTACAGACACGTGAGACAGGAGGACTGAGACAGGAGAACTGCTGACCCGATCAGGCAAATATTTTTCCTATCACTGCTTCCACCTGAATACTCAAGAATTCCAATCTTCACATATATGGGATTCATGGACTGTATATAGTTGTAAATAGTCTGAGATGTGTATATACTATGAGTTTTTGCTATGTGTATTATAGATGAACTTATGAAGAAGATCATCAATTTGCATTCGATAGTAACAGTGGTTCTTTTTCTACTTGCATGAATTAGATATAGTTAATGTATAATAAATTACATTTTGCATATTTATACATTGATTCCTTTTTTTTCTTATGCATTTTTTTTAATGCACTTTCATGCATGTGAGTACGGTATTAACATTTATTTTTTTGTATATTTAATTGAGGTTACTTTGGGGAAAACCTCTAATACCTGCACCATTATGTAATTGAGTGCCAGCACCACCATTTTTGATTTTTGAATGCACAAGTCTCCTAATCAGATATTGTAGAGTCTGAGAAAGAATATTGTAAGTGCACAGAACTCTAATTATCACTGCTAATTATGTGCTATGTATCTGCCAATAAGTACACTGCCCATGTGTGAGATTTCGGATTTATCATTTAATTTAATACATAATGCTGAAATGTACTTAAACAGTCGGTAATCTTTTTACATAACATTGAGGGGTTGTTTTTATTTTTATTTTTTATTTACTTAGGCACTTAATACATATCACCTTGACCCTTCTATGAAAAAAATCCTCACTCTTCTGAATGTCTATATCATGCCAGTGTTTAATGTAGATGGCTACCATTATAGCTGGACAACAGTAAGTGTCACACATGATTATTTTTAAGGAGTGCATTTTGATGAATGAAATACTAGTTATATAATTAAATATCATTTTTGTAATAATCGCACATATTACTGTATGTTAGTAGTAATAGTCATGTCTGTGTATAGGGGTGCAGGTACATTATAACTTCGGGGACAGTAAGTGCATTGCTGTACATTTGGAGCATCTGCATTGCTCGATAGTAGGTGTAGGTACATTGCTGTATATTGGGAGCGGGTACATTGCTGTATACTGGAGAAGGTACATTGCTATATGTTGGGAGAAGGTACATTGCTGTATACTGGAGCAGGTACATTGCTGTATGTTGGGAGAAGGTACATTGCTGTATGTTGGGAGAAGGTTCATCGCTGTATACCGGGAGGCAGAGCAGGTACGTTGCTGTATACTGGAACAGGTACATTGCTGTATGTTGGGAGAAGGTACATTGCTGTTTACTGGAGCAGGTACATTGCTGTATATTGGGAGAAGGTACGTTGCTGTATATTGCGAGAAAGTGCATGGCTGTATTTTGGGAGAAGGTACATTGCTGTATATTGGGAGAAGGTATGTTGCTGTATATTGGGAGCAGGTACATTGCTGTATATTGGGAGAAGGTACATTGCTGTATACTGGAACAGGTACATTGTTGTATGTTGTGAGAAGGTACATTGCTGTATGTTGTGAGAAGGTACACTGTTGTATGTTGGGTACAGGTACATTGATGGACACTGGAAGCAGTTACATTGTTGTATACTGGGAGCAGATACATTGATGTATATTGGGAGCAGATACATTGATGTATATTGGGAGTAGGTACATTGTGGTATTAGTCATATATATTGTAGATACGTATAAACCCTCACAATCATACTGCGCTGTTTGTCATTAATTCACATCACTTGTTTGTGTTTTTCGTTCACAGTGATAATTAAGGCCACAGCCAGTTAAGTTTAGATTACTATGTTCCTAATTATTATTATAATTAATGCAAATACTGGTGCGTTTTGCCCCCGAATCTGCCTCCTTGGTTGGAAATTGTGTTGTTTTACATTATTTCCACACTAATTGCACACCAGGCATTCCAATCCTTTTGTTCAAATGTTCAAAGTTGTTTTATCTCTATTTATCGGGGTTAATTAAACGAGAATCAGGCAGTTGCCTTAAACATGCTATTGTGGCAAAGTCACAACAATATATTTCCCCAACAGATAACTTAATTAATGAGGGATGTATTTTTAACCTTAGGAACCATAGGATTCCTTATATTGTTTGAATTAGGTATTTGTATTGTACGCATGCAAATTATCACTTGTAGCATAATTTAATTGACTTTGTCACACTCACAATTAAAATTCCTTATGGATGCAATTTCCATCACTCTTCATTAATTCTTCGGATTTCCTCGGTTTCCATTTGCAATCGGAAATCTGCTGTGTCATTGAATTTATTTCCATTTATTATACATTTCATGCTCCATTAATCATTTCTGTCAAATACATAAAGATCTTTATCCTTAAAGGGACACACAAAATACCATAACCATTACAGCTTTATCTAGTTATAATGGTGCAAAGAGTATTTTTACTAAACCATTTTTAAGCAAGATAACAAAAGATGATGGGAGGTGAGGGTTGTGGCACCACATGCACCTTGCTCTATACTCACTTCAGTGAACTGTAATAGTTAGGTTAAATTGTCCCTGTAAAACTATACATAATTTCATACATACATACATGTTCTTTGACATAATAGTTTAACCCTTTTTTTACAGATACATTTAAAGGGACACTATAATCACCAAAACAACCTTTAGCTTAATGAAGCAGTTATTGTGTCTAGATCACGCCTCTGAAGTCTCACTGCTCAATTCTCTGCCATTTATTAGTTCAATAATTTCTTGTTTTTGTCCATGTGGCCATAGCCACACCTCCCCTGGCTGTGACTGACAAAGGCTGCTTGAACAAAATGGTTTCATTTTCAATTAGATGTTAACTTTTAAGATTGTTATCTCCTGCTCTGTAAATTGAACTTTAATCACATACAACAGTCTCCTGCAAAATCTAGCAAGCTATAAACAGTGCAGGAGATAAGACAAGCGAAATGAAACATACTTTTCCATAAAGGAAGTTTAAACATTAGATCTCTCTTTGCAGGAACTATTTAGGAAGGCTGTGCAAGTCACATGCAGGGAGGTATGACTAGGGCTGCATAATCAAAGTGATTTAACTCCTAAATAGCAGAAAATTGAGAAGTCCAACTACTGGGCCATGATATATACACTGAAACTACTTCATTAAGTTAAAGTTGTTTTGGTGACTGTAGCTTCACTTTAATATCAAGGGTCTATCATCTGCAAAAATATGTCCTTTCTAGCCCCAATCCCCAGAAAAATGCTTACACTGAACAATGTAGGAATTGTTGGAACGTATTTCAGGCACATTCAGTTTAGTGATACTTGTTGGGGAGAAAATCAGCCCGGGCCCTTTCTGGATGATGGATATTTGCCAACTCATTCAGAGCTCTGGAAATTGGAAATGAATAGCAGAGACGTGTTCAATAACCAATTCAAATTTTATTCATACGTCAATTATATTTATACCCCGTTTTCAAAGCCGGATGGGAGGGGGGAAAATGAGCATATGGGTGTGACAATGATGACAATGACATAGATTGTTTTTCACAAGTTATGAGCAGCTGTTTCTCGTTATCCTACATTATATAACGCACGTATATTTTATAAAAAACAGATATTTACAAATACCAAAATCTTGGACAATTAACAAGAACATTTCGAAATCAGTACTTTTCCCGTAACTAGGATTTTAGATAAATTTATTTCCGAGAATTGGGGATACAATTCCAAATTTATTCTTGGTTCAAATTAACCCTTATATGAACAGCTAGGATAGATAGTGAAATGGATATTCATATCTACAATTCCCCTCTTAGATCATATCATTATCTACCTTATGGAAAATATCCATTGGAGGCATGCGGCAGAGAAACGAAAGGACGTATATTCAGACGTGCTAATCACGTCTGCGGGACTTTCATTATTTCTTCACCTTGATTTCTCCCATTTGCTCTGTGCCATAGGTTTTCATAGGAGTTCGAGCTGTCAATTTTCAGCTTTTTCAATTATCTGTTGAATCCATCTTTTAAGCGTACAAGTTAAATATTTCAAACAGCTGACATGTTAACCATTTTTAAACAGACTGAACATCATGTTATCTGTAGCTTGAGCCTTGGGTCAATACAGGCAAAGTGTATTATTCCCAACAACAGGAATATTATTATTATTATAATTCATAATGTAAGCTCATATAGTCAAAACGGGAATAATATCTATCCCCCTCTTTGGACCAGGGTCTTGGATTACCAGTCCACCCGGTGATCTGGGGTCAGGTCAAAAAACCCCAGTGGCAAAAACTCATATTTGAGAAAAAAAGCACATCTGGGGAAACCCTGAGTGAGGGCCATGACTGTGTAGACATGTCATCCCCTCATGTTGACAGCACTAGTGACTTATAAAACCCGCACTTGTAAGTAAATAGCTCGGGTATCGGGATTGGGAAACACTTCTTGATTAGTTTGAAAAGCCCCATTTACATATGAAATCATGAGATAACTTATAATCAGCTTGAAATTCTAACAATAATCCCAATCCTAATCACATCCCTATTGATTAGTCATATCCACACTTAGTCATATCCACACTTAATACATGGGAATCCATCCTTGGTACACTCAACATACATCAATGACACACATAGTACATCTATGCCTGAGTAAGCTAACACTTCCTCTCTCTCCGGCTAACTCTACAAAAATAAAAATAACAAAATAGTTCAATAGTCCAGCATAGTCCAGAAAAATGGAATAAGTCTTTCAAGGAGTATAAAGAATCTTAGACACTATAAACTTTGTTCCATAATCTTAGACACCATAACATAGCTAAGGGTAGCAATACGGCTGACAACAAGACAATGTCAGCTTCCACATAGTTCTTAATTCTTCTGTTTGCAGGATGTTCACCACAATACTCTGTGCAACACCCCAATTGTTGAAAGGTTTAATACAGAAATAGCGGCATTAGACAGCACTGCACCTTCAGGACTTTCCAAGTTAGTTTACGTCCTCATAAGTAAGCATCTCAGTTTCTTCAGCCAGTATTCAATAATAAATCAGTTATTTAATAGATTATTACGCTGCCATTTCCATCTGTATCAATACTGAGACAAACTTATTCAAATATAATTTAAAATAACACAGCAAAATACCCATTAACATACATGACAATTAAACTGCACACTTCAAAATGAGTAACCAAAACAGACATTTATCACAATCACCATTAACACAGAATAAACTTTCAACAGCTGTATTTAGAACATATTATTGTAATTTGATACAAAATTTTAGTTTGTATCAAATTTATTTAAGATTTCTGGTACCAAAGGTTTTTTTGTTTTTTTTAAAGAAGGGATCCCGTACGGCCATATAGCGCGTTTGACTTAAACATTTGTATAACACTTGCGTTAACCAGTTGCAACATATGTACCCTGTCAATAGAATTTCTCTCTTATGCGCTTATAGAACATTTGGACCAGATTACACAGACATGGTATCACCTGCATTTGTCAGAACTCTCAAAGACTCAAAATATTTATACTACTCCATGTTAAAGGAATGTCAAAATTTTGACCGGTCAATTTGAGTTCCCAAAAGTCATAACAACACAGGTAAAAACCTTTGTCCATGGTTTTCTGATCCTACATTCCATGACCAAAATTTCAAACCCACTTCTGCACAGTTTGGGTCACAAGCAATAAAATCTCATCATCCCCATACAACAATTGTACATTTTGCTCTCTAATTTATAAACATCTACATTTACAACCTAAATTCTCTGCAACAAACACACAGGGCAGAAAAAATGTGGTGTTTGACATTTGAATGAAGTGACTTTTTGTCCCAATATGAAATAAAGGGCTCATCATATAAACAATCATAAATCCCACTCTCATGAAAAAGTGTAGTGGGCTTATAGTACTTTTGTCCAAGTATAAAAATAAAGGGCTCATTATGCAAACAAACATACATGCAGAGAAATCATGTTAGTTCTAGAATTTGTAGCCCCCCTTAATTAACCTCTTAATTAGCCAAAGGCTTGAAAATCTTTTTACCACCTGCCAAAGGTGAACCTCTACCAAAGAGGAATTGTCTACCATAGACAATTGAGCACAATACTGCCTGCCAAAGGCTTTCCTCCAACCCAAGGAGTAATAGAAGTCTACCTTAGACTTAAAAAAAATACCATGTCTACCAAAGACGTTATACAGTGAGAATACCTTTAAATAAACATTTAAATAGTGAAAACCCCCATTTAAATGACAAATGCAATGTGTGGGGGATGGGAGAAGTAGGTAAAGAAGGACTTTAAAGATCCTCTTACCTGTCATCTCCGTTCCGTCCAATTGCAACCCAAAACTTCTGACACCAATTTGTGTATGTATAGTTAAGGAAAAATGGCATTTTATAAATATTATTTATAAGGTAAATTATACACCACACTAATTTATCCATAATGTGCATGATCAATTATTGAGGATGTGTTCAACAATGACTTGCGTGGAACTGACAAAATCGCTTGTAAAGTATACACGATAACAGCAGGGTTAGGTATGTTTTTTTTGAACCAGTGTATTTTACATTAAGCTAGCCAGTCTGTTGTCAAGTGTTCTGAATTTATTTCCTCCTTCCTGTTTAGGCTGCACAATTGCAGTGGTCTAACATATCTAAATGGAATTAGACAGTAACTTGGAACATTTCCCTTGCCTTTGTCAGTAGAGCAGGCAGTATATAACTAATGAGTTCTGTAGTAAGTGAAACACAATGACGCCGGCATCGCTGGAGAATATATTAATAAATACTGGTTTACAGAAGCATAAGTAATGCAGAAACACAGCTGGATTGTTGTTTTTTTTTGCAAAGTTGTAAAAGTGGAGTATTAAGCAAGATTTACTCCATTGGTTTCCATGTTAAATAAGGACAGTTTTAAAAAGCTCTGTTCATGACTTTAAAAAATGCATATTATTGCACGTGTGTAGGTGTATGGAAGACAAGCTTTGTACCCATTTGCTTTATTGTTGGATATAGAATTGGATATAGAATCCTACATTTGTGCAATTTTCAGAACTGTTGTTTCTGAACTCATCAGGATCGTTTCTGGAGAAAAACACGATCGAAATATCGGTTCAATTGCTTTGGGGTGGATGCCAATCGGAACTGGAAAGTGAAATGGTGCGGTAAGTTGGCCCATTTAAAGGCTATTTTATGTCACATGTCCTGTTCTTTGTCCATATTTCCTTCTGTTCTTATAGATTAAACCATGCATGCCATGTGCACATAACAGATGACTTCACTTCATTTTACAAAACATACTGTGCGCTTTCTGCTATCACTCTTCATGAGAAAACATGAATAAAGGTATTCTGCAAAGTGATAGAAACCATGAAATGCTTCTATTTGCTTGCTTCGTGCATCATTCATGTATTTTCATGAATGTAACTACTGCCTATTTCTGAATTATGCAGCCATTATGGGATATGCACAGCATTCAATGTGAATCAATGGAGAAACACGATTGGTTGAAAAATCTAATCTGCTTCCTGGTTTATGCAGATTTGCTGTAAATGGAAAAACATTACATGTTTTATTACATTTCTCTAAAAAATATACTTATTTATAGCAAGATCTTAATATGATAAATCAGATTTTCCTTTCAAATGGACTAATGGATGATAATACTCTATGGGCTGTGGCTTTTTTCCAGTTTGTATTAGAATTATGATAAAACACTTCACGGAATTCAGAGACTATACCTGCAGACTGATCTCCATATGAGGTTAGTCCACATGTACTATAAGACGTAACAAGGTGAAAGCTTGTCACTAGTGATTTTCCGAACGGTTCGCCTCGAACGGTTCGCCACTGACTCATCATTGAGTAAACTTTGACCCTGTACCTCACAGTCAGCAGACACATTCCAGCCAATCAGCAGCAGACCCTCCCTCCCAGACCCTCACACCTCCTGGACAGCTCACTAAGAATGCAGCTTCAAAATGGATGCTGTCCAGGAGGTGGGAGGGTCTGCTGCTGATTGGCTGGAATGTGTCTGCTGACTGTGAGGTACAAGGTCAAAGTTTATTCAATGATGAGTTTGTGGCGAACCGTTCATGGCGAACCGTTCGTGAACCGTTCGGCGAACCGTTCGGGACATCACTACTTGTCACCCGTGCTACTCATTCATATGAGAATTACCAAATAAATACATAAAAAAACATGCATAAGGCATTGTGCAAGAAAATAAGGATGCTTTTTTCGCATAATACAGACCTTAGATACTTGGGTATCCCTTTAGAAACTCTTGAAAAATATTTTCCCTTTTTAAAGAAATCATTCCTGTGTTGGAGACACACACTAAAACCACCAGCCAATCACTATCTTGGTGGTTTGTTAGGCGGCCTGAGGAGAAAAGGCTTGTACTCCTCTTATATTTAAGCAGTGTGTCGATACAGCAGGATTGCATTCCATACCTGGCAATGCTGTGTATATTTGTGTGTATTTTTTATGGCCTTTCCAACTGGCATTGCTAGCCAAGGTCTGAATAGGCTAGAGAGAAGCCTTAGAAGAGTGGTCACCGCATTTTTGCTCTGGGCTGGGCCTGATGTGTTCCTGGAAGCTAGCAAGGAATTTTTGAGAAACTGCAATGTTTACATTCTATAGTTAGCTCCTTCTATAGTGGCTGTCATACAGGGGCGACTCTAGACTTTGCGAGGCCTTAGGCGAACCTCAAACATGAGGCCCCCACTAACACCATTAGTTAAAAAAAATAGGGGTTGCCTTGTGTGTGTATAAGGAGTTGTACAAACAGCTAGTCTCTGTATTCATCTTCAGAGGCTTGGGTTGTCGTGGCTCCCTATTCCGCTGCATTGTGAACTTTCTGACTGTAGTTATGAGAAAAATCCTTTATATACCACCCTGTATTCAGTAAAAATGCAATTTGCATCCGCACAAACAGAGACAAGCAACAAATATAATGTAACTGTTAAAGAATAAATAAATATCTACTGGTATAGACATGAGTGCCTGATAGACTCATTAGCAGTCCATAATAACATTTCTGGGGACTGATGAGTAGTACGTCAATTGCTCAGACAGAATGAAAGCCTTCTGTTATAAAACAAGTAAGCATGATACATGCACAGGAATTCTAGACCAGGAACTGTCCTGTGAATTGTATCAGGTTCACTGTCCAGGTCAAAGAGGTTGAAACAAGCCACAAACAATCTACTGTATTTCACCTGCTTATCAGGAAATATACAATAGAATCATTTCGAGTCTGATTATGGCAAAATGAAGAATTCTCACAAAAGCACATTCTGTTGTGGATTGATCAATAATGCACAGCATACAATCATATAATCAATGATCTGATGTTGGCCTCTCTTATCTTATTATTATTTGTAATTTATAGCAATCTTATTAGTCTTGTGATGCATATGCAATTACAAAGCATTTTATCATCTAGTAATATATATTTTATTGAATCAATAGTGCTTTGCAATGACTGTTACTACATAAAGTCAAAAACATTTCTGTCCATTAAATTAACCGAATAAGTCAGAGCTTTGAAACTATTTCTAAGACTGGTTACTTACTAAAATGAGATCTCAAAGTGAACTCAAAGGGAATTTCAAATGTAAAGTCAAAGTAGCCAAACTGAAAGCATAGATGATTCACCATAAATACAAAGCTATAATCTACAAGAAAAAAAACAAAACAATAAGACCACAATAGTGCAATAAATACTAACACCAAAAGGTTTTATTTTTTTATTGTTACCATTCTACTTGTTGTTATTATGTATTATTATATCCATTATTGCCATACTTAAGTCTTTGAGTGCAATATAATCCCCAACCTTTTGGTGTTAGTGTTAGTAATTAGTGATGTCCCGAACAGTTCGCCACTGACGGCGAACATAAACATGAACTTTGACCCTGTACCTCACAGTCAGCAGACACATTTCAGCCAATCAGCAGAAGACCCTCCCTCCCAGACCCTCCCACCTCCTGGACAGCATCCATTTTACATTCATTGTGAAGCTGCATTCTTAGTGAGCTGTCCAGTAGGTGGGAGGGTCTGGGAGGGAGGGTCTGCTGCTGATTGGCTGGAATGTGTCTGCTGACTGTGAGGTACAGGGTCAAAGTTCATGTTTATGTTCGCCGAACCGTTCGGGACATCACTATTAGTAATTATTGCACTATTGCTGTCTTTTTGTTTGTTTTTTTCTTGATGATTAAATGTTTGTATTTATTTATATGTTAAGAAGAAAATGAGGATTTTTTTTTTATATAATCTGCAAAATCAAAAGAGTAATTTACCATTTTTTTTAACTGGTATTTAATCTGGGTATTTTAGAAACCTTTTCCATATAGGCTATTTTGACCTTACATTTGAAATTCACTTTGAATTCTCGCTTTTGGGAAAACCCTGTATCTCTGTTAGTCTCCTGTATAGCTGTACAGTGGTTATTCATAGATTAACTGTCTATTTTATTTATTTTTTCCCATTAAACAGAGGAAGGTGCTTCATTGCATCCATGTGATAACACATACTGTGGGCCCTATGCAGAGTCTGAACCAGAGGTCCAAGCAGCTTCACAGTTTCTCTACAAGCAGAGAAAACACATCAGGGCATACCTCTCAATTCACTCGTATGCCCAGATGTTGCTCTACCCATACTCTTATCAGTATGAAGCCATTCCGAATTACCACTGTGTGGTAAGTCTTTCTTTTATTTACATGTTGACATTTTTATTAAAGGACCACTATAGTGCCAGGAAAACATACTCGTTTTCCTGGCACTATAGTGCCCTGAGGGTGCCCCCACCCTCAGGGTCCCCCTCCCACCCGGCTCTGGAAGGGGGAAAGGGGTAAAATCTTACCTGGGCGGGGAGCTCTCCTCCTCCGATCCTCCTCTTCTCCTCCCCGTCGGCTGAATGCGCACGCACGGCAAGAGCTGCGCGCACATTCAGCCGGTCACATAGGAAAGCATTCATAATGCTTTCCTATGGATGCTGGCGTGCTCTCACTGTGAAAATCACAGTGAGAAGCACGCAAGCGCCTCTAGCGGCTGTCAATGAGACAGCCGCTAGAGGAAATAGGGGAAGGCTTAACCCATTCATAAACGTAGCAGTTTCTCTGATGTTGGCTAGTAGCGGCTATTAAAGGAACACTGTGGTCACCATAACAACTTCATCTTAATGAAGTTGTTATGGTGAGGCGAGGCCCCCGGGGTGTTCTCTTATCTTAAGGGGTTAAACTGTTCTCAAATGGTTTAACTCCAAAGGCTGCCTCCACTCTGGATTTCCAACACCAGGTACATACATTTTTTGTGAATGAGGAGCTACTGACTGGCTTAGTGCATATGCTGACCGCTCTTGCCAATCAGTGGCTCCCCTGCCTGGCAGCTCTCTGCGTTTACTGAAACTCAGTTTCAGAAGCTGGATGCTGCTGGGGGATCTGGAGATCCTGAGGTGATAGAAACGGTTTAACACTTAAGGTAAGAGACTGCCTGGGGTCCTCCTGGCATCAAAACAACTTCATTTGGATAAAGTTGTTAAGGTGAGCAGAATGTTTTTTTAAGTACCGACTGATATTCAACCTTGTCGCTAATTTTTTACAAGTTGTCTGCCGATAATGTTTGCTTGCAGAGATCCCAACTACTTGCAGATTAGCCACTCAGGGGAGATCCCATGGCCATTGCAGCCTTTTGCCTGGCTTGCCCGATGGCCTGTATATCTCATGGGCGGTGTCTGGGGGGAACACTAGGTCCTCCTCCAAATATGGCTTTAGTAAATATGAGAATATTTTCACATGAAACAAAGTGGTGTTGGAATAAAATATACATGCAAATAGGGCACCATAGCATGACCCATATCCAATTTATGTTTTACTCCCCGTTGATTGGGGTGTGGGTGGGGTTTTAATTTGATCATCACTGCTGTTTTAATTGACTTATATTTTTAATGTAAACACATGGAATTAATATATATGATATTGGTACATCTGAATCAAGATTTACAGTGATTTTTCTAATATCTCTGAATATTATTGTGATAACATATATGCTTTCCACACAATTAATATAAACAGCATTAACTATATAGAGGCACTCTCTTTTAAATATATTTGTCATCAATCTAATTGTTTGGAAATAACAGAGGGTAAATGCTCAGGTGTTGTAATGGCTTTTTAGTAAGATATTGCACTCCTTGGATTACACAGATCATATACAATTAAGTCAAAATCTTACACCTTTCAAATTCCATCATATTTAATTTTCTTTTCTTCGGAACAGGCATCAGCAGCATCTAACGCAGTTCATGCTCTACAAACAGCTTACGGTGTCCTTTACCAGCACGGCCCAGCATCAAGCACCTTATGTAAGTGTTTCTGATTGTCTCTGGGGTTTATTAACCAAGTAGAGGGTTGCTTCTGGTGGGTTTGTCATCAAAGAAAGAATTGTGGACATTCCTCCAATGGTTCAATTTCTGCTATTTATGCCTAAAACGTAAGCCATCTTATCAGTTCACCAGAATTTGCAGTTTATTGAATAAGCCCTGTAATTTAAATTTTGGTGTGATGAAATCATGCAATATGATTCAACTATATTGTCACCTAGGAAACTTGATAGGAAAATAATATTTGTTTTCTGTTTGTGCTGCTCTCTGTCTGTCTGTTCTTTAGAAAATATTGATCTTTTTTTTCGTTATTCACTAAGCTGAAATGATAAGACTCCTTGTTAAGGTTTTCTCTGCACATTGTCAGTTTAGTCACACATCATACTGGCCTGAGAATCCTACTTACCTTACGATGAGCTGTGGCCAGACTGGGATTAAAGCAGCCCTATAATGTTCCAAGCCAACAGTGACAGATAGACACACCAGGGGATACAGATATAAAGTGCAGATATAATGGTTGGTTCAGTTGCTCTTTGAAAATATGCTGGAAATTCCAACTTCGTCTACTACTCAGTGACGATATAAAGACTGCCCAGCCGAAGTATAAAAACATACATTGCTCTGTACAGATATAAACCGAACCACATATAAGCATGTATAAATAATGTATAGAGACCCAATAACTGTGCGGACATGTTAAAACATCGCTATAGAGAAATACAAAGACTGGTCACATCATACATTAATTCATCTGCACTAATAGACTTTGTAATACTGTTAGAAATCTTGTTTAAAAAAAGATCTCTTTCAGATCAGAGGCTGATTTAATTTTATCACATACAAAGCACTGTGTGATTATAACATACAATGCTCAGCATGGATCTGTAGACTGGTCACACAAAAGGCTGTGCCAGAATAAATATATCAATCAACATCAAGACCAGTGCAGATTTACATCAGATAGAATTTGTTCATTTCTGGATAAAGTTCCTTTGAAACAGATTTCGGCCGACAAATTAAATACTCTTGACTTACCAATGTCGTCAGAAGAAGTACTACATGCCATTAATTAAATACCAACTGCTACAGCTCTAGGACCTGATGGTTACACAATGTCTTACTATAGGTCCTTCTCAGGCGTTTGAACCCCACATTTAACAGATCTATTTAGCCATTATTGGAAAACTTGTGAAATGCCTGGGGAGGCCTTGTGTGCACAGATTGTATCGCTGCCCAAGCCTGGTAAATAACAAAATGTTTGTTAAAACTTTCACCCCATATCCCTAATTAATGACACCAAAATGTATTAAAAAATATTGGCCTTAAGACTTGCACAAATTCTTCTTTCTTAATAGACAAAGACCAGGTGGGTTTTATCCTGAACTGTCAGGCCCCGGACAGTACGAGACGATACATTAATTTGATCCACCAAATTAAGCTTAATAGAATGGCTTCTCTGCTCCTCTCTTTGGATGCGGAGAAGGCATTTGATAAAATCCATTGGGACTTTTTAAAAGAAGTTATGTCGTGATTTGTCTTACCAGAACCCTACACCAGAGCAGTGTTTGCTCTTAATTGTTCTCCAACAGCAAAGGTCTCCGCTCCGGATTTGCATCAGATAGTTTTGCACTGTCTAACGGGACCAGACAGGGGTTGGCACCGCTTCTCTTTGTGCTGGCAATGGAACCCTTGGCTGAAATGATTTGTTATTGTATAGAAATAGAGGGCATTGCAGTTGGAGTCATAGAACATAAGATTGGTCTTTTTGCGCATGACATAATGCTGTCTTTGAAAAATCCAATTTCCTCGTCTTCGCCTCTAATGTCAATCCTGCACGAATTCTATTAAATTTCTTACCATAAATTAAGTACAAGTAAAACTCAAGCCCTTGCTTTCTTTGTCCTCGTGACTCTTGACTCACTCTATGTCTAAATGTGTAGGAAATAATATCCATAAGAAGCAATAGCTGCTTTCTAGGCTTGGGTCTACTAGGCTGGGGTCTACCCTACCTTGCCCATTGCTCCCGGGAGTCTGCTCCTTAATAAAACATCATATCATATCTTTCTATCCTGTATGATTCCGTGCTATAACATTCTTTTTCCATGTATTCTCTGTCTTTTAGACTTGAGTTCAGGCAGCTCTATTGATTGGGCCTACAATAATGGCATACCCTATACATTCGCATTCGAGCTTCGTGACACTGGATACTATGGATTTCTTCTACCAGAGTCCCTCATCAAGCCAACCTGTACAGAGACTATGCTCGCAGTTAAAAATATTGCATTGCATATACTCAAGAAGTGCCGCTAGGGTGGAAGACGTCAATATTGTATGTTTTTAGAGTTTAAGTATCTTAAATCCATGGTTCTAACATTTGTTTTGTCAGGGACCCAAATTATGTAAAAAACTAAATATTCTTCAGGTGTAATATCCTTAAATTAATGTTAAAACAGTAAAACATTTAGACTCTGCCCCCAATGTGAAGGCAATGCTGCTACCGTAAAGAAAGCATTATGGGAACCTACCCTAAGACTGACGAATATAAAATATCTGTTCTACCAATGGAGACACACTAAATTCACACTGGGCCCATTTCCGGTCTTGACTCAGTTTCTAAGAGCCACTCTCTTATTTTTGTTATTATACGATTGCACAGTATATGTTACGAACTGAAAAATTTTACTCTGTGTGTGTGTGTGTATATATATATATATATGTATATATATATATATATATATGAATATATATATATATATATATATATATAAAATACACAATCCAGCGCACTCACTTATTCACTAAACAATGATTTCAAATCTAAGAGATTGTAATAGTTTTATTTAAAAACACTTTACCTAGGCAAAATATAATGGGGGTTTAGTTACATTATATGATCATATATTGCATAAGTCTGCCGCACCGTCAATGTACCCCATTCTTGGCAGGTCCTATCCTAGCAGGCTAATGATTGCTCTTATGAGATCAATCCACTTACTTGGGAAATACTTCCTTACTGGGACTCTCTGCAAGTCAAGGCTAAATAGGGTCCTGGAATGAGGCACCTGTGACAGGGAGGGGTGCAAAACCCAGCAGTCGGTCTGGACTCCCATAAATATAAATGAAACCAAGACGGCTGCACTCACCTGAACATGCATACATTATAGGGTGCTGCTCAGGCCAAAATATACAAAATACACAATCCAGCGCACTCGCTTATTCATTAAACAATGATTTCAAATCTAAGAGATTGTAATAGTTTTATTTAAAAACACCTCACCAGGGCAAAAGATAATGGGGGTTTAGTATATATATATATATATATATCTCAAATAAGCCAAACGTCTGTATGAGCTGCGTCTTTTTAAAACAAAACATTATTTTGATGGCTAAATAAATTTTGGTATTTGTGAGAAACAAAAAGTTTTCTACTTCACTCAGAATTAAATGTTATTGCTGTGCCAACGTTATAAATCTGTCTTAACAGAGAGTGGAAGGACCTTAATCATTGGATAGAATAACAGTGTTGCCAGGTGGTTTATACCCAACATCAATCAACATCAAGACCTGTGAAGATTCACAAACTAAGATATATTCTGCAGCAGTACGAATTATTTTTGTAACTCTGTAATAAACCACAAATAAGCCGAGCAATATTTCACTCTGTGATAGAGTATCCCTTGGTACCCTGACTGTGAGGCACCTGCGATCAGATGTAGATATATCACTTGCTTTACTGGACAGTAATGCTTTAATAAAATTGGATTTTGTATGAACCAATACCTGAGATAATTCCTTGTCAATGTTATACAACTTACCTGTTCTGACTTTTATTGCTTCAATATGCAGCGCAGTTTAGCTCATGTTGGTAATTGGAACTGCAAGGAAAAAACAAATGAAATAGATAGAATTCAGCTGTATTGTAATTGGCTGCTTATTGTCTTCAGCCAAACAAAATACAAGTAGAATTCAAATCATAGTTATTGTCTACAAAATAAACAGGTGTGAACACACTAAAGGTCCCAATCATTATTACATTGTAAAACTAAAGGCATTCCACAGGGCGTGAAATGCGTTAGGCATATCGATTCTCTGCAGCTTCCTCCTCTCGCCGGCACATTTTTAGATTAATTTTTGCACTGTTCAAAGACTGATTGAGGTATTCATGCTCCAGGGAGGGATCCCGACTTGTACACTGTACACTCAGCACACCATTTGGAGCAGCTCTGACAAAACCTAGAGGGACAGGCGGATCCTACTATAATATTGATAGATGGGGGTATTGGATTGTATCAAGGGAGTAGGTGAGGGCTGGAGAGACAAAAAATGGAATAGGCGGGCTGAAGAGACACACAAGGGGATGGGGGTGTTTGCAGATACATTAGGAGTGGGGGAGACCAGAGAAACATGAACAGATATGGAGAAGGTAAAGTGAAACGCAAAGGGTAAGGGGGCTGGGGAGACTCACAATCGGAAGGACGTGTGGATGGAGTGGGGTACATGGGGATTAAGAAGCTGGAGAGAAACCCAAGGGTTAATGAGAGGGTTGGAAAGACAACAAAGGATAAAGAGACACACAGAGAAGGGAGGGTGTAAGAGAGACAAATAAGGGGTTGGGACATAGATTGGCATAGGCGTGCGCAGCCTATTGTATAAGGGTGTGCACCCTAAAGCACAAACATATACTGCTGTGTGTGTGTGGGCACTGTGTGTGTGTGAGGGCGCTGTGTGTGTATGGGCGCTGTGCGTGTAAGGGCGCTGTGTGTAAGGGCGCTGTGTGTGTGTGTGTAAAGGCACTGTGTGTGTGTGAGAAGGCGCTGTTAGTGTGTGTGTGTGAGGGTGCTGTTAGTGTGTGTGTGTGTGTGAGGGTCCTGTGTGTGTGAGGGTGCTTTTAGTGCGTGTGTGTGAGGGTGCTGTTAGTGTGTGTGTGTGTGAGGGTGTTGTTAGTGTGTGTGTGAGGGTGATGTGTGTGTGAGGGTGCTGTTAGTGTGTGTGTGAGGGTGATGTGTGTGTGAGGGTGCTGTGTGTGTGAGGGTGTTGTTACTGTATGTGTGTGAGGATGCTGTTAGTGTGTGTGTGAGGGTGCTGTTAGTGTGTATGTGTGATGGTGCTGTGTGTGTAAGGGTGCTATGTGTGTGAAGGTGCTGTTAGTGTGTGTGTGTAAGGGTGCTGTGCGTGTGAGGGTGCTGTGTGTGTGTATGTGTGAGGGTGCTGTGTGTGTAAGGGTGCTGTTAGTGTGTGTGTGTAAGGGTGTGTGTGCTGTATGTGTGTAGATGCTGTGTGTGGGGGGTACTGTATGTGGGTGCTGTATGTTTGGGTGATTGTGTGTATTGTGTGGGGGCCGTTTAGTAAATATCCCCCCTCCCTTCCTACCTTGGGATCCTTTCTGCTGCTTCCATCCCTGGTGGTTCAGTGGAGAGTGAACTCTAGCCTGCGGGGCTAGAGTTCACTCTCGCGAGATCTGAGCGTTGCCACGGCAACGCTCAGAATCCTGCGAGAGGAACCCGGCGGAGCTACTGGCAAGAGCTCCCCGGGTCCTCTCCTGCCTCCCTCCCTGCCTGTGGGTCGGTGAGGGAGGCTGAGAGCAGAGCCGGCGCTCGGATAGCGCCGGCTCTGCATGAGCCGACAGGGGGGATCCTGAGATCTCCCCTGCCGGTCTCAATAAACATAGGCGTGCCGCGGGGATTGCCCAAGCACACCCAGTGCGCACGCCTATGTAGATTGGATAGACATTAGGGAGCTGTGGAGACACACAAGGGTTCTAGCATCTTTCTCCCCAAAGCAGAGAGTTCAGTCCCCTATTACTTGTCTTGGCGGTCCCTACAATCAATTCTGTCAAGGACAGCTACAATCTCACATCCCAAAGTTGGTTGTGAGAGGTGTCAATATATAACTGTTGATTCCTTCTAAAATAAAAGTCAAATTCTCAGGAAAGGCAGAAATGGGAGCAATTGCACCCTTCTCTCCAGGATTACTGGCATGCAGGGTTTGGGGTCTACAGACATATAGTACATTATGGGATATTTGGGTTGGTTTTAGCAAAGTACTGCAGGACTGAGGCAGCGAGCAGGAATTGTGTAGGGCAATGTCTAGTCTAGCACTGGGTGGGTTTATATGTAAACTGATAGAACATGGTCTCAGTACTATAAAGGCCTGGACTAGCCAAGAATCTGACTGCAGTATATGGAGCCAACCAGGTTTCCAGGCTGTGAAACAAATGTATGTTTTAATGGATAATGACCGCAAGATGCAATAAGACACGGTTCTAGACAATCAGGGCCGCCATCAGGGCATGACAACCGCAACGGTTGTCATGGGCCCGGCGGTCCTGGGGGGCCCGGACTGCTCAGGTCGTCCGGGCCCCCTCATGCAGTGGGTACATACCGGTCGCAGGGGGTCCTGCAACCCGGTATGTACCCACAGGGCCAGCCTCTTCTCCTGGGGGGCCCAGCAGCCGGTCACCTCAAGGCCCCCCAGAGGCTGGCCCTGAAAGCCAACCGGCGCGCGAGGGAGCACTCTCTGTGTGCTTCCTCTTCAGCTCCCTCGCGCACCGTACTGATGCCGGAGCCGGAAGATGACGTCATCTTCCGGCTCCGGCATCAGTACGCGGCGCGTGAGGGAGCTGAGGAGGAAGCGCACAGAGAGTGCTCCCTCGCGCGCCGGCCGGGCCGCCCGCCGCCGGGTATCAGGTGGGGGGAGGAATGAAATGGGAGAAGGATTGGGGGGGTGGAAGGAATGAAATGGGAGGGGGGGAGAAATGAAA
>OW240915.1:269577394-269800513 GCA_933207985.1 Pelobates cultripes | reverse complement strand
ATTTGGCGTGTGATAAATATGTAAATCCTATATTTTATATAAAATTGACTGGTGAGAATTAATGATTTTCAAGCACACCCAGAATGGAAATTAATAAAATGCGCTCATTCAGTTGAAATAACTAAATTCGCCTATAAGAATTGTAAATACGGTCATTTATACAAAATTTTGCTTATCCAGACTGCATTTGGAGCTTAGGGCCTCACCCTGACAGGGTTTAGTAAATAAAGCCCCAATGAATAAAGATTTGCATAATGAATATTCAATTGAAACACAGAGAGTACAGTAGGCTTCTTGAAGGATATTCAGTAGCAGTTACGGTATAGCTCAGATCTTCACCTAATAATTACCAGAGGTGTAGTCACAAATAAACAAATCACTATAAGCCCAACACTGTAGTTTGCTGATAACATTCTGTGGGAGAAGGGGATCCCTGCTGCAGAAAATGCCATTGCAATATGTGTATTAGTATGGGCGTTTCCACAAGTAAATGCAGAATGGGGTTTTACAAAGCGAGAGGCTAATACTGAAAGGAATGAAGAGAGGATGGCTGGGTAGGGGGGTTGAATGGGTGTTTGAAGTTACCATAGCAACTCCAAAGCTTAATTTGTAAGTCTCCTGAAGCAGTGCTCATTGCACCTGCCACGTTACTTTGTTACCAGCAGATGGCCAGAACCTGGAAATATCAAGATTTGCATAGGAGGCAACAATGTCACACCATACCGCCCCTTTAATTATGGAAGCTTATAATGTATGCATCATGCAGGGCAACAACGATATTAGTGCTAGACCTGCACTACGCATTTTTACTTTGCTTGGAAAACAAATATCAAGATTTATAATAGATCTAGGTAGAAAATGCAATGCAAAGTAAAGCCCATATCTTTCTATGGAGAAACGTACAAGGAACATAAAGAATATAATTACAGCGTGTTACATCTAAATTCATTATTCTTGTTCCTGCAAGGTGTAATCAGCTGAAGAAAATATGTAACTACATGCCTAGTACAGCTTCTCCACTACATTGTATTCTTTAGACTATATAGTCCCTGTGTTCTAGAATGAAGGCAACTGATGGAGTTGATAAACAGGTATTAAGATGTACAGGTAGGGGTGACAACTAACCGTTTTAGAACAACGCCCCTGATGCTTTCCCAGCCTAGAATAAGATTTAATTATTTAGCAGCTTATTATTTTATTTATTTTGAATGTATAGTATAGTGATTTTATACAGAGCTCTTTGTGGTATTTTGCCCCACCCTAGTCTGGCTGAGGGCAGTGAGTATTGGTCCTCCAGCTCATGCTGTGTATGTTTCCCATCACGCTCAGCCAGTCTGTTCATCATGTGGGAATATCACAGATTGGTCCCCCATACACCATTGATGGCTAACCGGTACACTGAATTGGATTTCCTATTGGGGCTGGCTGAGCATGATTGGGGCTGTATTCCAGAGTCACACAGTATTAGCAGGTTATACCATACAGCCATTGCTAATGAGGGCAGGAGGGGTGGGCTGCTCCCTTATCATGGAAGGGGTACACAGGGCGCCCCAGCCCCAGCAGAGCGAAGGTCAGGCCCCTAGGGCCCCCCTCCTAGTCGCCTGCACCCCCTCTTCCTGTGAGAGCCCCGCCCCCTGGAGCTGCTGCAGTGCCTGCTCTGGGCGGGGCCATAACTGACGTCACTTCCTTCCAACATGGCGAGCGGAGCCCAGCTTCCCTGAGCCGCTCAGCACAGCCCTGTCACTCACACTCGGTGACAGCCCCCCCTCCCCGGGACAGCCACTCACACTCAGTGACAGCCCCCCTCCCCGAGACAGCCACTCACACTCAGTGACAGCCCCCCCTCCCCGGGACAGCCACTCACACTCAGTGACAGCCCCCTCCCCGAGACAGCCACTCGCACTCACTGAGACTGCCCTCCTTGAGACAGCCACTCACACTCAGTGAGACAGCCACTCACACTCAGTGACAGTCCCCCTCCCCGAGACAGCCACTCACACTCAGTGACAGTCCCCCTCCCCGAGACAGCCACTCACTGACATAATCCTCTTCCCGAGACAGCCACTCACACTCACTGAGACAATCCCCTCCCAGCCATTGTTAAGACATCCACTCTCACTGACAGCCCCT
Organism: Pelobates cultripes; assembly: GCA_933207985.1. NCBI lineage: Eukaryota > Metazoa > Chordata > Amphibia > Anura > Pelobatidae > Pelobates > Pelobates cultripes. The sequence continues at coordinate 269,798,383 of OW240915.1, read as the reverse complement.
CACTCTCAGTGACTGCCCCTCACTCTCAGTGACAGCCCCCCTCCCCGAGACGGCTCCTCACTCTCAGTGACTGCCCCTCACTCTCAGTGACTGCCCCTCACTCTCAGTGACAGCCCGTCACTCTCAGTGACTGCCCCTCACTCTCAGTGACAGCCCCTCACTCTCACTGACTGCCCCTCACTCTCAGTGACAGCCCCTCACTCTCAGTGACTGCCCCTCACTCCCAGTGACAGCCCCGGCTGGCATGGGGCGGCCCCCTCCTGCACCTTGTTCCTTGCTGGAGCCGTAGATCCAGAGAGAAGCCGGTATTCCCCGGGCAGACCCGACACGGTTCCCCCCCGGCCCGGTGACAGCAGGCGGGAGACATGTTCCTGACCCGGGCGCTGGAGAAGATCCTCAGCGACAAGGAAGTAAAGAGAGCGCACCATAGCCAGCTCCGCAAGGCGTGCGAGGTGGCCCTGGGTGAGTGTGAGAGAGGGGGAGGGAATACCGGGAGAGGGGGTATTATATATTGTGACTGTATGGATACTGAGACTGACACTATGGATACTGAGACTGACGCTATGGATACTGAGACTGACGCTATGGATACTGAGACTGACGCTATGGATACTGAGACTGACGCTATGGATACTGAGACTGACGCTATGGATACTGAGACTGACGCTATAGGTACTGAGACTGACGCTATAGGTACTGAGACTGACGCTATAGGTACTGAGACTGACACCATGGATACTGAGACTGACTGTATCACTATTGATGCTGGGACTGACACTATAGATGCTGAGACTGACTGCATGGTTACTGAGACTGTGTAGATTGGATACAGAGACTGACTGCATGGTTACTGAGACTGTGTAGATTGGATACTGACAGTGGGTATAACATGACTATAGATACTGTGACTGTGTATATTTGAGAGACTGTATGTATACTGTGTGTTTAATGACACTGTATATTGTGACTCTATATAAGCGGTTCTACTGTTCTACAGCTGCATGTATATTTTGATTGTAGGTTATATACTAAGGATATCATGGTATTAAGGTGACTTCACATTGTCACTTACGAACTTGCACGGAAGGTGACATTATACTGTGACATGTATACTGAGATAGTTCAATCTGCATTGGAGGTGACATTATACTGTGATATTATGTACTGTACAAGGAGTACATGGCACTGTATAGTCTGCATTTTGTGGTGATATCCCACATTCTTTCTATGTCCTGCATTGGTGGTGAGTTCACAAACATCCCTCTCTGGCTTGCACTGGGTTTGACATCACACTTGTCACTCTCTGGTCTGCACTGTGGATGATATCCCACATGTCATTCTCTGGCCTAAGGTGGTTGTGACATCACATGTGTTAGTGTCTGGCTTGCACAAGGGGTGGCATCACACTGTCAGTGCCTTGAACTACACTGGGGGTGACATCTAAATGCCACTCATTGGTCTGCCATGGGGATGACATCTTTAAGTCATCCTCTGACCTACACATAGTGTGATGTCAGCTCCAGTGCAGGCCATGCAGCAACAGTGAAATATAATCACTATCTCTCCATGGCCTGACATACCACTATCACTTTGTGGCCTGCACTAATTTCAAAGCCTGAATTAAGAGAAAATTGCACTATTATTCTATGGCTTACACTGCTATCCTGCTGTGCACTGGAAAGAATGACATCACACTGGCGTTCCATGACTTGTAATGTGGTGAAATCATACAGTCACTCTTAACCCTGCTTGGAATGGCTCGCGTCACATGGTCACTCAATGTCCTGCTCTTGTCTTCAACAGCTACTAAAATTATCCACCAGCAAACCACACTGCTGTGCAATGAAGGGGATTTTTAGAGTGTGAATGTGTATATTGGGAGGCAAGAAGGTGTGGTAGTAGTTGTAGGTTTTATGGGGGTAGACTGTGATCATGATGGCAATAAGGTGTATGGAATTGGAGGAAAGTGGTCACTTGTTGGAGACATGTCCTTATTATAGCAGTATGTTTGGGTATTATGTCATAAGTGACAGATGTTTTAGCCTGTGGTTTAACAAATGATGCAGAATACCTTGTTTTATATATGTGATAATGGGTAGAATTGTGCTTGCTGTGAGAATGGATGTGAAATATGGAAATAAAAGTCTTGGTTTAGTTCAATATGTGGTTGTATTTTTTTAGGCCCAACAATATGACATTGCTGTATAATGATACAGCCTTCATGGATGTGCAAATAGATAAGAGGCACTGCATGTTCTTTTGGAAATTGGTGTCAGTAAAAACCTTGTTGTGGTGTTATAGATGGCAGAAGGCTACTTGCCACCCTTATATTTGATCAGTCAAGGCTAACTTGTGCTCTCTATGAATCTAGACAAGCACAATGTACTAGAAAACTTTAAAAAAAAAAAAAAATTCAGGAGAGGCAAAACAATTAAGGATTGAAATGATAGGCTAGTGTAGATAAGAGACTGGCACTTGGGGAAAAAAGTGTCTTCAATTTCTCTTGAAATAAGGGAAGTTCCCAGTTGTTCTGAGTTTTGGTTTGGGTCAATGTAATCAGAGCTCTGCAGCCTATAATAAAATGACTTAGTAGCCATTTTGGGGGTTCTAAATATTTGCAGTGTATCTTTACCTTTATGCTTAACCAGCCCATTATAAAGGTCAAGTCTTTAAAGGGACACTATAGTCACCAGAGCAACTACAGCTGATTTAATTTGTTCTGGTGAGTAGAATCATTACCTTCAGGCTTTTTGCTGTAAACACTGTCTTTTCAGAGAAAATGCAGTGTTTACTTTACAGTCAAGTGGTAACTTCACTGGTCACTCCTCAGATGGCTGTTAGAGATCCTTCCTGGGTCATAGCTGCCTAAAATGCATCCAAACATTCAGTATCTCCTCCCTTTGCATGCAGACACTGAACTTTCCTCATAGAGATTCATTGATTCAATTTATCTCTACGAGGAGATGCTGATTGGCAGGGCTGTGTTTGAATCATGCTGGCTCTGCCCCTGATCTGCTTCCTTGTCAGTCTCAGCCAATCCTATGGGGAAGCAGTGTGATTGGATCAGGCCACCACTTCTGATGATGTCAGAGGTCTGAGGAAGCTCACAGGCAGAGGCAGAAGCTTTAGACTTGAATACAAGTAAGATTTTACTATCTTTAGGGAGGCCAAGGGGGCTTGATAGTGGTTACCACTTCTGATGATGTCAGCAGGTAGCTTGCTGTTCTGAGGCAAACAGCATACAGAGCTAAAGCTTCAGGCTTGAATACAAGTAAGATTTTACTATATTTAGGGAGGCATGAGGAGGTCAGGGGGGCTAGATGGTGGTTTAAACACTATAGGGTCAAGAATACATGTTTGTATTCCTGACCCTATAGTGCTCCTTTAAGTACACCCACACTTACATATCATTTTGTTCAGGGAAAACGGGGCTTTCATTTCATATCAAATCTTTGTTAGTCTCAGCCAGTCTTATGGGGAAGCACTGTGATTGGATGAGGCTACAATTTCTGATGATGTCAGCAGACTGCTTGTTTTTTTGAGGCAAACAGCATGCAGATCTACAGCTTCAGACTTGAATACAGTAAGATTTTGCTATATTCATGAAGGCATGAGGGGCCCAGAAGGGCTAGATGGCGGTTTTAACACTATATGGTCAGGAATACATGTTTGTGTTCCTGACCCTATAGTGATCCTTTAAAGAGAAAAAAGATTTCTGTAACTCTGCATGCTGTTAGACTCAGAAAAACAAACAGTCTGCTGACATCATCAGAAGTGGTAGCCTGATCCAATCACAATGCTTCCTCATAGGATTGGCTGAGACTGACAAGGAGGCAGATCAGGGGCAGAGCCAGCATGATTCAAACACAGCCCTGGCCAATCAGCATCTCCTCATAGAGATGAATTGAATCAATGAATCTCTATGAGGAAAGTTCAGTGTCTGCATGTAGAAGGAGGAGACACTGAATGTTTGGATGCATTTTAGGCAGCCATGACCCAGGAAGGATCGCTAACAGCCATCTGAGGAGTGGCCAGTGAAGTTATCACTAGGCTGTAATGTAAACACTGCATTTTCTCTGAAAAGACAGTGTTTACAGCAAAGAGCCTGAAGGTAATGATTCTTCTCACCAGAACAAATTCAATAAGCTGTAGTTGTTCTGGTGACTATAGTATCCCTTTGAATCACTTATTCTCTTTTGTTGGTGGAGCACCCATCTCCTGTGATTGAGTTGGGGGTTTATAGTCGGAATATGAACATACAAAATTAAGTTATACAGCAATACACGTCTTCAATATATATTTAGAAAACAATATTTAAAAAATATAGCAAGTTGGAGGTGGTGGAAGCCTGTAAATGGGCAAGTGCAGCGTTTCAGTCTGTCAAAATGATGGCAGCCCCCTATAAAGGGAGATTCCAGCTTATTTTGAATTTTTTTTTTCCAATTTGACAATTTTTATTTTGTCATAAAATGCAGTTTAGGCGGTACAGAAAGAAAAAAGGGGGAGGGGTAAAACCGTGTATCTTCACAGAAATGGAACACACATCCTCCGTTAAGTTTATTGTTGTACAGTAGTTTTATACACATGGGAGGAGCACGTTACTTTTCACATATAGATTATGTTATGAGTCGTTACCTCTCTGTGCCTTTGTATTGTGTGAGGATCGTGGTAGGATGAGGTCCTCTGATTTAGGTACTGGAAGGCAAGGGCATGTAGTTGGGAGGGGCGGGGACAACATGGGGAGATGAGGAGGGGGGGAAACTTTGCATCCAGCCAGCTCTTTGCAAGGAGGTTATAAGGCTTTTGGTATAAATGTCATGCCCTAGGCACACGATTTGGTGAGTACTTCTCTTCTGTGGGCAAGCCCCATAGTGTTCGGCTAGTATTGGTACGGTCTCCTGTATTTAGTTTTATGATTAGTGAGGTACTTGTGTACCTCTCAAGTCGGGTGTTTCAGCTCCCAGCTTTCCCATACTTTGTGTCTCCAGCTTTTATTGGGCGGTACCTGGGATAGATTTGATTCATATTTCCCAATTTGGGGGAGATGTCGAATCAGCTCTTGCATTGTCGCATTGGTGGGAGATAGCCAGCGATAAAGTTTTGGGCCGCTACAAGTATATGGAGTATTAGGTATTTAATCGGCTTAGGGTAGTTGGCTTCGAACATGAGTAGGAGCAGAGAGGTCGGGGAGTTCGGTATCATGATTGAAGTGTGTTGGTGTATTAAAGAAATAACCGCTTTCCAGTACGGTTGGAGTTTCAAGCATTTCCACCAAGTGTGTAGGAACGTGCCCGTCTCCATTTTGCAGCGCCAGCAAATGCTGGACATCTTTGGGTCCATAGTGGCTAGACGTGCTGGGACCATGTACCAGCGGTAAAAGAGTTTGCAGGTGATATCTAAATGAGAAGCGCAAAATGTCAGGCCCCCGGTTGCGTTTACTGAGGTCAGCCAGGTCTGTTCTGGCAGTGTTTGATCCAGGTCCTTTTCCCAGGAGCGTACACAAGTAAGGGATTTAATTCCCTTTCGGGGCATTAATAACGTGTATATGGTGGAGATGGGCTTTTTCGCCGGCGCGTCTGCCATTATAATCTTTTCAAAGGGCGTTAGGGCAATAGTAGTAGGCGGTGTGGTACATGGGTTTTCCACCATGAAGTCAGCTGTAGGTATGAGTGGTGTGCAGTGTTTGGTAGTATGTGGCTAATTTTCAATTGGTCAAATGTGGCTAGTTTGCTCTTGTCCAGTAGAGAATGTATGTAGAACACCCCGCATCTATTCCATACCCTATAATTAAAGTCAGGTATCATTTGCGCCAGAGCTTTAATGGGGGTCGAGAAAGGAATCGGGTAGCAGCTGCACAGGAGTTTGCGGGTGGCGTCCCAAATTTTTAGTGTTGTTAAAGTGGCAGGGAGTGCGGTCGAGGTGTCTCCCCTTCGGTGGGGTGGCAACCATATCCCTGTTTTAATATCTTGGTTTTGCAACCAGTGTTGTTCTGTCGAGATCCACTGGGGATGGGACATATTTTGGTTAATGGAGAAGAGGCTAGCCAAAACCGCTGCCTTGTGGTATAGCTGCACATTAGGGAGACTCATACCGCCCATCCGTACGGGTTGGTACAATGTGGATAGGGCTACTCTCGGTCTTTTCCCCTGCCACATGAATAAATTAATTTGCTTTTGGAGGGACAGGAAGTAAGCAGACGGCACTGTCAAGGTGAGTGTCCTGAATAGGTATTGTAACTTGGGTAATTTCACCAGTTTAGGAGGGTGTTGGTAATATCTTTGCACAGTTTAACATAGTTCAAGTGGTACAAGTTGGACATAGTGTGTGGGAGTTTGATCCCCAGGAACGTGAGGTAGTCTGTTCTCCAGTCATAAGAAAACTGGCTTCGCAAGTTGGACAGATAGTCATCCTCCATCCCCACCCCCATGGCCTGTGTCTTGGATAGATTTAGCTTATAGTACGAACAGTGACTATATTGCTGCAATATAGCATGGAATGCTGGTAAGGATTTGTGTGGGTTGGTTATAGTTAGCAAGACATCGTCCGTGAAAAGGTTCAATTTATGTTCCACACCCCCAACTTTGACACCCGTGATCTCCGTCGATGAGCATATGGTTTCGGCTAAGGGTTCTAAATCCATGATGTATAACAGGGCCATTAGTGATAGGGAACGACATTGCTTGGAATCCGGACGTGAAGACCTGGGCTTCAGGGTTACTATATAGTGATTTAACCATGGAAATAAAGTGTGAGGGAAAGCCAAATTTAGTCAGGACCGCCTGCAGGAACGGCCAGTGCAGGTGATCAAAAGCTTTTTCAGCGTCCAAAGATAGTAGGAGACTGTTGGGGAAGTGTCTGTGCATGGTATGTAATAATGCAAGGGCTTTGCGCGTGCCATCTGCTCCCTGCCTGCCATGCACAAAACCGACTTGATCGGAGTGTACGATAGTCGGCAGGATTGTCGTCAGTCTGTTGGCATAGACTTTAGCCAGGATCTTCACGTCCAAATTTAATAGGGAAATAGGTCTAAAATTGGCGCAATGGACTGGCGGTTTGCCAGGTTTTGGTAAGGTAGCCACATTGGCCGCGAGCATGTGCTGCGGTATGGTTTCTTGCGCAGTGGTGGAAGTGAAAAGTGACACCAGTCGGGGAACGAGGATGGAGGAGAACCTTTTATAGTATAGATTGGGCAGTCCATCTGGGCCTGGGGCTTTGTTTAATGGTAGGTTCTGTATAACCGTAAGTACTTCCGTTTGTGAAATGGGTCCTGCCAGGGACTGTTGTTGCGAGGCTGAGAGCATGGGCAGATGAACTTTGTTCAAGAAATCTCCTCTTCAGTGGGCTGGTGTACCATAGGGTCATTTTTTAAGTTATAGAGTTTGCTATAAAAGTCAGCGAAAAGGTCGCTGATCTCTTGGGGTTTGATTACCTTCTTCCCATCTTGTGTGAGGAGATATGCTATTTTGGTTTGGTTAGCCAGAAGTGAACTGGCTTTGTTTCCCATACAGTACTCCCTAGCTTTCAGTTTTTGAAGTGTACGGGTTGTGCTAGCTATGTTTATGTCATTGAGTTCGGACTGGGCTTGGGTGATTGTTGCAGCGTCTTCCGGGTTTGGGTTGAGTAAATGGGAGGCTGATGCGTCTCTCAATTTCCTCAGTAGGTTCAAGTATTTTGTCTGGGAGGTCTTTTTTAGGAAGGAGAATCGTCGTATAAACAACCCGCGTACTACAGCCTTATGGGCTCTCCATACCAATGTCGGTGACATCTCCGGCGTCCCGTTGATGGAGAAGTAGTGTATGAGTTCAGATTCTATTTCTGAGCTAAATTTGTTGTCCTGTAAGATGGAGCCATTAAGTCTCCATGAGTCACAGCCCCTAAAGGCGAATTCGTCTCTAAACCTAGCACACAATGGCGCGTGGTCTGACCAGACGATGTCGCCCGTGTGGCATGTTTGATGCATATTAAGAGAAGGTCCCAGTATGAGTAGTATATCTATTCTGGAGTACGTCTTGTGAGGTTTAGAGTAGTATGAGTAGTTCCTATCTAAAGGGTGGAGTGTCCTCTAACAGTCATACAGATTAAATTTCGTCAAGAGTTGTGTTAGGGCTTTGCAAGTCGGTTTGAGGGATTTTGTCGGCCTGTAGTAGAAGACATGGAAGTGTCTAGGGTTGGGTGCAGGACGTGGTTTATATCCCCGCAAATTATCGTGGTGCCTCTCTGTGCAGCTGCCACATTTGTGAGGACACTGACTAGAAAATTCCTCTGGTTCTCGTTAGGCGCATACAAGTTTACAAGGGTATATTGTATGTTATTCATCAAACAGACGACAATCCGGTATCTGCCCTGGTTGTCCGAGATGGTGTGTAGCAGTTCGAAGGCGACCGAGCTGTGCATGTAAATGGAAACTCCCCTGGATTTGGATATATGTGCTGAGTGGAACTGAGTAGGAGAATATTTCATTCCAAATTGGGGGACTTTTGCTTTGGGAAAGGGAGTCTTTTGAAGGCATAATATGTCTGCTTTCGATCTGCAGGCTTCCTGAAGCAGCATATGTCTCTTGTGGGGCATGTTGAGCCCTCGGACGCTATGTGAATAGACCTTCAGTGTGTGTTGTAGGGGGATCTGCTGTCATTAGAAGTGGAATCATGAGCTATGGTGTGCGCCATACTCCAGTGAGTGTAGGGAGGGGGGGCATGGATGCCTTTGTGTGTAACGCTCCTTTCAGGGGTTGCTGGACGGGATGGGGGAGGTGGGATTCTAACTGGGGGGAGGAAGCAAGGGTGAAAAGAAATAATAAATTTAGTTAACAAAAGTATGTACATATAAGCCCGATCTCGGTGCAAGGTGCTGTGGTACAACGCCGTGGGGGCATGGGATAGGAGATGATGGATGGGCGGTGGCCTGAGCAGGCTAAAGGTGGTTGGTGCTACATGCACAACTTAACAACAATAATAAACAGAACGAGGTCGTTGACCCGAAATGTGATTCGTAATAGAGATATAGAGCACTAATGTTTAAACATAGTGAGATGTCCCTATGGGACCTCAACTGGGAAGAGGGGTGTGAGTCGGCAGCATGTTCAGGTGCTGCACCAGGGTTTCTCAGTACTACATGATGCTGGGGGGCATTTCTGCCATTTTGTATGTGTTAAGTCTGTCGTGTACCATGGGACTCCAACTAAGATATCCTCATATGAGTTCAGGTATGATAGGAAAATATAGTACGGCTTTGTGCCCAAGGAGTGCAAGCTCCGGCTGTGCAGTGCGTGGGTCAGATCCCACAGCACCCGGTGTGTGAGCCTACGTAACTGATGTGTGGTATAGCGCAACCAAGGTATTACACGTACAACCAGTAAGTAGAATGGGAGAGTGCTCTTTTCATTTTATACACCTGAAGCCCGCTGCACACTGTAGGGTATCTTAACAATTAGTAGAACATAGGTTATTTGGGGCTTACATAATTCCATTTACCCAGGACTCAAGTGCTGACTGTACCATACGTGGAACACATCTCGTGCTAAGTGGTATATATGCACCTTAAACTGGTGTAGTGGGGGGGTGGATTGAGAAGGGGGTACTACGTGTACAACAATGAAACATTATGAAGTATTACGCTCTCCACCCTACATATCCGAGCCCTGCTACCGTCTCTGGGGTGTCTCAACGGTCAGTGCCTAAGGTAACACAGTAGCAGTATTAGGTCGCATGTTACACTGGGTACCCAACAGAACTTTACCAACATGGGCAGGAGCCCTGGCTATATTGTAAGTGAAATGAAGCCTGGCCCTAATCCTGCAGTGTATACGTACATGTAGCTTAAGTGTCAGGGTGACGGGCTGATAAAAGGGCACTGCGTGTGGGACCTGTAATTTGTTAAAGAGGATGCTCTCACCGTCTGACTGGTACCTGGGCAGAGTGTGGATTACTCAAGGTAGAAGTCATCTCATATATTAAGCCAGTGCTTCAAACGGGTGTATCGGTAAGGATGAACATAACCTGATACTACATGTGCAACTTGCAGACAGTGTGGACAGCTATTAAGCAAATGGGTGTAGCGGTGAAGAAAGTAGGGCATAGTTTCACAAGTGCTGCTCGCAAACAGGGTGGACAGACTGGAGTTTAGACGGTATGTGATGTTTGCCACAGCACCCCTAGTGGGCGACATGGGCCGTCATGAATCCAGCGAGTATGTTGGTTGGGTAAGACATAACCTGGCACTACGAGTACAGCTATCATACAGGTGGACCAACCGGGCGTGCCGGTTTAGGTGAAATGTGACATATGGTACTACGGGTACAACTAATAAACAGTGTGGCTGGACGTTGGTCATACGGGTAAGTTGGTCAGTTGGAGTGTAACGTTGTACTACGAGTACACTAGCAAACATTGTGGGCAGGTGGTGGTCAAACTGGGGAGTCAGTCAGGTGAAATGTGACGTGGTACTACGTGTATAACTAGTAAACAGTATGGGTCGGCAACGATCAAATGGTTAGGCAAAGCATGTCATGGTATTGCTAGTACAGCCAGCAAACATTATGGACAGGTGCCAATGCAGTGTGGTGGTTAACAACGGTTTGCGTACTGCAAGACATGTTAGGAATAGGTCCACAAATGCCTGTTGAGCTAATACGGTTTGGCCTTAAAGTAGTTGCCGGGAGTCAATAACTAAGCGCCAGTGATGTTGTGCCGCCGGAGCGGGAATACTTGCGGTAGGTTGTCAGTTAGCGATGTGCCAGTCCTTGTCCACCCTCTGCGGTGGTTTTGGGGCTTCTGCTTCACTCACAATGGTCAAGTTCCACTGGTGTAGGAGGTTCAGACCATCTTCCACTGTATGGATGATTGTAGTGGTCCCATTTCTGGAGACTATCAGAGGGATAGGGAAGCCCCAGCGGTACAGGATGCGGTTGGCACGGAAAGTCTGTCACCTTCTGAAAGGTTTTTCGTTGTCGTAAGGTGGCTGCAGAAAGATCTGAGAACATCCTGATGCCGGAATATTCACTGGGAAGGTCCTTCACGGTTCTGCTTCTTTTCATTAGTAGGTCTTTCACGTGGAAATAATGTGCCTTTAGCAGCACATCTCTAGGTAGTGATGCAGCAATCTGTTGGGGTTTCGGAACCCTGTGCAGGCGATCTAGTAACAGCATGTCCGTGGGGATCTCGGGAATCAAGAGTTTTAAAAAGCCGTGTACGTGGCTCGGGAGGTCCGCCAGGAGAACAGTCTCCGGTATACCCCTTAGCCTGATGTTACTTCTCCTGGATCTGTCTTCGAGGTCCATGAGCTTTGCCTCACATTGTTGTAGTTGGGCGGTGAGGAATTTGATCTGCTCTGTGGACGCATTGTGAGCATCGACCAGGTCCTCCATTTTGGTCTCCACGTGTGTCGTGCGGGACCCGATGTCTTGCAGGCCTTGTTTCTTCTTGGCGTTGTCAAACTCTTTATTGTAGTATTTGACAAAACCATGATTGTACTCATGTGTCATGTGATTTATCATGGCAATCCATGGTATTGTAAAAGACACTGTGGCCATATTATGATTATGTGTAGTGTGTGAAATTGAAAATCAGTTTTGTGACTGCAGACCTGGTAATGTCTGGTAAAGAGTGAATGACAATGGTGCACAGTGAAGTTGGAAAAATTTGCTTTTTTAACTGGTTACTCAACCAAAAAAAATAAATTCTAAAATATTAGCTAGAACTCAAGTTTTCTTTGCAGCCCGATCCACCTCCGCTGGCGTTATTCCCCCTCTGCTGCATGTTCTGACGACAGGCGCCAAACAAACATGCACAAAATTAACATTAACCGTCTGGAACCTTTCTTCTGGCTTGGCTAATGACACCCCAATGATGCTGCTGGAGTTACACTTTAGGCAGCTGTATGGTTAAACTCTGTATGTGCAGTATTTCATAGTGAAGCACTGCCATAAAGATGGCGCTATACAGGCGCCATAACCACTTCACTGAGTACACACTTCCATGCCAATTCATGCAGGCAATTGGTGCTATGATAGGCTTAAAGAGGTCAGGTTCTTCATGAGCCCAGGCAGCACAGAGAGGATAAAAGTTGGGGACTCTTGTTTAGCATTGAACCATTAAAAACGGATGAGCACTGAATGGAAGGATGACACCAGGGGACTCCAGACACTATAAGCACCTCATTGAGATGAAGCAATTACAGTGTCCCTTTAAGTCACTGAGCTGAAAAGGTTTTTGCAAGGCACTGAATCTGAAGGTGGCACAATGACTGTTGTTAGAGTAACATAATGATATATGTTGCAGTTATTGCAATGCAGGCTTATTCCAAATACATAGCTTTTGCTTACATAGTAATGACCGTACTTACATATTTATTTATCAATGTTGTTTCCCTGTAGTATTATCACTAAAAGTTTATTTCTGATAATAAGTTTACCACCATATGCTAAAAAATTGTTGGCTGGGTAAAAAAAATAGTAATTCAAGTCGATATAGAACATATGATGTTCGCATCCAGTCAGAATTTTACAGCTCCTAGTTTTTCACAGTACAAGTAAAAAAAATCTTTGAAAAAGATATTATATGCTCAACTTGCTGAAACAAAAGGAAAATGTTTGTTAGACTTTTTCAGCATTTTATTATATAAGGACATTTTTGAAAAGCTTCAAAGGGACACTATAATCACCAGAACACCTACAGCTTTTTGTATTTGTTCTGGTGAGTATAATTTCCTTCATGCTTTTTGCAGTAAACACTGTCTTTTCAGAGAAAATGCAGTGTTTACATTACAGCCTAGTGATAACTCCACTGGCCACTCCTCATATGGCTACTAGAAGTGCTTCCAAGGGCAATGCTGCACAGTGTGACTGCTATTCGGTGTGACTCTAAACTTTCCTCATAGATTTAATGTATCTCTATGAGGAGATGCTGATTGGCCAGGGCTGTGCTGATTCTGCCCCTGCCGTGCCTCCTTGACAATCTCAGCTAATCCAATGCTTTCCTTTGGGAAAGCATTGTAATTGTCTCAGATCACCACTTCTGATGATGTCAGCCAAGCAGGCAGATCAGGGGCAGAGCCAGCAGCAGCAGCAGCAGCAGCAGCAGCAGCAGACTGGAATAAACAAAAATAGGATTTTACTATATTAAAAGGAGGATAAGAGGGGGGGGCTCGATGTAGTTTCTAACACTGTAGGGTCAGGAATACATATTTGTGTTCCCGACCCTATAGTGCTCCTAATATTGATATTTACAAGGTATAGGTAATTTGTAATTTCATGTCTAGTGGTGCACAGGCAGTTTTTGTTAGTCTGTTACTACCACTTTAATTTGATATGTTTGTAGTTAGCCTTACCACACTGGAAACAAATGGGTTAGTTCAAACTTTATTTTAATTTTATTTTATTTCCACATTAAGCCAATTAAAACAGACATTGGCAGCCAACTTAATTATAATTACTATGTGTCAAGACATTCTTACCTTTCAGGCAGAAATTCATTCACACAGTGCTCTCTAAATGTATTTAGACAGTGATACAAGTTTTGGCGTTGTACAACAAGAAATTGGATTTGATATAACGCAATAAAAATAAAAATGACCGTTTTTGATTTAAGTGTATTTATATGCATATATTGGGATACAGGGCTTGAAAGTTCCAATAGCAAAAATTAGCCCTGGTGAATAGAAATTCACCTATGGTGAGTATACAATGGATTCTTGCAATGGCGAGTAAATTTCAAGGCCTGGCCAGTATCACAGGCATTTACATGTTAATCCATTTTATATATTTTATTTAGTACACCTTAAATTTGAAAGGTGTCTTGTGACCGGAAGTTTTCTCAGTATTACATTCAGCACTTTTCTTACCTACATACCACCATGACAAACTATTTAATAGTTGGAGGGCAAGCAGGATGCAAGTAGAGGAGGCGTGTAACATTAAGCTTGAGGTAACAGGTATGCAAGGATGACTAAGCATTAGAATTGATTGTCCCGGTAGCTCCTTTGACTGTTTCACGTATTATTCATGTCTAGATAACTTTGGCCTTCCATTTTTACAACACACAAGTGTCCTCTTCAGGAAATGTTGTACTGTTTGCCTAGTTATGATTAAGACTGACTTTTTTTTTTTTCATTGTATTTGTCTTTAAAAAAAACAAAAACAAAATTTGAGTATTTTTGTATGCATAATCTTTATGTTGTCAGTGGAAGTAAAATGATTTTGCTAAGCCTAGGCGTGGTTTCTGTTTGGTAATTAGGGGACATTTTAGAAAATAGGCAATGCAATATATTATACTGCACATTTGGTATATGTGGACTTTACCTTTTAATGGTATTTTAGTGCATCTTGTAAAGTTAAGGCAGTGAGACAATATACATCCTATAATCTCTCATGTGCTGTGAGTGTGTTTAGGCCTATGCCATTAGGAGAGCTGTTTACAAGCTGCAATATTTTATCTTTGTATTTTTTATTATTGTTACATTTTGTCCTTTTGCATATTTTGTCTGTTGGGCATTGACTATTTATTGTAGTCCAAAATGTCTGCACAATGCATTTTACAAGGCTTGTGCTAGTTTTAGATGTTGAAAGGATAGAACACATCAAAAACTCGGGTGAAAGGGAGAAGGCCAGTGGAAAGAGATAGGAGTGGGTAGACAAAAACAAAGAGGATTGGTTTACTGTATGGTCATTTAAAATGCATTGCCTGGTATCAGGTATTGGAGTCAGAGGTACACTGTTTGAGGCAGATTCTGCTGCATGAAGGTAATGAAAGCATTGTTAAATATGGTTTCGAGGAAGGATCTGTGCAAACAATGCTGCCTTTATCAGCCATCCTTATGTTCATGCAGGCGGGTTCCAATAATACGAAGATATTGAGAGAGACGTGGCACTTCAACCACAATTCTTATGGGGCCTGTAGGAGCAGCATGTATCGTGATAGGATCAGGGCACTTTCCCCCCCACAGACAATGACAAGAGTCAGTTTGTCAAAAAATAATAAGTAGGAGAAAAGCTTATGTTTTATTAATGCAAACCTTCTATGCTTAGAATATATGTTTAATATTCGTGTTTTTGTTCCTTTGCCACCATGAACTAGCCCAAGTTGCAATTTAAACAGAGCTGGAATGGCCTTATTTGCATGGTGCATTGTTGTCTCTTCATAAGCTGCCTACAGATGGTTTGTTTACATGAAACACAGGCAATTATAGTTAATTTACAAGAAGGAAAAGCAACTGCTGCACATGCTCATTGACAATTATATTGCAGTGTTTGTGGAGCCATGCTATTCCAATCCGTTTCTAAAATAGCAAATATTAGAAGATACCATTTTCGGATGTTAACAAGTGGCCTTTCACATTAGTTCACTCTATGTTGCTGATGTATACAGTGGTTAATTGTATACAAATAAGCAAGCTGTTGGGCTCTGTGCTGAATTTCAAACCCTGGATATGTATTGCTTATTTTTAATATACGAATGAACAGATGTGCTATTTTAGTACAGTTTAATATTGCCTTTTGGGTTTATTGATCAATCTTTGAAATTAAGATTATATGCCAACATTCCAAATTACTATGTTTGAAACGTTGCCAAGTCAGATGTGTATATTCACTTTATGCAGACTGGCAACTTAAAAATTACTGAAACCTATACAGTTGTTACAATGTGGCTATTTTAAAGGGTTACTACTGACAGCAACATAATATAAATATCTATATCTCTGGTGTTTTCAAAACACTGTAGTAGTCATGGTGTTTGAAGTAACCTATTGATCTAATAATTTAACTCCGTTTTCAGTTCTGTGTGGCTGCAGTTCAGTTTGTTGAAATTAGCCATGATATATGTAATACAGCTTTTCGCAAACAGTCAAATTGCCTTGATTTGGTTATTCCATTTCCCCTATACAAACCAGGGGAATTGTGCTAAAATAGTGAGACTCCCTAACCCTTAGTCACTTTTAATGCTGGCCTAAACTCCCCCTAAGGATACTCCAGCCCTAAAACATCAGCAACTTACTTTTTTTATTTTTTTATTTTTTATTTTGTAGCAGGGAAATTAATTTACAATCTTGTTGGAATTTGTTTCAGCAATTTTGAAATAAATATCAATAAAGAAGCAATATCAATTTGATAGTTTTCAACACTATAGGGTTAGGAATACACGTTTGTGTTCCTTTCATAATTCTGAACATTTATGTATGTATTCCACAGTTGGCCTCTTGATATGTCTGTTGGGGTTCTGAATGATATACGTTAACCATGTGCTATACTTTGTTTATCCCCTAAAATAATTTTTAAAATTATTATTTATATTATTATAGGGAAAAAGTATTAATGGATGTATGTATGTTTTGAATGTAACTGTTATAATTTATTTAGTTGCACTGGTCTGAAGGGATGTGTCCTAGAGTTTATGTAAGTAAGATTGTACCAGGAATAATTAATTTTCTTCGTGTCTGTATACTTAATATTTTAACATGTACTACTTTATGCAGGCTGCAGTACTTCCAGTGTAATGTTCATCATTGTGTTAATGGCCAAGCATGTTCTTCATAATCACCAATTTAAAGAGAATTTTCAAAAAAATGTCTTTGTAAAGTTTTTGGAAGCTCTATTCTAATACATCCCTGCAATCGCAGACAGAAACCGGGAAATATGCATCACATTGGAAGCTAGGATACAGAAACCATAAAACTAGTAGTGGTTACCTAGTACATACAGCAATAAATAACACATCTAGTACATTTGATATAATATAGAAAGTGATTTGATGTAGTATAAACATTTATTAAGTCCTATTTTAATTCACTGGTAGCCAGACATTGGATTATGGCATGTCATAGAACTATTACCTGTTACAATGTTTGTCAGGTTTGAAGAATATTTAGTTTTGGGCAGGTGTAAGGGAAGACCTTCGTTTTTAGTATAGGTTAGGCTTAAAGCAGACCTATGTTTTGTTTTTTCTTTCAGTTTTCTTTTGTATGTCTGGGATTACAGTCCAGCTGTTGCCACTTGACTTTATATTTATCTTGTCTTCCTTGTGCCGGATCCCTTGTGCATCCATTTTGTTCTCCTCTGTCCATGTCTGCAGTTTGCCCTTCTGTCAGATTCTTTTGACTGAGTATGGGTAACTCAGTTTAGTAACTGAAATGAAATTTTGCTTAATCTCAGCCCATTGTCAAAAATTGTCAACGAACATGCTCACTTTGAGAAAAAGTAGTTCCTACTTCATCGTACATCTAAACAAAACTAAGGTTAATCTCAAAAAAACAAAAACAAAGCAAAACCTGCAAAGTGACTAAGCTGCTTTATTTTTGTTCTGCATATTTATCAAACTAGTACCTAATCAGAATTTTCAGTTAAAGGACCACTATAGTGCCAGGAAAACATACTCGTTTTCCTGGCACTATAGTGCCCTGAGGGTGCCCCCACCCTCAGGGACCCCCTCCCGCCCGGCTCTGGAAGGGGAAAGGGGTAAAAACTTACCTTTTTCCAGCGCTGGGCGGAGAGCTCTCCTCCTCCTCTCCGCCTCCGTTACGCCCCGCCGGCTGAATGCGCACGCGCGGCAAGAGCTGCGCGCGCATTCAGCCGGTCTCATAGGAAAGCATTTACAATGCTTTCCTATGGACGCTGGCGTGCTCTCACTGTGATTTTCACAGTGAGAAGCACGCAAGCGCCTCTAGTGGCTGTCAATGAGACAGCCACTAGAGGATTAGGGGGAAGGCTTAACCCATTCATAATTATAGCAGTTTCTCTGAAACTGCTATAATTATGAAAAAATGGGTTAACCCTAGAAGGACCTGGCACCCAGACCACTTCATTAAGCTGAAGTGGTCTGGGTGCCTAGAGTGGTCCTTTAACATGAGTGTTTGGCCATTAGCATAGGTATGGTTAGGGTCTTATTATAAGGGTGTAAGAACAAAGGCCACAAATCATAATAGGCCTATCATGGATAATTGTGTTATAAGTTTTCTAAGATTAACGTGTGATTGTGGTCCATAGGAGCTTAATAACTTTGCAAAACCACCATATGTGATTTACTGTAACATTGACTGCCCAGAATAAAGGTGTGGTAGTAGTACTTTCATCATTTTGTTGTGTTTATATGACCTGCCTATGATAACCTAGCATCTTTCTGCCCATTTAATTCTTGTCTGATAAGTGAAAGACGTAGTTTTGAGGCTTAAATAAATCTTCAGAAAATTATGTGATTGGGTATTTACCGCCACTTTGGGAGGGCTTGAGATTTTGTTGCCCAGAGTCTTATTTTATTTTTTTACATTTGCGGCAACTTTGGTTTAAAAAAAAAAAAGGTTGCTCTGTTAATGTGATGAATATGTCCTTGTAACAGTAATAGTAAATCCGTTTTTATTGAGAATAGAGCATAGTAGGCTCGCAGGCCCCTAGATATATAATGATAATGAAAATGAACGTGGCAGTATTGGCTAATGTGACAATAAAGTACAGTAACGGCGTATTTAACAAACCGTATCTAAGACATAACTCGAGATCATCAGCAGTGTAAAACCTTGATGTTCAATAAAGCACTTTTTGGTCTATAATCCCTTGATATCAATATTCCGGACTGAGTCAGAGGCATTCCCTACCCCAGGTATGCGTATGAGTAATGGTAAGGGACATTAAGACAGATAACGCCCTATGACAACAATGAAGGCATCGGTGGCAAAAGCTACCTTCCAGTAAGCGAGGTTAATACCCTGTCTTTGGCACGTCCCCTATATACACTTTAGTGGGTGTCATGAACGATATGTTATGATATAGTTTCAGAAGTAAAGATCCGAGTTTCCCCTTATAGTAGGAGGTGATCGATGCGCAATTGTTACACCACCAGAAAGTTGAAGAGAATCAGAATAGGGATGGTGGGGGGTTTGGAAGAGAAGGGGACAGAGAGGAATGAGAGAAAAAAAAGGGGGGGTGAGGGGGAGAGAGATGTTTCCCTCCTGAAAGACCTTAGTATTGGTACATTCTGCCCCTACTCGCAATGCCGTAGGGGCATATCTACTAAACAGTGAGCAGCCAGCCTTTACTTAGTATTAGTACATTTGGCTGAAATACTTTCAGCCTTTTGGTAGATAGCTCCCAAACACCGTGGGAATTAGGGAGTTATCTACTAAGCGGCTGCATGATACAGCCACGGCACGAATAAGATCGGAGTTTCATTCATTCAAATGAAATTCCTCACTGAACAAAGTCCCGAATTTCGTCCTAATACGAATGGAGAAATCTGGTCATTTCGCCGGCGTTTGGGAAAAGTGAAAGGAGGCTTCGCAGGAACACGGAATAAAGGTGAGCATTGTGGTGCTTTGACCACCGGAAATGAAGCACACTTTGTTCCTTCACTGGTCAAAGCTGGTCAAGCAAAGGAAACCTCTATAAGACAAAGTAATCCCTACTTTGTCTTATGTTTTAAAGATAACTAGAACAGACAGGAAAAAATGGGGAACATATCCTGACAGAGAAAGAGAAGCGGAATCGATTAAAGAAAGTTAAGTTCGGCATGACAGTGCCACTTTAAGCATATGTCTCATCTTCAAAACAATGTTATGGTTATTTGAGCCTTTAAGCCAGTTATACAGTATGTGACATTGAAAGCAAAGTCAGGATCAATGATATGTGAAATGGCCACATGATTTGGCAGGTTAACAAGGCATCTAAATGGCTGCATGGCTGGTAAAATGCATATATAAGCGAATACACTGATAGACTATATCATTGCCAATGCTGAGAGGCATCTGGGAAGAATTGCGGTTGGATTGCAAGCTCGTAGACCCAGGTTTTGCTCAAATCTTCTTTTAAAAACCATGGGAAATCTTTATGAAGCCAAATTAAAGCACTCCCAAGGCTGTGTTTTTTTTTTTAAAAGTACTTGTGTAAGGAATAAGTATGGTATCACTATGTACTTATTTATTACAAGCATGTGTATTTGCAGGGCCGTGTCTGTGTGTGTGTGTGTGTGTGTAAATGCAGTGGTGGATGTGTGGGAAGGTTCAGTGTGTGTAAATGCAGTGGTGGATGTGTATGAGAAGGCAAGCGAGTAAGTGTATGATGTGTTATTATGTGGAAGTATATGTAATTGCATAATAATCCCCTTCCCTCGTTAAAAAGCCCATTTTATTGTCCATAGACTATTTCCTATATAGTCTATGGACTATATATACAGAAGTCCATTCCCACCCTACCACAGCCAGGACCCCATTCTTCACACACCTATACACTTTAAGCCTATTCTCCCACCACCACCAATAGCCAGCAAGCCTATTCCTCACGCATTATTGCCAGCAGCCAAATTCCTACTCCTTCATTGCCAGCAGACCAGTTCTGACCCCCACATTTCCAGCAAGACAACGTTCCATTCCCTTCCTTACATCAAGGTGTCTGCCTACTGCAGATCATGGCACTGGCACCCACCATTATACACATATGCCTAAAGTAATGATGCTATGATCTACTTTTCTGGGGTAGAAATAAAACATGCCGGTCCAGTGCCCAGATCTTCATGTCTCGTGCATTGAGCAGTAGGCATCTCACATCCCTGGCACACCATAGAACAAATATTTTGTGAGTCTGTTCTATTAATGGTGAATCTGTGCATAGGTCCCTAATATGGAGACTGGTCCTCAAGGCTGTGGAGTTTCTCAAGAGGTTATTTTTATTTTTTTTGTAGCAGTGCCATTAGACCAGGAAAAAATTAAGGATATGTATATAATGATTTTCTAACTAAATGAGTGCCGTTGCAGCTTTCACCTTGCAGAATGTTACATCTGAAGTGCTGCAGTGTTCAATAGTAGATACGCTGGTTCATAATCTCCAGCATGTTCCACTGTTAACCCGTTAAGAACATATGATGGAAATATTCAGTCATAATTCCCTTTTATTCCAGAAGTTGTGTCCTTAAGGGGTTAAAGAGTAGTGACTAGATGACTGGTAGAGACCGCGTTCATGCTGTCCTAATTTGCAGCTCAGATAGGTTATTTGGTTAGTAATGTGCAAATATCTATTTTTCTAGTTAAACTATGCAGAAAATGACTATAATTGTTTGATGCAATATATAGATAATACATTGAAAAATATCCAAAAAATAAAATGGCAAAAGACTTAGATTCCACCAAACAGGACATTCTTTCTGGCCTACAGGTGTATTTTCTCATGCAATATCCCATAACCCTTTGGATATGTAGTGTAGTCTTATCTATACAGGTGCACTCATTATATAGAGTGGGTGCAACTGCTGAATGTAGATGCAATCTGCCTTCTATAGCCCAGTTGGTAGTTTTGTAAACCAGGCTCTGTGCAGTAATTTCCCAAATTGTGAATGGGCAGAGGTTGGATGGCACAGAAGGAAGTAAATGTCCTATTTTGATGTCGTGTTTTCATGGGTCAGACCTGTAGCTGCAGCAAATTGTTCAAATCACTGCTGTTGTAAACCACACTAGGGTTTTGTGACTTTATGCACTGCATTTGCTGCAGTTATGCAAAGTTGTTATGGTGATTGGACTGTCCCTTTAAGAATAACCTATGCATCCTTTTTGTACATGAACCCTATGTTAAACGATTTTTTATATGAAAGATGTGAAATTGTGATGTTTAATCAAAACCACAACCAATACCTAGCACTGATTTTATAATATTATAATAAGACTTTAGAAACACACACACCTATATGCTATAAATATAGCAAAATGTAACATTATATTTCTTCTCACCCGATTGAAGAAGCTGCTAGTTGTCTCCTCACATCAAAAATAAATGATAAGCCCCTTCCTCCCACAACTGTGAATAATTCATTTGTTCTGTTGTAATGCTTGCTAAAAAAAAGTAAATAAATACGCTGAAGTGTAACTGGCAGCGCCAATCAAGTTTGAATAGAAAGACATGCTTCAAAATTGCAATCTCTTACATATATGCAAGCTTATTGTGACTCTCCTTTATCTTCTGTACCTCTGTTCTTTAGCCCTGCAAATAATACTTAACTCATGAACAAAGGCAAATTATTGTTTATATTGATGGCTATCAATATGGACAATTAATAGAAAGGCAAACTTGTTTTCTTATTGTTATTCCTTCAAATGTTAATCATATATCAATATTTTTGATAATTTTAATTTTCTTGTACTACATCTGTTCTACTTCCTGTTCAGAGGGCCACTGTAAACAACTTTAGCTTTATGAAGTGGAATTGGTGTATAGGTTATGCTACTTAGTTTAGCCCCCCTGCACACTTAATGTGAAAAGAGACCTAATTTTTATGTAGGCTATGTGCTCAGCTGGAGGAGATGTGGTGAGCACTGCATATACATAACTAGAAATGATTTAACTCCCAAATGCAGCAAATTGAGCAGTGAGACTGTAGGGGAGTCATCTATACACCAAGACTGTTAAATTAAGCTGAAGTTGTTTTGGTGCGTATAGTCTAGTTCACGGGGGGGGGGGGAAAGAAGGGGAGACACAGCAGGAAAGACGCTCGTGTTTTTTTCCCCGCCAATAAGACACTTTTTTTAAGAGTGCTTCTTGTAAATGTGTACATTTTATCTGTCTGGGCGAGGTGAGTGTAAACACATTTTGACCTCATGTAGGGTGCAATTCATCGTTTAAGGCAATAAAAATTAAATCCATATTTTATACTTCTACAACCCTAAATATAAGTAGATAAAGATGAGGGTCTTTACCTGAATTACAGGGTAAAAAAAACACATCCTACTCTTCTCTGCTCTTGAAATAACCCTCTATTAAACAAAATAATATTTAAAAATAAAGCAAAAAATCCTAACAGCATGAGGGCTTTGACAAAATTAGTTCTGTTAAGTATTTATAGGAGATATATATATGTAGATAGAGAGAGATTTTGATAGATATTTTTTTTTCTATCCCAAATCGTGATTTGCTTCACTGCCCAGGGATATTGAGTTCAGAGGGAAATGCTGCATGTTGATTCAACCTGCTTCTTTGCTGAATAAACCAGATGTCAAATCTCCCCAATGTTAGTCTGTGTATGTGCACATTTTGTGGCACTTGTTTCAGTTGTCTGTAGTAAGTGGGTTGTGCACTAATTTCACATGTAAAACATCCCCTAGTGATAAAATTACTTAAGAATATGAGTTGGCAGGAAATGTTTGTTCGAGAACCCATGCACACACAAAAAAAATCATGGATATATTTTTTTCACCATAAAGAAATTGTGAAATCCTGTCTTTTATTACTGTACACTTTCTAAAGGCAAAGCGCTGTCAAAGTCCACAAAATAGGTGCCTGTACTCACATGGCGTTTGTGTGGGAGGATCATTTTGCAGAAAGAGACTTGGAAATGATGTAATTAGGTTTGATCTGCACTTTATAAGGAGGGGCATGTCGCTGCCTTTGATTATTCACCTTGCTTAGGTATGAGCAGTGAGTACATGACCTCTGAAATAGCTGTGACACCTGGTACGCATGTGCAGAATATGAATTCTAGCTCCTTTTAAAATGCCAACTTCAAGATGGTAAGAACAGTCTGTGCACAATTCATTACAAATGAATAAAAAGTCTTATCTGAATATTAAAGTACTTTGAGCCCAGTCTGCCTTGTGTTCTGGCATACATCATTATTTTAAGAATGCTACTTCAGTGTCTCTTTTTCCAACGACACCTCCTCTCCTCGTCCTGTCTCAGTCGGAGTCCCTCAAGGTTCAGTTCTTGGTCCCCTTCTGTTCTCTCTCTATACTACCTGTATTAGCAAACTCATTAATTCTTATAAATTCCTCTACCACGCACCGAAAAGCTGCGGGCACCCTGGAGTGACGGGCCTGGTCACAGCTGTGACCGCGGTAGTTCCGCCAGTGCCTGCCAGACTTCTCACGGGCTGCCCCTTTTCTTTGGAACAGCCTACCTACCCCTGTCAGACTCTCCCCTAGTCTTCAGTCCTTTAAGAAGTCCATCAAAACCCATCGTTTCAGGATTGCTTATGGCCTCCAAGAGTAACTTCTATCTCTCAAACCTTCCTCTCGCACTCTTCTAAAGGGCCACACTCCACTTTCACCTCCAGTTCTGCTACTTTCCCACCACATTTATTTGCCGTCTCCCTCAATACCCTTCCTATTGTGTTTTTTTATAACCCACATCCTCTAGAGTATAAGCTCATTTGAGCAGGGTCCTCAACTACCTATGGTTCCTGTTACATTTTGTTATTCTCTCATTTCGTAAATTCCCCTCTTATTGTAAAGCACTGCGGAATAATCTGGCGCTATATAAATAATGACCAAAAAAAAAATAATAGGAAGAAGGTACTAGACTCTAAAGCAGTTATGGTGAAAATGATTCCTTGCTTTCATTTTCGTTCACTTTCCTAGGGCAGGTGTGTTGGAGTTATTAAAGGAACACTATAGTCACCTAAATAACTTTAGCTTAATGAACCAGTTTTAGTGTATAGATCATGCCTCTCAGGTTTCACTGCTCAATTCACTGTCATTTAGGAGTTAAATCACTTTGTTTCTGTTTATGCAGCCCTAGCCACACCTCCCCTGGCTCTGAGTGACACAGCCTGCATGAAAAAAACAAACTGGTTTCACTTTCAAACAGATGTAATTGACCTTAACCAATTGGATCTCTTTCTCTGTAAATTGAACTTTTATCACATACAGGAGGCTCTTGCAGGGTCTAGCAAGCTATTGGCATAGCAGGGGAGAAGAAAATAAAAATTAAACAGAACTTGCAATAATGGAAGGATAAACTTTAGATGACTCTTTACAGGAAGTGTTTAGGGAGGCTGTGCAAGTCACATGCATGGAGGTGTGACTAGGGTTTATAAACAATGTGATTTAACTCCTAAATGGCAGAGAATTGAGCAGTGAGGCTGCAGGGGCATGATCTATACACCAAAACTGCTTCATTATAATAAAGTTGTTTTGGGGACTATAGTGTCCCATTAAAATGAGCTTTCTTCCTCAGTTGCAGGGTATTTCAGTGATATTTCTTATGTCTTTTATTCAGAAATGTTTAAAGCTTTACACAGTAATATTTATTTTTACAGCTCAGTAAACTCTCTGGAATTGATAAAACAGGTTGATCTTTTACTGCTCTTTCCATTGCATTGATTGTAAGGAATACAAGCTATTCGATGGTTTCTTTTAATATGTTGTTGACTTCTGAAGCATAGCTCACAGTGTAAGTCAGTCAAATAAATGTTCTATGGCCTTTTGTTGCTGCAACTGTATTATGTGTATTATTGCCCTATTGTTTTCAACTTTCGAATAAAATTGATCATGCCATACACCAACATTGGTGTGTTACTTATCTAGAGGTGCATGCAAAAAACATAAGGGCATGTACTAATAAAGTGCAAAAAAGGACTATAATAAATAATGACTATGTATAAATATTTTCATTTAGCATTTTCCACTAGTAGTGGTCTATAAACCACCTAGTGGATCATTTATACATTTACATTTTTGTGCAGATATATTTATATTATTCACTTTTTTTGTTTTCGCACAGTGGCTAAAAGTAAATGCAAATGTATATTTTTCCATGTGCAGTCTTATTTATTGTGTGCACTATTCATTGTTACAGTAGCACAGTTTATATTTACTACACTGATTTCCGTCCGTTACAAAAAAAAAGTTTGAATGTTCAAACATTCATTGGATCTGAATTTTGCTACTCCGATTTCAGTAAGCTGCAGCTCAAAATTAAATTTGTAACTTAACTGTAATATTTGCATATATTTTAACTAGAAATTCAGGTGAAAAAAGTTAAATGACCAATAACATAGTTACAGTAATCCTCAGTTTATACTGATAAGTCACAACATTAAAATCCCCTACTTTATAAGGTCCCCCTCCTTCTGCCAAAATAGTATTTTTTAGAATGTAAATTTGGAGTCCAGACCAGATCAGATTCCTTTTGGCTTGTGTACCTCTCCCCTCAGCTTCAGATGCCCCTTTGGAATTGACCACAAGAAAGTATAAATTGGAGGTGGTTTTGGATAGCAATGTCATTTTAATAATTTTCATTTGATATAGAGCAGATACATGCTGTGCATTGTGAGTACCTATCACTTTAATTGTTTAATTTTTCCACTGGTTTGTTTTTAATTGTGTTTTTAATCACATTAATTTTGCATTATATATATTCACAATGGTCTAACAATAGATTAAATAAATTTTAGTTAATTTAGCGCTATCATTACTTAATTGTCTCCCATGTTATAATTAGTGTAGGATCCACCGATATTGGGGTACTGTGGTGTAATTAGACACTATATGGCCATATGGGGGAACTGAATCCTCATTTTTGTTTGCTGATTTTAAGTAGCCTTGTAAAATTTAAAACTATATTTTTGTGTGTGTGTGCTGTTCCTTAAGGTGGTTCATCGGTTGTCCTTCTTTGCACCACTGCATACCGGGAACAACACGACTTGCCATTTTGGAGATGCTTTGACACCGTAGTCTAGCCATCACTATTTGGCCCTTGTCAAAGTCACTTAGATCATTTCACTTGCCCATTTCGAAACTTGACCTCCGGTGTCATTAACCAGTCAGGAACAAGAGTTTTGTGATAAATAACATCAGTTCTATAAATACTGGATGGCTATTGTCAGCACGGCATGCTCTCAATTTATAAAATATACAGACATTGTTAAGAGGATCTTATTTGAGTGAAAAATATTTTTTGAGCCAACTGGGTATATTCCAGACACTAAGTTATTTTGGCTAAAGTGTTTCTGCTTACAGTGTGCCCATATGATGGGGCTTCCTGAACTTTAATGTATGGTGAAGAACTTGCCTGTAATGCGTGTGTCTCCATAAGATGTACTCCTTTTAACACGGATTACATTTGTTGATAAATGAGAAAAATGCTGATACGATACCTCCTCCTGTTCTTTCCAGTGGATCAGCAGAGTGTTTGTTCTTGTGTTTCTATGCTAGAGCCACTCATTAGAGCAGAAAAGTCATTAAAGCAGGATTTCCCTCACTGAGCTGCTTGATGGATATTGCTCTATGCTGGGTATTAGATATGCATGGAATCACTGCCAGGATGGTCAGAACAAACAAAGCTGGTACTCCATAGGTGGTCAGTGGCAGCTTGTCTATATGCCGTACGAACATCTCCTTTGCATTTAATATTTTTCACCTCCCATTTAAAGTATTTTATTTTATTTTTTTGTGCACATTTATCTTGGCCCTGTTCTTGGAATAAAATGGATTCTTCTTCTTTCCAAGGATAGTTAAACCAATTTGTTGTAGGACTAAAACTCCCGTGATGCTCTGCCAACCTTTAGATATGCTGTACGTCTGTTTTCTAAATACAGGGACGATCATGTTTGGTTAATAATTCCATATTTTTAATGAATTGTACTTTTGTTATACAGTCTGATCTTAAAATATACAAGGGTTCTGCTTTAAGTGAATTTGGTGTACATAGCTTTGACTTCTCTTCTAATTAGGTAGTTGGTATATGTGATTTTTGCAATGTGACCTCAGTAGGTCATATTTCTTTGGTTACTAAAGAGCACATGTCAGAATCCTGGGAGGTTCCACAGCCTGAGGCACTCTGATTCATCTCTGGAACAAAATGATAGGGGAAATGGAATTCTATGCACCATAAATACCTAATACTAGTGATAGAATATTCACCTATTTAACTGCTTACACAATAAAATCTTCTGTAGACTAGAATTCTGATCATTTTACTCTAGGAGGGTTGTTGGGTCCACTGAGGCTGGAGTCCAGAACGTTCCCTTCTCTTTGATCTAGACGGGTGAATATAGAATGTATCTAAAAAAAATTAAAAAAAAAGTAGCTGTAGGGTAATTATGATTTTATTTATAAAGCATCAGTGTATGCAGTACAATAGGTCAGTGAAGTTAAGAAATGTTCAAATGTGTTTACAGTATAGTGTAACCCTTTTTCTGTGAGTCTTTTTTTTTTTTTTTTTATATTTTCTTATTAATAACAAAATGTTAATAACGTTCCGAATACCTCCACCTATCCACCCCAGGATGTGTGATACGGAGTGCTGTGCAGTTCCCTGAGAGTAACAGGAATAATATTATGGGCACTCAACTACAGTCTGTAGCTAATAGAGAAATTATTTCACACATGTGGACCCGACAACCCTACAAAGAGACTTTAAGCCAATGATTAGACAAACTGTAGATAAAGTTTCCTTTAGGATAGACTAACATGCGTGTGTCTGTGTCTGTCTAACTCGAACAGTTACCTTGTAGCTAATTACTTTAGTGGCATTCCAAAATAGATAAAGGAAAGTGTGTAATTTAGGTCAATATTATGGAAATATATTCTACTAGAATATCTTTTAAAAAGTATAGAAGTGGATAATCCATGGTAAAGTTATACAAAAACTGTTTGCACAATGCACTAATTACATTATGTAGAATGTATTTTTTTTTTTTTATATAAAAAAGATTTAACTAGATTCTATTAGGCGGGCTGGTTTAATTTCCCTGAAAACCAACAATAAAAATCTATAATAAAAGGTGAATCTCTCAAGTAATTAGTGGTCTAGATTACTGATTGGCCAAGGCATACTTCAGTGAGGCACACTTTTTTTTTTTTTTTGTCATTAGTTTATTAGCATCCCCATTTTTTTTTTTAAGTCTTAAAAGTGAGATTTACATGTTTCCGGATAAAATTATATAAAGAGACACTCTTAGAACCAGAAGCACTCTACAGTAGTGGTTTTGGCGCAAATAGATAAAAACAGTGTTTGTCCCTCAGACAGCCACTAGAGGTGCTTCCTGCTGCAGTCCTGCAATCTTAATGTCCAGCATGAAGATGTACAACGCTCTCCTTAGAGATGAATTATCGCACTTCATCCCTATGAGGAGATGCTTATTGGTGCTTCAGTGGAGAAGCATTGGATTGGCAGAAATCGACATCATTGATGATCTCAGCAGCAGCCACTGGGTGAAAGAGGTGAACAGAGTATTAATAACTGTAAAATCAACCTGCTTAGTTGCCTATTAGTCATTTGTAATATATACTAAAATAAATTCTGAAAACATCATCACTAACTATATCTCAGTGTCTAAGTTGTCTCAATTGCTCTGCTGATGGCATTCCCACTACAGTAAATCATTTGTTGGATGCAGTGGCCTTTCAAATAAAACAAGCCTGTTCAACTATCGGGTTTTCACCAGTTGGTTCACAATCTCTGTGATAAATGGTGTCTTTTCTTTTCTTTTCTTTCTTTCTTTTTATTGTTTTTTTCTGTAATATCATATGCCACTGCACAAGGAGACAAAAAATACTGATACCTTGTGTTGGCTAATTTATTTCAATAAATACTCAAACACCTGTAGCAGCGTTTCCTGGTCAGTATGGAGACCTGTTTCAAAGCAAAGCCTTCTGTTATATTTGTGAATAACAGCTAGAAATCCTTGTAGGGACAGGACCATTAGGGATGTTTTCAATTATTCAACAGTCTTTACAAATGGCAGAGAGTTACACAGCTCAGTGAATTCTCTTTATCGAACATTCAGTGTGTTTATTAGTTTATAAACCCATTCTACTGTCATTTATTCTCAATCTTTAGGTTCTGGCTCATTTAAACTGGCAATTTAAATGTCACCATTGTTAGTGAGGGCTTTTTCTAATCAAAACACCCTGAGTTAAGTTTAGGGATATTTAAATAAATCCTTTGTGCCAATATATGTGTGTGTATATGTATATCTCATACAAGCACCAGGTTTTATGTCTTTTTATGTTAATTTTCTATGACTGTATCGTATTGCTTGCATTTTAATAGTAGTATTGGTGTACAGAAATATGGCCTTCTGATTTTAACCTGACACTTTGTAATACACTCACTAGTAATTACCCTTATGCATCAATAATTCTGTATTTTGTTGTTAAAAATATCAGTTGTAGTCAAAAGCCTAATCTACCTTTTAACACACTTGGTGTCCTGGCAGCCTTTACATCCCTCTCTCTGGTCACTGGCCTCACTTGTTAATGTTGAAACACATGGCAGTAGGATTCGTCTGCTTTTGTTTATGTTTATGTCGTGTCGACAGCTGCAGCTGAACCAGAACATTCAGTCAGGGTGGAGTGTGGCTCCTGGTTAATGTGTTTACAGAAATCCCTCTCTGCCGAGTGACCTCATGGCAATGTGCATCTTCCAGATTGCTTGTCTGGGCATGGCCGCTTGTCGGTAATTGCAGCAGATTAAGCATGCGCCAAGCATATGGTTGCAGAGCATGGGTGTTGAACTGTGGCTTCCCAGATGTTGTCACACTTAAATACTCATAAGTGCAAAATTATGTGTGGCAGAGAATTATGGGAGTTGTAGTTCATCGTTGTATCATCGCACTTTCTATCACTTCGTTAACAGTTGCAATTTACCTGTTAAACTAATATCTCCAAGTATCCTTTCTCAAGGTCTGGAATCTTTAAAAATGTAAACAGATTGATTTTGGCTTTAGCAGAGAGATTGGATTCAATTTGAGATGCGATTGCTTGTGCAGTGCAAACACCACAATAGGCACTGCAGTGTGTAGGCGTCCTCCATTAAATACAGACTCTGTGTTATTCTTTCCCTCCTTCCTGCATATATTGTGGAAAAGGTATCTGTTTTCCATGAAACTTATGACCAATAAGAACAATTTTATCAGGCTTTAAAAATTCAATATATTTAAATTAATTAATAGATCCTGTCTGCTTGGATATCTTGCAAGTACCGTACTGATGGAGACAGGAGCACCTGCTTCAGTCTGCCCACAAATAAAATGTGTAGCATTCCTCAGTATATAGCATGGCATTATGGGCAAGCAGACGCACCACAATTAGTACATTTAGTAATCTTAGAAGGTTTAAAGGACCACTCAATAATCAGGAGTTCCCTGGCACCCTATCACAGTAATAGTCAAACAGTTTGATAATTGGTGTCCTCTGGTAGCTGCTTCCCGTAGAGCTGGAAAACTCCAAAGCGTTGTGCTGGGCCAGTGGCGTAGCCCTTATTAGCTCAGTGCAGGGGCTTCCTAGTTTACAGGACTGGGTGGTGGCAGGCACCTGATAGACCAGAGGTAAATTGTTCAAACATTCTTAAACAGTGAATGTTACTGTGGACAGGCACTGGGGCACTCCTACCAGTAGACTGTAGTGGTTATGGTGCGTTGATATTTTAACGTTTTCCAGCATAGGAACCATATTGCTCAAATCGAAGCACTGGAAGTTGGATAACATTTTTTTTTATATGTTTGGAAGCTACCTAGCTATCCTTTAAAATGTGCAAGATATTAGGAAATATTTTACATGAGAATCTGTCAGTTTAATAGGCTAAAAATAGTCTAGGTATATTGTGAAGTGTGTCTTTGTCATTCTTTGTGTTTTCTTTAAATGATTTTGTCACCTGAAATTTACTTTGTATGACTCATTTTAAACCAGTAATTTTACCTCGCCAAGCTATTGTAAGTTTAGCTGTTATTACCTCTTGACAATCTGACAGTCTTTCAGCGTGAAGGTGGAGTTTTGGAATTGCATCACAATATTTAAACTATCTGTGACAGGTACATATAAAAAGTTAAATAATCTGCTGCTGTGATCATGTCATGCAGGCAGCCATTTCGAACCAGGCCTTTTTAAGATGTGCTGGATTTGTTTCCTGTATTGTCAAGAGAAGAGATTTTGTTCATGTACCTGATGATAATATTGAATACACCATGTGCCTAATGGAAGTCTGGAATAGCTAGAAATCGTATAATTCTATATTTTATTTATAGATGGCTCAAAAAACTGTCATCACAATCTATAGGTTGTTTTAACCCCTTAAAGGACCACTCTAGGCACCCAGACCACTTCAGCTTAATGAAGTGGTCTGGGTGCCAGGTCCTTCTAGGGTTAACCCATTTTTCATAATTATAGCAGTTTCAGAGAAACTGCTATAATTATGAATGGGTTAAGCCTTCCCCCTAATCCTCTAGTGGCTGTCTCATTGACAGCCACTAGAGGCGCTTGCGTGCTTCTCACTGTGATTTTCACAGTGAGAGCACGCAAGTGTCCATAGGAAAGCATTGTAAATGCTTTCCTATGCGACGGGCTGAATGCGCGCGCGCATTCAGCCCAGGAGGAGGAACGGAGGAGGAGAGAAGGAGGAGAGCTCTCCGCCCAGCGCTGGAAAAAGGTAAGTTTTTCCCCCTTTCCCCCTTCCAGAGCCGGGCGGGAGGGGGTCCCTGAGGGTGGGGGCACCCTCAGGGCACTATAATGCCAGGAAAACGAGTATGTTTTCCTGGCACTATAGTGGTCCTTTAAGGACACATGACGGAAATATTCCGTCATGAATCCATTTTATTTCAGAAGTTGTGTCCTTAAGGAGTTAAAGTGCTATACATGATGGAAGAGCATCTCTTGCTCCTTCAATTTAAAGCATGTATTGATCTTTAGCAGAAGCTCAGAGTACATAAAGAACCTTTTATAAATGATACCATTAAGAAAATCTTTGGTAGTGGGATTTTTTAGGGGGAAAGTAATGTAGGATCTAGAGGTGAAAGCACCCAGCATTTGGTAGACTTGGTGAAGGTAAGTTGGAAATGGAAAGAATTAAAGTGACAAAATGGTACCAGGCCAGGCACATATGGTTTCTCCTGCTGGAAAAGAGCAATCCGAGGATGCAGACGCCTGACACAACCCAGGTAAGTTGTCATGCTGCGCTAAAGCAGTTTAACGTCAGTATGTGGAATGGCGTTAGAGAATTCATCACACCACAGCTACTACAGCAGACTTTGATGGCTGTGATGTTCCTTTATTGCAGGTACTACATATTAGACCAAAAAACATGCAAGTAATGAAGAATTAGTGTGTGTTCACAAATCCTTATATCCATGTACTGGACATCTCAAAAGTATGGCTAGAATGGTTTCAAACCTTCATATTATGCATGGGTTTACTGATAAGTGGTGCTTACAATCAAAGAGATCTAAATATGGCTGCCCCCATGAAGATGTTCCTGTAGATGCGCACCAAAGAGCTGGTAACATATATTCATTGCAAAATAATACACCTCAAGGCTGAATTGCATATGGTATTTTCTTTTCAGTAATAAGTGATGACAGTTTGGAAAGTGAGATTACAATGGTAGGTGTACAGGTAATCTTGTAAGGGTCTTGTATCTGATAAAAGAGTATCTCAGAATTTTGGAGTGTAATGTCAGTTTCTCAGTTGTTTGGATGTATCTGGTTTTGTCTGTGCTAGACAGAGAATGCACTCCTCTAAATGTGTAACAATGTGTTGTCTGGCTACTACACGTTGAAGACAAATTTGGAGTGTGTTGTCGAGGTGATATGTTTGAGGGAATCTTACAGTGAGAATTTTCTCCATTTGGGTGTTTGTGTTAATGACACAACTCGTATAGCATAGACCAGGTTATGACAATATTTGTACCAGCTGCTTAACTGGTGGTAAAGGTTTTCAAATTAAAAAGTATATACATATACATACACATACTTTGTTATGGTGTACTCTTATAAAGTAATTGAAGTTTATTATTCTTTAGCTTAAGAAATGTGCAATATCAAACGCTGAAAACTAGTTTTCAAAGCTTTTCAGACAGGGTCATGGTGTATTATTGATAGCCTGTGTGTTTTTGGAGAAGATTCTTTCTTTTTTTTTTCGTGCTATGGATTTTTCTCTGTAGCCAGGATTTCAGTTAAGAAAGCTCATTTCTGTGTGCAGTTTGTGTTTGCCTATTGATTGGGGAAAAGTACAGTATTGAAATGCTAAAGCAGGTCTATATTCTTCTGCTGGCAAAGCTAGGTCAATACATTGTGAAGAGATGCAGATTTACTGTGCACCAGCTATTTCTGCAAGTGTTTAAATGTTTTGTGAAAGAGACACACTAAACAAGCTAATGACTTTTTGCCAAAGTGGTTATGGTGTCTGGAGATCCCTTGCATTTTCCCATTGTCATTTTTTGGGAACAATTCTAGACAGTGAATGCCTGCATTGTGATCTCCTCATTATGCACTCAAATGTTTGTATGAAAGACAAACGTGGGCTTTGGGTACCGGTTATTCTACACCATTATCCTTCTGATTTTGTCCACTTTAATAACCTATGGTGTTTATGGTGTTTGGAGTGTCCATTCACTAGTTAAGAACTAGCATTTATTTCTTAGCAACAGGTTTAGAGTTTCGAAAAATTGACTGATCAATTTTCAAATTGAATATAGTAAGCAAAACCATGCAGTAAAACTTAACGTTAAGCGGCATGAAAAAGCAGGCTACTTGATAGATTTTTAATAAATCAATATCATTTTTTTCCTTACAGTTGAAAGAATGCATTTGTAGACTGATGATCTAGGAATTTATTCACTAAAAATATCTCAAGTTGGCTGGAGGGGATATTTTTTCCAGCTTGGCTGCACATTTTGCATCTAGTTATCAACAAACAAGTACTCACTGTTTAGTAAATACAGGTTGTTTTTTTTCCTTTTTTTTTATTATATGTTGGTTTAATAATTATTTTGTCATGCGCTAGAATAGTGTATATATTGCTATGATGTATTCTTCAAATGTACATTTAAAAAAAAAAAAGATTTAGAGAGAGAGAGGATTTTATCGTGCAAAAAATGTGTGCAGTGTAGAATATTTGCATAAAAAACATACAGTACAAATGAAAAAGACTAGTTATAAGCAAGGACAGTTGCTAATAATTTAAATTCCAATATAAATACAGAATTAATCAAGAAGAAAGTAAAATAAAAAAGGTGGTAGTACAGTCCATAGTGAGAGTTGTAGTGATATACCCAAGGGAAGCTGATAATGTAATCTGTTATTTTGTCATGGGAGGAGTGGTTTCTAAGAAGAGCATAATGCTTACACTATGGGATTAATTCCCACACATACCGTATTTTTCGCTCCATAAGACGCACCTAGTTTTTAGAGGAGGAAACCCAGAAAAAAAAATATTCTGAACAAACTGTTCCATAGTGTTTCTTACTATGGGACAGTTTGTTCAGAATATTTTTTTTTCTCCCCTGTCCCATAATGATCTTTAACCCCCCTTTCCTCTGTCCCATAGTGATTGTTAACCCCTCCTCCCCTGTCCCATAGTGATCTTTAACCCCTCCTCCCCTTGTCCATTAGTGTTCTGATCCCATAGTGTCCCCCCTCCCATTGTCCCATAGTGCACTTTCCCTCCCATAGTGTCCCCCCCTGCCCTTGTCCCATAGTGTCTCCCCCTCCCCTTGTCCCATAGTGTCCCCCCTCCCCTTGTCCCATAGTGTCCCCCCTCCCCTTGTCCCATAGTGTCCCCCCCTCCCCTTGTCCCATAGTGTCTCCCCTCCCTTTCTCCCATAGTGTCCCCCTCCCCTTGTCCCATAGTGTCTCCTCCCCTCCCCTTGTCCCATAGTGTCTCCTCCCCTCCCCTTCTCCCATAGTGTCTCCCCTCCCTTTCTCCCATAGTGTCCCCCTCCCCTTGTCCCATAATTACTTACCTGTCTTGGAGCGTGGGCCGGCTTCACAGCGCGCTCCGCGGTCCAGGAACTTCTATTTCAGGTTCCGGTTTCCGGCGGGACTGAAAGGAAGTGTGCACAGTGTGCACACTTCCTTTCTGTCCCGCCGGAAACCGGAACCTGAAATAGAAGTTCCTGGACCGCGGAGCGCGCTGTGAAGCAGGCCCACGCTCCAAGACAGGTAAGTAAATCTTCACATTCGCTCCATAAGACGCACAGACATTTCCCCTCACTTTTGAGGGGAAAAAAAGTGCGTCTTATGGAGCGAAAAATACGGTACTTCATTTTTGGTTTGAATGCTTGTTCAAGGGTAGGTATATAGGATTCCCAGCAATTAGTACATTTTAAGAGTGTTGTTAATCTTATTAACCTGTCCATTCTAAATGCAAAACCAAGTTAGCATTTAAAGGGATTGTCTACTAAAATTTTGACCCAATATATTTAAAGGGAAAGTGAGCCTTTTCTGTTGTGCATGTGGCAAGCGCAAGTGGCAGGAGGTTACAACCGACACTGGAAGCTCGCAACTAAGTGTTCTGGACTGCCAGATTAACAGCTTTTATAACTAGAAAAGCTACAATTTCTGGGGAAATTGTGTGAAGTGTTCTTGCCTCCACCTGTAGTCTACAACTGGAGTGGGCGGAGTAACTGTTATCATTTACATAGCACATTTAATTGCAACGTTGTTGCACAGTTACATTAAACCATACATTTATAAAAACATTAGCAGGTGTTCAAAAGGCCCTGTCTATGACATCACTTGCTGCTGCAGCCTGACACAGGTCAGAGAATTTTGGCGGTTGCCATCTTCAAACGGTCGTATTTTAAAAACTATAAATCCTACAGCGAAGAGCTTTATATTGTGAGAATCACAAGACCCAGACCTACATTTTGATGCATAGTATGTTTCTGAAGTATTAAAAATGAAGGCACAGTCGCAGTTTAGAAATTGCACTTCAAATTTGAACGTTGTAGAGGGAAGTTTCAATGAATGTCAATGGACGGCGTTAGTTGCAAACAAATGATTAGATTGTGAAAACTATCAGGATTATGGCTTAGCCGTTGACATGTTTAGTGGCAGCAGGGATAGCTGAACGTTTTGAGATAAGATTTGTGTAGGTGGGTGTAAAAAATGTACTTTGTAATGGTGTTAATGTGGAATCTTCTTAATTTCTTCTTGCCTTCAGTTGATTGATATATATACGTCTTTTGTATATATATTCTTGGGCCAAATGCTCGCCACAATAATATATGTCTATATTATTGAAAAGTAGTAATACGCAATCTGACTTACGGTTTCTTCAGGTTTATTCTTTGTTACGGATACATAATAAAACATAAAGGATGTTACAGGATTATGGACATTCAACAGCAGATGGTAATTGGTGGACTTCTGATGGGAGAGTTACATCGTTGTACAGAGCCAAGCCAAGACAGAGACTGAGAGCGACCTCGTGTCCCTCTGTTACTATATAGATGTGCTAATACTAACGTCAGCATATAACTCTAGCCATATAAGGACAAGACCCCCACACCCACATTCCAGAGCTCTCGGACAAAGAAAGCCTTGTGACTTATTGATACCATCTGTTACTTATGTCAATCCACACATCCATATATATAATCAATAGAAACATAGAATATGCAATATTCTACAGTGGGCCTGAAAATGAGGGAGTGGTGGCAGTTTAGAAATCATGTCCTGATTTTTCAGCTTTTGCCAGCTCCCACTCTAGCTTTGCCATTCATTCCTATGGGACAAATTTCGCCACAAGAACGACGATATTCCGTGAACCATTCGGCGAAACGTTCCACAAAGTAATAGCAATCCGATCGGGAACAATCTGCACGTTTTGGTAAATTTTGGTCTAAGTGGTGTAAAAACTGTGGGAGGAGTTAGGGTGGCAAATTTGGCTAGAATAAGAATAAGAATAATAATATATATGTGAGATAACAATAAGTGTTCTTGCAAGAACACTTAATAATAATAATAATAATAATAATATATATGTGAGATAACATTAAGTGGTCTTGCTATGCAAGAACACCTAATAACATCAACTATAGCCCACTCTTGTTAGTGAGAGTTGACTCAGAATGCTCAAAGTAAATTTGTATATAGAGAGATTGAGCAATAAATGTGTGCAATGTAGAATATTTGCATAAAAGACTAGTAATAAGCAAGGACATTTGCTAATAATTTAAATTCCAATATAAATACAGAACTAATCAACAAGAAAGTAAAATGAAAGGCAGTGCTCAGTCCATAGAGATTTGTAGTGATATACCCACGGGAAGCTGATAATGTAATGTTATTTTGTCATGAGAGGAGTGGTTTCTAAGAAGAACATTATGCTTACACTATGGGATTAATTCCCACACATACTTCATTTTTGGTTTGAATGCTTGGTCAAGGGTAGGTATATAGGGTTCCCGCAATTAGTACATTTTTAAGAGGGTTGTTAAGCTAATTAACCTGTCCATTCTAAATGCAATACCAAGTTAGTATATAAAGGAATTGTCTAGTAAAATGTTGACACAATATATTTAACCCCTTAAGGACCAAACTTCTGGAATAAAAGGGAATCATGACATGTCATACATGTCACATGTCCTTAAGGGGTTAAATACAAACATGTATTCCTGACCCTATAGTGTTAAACCCCCCGCTTAGTCCTCCCCTTAAAAGCAATTCAAAATCACCTTATTTCCAGCGCTGCGCCCTGGCCCCGCCCCATTGGTGACAAAATCAGAATTGCTACTGTGCAGCACTGCCCCAGGAAGCACCTCCAGTGGCCATCTGAGGAGTGGCCACTTGGAGGTGTCCCTAAGGGAAATGTAAACACGGTCTTTTCTCTGAAAAGGCAGTGTTTGCATGAAAATGCCTGCATATAATGATTATACTCACCAGAACAAGTACATTAAGCTATAGTTGTTCTGGTGACTATAGTGTCCCTTTAAGGGGATAGTGCCCCTTTGCTGTTGTGCATATGGCAAGCGTGAGTAGCAGGAGGTTACAACAGACACTGGTAGCTCACAACTAAGTTTTCTGGACTGCCAGATTAACAGCTCTTATATTAACAGCAATTGTTGCCCACTGTTCTTGAGAGTTGACTCAGAATGCTCGAGTGCTTCAAGTAATGCTAAGCGCTTATGGTGCTTAGGTTAACCCTTTAAATAATGGTAGGAAAGGAGCAGGGTGCGGAGAAAGGGACTGTAGCCAAATGTAGATCAATTATTGTCTAATGAGCTGAAGCTGCTACTATGATTTGTAGTAGTTTTATTTTTTTATATTTTTTATTAGAGAGCTGATGGACAGATATTAAACGGTACAGCTGTGGATGGAAGTGTTGGAAATAGGGAAGGGACTACTTAATAGCTCAAATGGATACATAAATATTGAATTTGGGGATATGACCATTACAAAAGTTTGAAGAGGGTTGGTTAGTTTTAAAACATGAATCTAAATGAAATTCAGAGTGGGGTAAACTGGCGATTCCTTCTTTAGTGCGAAAGGATAAGTCGATTGGCCATCTTGAAATAAGAGATTGTGAATGGAGGGCTCAAATGGAGAAATCTGTACCTTTTGAACAAGAAGACATTACTAGGCTCTATCAGAGCTGTCATTAAATTAATATTCTTGAGCGACTAGTTGTGGAGAATTGACAAGGGAAGTGTGAGTTTTTGGAAACTACGGTAGCTTTAGTCTCCAAGGATAAGAAAAGCGTTAAAAATTGAATTAATTTGTGGCGGATGTGTTCTATCCACGAGGAGTATGACTTATTTCCAGTATAGAACAACAGATATCTATCATTCCACAGTTATTTATGTAAGATGTTCTCCTTACTTTCTGAATTCTAAAGACATCCTTTTTTCCCCCTTATGCTAAGTACAGCCTGATTCTCTGCAGATTTTTTTTTTTTATATCAAATTGTTGTGCAGCAGAAAACGTCTTGAATATTTCTTTATTATGGTTATTAAGCTTCACAATGACAGAAGGTGTTATACATTCAGAAGAAGAATGTCTAATCAGCTGTCTAATCTCCAGTTTTCTTTCTATTCTTGTTGTTCCCCCCCCCCCTTTTTACTTGGTGCATTGGGCAATTACAGTTGATTAATCTGATTTTAAGGAAATCCTGTTCACCCGATTGTACCCAATTCCAGAGTGCTAATCAAAGCATAAAAAAAACATAATAAAAGTATAAAAGTTTAATCTATTAAAACAGCTTTTCAGGGGAAATGTATATTTATTAAAATGTATAATTTGTATATGTTTAGTATTCTAACTTTCTAATGTGAACACCAGCCTTCCATAATGTTACTTTTAAGAAGATTATAGAAACATGCAAAACCTTGGAAGGACACTTTTAGCCAGTGCACCTCTATTTCCTCATTATTTTTATTGTAGTCTGTTTTGTAGCTTGGTCAGAAGTCATCTCAGAAGTGATGACGATGGTATGATGGGCAGAATAGATAGTGTTGAGTTAATTAGAAATCTGTTATTAAAGTATCTTTAAATTGGTTGAACATAAAAATAAAAAGTTAAAGGAACTGCAATGCACTACACCGTTTTAGAACAGTTTGACTTATTACCCGGGGTCTACTGGACTCTGCTCCTTGCCACCACTACTGCTACAGGAGAACTGGAAGTGTTAGCTGATCACTCGAAGCCTCTAAGCTAAGCCCTGCACCACCGGAGGCAGGGTCGTGGGGCAACTGGTAGACTTCTGGTTAGAAGTCAAACCATTAAAATAGTTTGACTACTTTCAATAGGGGGTGCCAGGTCCATGCTGTTCTTTAAATGGTACCTGGATTGTTTATTTAAAGAAACGTATTCCTTCATTTAGTAATTATCCATGTAAGTCTTGTTGGAGTTCACTGTGTTTTGCCCATTGTGGTTTGGGCAAGTGGTTTTGGTGATATTTTGGAATAGCATGTGAAGCAAAATGGTTGGGAGTTTTAAAACTTTCTTAACAGGCTAAAATGTGTTTTAGAATACTAGTACCTTGGTTGATACTATTAAATTTTTGAAGTTACTCTGGGAGCCAGCTAGATCAGAAAGACAGATGGACAGAGTACAGCTTCATCCTTAACATGGACTGTCCAAGGCATCCGAGCAAGTGTTAAGTTGAGAATTCAAGGACAAGTGTTCAATATAGTCCTTGTTGGTTTATATCTGAAGACCAGAATGAGACAATGTTTCTGCTGAGACTCTAGTCCGTGTTTATGAATGTTTATTCACTTT
The DNA here is from genome assembly GCA_933207985.1 of Pelobates cultripes. Classification (NCBI taxonomy): domain Eukaryota; kingdom Metazoa; phylum Chordata; class Amphibia; order Anura; family Pelobatidae; genus Pelobates; species Pelobates cultripes. The sequence continues at coordinate 269,757,710 of OW240915.1, read as the reverse complement.
TCGATAATGGTCATCTTCCTTGTCCAGTGTCTTGTTCCTGGGCTTTTGCCATAAAGTCTCCGTGAAACAAATCTATGGTAAAGTCTATTTGATCTACGGTGAATATATTCATTCTTAATGTTAATTTTTACATCTATTCAAAATGGTTGGCAGTAATGTTAGACTGGGATAAAGGGATATGAATGTAGTCTTTTAAATAAGAAATTTTAGATCTGTCTCTTTACAGAAGAAATCTGATTCATTGGCAAGCATGCATTTCATTTTGATTTATTTATTTTTTTACTCGTAATGTATTTTTTTTTGTATGACAGATTTTGTGCGCTTTTTGAGGATTTGATGGTATTCATATTCATCACTGTTTTATATAAATAGTATTACAAACTTTTTGAGTTTGCGTTTTATTAATTATGTAAGCTAATGTTGCAAAGCTATTGACTGACTGAGAAAAACCCAGTTGTTGACTTTCCATGTTATCATATAAAATATTTAGACAGGTTTTCCTTCGTCTCCTGATGCTACATGTTGACATTTTTAAATATATTTCTAGTAAAATTGTTAGTCTGAATGATGCAACTTCCATAAAGTCATGTTTGCTAAAATTATTTCTGAAGAAAAAAATTATTTTTTCCCCTTCCTTTGGTTGAAATAACCCAACAATAAAAAAAAATAAAAAAATAAAAAGAATAAATAAAGCTGTTTCAGTGTTGTTGTTTTTTAAACTCATACAGGATTAGAGTTTTGTTAAGGACTGTGGAAAGGCAATTAATTATAGGTTCACCTCCCTTTCTGCTTGTACGCCTTTGTGCCATATTGCAGCTAATGCCCTTCAAAAGTGATGGTTTGAGGTGACCTTCTTTAAATTTGAAAATTTAATTTGGCCCCTTTCTCCCGATAGCAACTAATGTGGGTTCCTGACAAAGTCAGGCCTCATATTGAGGCATTATTGCCATGCTGAACATTTTACCTTCACATCTGGGACCAGAGCAACCTGACTATTTTGGGCCTATGCCAACCTTACTGTTTGCACCCTTATCATCGCTGGCCCTGTTGTACCCTAATCTCTCTCTAAAGTCCTGGCAAAGGTGAGGAATACTCAAAGTATCTCAGTAGTTTACAGTTACATTTCACAAAGATCAGGGAAAGACTGTATCACCTAAACTCCCAAGAATTATTAATGTACCTCAGGTTAAAACAAACATTTTGCAACGCCACCATTTGAACATCCGTATTATGCTGGAGATGTTAGAGATCCATAGGGTCCCTCCTCCACATATTCTGTACCTGCCCATTACTGGGTGCATTTTGGCATTCATTGAGCTTCTGAGCCACTTTCACTTGTCTCTACTTCCTGAATACTATATGATTGATATGGTTCCAGAGTCTCTTAGAGGGGTCCTCTGGCAGATGACCTTACAAATTCTGAATGCTGCCAAAACCTGTATGGTGAGGTTTTGGAAAAAAACATTATCCCCCACTAAAACTATGGTGATGGAGTCATTAACAACCACTTACAAATGTGAAGTAATGTCAGCCCATGCCGCTTCCAAACACCCGGAAACAGTGTCATAAGACATAATTGTATGATTTATTTGCTCCCGTATAGTGTGTCAACATATCCCCCACACCATCCTTTGTGGGTATAACTAAATATATCACTATTAGGAAACGTGATACTAGGACACATATGCATATTATTTGTCGAATGTAATAAGTGACGTTATTGTACTGTTAGTTTCTATATATTATATACATTATATGTTTGTATTTCACACTGTACACAGCATTTTGTATTTGTATGCCTTCATGAAAATGAGAAAAAAAAAAATCAATCAAGAATGATATACAGCAGAAATATAATGCAACCATCTGGGCAATATTAATCGTTTATAATTAATTAGGATCTAACTGTATTAGATTCCTGACTCCCAAACCCAGCTATGGACTTGCTTTGACTTTGATTGTTTGATTGGGTATATGTGACCTATATTGCTTAGTACTGAATCTTAATTTGTAGTTTAATGTGCTTTGATTCAAGAACCAGTACATAGTGAACTTGCAGAATTACTTTGTGCACAATTTAAAATAGATCTACATGAATACCATAATGTAAGTTGAAATTAATGTTCTTTGTATTCATACACTACAGAGATAGAATATTAAGCAGAAAAATGAACAAATGTACACCTCTCATTGCTTTTACATTACTACATCTAAGCTATGTTCCCTAAAATGGATAAGTTAAAAGTCTGATTGAAGGCTTCCGGAGACCTGCGAGTCTCAATGTGACTTATTCTTGACAATATAAACCGAAATAAAAACATATTTACAAAAAAAAAAAAAAAAGTCTGACCAGTTGTGTTCTGTTTATAAGCCAAAAATTATTGTTCTCAGATACCTCTTTGCTCCCCAAAAGCCAGACAGGCAAAAGAGAGGGTTCCCAGATATTCTTGTAATAGTAAAGTTAAAGGAGGTCATCTGACTCCCATGGTAGTTGTCCCCCTTACTAGTCCCTTCCACAGTCAAACATTGGTTTTACAGATGTGTAGAAATTTTGTAGGATCTCAGAATAGAAAGTAAATTGTTAACTCCAGATTGGATAGTAAGTGAAGTCTGTAATGTTGATGTATTGTTTTTTGTTTGGTTGACTTTTTTTCTTTTTAAGATAATTTTAGAATGGGAGTTTACATGATGAGATGACAATAATTTTCAAGTCTATTTAGCCCTGTAAACTAAGTAGTGGTCACTTCATATGTCTGACAATGTTCTATACTCCCAATTTCAAAATCCAAATTAATATTCTAGACAAACACACACTCAGTGTGGCCTTCCTGCTTACAAACACCTGGGCAAGACAAAAGTCCAAATAATCCACAAACAAAGGGATCAGTAACCAATCTAACCTAGCAAAATTCTGGAACATAATCAAAACATCTCTAACCTTTCCTAAAATCTATTCTAAGATCACATATCATTAATAATAGCATAATATCCTAAACACAGACGACAAACCTTTAAAAATGCAACTGTGAGTATTTTCATAATTACTTTATTTGACTCTGATGGCCGGGGTGGCAGGCAAAGGTGAAATTTACCGACCTGAAATGACCTTGATGGGCACCGCTACCATCTTCCCGTTGCTCTTCTTCAGCTCCTAGCGCTTAAGCTGCCAGGTGCCGACGTCTGCGTTCTGGTCTCGTGCATACGCAAGATGTATGGAAGATCTCATTGTCTCGGTGCCGCTTTACCAGAGCAATTCTAAATTACTGTGCAATAAAGGAAGTATAAACATTAGATCTTTTTTACAAGAAATGTGTAGCGAGACTGTAGGTCACATGCAAACAAAATGGGGGGGGACACAAAAAAACAAAACAAAAAACTTGAGGATACAAGACAAAAATTGAACTGTACCATGGAAACCCGGATATTCTGTCAGGTATCAGTAGGCACACACAGTGTTGGGACTGGCAGAAGACACATAATGCTAGTATTGGGGGAACATTTTCTGCAGACCAACACAGCGAGGTATATAACAAACATTGGGGCTCTTTGTGTACTCAAAACATGAACCAGTCATCTGCTGCCCAGATATTTTAAAGACATATTCACTTCCATGTTATCTGCTCAGCCTCAGACAGCATTGATAGACTGCAAGCCCTACAATATTTACTGAACATGGAAGGAATTTATTACAGAGCTTTTTCCAAATGTAATAAAATCCACAGAGTTTTGTTATGCATGCCTGCTCAAAGAACAGATGAATGAGAGGTTAGGGATCCATGCTAACTGATTGAAAATTAATTTTATTTATATTGAGTGCTTTCATAAAATGTTTGAGCAGTTTAGCTGGATTATGTGTTGCTGTACACAAGTCACATGATATATACTTTTCGAAAGAGAGTGACCCCTTCCCTCTCTAATAAAGCACTGGCTTTGTTTGCTGAATTACACTTGTTGCTTGGTAGTGTTTAATAAAGGAACACACACAAACATTACACATTTTTTATTTTCAGTTGTTAACCGTTTGAGAGAAACAAGGGTCAGGCAAGAAGTATTTAAAAAAAAATAAAAAAATAAAATTATATTGGTTGCAAATAGGCATTCCTATAGGCAATCTGCTTGTACACACTAAAATTAACAATGCTCATTGTTACAATACAGACCCCTGTCTTCCAATGGATACTCAATGTCACCAACCACGTCAAGGACTGAACAATTGTAGGCTTTATTCTGCTAGAAACAACAGCACACATCCATATAAATATGCAAAGTTAAAATTTTTACACTTAAAGGAACACTATAGGGTCAGGAACACAAACATGTATCCCTGACCCTATAGTGTTAAAAAGACCATAGAGTCCCCCTGCCCCTCATGTCCCCCCAAATATAGTAAAATCTTACTTTTATTCCAATCTGCTGCTGTCTCCCCCTGATCTGCCTGCTTAGATGACATCAGTGTTATTCAAAGCCAATAACCATGCTTTTCCAAATGTTGAGACTGTCAAGGAGGTAGATCAGAGTCAGAGCCAGCACAAGCCAAACACAGGCCTGGCCCATCAGCATCTCCACATAGAGATGAATTGAATCAATGCATCTCTATGAGGAAAGTTCAGTGTCTGCATGCAGAGGATGGAGATACTGTCCCAGGAAGCATCTCTAGTGGCCAGTGGAGGTATCCCTAAGCTGTAATGTCAACACTGCCTTTTCTATTATGGCAAAAAGTCTGAAGGGAATGATTGTACTCACCAGAACAAATACAATAAGTTGTAGTTGTTATGGTGACCCGAGTGTCCTGTTAATGGTTTAGTTCAGCTGCACACTGGGGCACCTCAAAATATTTCGGTGCCTCACTTTCCCCTGCTGGCTCTGCACGACCGGAGGGGAGATTAAAGATCTCCCTCACCGGCCCGCTACCTCTGTACTGCTGGCAGCCGGCATGGGAGGGAGAGAGGACCCGGGGAGCTGTAACCTGCAGCTTCACCGGATTCTCCTCTTGCAAGCTTGGAGCGTTGCTGCGGTTACCACTGTAACCCTCCGAATCTTGTGAGAGTGAAGTCTAGCCTCAGGAGCTGCTAGAGTTCACTATCACCACTTTTAACCACCAGGGCCTCTCCACCAGACCACCAGGGATTAGCACTAGAAGAAGGGGGGGATATGAAAATATATATATATATTTATGTGTATATATTATTATTTTAGTTTTTTAAATAAAATAAATATAAGTATATATTTATCTCCAACCCCACAGACCCAGGATAACTCCTCCCATATATACACACACACATTGCCCACCCCAGGGCACTATGGCACTACTGGCATCATAACCATTACAAAGTATGGTAGTGGTTATTGTGCCTGGATTGTTTATTTTAATAATCTATCAGCGCCCCTCCCAAGATTAGGTTCTGGATCTGTGTCTGTACGGCAAGCATTTCTGCCGATCACGAACCCAGTATATGCCGCATCTCTGTAAACATATAAAACCTAGCAAATTGTTTTGACTTGGGGCACCTTGGAAAAATATTGAATTATATTAATGGCGCATTGATCCTAAAAAGTTTGGGAACCACTGGTTTAGTCACTACACACCAAATGTAGTGAAGTGAAAACTGATTTGCAATTTGTTTTTTTAGAATAGTCCAGCTGCAACAATAGTTGATTTGAATGATTTCTCCATAAACGCATGTTTTTCCTATATTTTGCATTTTGGTTTTTAGCTTACGACAGTTCAGTGTTTTGCAAATAAGCCATAGATTGATCGGATAGTTACTATAGGAAGCACACAACCATCTGCACTGAGGTTGTAGTAGTATGGAAGTTATGAGGGTGCATTGTCTTGTCTCTCTCCTTTGAAACATGCTTTCTTCAGTTTACATTTTCTTCCTTTCCTTTTTTAATTCAAACTTTTTTGCACATGAGCAAATTCAAAAAAAAAAAAAAAGAAAAGTAAGAGAAAATGTCATTAGGAAAGAGGCTAAATCTATCTTTACAGTTTTGTAAACCCCTGACTTGGCTGCCTCCATACCTCGTAGTTGGGAGCTATGATATCAAATTACTTTCTATGGGCCTTAGTAATAGAAATAGACTGATATTGCTTTTTTAGGGCCAATACCAATAATTTGTACATTTACCGTTTTGAAAAAAGAAACCATTTCTACAGAAATCTGTCGTTAAAGGACCACTATAGTGCCCTGAGGGTGCCCCCACCCTCAGGGTCCCCCTCCCGCCGGGCTGGATGTAGAGGAAGGGGTTAAACTTACCTCTTTCTCCAGAGCCGGGCGGGGAGCTCTCCTTCTCCTCTCTGCCTCCTCTCCTCCTCTTCGGCTCAATGCGCATGCGCGGCAAGAGCCACGCGCGCATTCAGCCAGTCTCATAGGAAAGCATTTACAATGCTTTCCTATGGACGCTGGCGTCTTCTCACTGTGAAAATCACAGTGAGAAGCACGCAAGCGCCTCTAGCGGCTGTCAAGAGACAACCACTAGAGGCTGGATTAACCCTATTATAAACATAGCAGTTTCTCTGAAACTGCTCTGTTTATAGAAAAAAAAAGGGTTAACCCTAGCTGGACCAGGCACCCAGACCACTTCATTAAGCTGAAGTGGTCTGGGTGCCCAGAGTGGTCCTTTAACTAAACATGTTTATTTAAATGTGTTGTTTTTTGTTTTTTTTTTGAAAATCCTTTATTTTATTGAGTGGTAAATGCACAAAACATACATGCCAGATTTCTTAGGTTTTCAAGAATATTTATGTGGATGTGAATGCAGTGTGTGTGTGTAAATATTTGGGGCAGGATTCTGTGGCTACAAGCTTTTAAAAAAAATATATATATTATATTAATAATTTGATATAATTATTAAATTTTTTGATAACTTTTAATTAAAAATAATTTCCATTTTATCCCCTCTCCCTGACTTTCACCTGTGGCCAGGGAGGTGTGCATTACACTCCCTGGTGGTCCTGTGGATTTGTGCAGTTTGTCAGTGGGTTTAACACTAGCAGCTGACTAAAGACACATGAAGAGCAGCCAGTGACATCCTGTCATCAGACACTACTAGCTATGTGCACACGTCACATGGCTGTGTCAGGGCTGACACCGTGGGAGCCACAATCAGTCACCCACTCCCTCTCTGGCCACCCGGCTCCCCTAGAGAGGAAAGTCTGGAACTTTTCACAGCCTCTATGAGGTTCCTTACCCTTTAACCTCTCTGGTGATCTCCTCCTTCTCCGAGATTTTGACTCAGGCATTCCAGCCAATCACAGAGCGCGCCTGCGTGACATCTTTGCCAGATACCCAGCGCCGCCGCTCTGTAGAAAAGTAGCCAGTAGTTGTCACACACCTTATTTACTTACACTCACCCATTATCCGCTATATCGGTTTCATTATAGGCAGTTTACGATATTGCTGAAAACGCTGAATATCAGCCGATAATATCGGCCAAACCGATAATTGGTTGATCCATATTCCGTAGTAGATAATACTTCATACACATAACATAGACATTCCACTTCTAATAAATAACATAGACATTCCACTTCTGGATAAGTGACTGTTCTATGTTCCCTCACTCTAGTAAATGCTATTGCAATGTTTATTAAAGTAAGTAACGCAGCGCAGGCAAGTATAGAAATTTTATACAAAGAAGGTTGTGGTTTAGTAATGTAAAAGATAACAAACAAGGTAACACACATACTAATATTTAAATATATTGGTATGTGTATTACCCTATGTGTTTATCTTATTCTCTTTTATAGACAAATACGTTCCAGTTATTCACAAACATGTAAAATAGCCACATATCCGCCTGCAGGGATCTTCATGGGAAGTCTAACTGTCCAAGCTTCTTCCAAAAATACTTCTAAGGAATGCCCCTGCTTCAGTACATACCAAAAGTCTGAATCCTGAATTAAAATGTGGGGAATCGCTGCACTGTTGTGATCCTTGTCTTAGGTTTACAAAGAAAGTTGGTGTAGTCCATAGGGCTTATTTTGTTTTTATTTTACATGACGATTGGCATGTGAATTAAAATGTGAAGTTAAAAAAAAAAATGAAAAAACAAAACACTAACTTTTTCTTGGCTATTAGGTTGTGCTAAAATGAGGAAGTAACAGTTCTGGTCCTAGAGTATATTTGTTTACTATGACAAAATCCCAAGACCTCCAGGCACCATGATTTATTATTATTGATATTGAGTTGTTATGATGGCTGCACTGTTCTATTGAAGGCTTTAATTTCCCTGAGGTTTATTGTTTTGTTTTTGCAGACATTTTCTTGTCATGGTCATGATGTAGTTTTATAGCCATGTCTAGTGTTATCTGTCAGTCAGTAGCACACAGCTTCAAACTTTAAACAAAATGCTAATTCTAAAAGTGTTAATTGTTTATCAGCAGAAGTTTAATGCCTTGGCAGACCCGATGTGCAATTCAAATTTCTACATTTCTGTAACATCACACCATCACGTTAATTAAAAATTTGTGAAAACTAACAGTAGGATTGCATAAACTGAAAATTGAGTCTCACTAACTAGTCTCAAGTATCCTGTTGAAATATTATTTTAGAGTGCAAAACCCCATTTTCTAGCAAACTGTTGATAAGTTGTTGGACAAAAAAAGCAGGGTTTTTCAGCACCACAAAACCTGCCCTCCGATACCTAATATTTCCTCTTTAATATTTACAAATCAGACCTACGATGAATAGCAGTGATAGTCTGTGAGTGGTTGTTGAGCTATAGCTTGGTCTTGCAGCTTTTTGTTGCTGTCGAAGGTTGGACAGAATTGATAGTGATAATGAGGAAGTGTAAATTCTGCATTATCAATGTGTTTAAGAAAAGGATGATCTCTAGGAAATTCACCAGCTTTTGTCAAATCTTTCAGGGATTTCAACCACAGACTATTGGCCACCATAATAGTGTTTATGGTGAATTTAATGCCTCTAAACAAATTGCACAATGGCAACTGCTTGAAAATCTGTACAACTCAAGGTAGTTCATGTATGGTGGAACTGACCAAGGTCTGTTCTGGTGGGAGGTTGTCATCTGTAAAACTAGATCCCTGTTTTTGCCAACTTGAGAAATTTTATTGTAACTTTTAAATTGTGTGTGTGTGCACGTCAGATAGAAAAGCCTTATTATTATTAATCTTAAACTTGTGTATGTACGTGCCTGTGTCAGCAGTGAAACCTATTTATATGTGCGTGAGCCCAGCAAGTGTTTACACCTCAGCTACAATTTCTTGCTTCTGCACCCTTGAATTCCCCTGTGAAGATATGGAAGATAGCAGGCAGGATGCTCTGCATTAAAACTATTGTAGCAATGGCAGTAAGAGGATCTATGTACATCATCTTCTGCATTCTTCATTTAGTACAAGAATATACAATGTCTTTGTTATTATGATTTTTCTTTTACACATTACCGCATTGTTTTGTATAGCATTGTACAGTATGAATCTTCATGTAAAAGGAAAAATATTGCAAGTGGCTCTTTTTCAACAAATGAGTGAATGCCGTGGTTTGCTTAATCTAAGAAATAAATTAATCTATAGATTGTGCTAATCTTATTGTTCTGAAACACATAACATTAGTGCTTTTTCCTAATTGTTTTTAAACTTTAACCCCTTAAGGACTGAGCCAAATGTACACGTGATGTAAACAAAACCTTGAATTTGCGCTATATGTCTGTTCAGGCATAATTCACCTCTTTCATATTATGTGCACCCATACTTATTATATATCATTTTATTCAAGGGAAACAGGGCTTTCATTTAACATCAAATGTTTAGCTATGAAACATAATTTAATATGAATAAAATATAAAACAATGGGAGAAAATAAGAAATGTTAAAAAAATTTTTTAGTTCTACGTGATATTTTAACTGTTAATGTCATAATACTGTTTGCTTTTACTGCAATAAAATACGCATATTTGTATTCAGCGATGTCTCACGTGTAAAACAGTACCCCCTATGTACAGGTTTTTTGGTGTTTTGGGAAGTTACAAGGTCAAATATAGCATGTTACATTATTCAGTTTTTTCACCTTGAAATTCGCCAGATTGGTTACGTTGCCTTTGAGACCGTATGGTATCCCAGGAATGAAAATTACCCCCATGATGGCATACCATTTGCAATAGTAGACAACCCAAGGTATTGCAAATGGGGTATGTCCAGTCTTTTTAGTAGCCACTTAGTCACAAGCACTGGCCAAATTTAGTCTTAATATTTGTTTGTGTGTAAAAAAGGCAAAAAACTAATTTGAACGCCAGTTGTGGCCAGTGTTTGTGACTAAGTGGCTTCTAAAAAAGACTGGACAGGCGGGGCGTGTCGTGAGCGGACGTGTGTGACCGAAGCTCCTCCGAAACCGTGGCTATCACAGCGTGGAGTAACCGACGAAACACCGACTAAGCTAATAAACCACAAGGGGAATTCACCTCCTATCTAATGGCGACGAAACCGCAAAAAAAAAAAAAAAAATGAAGCAGAAAACTATACATGCCCACCTGGAGAATAATCAAGCAATGGAGCATGGTGAGCAAGATGGCGCCAATAGGTCCAAATGCCCAGCATGCGATTCTGAAAGGGGACAAAGGGGACAGCAGACACAGTCAGGACAACCCAGCGACGAACTCCTCTATCCGATCGATCATGCAGGAATTGAAAGCCTCATTCAAAGCAGACCTGCAGCAGATGGCAGCAGACATCAGGTCAGATATCAACAGCATAGGAGAACGCACAGCGCGTCTAGAAGAGCGCACAGAGAAGTTAGTAGACGCACACAACTCCATGGCAGAGGCTTACACATCCCTAAAACAAAAAATAAAAGCATCGGAAGGGAAAGTAGCCGACCAGGAGGACAGAAGCCAAAGAAATAATATACACATAAGGGGTATCCCAGAATCTGTTACACAAACGGGATTAACCCGATATGTGCAGGACTTATTTAGAGTGCTGATCCTGGACAGAATACACTGTCTCCCCAAACCAAAACATCTCCCACCTGAAACAACGAGAGACATTATTACAAGAGTTCACTACTACCCTGTCAAGGACCGCATCATGCAAGCAGCCAGAACTGCAGGCCACTGGCCTGACCCATATGCTGACATCAAACTCTTCACAGACCTCTCATCAACAATCATGTTGCACGCCGTACGTTAGCACCCATCACGGCAGCGCTACGAGCAGCAAATGTCCCCTACAAATGGGGTTTCCATGCAAAGCTGTTAATCAAACGGAATGACGTAGACAAACCAATACTCAGTCCAGAAGATGGGAAGAGGATCCTCCAGGAATGGAACATTCCACTACAGGCCAGCAACCTCAAGAAACCACTGCCGACCACAGCACCAAAGTCTCTCACTAAAGACTGGGAGCAGACAACGAAGGCTTCACGCACACCCACAGACCGCAGAACCTCACCGACCTGAAGAGACTACCAGACCATAGCAACGCTCGGTGATAACCGAATGGACTGGAAGTACAGGTTTTATAATTGTATTTAATTACTTGACCCCCTTATACTCTATTCTATAACTGTCGGTTAAAAGACCCATGACCCAGGCCGCGATCAGGTGAGATAACACCCGGACTCTCTATGCTTGAACCTTTGCATTGTTGTAGATCATATACGTTATAGATCTTGACATTCTGCCCCAAGTGGGCCACCCCCAAGGCTCCTACGTAGCCATCACTGTCAATTGCTTTACGCAACCCAATGCCAACACATGGTGACACACAGAGTATTGTACATAGTTATTACCTTGTTGCTCCCTCCCCCTCACTTGTGAGTATATCCCTGAGTTGCACCATACCTAACTTACAACAAAACCTTGAGCCTTTAACATCTAGGAGTACAGCGCACCTTAAAACTACCTTATGGTGATTAAAATTGTCACTAAACACGAAAGGGCTTAACTCCCCGAACAAACTCAGGTTGGCCATACAGGAGGCTAGAAAATGTGGCGCTCTAGTGGCGTTTTTCCAAGAGACACACTTAAGGTGGAAAGATAGGCCTAAATTTACCTCCAAATGGTTCCCCCATGACTTCCACACCTGCTATACAGCCAAACAAGGTGGCGTTTCCATCTTAATAAGCAAAGATGCAGTGTTTTCTCTAGTCCGCAAGATAAACGATAGAAAAGGGCGATACCTAATATTGCAATGTCTCCTTAATAATACCCCATGCACACTGGTCAACATTTACAGTCCTAATGAGAACCAACATGAATTCTTAAACTCGACTCTGGCACTACTTGACATGTATAAATATGGGGAGGTAATCATTGGAGTTGACACGAACTTCTTATTAGATTTCGAGTCCGACTCGTCCACTGCTACAGGGCTTTCACGAGGCACCATGCGGCAAAGAATGGCTCTAGCAACCAAAATCTGCACCACGCTAGCCTCCCACCACTTGGTGGACCCATGGCGCATCCTCCATCCCATTACACCTGCCATACAGTGGCACACAATAGCAACTCCCGAATAGACCGATTCCTCATTCCTGCCACATCAATGCCTAAGATAGAAGAAGCTATTATTGGAACAATGTCATGGTCTGACCATGCACCTACCACCCTTAGTATAAAGGAAGCATTCCCCAATAAAGGGACAGGCACATGGAGACTTAACGAGTCCCTTCTGACAGATCCCCCCCATAGTCGCACAGATCACTATAGACCTACAGCATTATTTCACTGAAAATACGATAAATGACTCCCCTATAGAACAAATCTGGCTAGCACATAAGGCGGTCATACGGGGTAGTCTCATAAAACATGCCAGTCGAGCCAAAAAACTAAGGATGGCAAAATATGACTCGCTGGTAGCAGAAATCACTACACTGACACACTCCAACAAGCGAGAACCAAACAAGACCACTTACAAAAAGCTATTAGCCCTCCAAAGCCAATTGAATCTCCTACGCAAAGCTAAACACAACTTCTTTACTAATGGCAACAGAGCAGGTGCCAAGTTAGCATCACAATTAAAAGAGAGGAGTGTCGCCTCCAGGATTGCCTTCCTCATAGATAATAGGGGGAAGGAGACATTGAACCCACAAAGTATTGTGGATCTGTTTGCAAGTTATTAAAGTGAGTTGTACAATCTCAAAAATGACCCCAACATGTTCCTACCTACCCATGATGACATTGACAAATTTTTAACAGACCTTGATTTACCAAAACTACAGGACGGAGACCTAGACCTTCTACAGTAACCATTCTCCCTAGACGAGCTCACCGCTGTAGTATCACAACTCCCAGCCCACAAATCCCCAGGACCCGATGGCCTCACAAATGCCTATTACCAGAAATTCTCAACTATCCTCACGCCACACCTTTTAAATCTTTTAAACCACTGTGCTACTACGGGTGCACTGCCAGATGAGATGCTGTTGGCCCATATATCCACCCTCCCTAAGCCTGGCAAATCCCCCACCCAATGCAACATTTCAGGCCTATCTCTCTACTTAATGGAGACGCCAAAATTTATGCTAAACTCATCAGCAACCGAATGGCCCCTCTCCTTCACAAATTAGTACACAATGACCAATCAGGGTTCATAAAAGGCCGTCAAGGCTCTGACAACACCAGGAAAAGTTTGAACATGTTGTCAACACTTGACACCGGCGGTTCGAAGGGCCTCTTCCTCGCACTTGACGCGGAGAAGGCCTTCGACCGCTTAAACTGGTCGTATATGGCTAAAACTCTACACAAATTTAACTTCCCTGTGTCTACCATAAAAAGTATCATGGTGTTATACCACAATCCAGCAGCCAGAGTCTCCCATGGAGGCTTCCTGTCAAACCCCTTCTCCATCACAAACGGCACCCACCAAGGTTGCCCCCTATGCCCCCTTCTGTACATACTGGCCCTGGAACCCCTAGCTTGTAAAATCAGACTACACCCTGACATACAAGGGATTCCTATACGAGGCAAGATGTACAGCCTAGCCCTATTCGCTGATGACATTTTCCTAGCACTGACGGAACCTACCCACTCCCTACCCCGTATACTAAACCTCATACAACAATTCGGAGGAGTCTCGGGGGGGGGGGGGTCAAGAAACCTAGAGTGTCTATGGCACTCCTATAGACAGCCACCTGCTCTGGAGGTGTCGGCCTCCCAAATATCAGACAGTACTACAGGGCAGTAATTCTGTCCTCAGGTGTCCCTCTACATGCTCCACGTAATACAACTCAATGGGTGGACATGGAAAGGGCACAATTCCATAATCAATCCCTACTTGAGTATCTATGGACACCCAAGCAATTAAGACCAAAGCGACAAGACCTCTTCCCAACCACCCAACTTACAATAGCAGTATGGGATGAATTCATTGGAGCAATAGGTTACAATAACTCCTTCCACCCTAAATCTGCCATCTCAACCCTCAGATCAGTAGTACCAGATATCCCACTCCAAGACTGCCACACGGCAGGAATCACAAACATATCCCAACTGATAACTGACGGGAAAGTAACACCCTTCCCACTACTATAGTCACAGTGGCAACTTCCAAGTCGAGCCACCTTTTCATACCTGCAGGTGAAAAGTGTACTACAAGCACATACGATACTCTCGCACAACTCAAAAGGCCCACCACAAATTACCCCACATCTGCTCATTGATAGATGTTGGTCCTCACCTAATAAACCTAAAATACTCACATTGTGCTATAATACCTGGCAAGAACTCACACCGACAAAACCACATTCGCACAAAGCCCAATGGGAAAAGGACTGCGGTGTAATACGGTCAGTCAGGGTTGTCCAAATGGACAAAGTGCTTCTCACAAATAGAAGCCCATAGGAAACTCATGTACCGTTGGTACATGACCCCACAAAGACTCCACCAGTTATTCCCCAAACCCAACGTGCTGGAGATGTAATTCAACCTCGGGCACACTATTACACCTGTGGTGGTCCTGCAGAGACATCCAACCTCTCTGGACTGCAGCACGGTCAGTATCCGTCTGCCTACTGCTACTGCTCCCGCTAGGACTAAACCCAGGTCAAAGGCAAATCATGGTGTTAGTCTTACTAGCATCAAGAAATCTCCTAGCACTTAATTGGAAATCCCAAGACTGCCCTTCCTTGCCCCAGTTGAAAAATAAAGTCGAGCAATTTCGCACATATGAAAGAATGGCAATTACATCCTCAAAAAAAAAGCAAGAATTTGATGTCACCTGGGGAAAATGGGAGAAGGAGCTTGGATGGATAAAAGAAAGGGCACAACCACTGGGAAACCCTGCCAAAAGCACTGAATAGGAGCATACCTTGAGTCACCCCTTCCCCCCCCCACCATAACGTTAACCTTAGGTTAAGATATCAACCAAACGACCACAGGTAATACTCACGCACCTATCCCTTCCCAACTCCTCTATAGCCCCCCCTTTCCTTTTTTGGCCCCCCTTCCAAGTTCTTGAACCCCCAAAACAGGTACCTAACATCCACACTCTCGAGAAGACAAGAGAAGCAATAAGACACCAAATGCTTTATTCCACTATTGGTAATTTATTGTTAAGGAAATGATGAACAAATGTTCAACACGTATCTGTATTATGCTGTTAAATAACCATTACTGTTACAAACGAATGTGACATATGTTTAACTAACCCTCCTACCTTCTCTTCTGTACCCCGAATCATCTTGATTAAAACAATAAAACATAAATTTGAAAAAAAAAAAAAAAAAGACTGGACATACCCCATTTGCAATACCTTGGGTTGTCTACTATTGCAAATGGTGTGCCATCATGGGGGTCATTTTCATTCCTGGGCTACCATACAGTCTCAAAGGCAACGTAACCAATCTGGCGAATTTCAATGTAAAAAAACTGCAACTCAAGCCTTATATTTGACTCTGTAACTTTTGAAAACACCATAAAACCTGTACATGAGGGGTACTGTTATACTCGGGAGACTTCGCTGAACACAAATATTAGTTTTTCAAAACCGTAAAACGTATCACTAAAATTATATCATCCGTGTAAGTGCCATTTGTGTGTGAAAAATGCAAAAAATTTCATTTTCACTGACGATATCATCGTTGTAATTCATTTTGCAGTTTTGAAACACTAATATTTGTGTTCAGCAAAGTCTCCCGAGTAAAACAGTACCCCCCATGTACAGGTTTTATGGTGTCTTGGAAAGTTACAGGGTTAAATATAGTGCTAACAAATTAAATTCCCTGGACTTTCGGCCTGGGTTGTCATACAGGTCCCACAAATTGTAATTAATAAAATGACCTAATTATGTAAAATTATTACATAAATATATTCGTAGAATTATTTATATATATATATATATATAATTTTTTAAAATTATTTTTATTTATATATAGATATATATATTATTTCGTTCTACGTGTATTTTGATATCTATATATATTAATATCAAAATACAGTTAGAACGAAATTGCACATATTTATTTTTTTTACGTGTTTACATATTTATTTTATATTATAAATATATATTCTATATATTTAATCAAGAGCATTCTGTGTATTTTGATATCAATATATATATATATTAATAGTAAAATACACTTAGTGTATATGTATTTATGTGTGTGTGTGTGTGTGTGTATATATATATATATATATATATATATATATATATACTTAGATCATATATATACATACAAATATAGGGAACAAGAGGCAAGCACTCACGGTCTTTTGGTTTCTTTAAAACGATTTTCCTTTTATTTCATTGCTTAAAACTTGATCGACGTTTCAGCCACAATACATGGCTTTCATCAGGATCTTTACAGCTCAAAAGTGCTGTAAAGAGAAACTGCTATGTTTACCTATGGGTTAATCCAGCCTCTAGTGGCTGTCTCATTTACACAGTGAGAAGACGCCAGCGTCCATAGGAAAGCATTGATAATGCTATTCTATGAGACTGGCTGAATGCGTGCGCGACTCTTGCCACGCATGCGCATTCAGCCGATGACGGAAGAAGAGGGAGGAGAGTCCCGGCGCTGGAAGAAAGGTAAGGGATTAACCCCTTCCTCCCCCTTCAGCGCCACAGGAGTGGGACCCGAAGGGTGGGGGCACCCTCAGGGCACTATTGTGCCAGGAAAACTAGTTTGTTTTCCTGGCACTATAGTGGTCCTTTAAACATAATCATGGTGACTGAAAAAAATAATAGCTCTTGAAAGTTATTTTTATAAACGTAATGTGACAGAAAGACATGATATGCTTCAGGATGGGTGTATACCGTTCTGGCCACCATATCATTTAACTTCCCTGTGCCTCACATATCCGATAACGTGATCAAATTCAAGGTGCCCTCTTTTACCCTTTTATACTAGATAAGCATTTCTAAGGAAAGTGATTCTAAAATGTACCTTGTGTCTCTTTTAAAGAGCCACAAAATGTTTTTAACCTTGGGTTTATTTAACCGTGCTTTTATAGTGCTTTTATCCTGAGTGTTTTATAAATTTGGCAAGTAATCATAGGTAGGATTACAGACAGCAAGATTTATATTTAGTCTTACTGGTACATAGGGAGTAGCAAACCCTGCATGTGGGCTTTAACGTGTATAACACTTTTTTTACAAGGTGCTATGGAATAAAGAACCTTTAATAGACGTCGAGGTTAAAAACGGAAAGCAATTAGTCTGTGGATATAACGACATACACTTTTCAAGATATAATGCCTATAATATGATCATACTAACAATTGTGAGTGTATGTTTGTAGACATGACGGCAATTAGGAATTTTATGGGTTTCTTTTTCAAGAAGACAAGTTTGCACTTCGTTGGTGTACGGCAAGGTTGGTAATTGGCATTTCATGGGTGTGTGGCAAAACGGACAATGTGGCTTTTAATACGAAGCATTGCGGTATATTCTGGCCAATGTAGCAATGAAAGACGTTTTGGTTAACGGGGTGGTAATTTAAATGCATATGGGACAGTGTACATGGCTTCTCCCTGTCTTGTGCTTGCCTCGAAGCCAAACTTTAAACCAGAAATATGTGATCCAAGATAAAGCGCTCTCAGAGGTCTTCGTATAAGTTTGTAATTCTGCTTCATTGTGCAATAATTATAACCAAAGTGTGCTGACTTTTCAGTCCATCATTGCACTTTTTTCAAGACTTGAAAACAATTTCAGGAATGCACTATAAAGTAGATATTCAAACTTGTACGAAGACCTTCTAAATAAGCTATAAATGCTTGGTCAGTCTGACATTATATGGGAAAAATATATAGGGGATTTTGTTTTTGCTCTTGGTTGGATTAATGAGTTTATAGCATTTTGTCATAACCAGAAAAAATTATAATGATAGACTCTACTCTGCAGAGTATGACAAGGGTATTCACTGCACAGGCAAACACAGTGCCACCAAATGTAAGGCTTGAAAACAACCAGAAATTCAGATTCCATATCTTACGCTTCAGAACATCTTAACTGTAGCTTTAACATTGCATCACACCAGGTGAAACACCCAGCCTCCATGCCTTAAACATTGTGCAATGTGCCACACATGATAGGTGAATGAACTTCCTGCAAAGCACATGGTTAAAACTCCATTTCCCTTTGTGTATGAAGACATCCGGATGTTGATCACCATAGTTTCCTAGTGACCTCTGGTGGTGCCCCTAATTAATGCCTCACTGTTGTGCACATATTTGTCCTAGCAGTCTCTACTAATACTCTAGCCCTAGTGAACTTTTGTGACCCATTCTATATAAATGATTTTAGAGCTCCATACTATATAAATGATTTTAGAGCTCCATACTATATAAATGATTTTAGAGCTCCATACTATATAAATGATATTAGAGCTCCATTCTATATAAATGATTTTAGAGCTCCATACTATATAAATGATATTAGAGCTCCATACTATATAAATTATATTAGAGCTCCATACTATATAAATGATTTTAGAGCTCCATACTATATAAATGATATTAGAGCTCCATTCAATATAAATGATTTTTAGAGCTCCATTCAGTACAATTGATTTTTAGAGCTCCATACTATATAAATGATTTTTAGAGCTCCATACTATATAAATGATTTTTAGAGCTCCATAAGCTCAAGCGTGGCAGTTTGTGCTGTTCTATCGTGGTTGCATTATTGGAGTAGCTGGGAGATATATTCAGGAACCCCCGTTGCTTATTTGATATTGATACTTTACCAGTCCTTTCATTCCTACATTTTCTGTTCAGTTGCTCGGTATTTTACTACCTGACAAGAAGTTAATTCCTGAGACTGAATGACAGCTCATAGACACATTATGAGTTTATTAATATTGCAGGGGCAATACTTGAATTATTTTTTTCTGCTCAGGCAAGTTTGTCACTTCTTATTCCAAGACTGGATTTTTAATTACAGGTGTTATAACATGTTTGTTTTTGAAAAATCATCTTTTGCCGTCTAGATCTGTTTTTTGCTATACTTTCGATTGTATCCAGGTGTTCATTTTGCATTGTGTGGATTTTTACAGTACCAAGGGCTCATTTCCTCTCTGTATTGTGAGGAAATCCCATCATTGTTATCAAGCCTTACGTTTGGTGGCACTGTGTTTGCCTGTGCAGTGAATACCCTTGTCATACTCTGTAGAGTAGAGTCTATTATTATAATTTTATTATTAATATTAATAATAATAATAATATTAAAATCATTATAGATAATGTATCTATGGCTAAACATAGCTTCCAACATTTGAAACGGACAAAGAGGGACAGTTTATTTATAGGGGTGTGATCCCGGCAAGAGGAAGGGCTGTTTACAATTTATGCCACTAACAAGTAATTTAGAACAAGAGCAATGTATTTTATTTATACAGAATGATTTCAAAACCTATTTATTGTAGTCTAAAGACACTTTACTGTGAGTATTATTGCCGTGGAGCTTTGTTATAGACTCAGACACACAAACAATATGGAGCTCCTAGAAAAGAGGGACATTGGCATGGAAAAGTGGGACACAGGGATCTGAGCCCAAACTAGGGACACTTGGGAGGTATGGCTAAATATATTACCATTTACTTATGTATTTACACGAAACTGTAGAATATGTTTGTGCTTCATAAAATAATACTAAAATGGATGTGATATTGCTAATGCCTATGCCCAGTACACGTGGTGAAGGAACTTTGTTTTTTATCCTTTAGCCCTACAGCAGGTGGGTGACTGGGCACTTTTTAAACCCAGTGGGACCACCAAGCATTATAGCCCTGCGATGGGAGGTGGGAGGCACTGTGCTTTTTCACACAAAATACAAATACTACACGCACACAGCCAGCACACATGCACACACTACACATAGCCAGCACACAATACACACACACATCTTCTATATAGAGCCAGTATGCACATTCTAGACACATGCTGCATATACCACCTACATACAACACTCTGCCAAGCACACAGGTCACACTATGGGGTAGAACAGAGAGAAAGACTACCTAGAAGACTGGGCATAGTGTCTCAACCTCTGTTTCCAGTAGAGTCCTCGATCTTTCTTAATATTTTAGAAATTATTTTGTGGGTCAGGACAAGTACCTTCTCATGACAAGTAGATTTGGCTACCTCATTGGACTAACTAGTTTTCCTTGCTCTATAGGGCTAATAGTTCCCCCTTCCCTCGCGTCCCCCTTCCGCGGAGCTGAAGTGGTTAAAACCCCTTCAGCCACTTACCTGTATCCAGCGCCGATGTCCCTCGGCTCTGGGTCGGGCTCCGACCACGCTGATGTCGGCAGGGAAACCTAATGCGCATGTGCAGCAACAGCCGCGCGCATTTATTAGACCTCCCCATAGGAAAGCATTATTCAATGCTTTCTTATGGGGAAAATCTGACGCTGGAGGTCCTCATGCAGAGCGTGAGAACGTCCAGTGTCAGATAATGGACAAAAAGTCCATTTAGATTCCTAAAGCCCTCTTGTGACTGTCTGGTAGACGGCCACAGAGGGCAGACTTAGTGCTGCAGTGTAAACATTGCAGTTTCTTTGGAACTGCAGTGTTTAACATTGCAGAACTAGGTGCAAAGGGACACTGCATCCAGACCACTTCAATGAGCTGAAGTGGTCTGGATGCCTACAGTGTCCTTTTTAGTGCTTGCTGACCAAGGTTCACCAGACCGTTCCTCACTATAGTAAAAGTTAAAGTAAAACTGCCTGATAGATACAAACGCATTAATGTCGGTTGCATTAGTTAGGTATAATTTGCCTGTTAGAGCTCTGTGGATCTTAATTGGGGGATGACGGGGGTTGGTATAATGTTTTAAATCTCCTTTGGTAGATATTTCTTCATCATGTTGATGAAACCAAACTCAATATACAAAGTACAGAGCTTCTTGCCTTAAAAATAGTATACGTGTTTAAATGAGTGGACAATGCAGGACTGAGTCTCAGGAAAATTTACATCAATTAACTATGCATCTGAGTTAAAATATACAGTGTGGATTCTCATTATAAACATTGGCATATGTTGAGTTACTGTAACACGTTGAAAAATGCAGCAGCCCCAAAAACTCAACTAGCTTAATATTATTGAGTTTATAGTGATCAGAGTGCAATACAAAGTGCCAGTATATATATTCATGTGCATTTGCAACAGTTTGATATGTATGTTCCGGATTACATGTTTTCTGTGTAAGTTTTTTTGCCCAGCGCATTTTACAGTTCCCTTGTGTTGTTCAGGGTCCTACCAAGACTCGTGTTCTCCTTATTCCTGGAAAGTGAGCTTTACGTTTCCTTATTCACTTGTTTAACAGCTTAAGAGGCACCGTGATCAGTATTAGAACCAGCCCCTCTTCTGGCAGGAAGCACATCAAGTACTCGTGTACCTAAAATGAAAAAGCAATACAAATGAAATATTGCAGTCACAGCTGTTCCACGTTTAAATGTGTCAGAGTCTGGAAAATTGCCTTCTAATAGTGAATGAATTTTATGTTTTCAAAATCAGAATTTCTTTTACATTACATAATTTTATATTATTCAGAAGATGTGTTGCAATAATTTATCATTGGGTATTAACTTGATTTTTATATACAGGTGTGTGTATGTATGTATGTATGTGTGTATATGTGTATATATATATATATATATATATATATATAGTTGTATTTTCAGTCCATAAAGGCCAATTGCTGATCAAAGTAATACTAAAGTATAAGTTATTGGAATCTGTGCCTTGTCTTGTAGTAAAATAAATTTAAATTAAATGACCACTATAGGCACCCAGACCACTTCAGCTTAATGAAGTGGTCTGGGTGCCTGGTCCAGCTAGGGTTAACCCTTTTTTTTTTTTTTATAAACATAGTTTCAGAGAAACTGCTATGTTTATAAATAGGTTAATCCAGCCTCTAGTGGCTGTCTCATTGACAGCTGCTAGAGGCGTTTGCGTGCTTCTCACTGTGAAAATCCCACTGAGAAGACGCAAGCGTCCATAGGAAAGCATTATGAATGAGAAAGAGGTAAGTTTAACCCCTTCCTCACCCCAGAGCCCGGCAGGAGGGGGTCCCTGAGGTTGGGGGCACCCTCAGGGCACTATAGTGCCAGGAAAACGAGTATGTTTTCCTGGCACTATAGTGGTCCTTTAAGCCTTTTGTAAGGAGTAAACAATGAAGTAAATTTCAATATGAATTAAACCTCTGTAAAGAGCTAAGTAAAAAAATAAAACCAAAAAAGACTGCTCATCCAAAAATACTTTAAAAATGCTTGTATGTGACTGTTTTTCATTTCCATTTGCTCAACTGAGAGCAAGATACGTACAAAGAATTCCACAACGGGAATCTAGTCTTTATGTAGTTAAACACCTAATTATACGATTTGCCCTTCTCAGCTACACCCATTGCAGACGCATAAATGTACAAAATTCAACATGCAATCTCTATAGTTAAACATTGCCATTTGACCCATACTGCAGAGATTGCTTACTTTATAATCTGTCAATTGCAAAATATGCCACCTCTCCAACAATCCAGTTTGGATCCTGCCCTGCTTGAGTTGATACACTCACTGTAAGTTCCCCTATAGTGAACAGGAATCATCTCGTCTAGTGTATAGTTTGGTGCCATGTGATTAAACTGTTAGCACATACTGCCCATGGCTTTAGATTTTAAAATAATGCAATTGGCTAAGTGACCCACATATTAAATTATTTGCACTGGTCATAAGAAGTCTTTAAAGTGCGATATAGTGGTGCTAAGGAAATACCTGATCAAGGAGCTTTAGTAATTGTTGCATTATTTTCATTTTCCGAATTGACCTCCTCCTACAAACGGGTAATCTGCCTATCTACAATTGATGAATGGAATTCTGTATTGGTTTCCCATGTATCCTAAAGGCTTTGAAACCAAGGATTGTTGTCTGGTTGCTATAATCTTTGAAGAAAGCACTACATGACTTTAAATGTGTGTTACATTCAGTCCTATGAAATTCTAACCGATATTATTCCATGCATTGCATTTGAGTAAATCCGTCTGGAACACCTACTCAGTAGCCTTCGGGTACATGACATTGTACTTGTATAAAAAAAAGTTTGGAATACGGTCTTTAGTAGATATAACATGTTATTTCTACCCTGAGTTCATTATTATCTAGTTTAATTTTCTATGCAGTTAAACTGCTGTATAGTCAGTTACACTTATTCTGATTTTCATCTGTGATTGTACAGGATTTACAGCTTATTTAAAAGGGTTTGTTTGTTTTTTAAACAAAAAAACAAGGGGTTGACATAGATAACAGACCCTAGGTCCAGCAGGGCCTTATTTATTAATTAAAACGATAAAGTAATCCTTTAAATTCACAAAATTTTGAGGTTTAGTGACTAACCCAGTACAAGTTCTAGCAAATAAATTGTGCAATTGGAATTGGAGAAAAGATTGGATAAAGCATTGCAGCCTAATCTGATAAACCTTAGTCAAAGTGATCGAATAACAAATTTACATGTCTACTTTACCCATCATTTCTGCTGTGATCAGACTTGAAGGATCACACACAGATATCCATATCGACTTGGAATACAATGGCTTAATGCCACACATGTCACATATTTTCATTACTACTGTTGTATAATCACAACGCCAATAAAATTGCTGTAGGCAAGGCAGAATGATGGTTCCATGATTTCTTTTTTATATTTATGTATCTTTTCCTTATCTTTCTTTTCAGTGTAAGAGCTCAGTATACATAACCAGTCGCAATTCTGGTTTTCATATCCCTTGAAATTAAGTTGTCGACCGTGCTTCATTACTCTTGAGGTTATTGGCTTAAAACAAGTAATCTATTTTCGGAGCTTAAAGGACCACTATAGTGCCAGGAAAACATACTCGCCTCCTGCCCGGCTCTGGAAAGGGGAAAGGGGTTAAAACTTACCTTTTTCCAGTGCTGGGCGGAGAGCTCTCCTCCTCCGATCCTCCTCTTCTCCTCCCCGTCGGCTGAATGCGCACGCTCGGAAAGAGCTGCGCGCGCATTCAGCTGGTCACATAGGAAAGCATTCATAATGCTTTCCTATGGACGCTGGCGTGCTCTCACTGTGATTTTCACAGTGAGAATCACGCAAGCGCCTCTAGCGGCTGTCAATGAGACAGCCACTAGAGGAAATAGGGGAAGGCTTAACCCATTGATAAACATAGCAGTTTCTCTGAAACTGCTATGTTTATGAAAAAATGGGTTAAACCTAGTTGGACCAGGCACCCAGACCACTTCATTAAGCTGAAGTGGTCTGGGTGCCTAGAGTGGTCCTTTAAGTATTTGTGTCCCCTTATGAGAAACATTGTATTGGGTTTTGGGGTGACTGTTAACATAATGTTTGCTTTTAATATGTGATATTATAGGCAGGTGTTTGTGGGAATGGTTAAGTCTGAGCAGGGTATGTTCATAATGAATTTGTAAGAATACCTAGATTCCAGGATCAGAGTCTCATGTGCTTATACGGGAAGATCATTTTGACCCACTCTATACATTGCCAGCTCTCATCTTAATTTACAGAGATTCCCATACACAGGGCCATGTGCCTAAAGAGCTGTAATCTGTAAGGTCAGTAAATGGTTCAAATGCAGAATTGTGGAATAAGAACAATTCTGCAGGGTATGTGCAGGCACAAGCTGTATACCCTGTTTAGCCCCCACTTCTAACTGATATCTTCTTTGTTGACAGTGGCAAGTGTACTTACGCCGGGCAAAGCAGCTCCCTTTGTTAGTTGCTGAGTCCTGCATGGCAAGTGGCTAATGTGCCTAGCCTATGGATGGTGTGCCATAAAACCAGGAAGTGTAGCTCTCCACTATCTGCAATTGAAATACTACAATTAGCAGTCCAGTTGAGTAGTGCCAAGGGGCTAGGTTAGAAAGATGTGTATAATGCACATTTGCAGTGCCTATTTAGGTGCCATTGGCACACAGTGGCCTGCAGGTGGGAGCCTTCTCTACCTGCTGGGTAATGGAGCCCTGGCATAATGGTGTTGTAGAAACAGTCATTTTGACCTGCTGTAACATGGTAGGTTTTCTTTTTAATCGTATTGTATAAAAAATAAAATTGCCCCATGATCTGTAGACTGACATTTCACTTCATAGACATTTAGAGAGAAAAGACATACACGCTTACTGGAGAATTCGCTTTTATATCGAAGCATAATTTATTTAAAATTATTGTTCCACATTAGTGGAATATGGCATGTAGAGCAACTCTAAGCAATTCACAGATTTGTCAACATCACATGACAAGATCAAGCTATAGCTGAATATAGTGTGTTCTACTCTAAAGGTTAAAGTGGCATCCGATGTGCCGACAGCATTGGATTTGCTGCATAGATCCCTGGCACTTTAAGGATGAAATATTTTTAAGCTCCTGCATCATACCTATTATACTAGTTGTAGCAGAAAGCTCTCCTCCTATGCCTGTCTCGACTACTGTGTGTGCTGACCTTTCCATCTTCAAAGCCTAACCTCCTACAGCAATTCTTTTTCTTTGAAGTATTGTAAGATCCCTCTGAGTGTGTGAATGCTTCTTTTGCACGTAACAATTTTACCTCAGGCCTAACATGTAATGTTGTTTAGTTTATTTGTAGCAATGTATGTATGGAGATTTCTGTCAGGTATACTGTACAGATTAAGGTTTCATTTTCAGTTACCTTAGCCGATGCTTGATGGGTTCTTTGTTACGACCTCAGTTGTAAAGACTTGTGCTGTGCTGATAAAAAAAAAAAAGGAATGGAAGGAATTGAATAAAGTAAAGTATATCACTGGGAGGAAAATTAGAATCAAGGAAGGGCAGTATTGGGACACACCAACTCCGAATGACCCTTATTTTTATAACCATTAAATAAACATTTTAATAAAATAGATTTGCATTAAAATTCCCTCTGTACACTGGGCTTTTAGAATTTTTAGTTAGCTTTCTTCTGACTACAAAGTGGCTCAGCCGATCAGGTGTTACTCAAGTTAATGGAGCCTGAGCTTATCACATTCATCTCTTCATACATAAAGCTGTTCAACAAGCTAAAATATTATATCGGTCTGGAGTGTCCATTTTTATTTAGTTGGTCCTATACACAGCATACTAGAGTTTGTTTTAGTCCTTTTGGTTCACAACTATTAATGGGACACAGCAGGTACCATAATGTCTGTCCAAATAATGTCACATCTCTTGCTAGGCTGTGGACTGCGAAGGATCCCTCTATCAACAGTAGGCAGGGCCGGCGGTGCAAGGATTTTTGCCGCCCTAGGCAAATAGAAATTTGCCGCTCCCCACCACATGTCCTGCCCACCATGTGACATCACAATGCCAGCCCAAATGCTCTGCCATATGGGTCAATGCTAGTTCTGCACAAAGTGTCTTTTATCCGAAAAGGCAGTGTGTTTACATTAAAAAGCCTGCAGGCACAGGCTATAGACACCAGAACCACTACATTAAGCTGTAGTGCTTCTGGTGACTATAGTGGCCCTTTAATGTGAGATAAATTATAGATTAGTGCCACTAATAATATATTGGATTGCCTACTTACCACCGGATGATGATGGGCTCAAGCTGCAGTCTGGTTCCACAGGTTTGGTGTAGAAGAGGCTCTCTGGAGACTGTTTGTAACAGTGCTCACAACAATTAACGAACAGGAAGCAGCTCCATTTTTTTGGGCCCCTTACACAGCTCAAGGTCTGGGCCGCCAGGGCATGACAGTGAGTGTGCCTACAAGGCCCACCCATAAATCCACCTACATGGCCCACCCATGAGTTCTCTTACAGGGAGTGGAGTGTATGTGTGTAAGGGATGTAGTGTGTGTGCGTATAGGGGATGCAGTGTGTGTTTGTGTGGATTTCTGGGTGTGTGTGTGTAATGGATGCAAGGTGTGTTTCTGTGTGTGTAATCTAATGCAGTGTGTGTCTATAAGGGGTGCATTGAGTGTGTGTAAGAGATGCATTTTGTTTATGTGTGTGTAAGAGAATCAGTGTGTGTGTGCGTGCGCGCTCATGCGCAAGGGATGCATTGTGTTTTTCGGTGTGTCTGTGTGTGAATAGGGATGCATTGTATATGTGTGTAGTGTAAAAGAGAGGATTTGTTGGGTAGGATAGGGACTGAGAGGGGAGCAGCTCTTTATTTTTGTAATAATTTTGTATAGTGCTCTCCCTTCCTGTCAATTAGTGCTCTCCCTTGGCCCTCTTGTCCATTTGCAGTCCCCCCTTGGTGGTCTTCTCACTCCCCCCCACTTACGCCGGGCAAAGCAGCTCCCTTTGTTAGTGGCTGAGTCCTGCATGGCAAGTGACTAATGTGCTTAGCCTATGGATGGTGTGTCATAAAACCAGGAAGTGGTCCTCCCTCCCCTCCCTCCCCCCATAGTGGTCCTCCATCTCTCCCCTCTCCCAAACCCCTTAGTGGTCCTTATCCTCCCACCCCCCTTCCCTCCCAGTGGTCCTTTTGCCCTCTTTACCGCGATCCTTTTCCCCTCTTAGAAGCACCTTTACTGCGGTCCACGCCGCCCGGCCACGCTACATTGAGTGACCGGCAGGAGAGAGCAACTAAATCTAGCGCCCCCCGGGCTGGTGCACCCTAGGCGACTGCCTAAGTCGCCTATAGGACGCGCCGGCCATGACTGACAGTAGGCTGTTGATGTGAAGGCCTAACTCCACACTTTACCAAACTCCCCCATGGAGTGGCCAGTGCAAGATGCCCTCCAGCTCAGAAGGTTGGCTTCTGATTCAATGATGAAGCTCGGCAGCGCCTGAAGGTGACATGACCGTTCCACAGCAGCCACCACCGAAGCTCCGTTTTCAACTACTCTGATAATGGCACCAATATAGGATAGAAGATGGCGGAGGTATTGGACCTTCAGAAACTGCATCTCTCTGTAATTTAGTACAGAATAATAATATACACGCTGTGAAAGACAAATAAGTAGCTCTAAAACACCTAAAAGAGTGGTATCCCTTACACCGCTAAAAACATAATATAATACATACAGAGTTATAGGTGGAGCTGTGGAGTACCTTGAACAATCTGGAAAATAGAATATATGCAAATAGCGTAGTATGTCTATACAATATATAGCATATAAAAATGAGAATAAAAGCACTCACAAGGATCTCTCTGTAATTTGTACGTTTTTTACTCCATTTTGTGAATGGGAAACTTCTGATGTGTTGGAGTTCAGGGGCAGATTTGAAGTTGAACTGGATTAAGGGCATTGGGGTTAAATTGTTTGCCAACAGTTTAACCCATGAAGGTAATAGAGCACCCGCAACCTCTTTGCACCATAATTACTTCATTCCAATAAAGTTGTTATGGTGTATGGAATGTTCCTTTAAACCTGGAGAAATTGGTTTTGTTTCCCTATCACTTGTCTCTAAGCAAAGTAGCTTTTGTGTTATTACTTTGCCACATTTGGTTTCAAGTATCGGTCTTTTTATTTTCTTCTACATTTAATGTCTGTAATTTTAGGGGCGACAGCAACTTTTTTTTTTTTACTTTTTTTTTCTGTAGTTAATCGCTCATTATTTTATGTCTGTCTTCAGTTTATTTTTCTTGTAAAAGTATGTTCCTATAAATATAAGCAAGGGTATTCAAAAGGCCACTATAACACATTTATTTGAATGACATGGTTTAATCAATTTAAAATAATGTTCCCACTGTTCATAGGTGAGGCTGACATTTTTGACTCTATTCCACAGCAGTCAATGATGAAGAGCTGATCATATAATGTGCCATTTTTGGCATTATGATATTCCCAGTTAGACTTTCAAGTCTACATTTCCAAAGCTTTTTAAGATATTCAACAGTAATAGGGTGTGAAAAATGCAACAAATGTGAAAGCAGCGTAGGCTGCATTAACCCAGCATTGACATTAATATGGCTTGCTAATGTACACTGATTCTTACTTGTAAGTGCTTGTTTACCTTGAATATTGTGCCTTGCTTCAGCACCTTCTCCATCTCATGTTGTGAAAGAAGGCTTAAAAACACAAATTGGGGTCATTCTACTCTGCATAAAATATGTTTATATAGCTGATTTTCTTGGTTGTTGAACGAAAACGGAGTACTGGGAAAATGGACATTACTTTGTGGATGAATTGTTGTGAATGTTTTGTGATATGTATTTATATTTGTAATGTTTATTCTAAAATTGCACTGGGCACTCCTCGGTCATACATATTCTAACCGTGTCTTTAATTTGGCATTTCCTATATCAAAATCACAATTATTGTTACAGCAAGGAAACAGTCTGTGGCGTGTTCGTTCCCAATAAAGTAAATCATTTTTGATGTAATGCTACTTTTAGCACTCTCTTGGATATTTAAAAAATATTTGTTGAAGGGAAACTATAGTGCCAAGAAAACAAACGCGATGCAGAAGGGGTTAAAAAAATTCTTAAGTCACTTACTTGGGTCCAGCGCCAATGTCACTTGGTGCTGTCTCGGGTCTGCCTTCGCTCCTCCCCTGCCAACGTCAGCCGGCGGGAGAGACCAAATGCGCATGTGCCAGTGGGCGCACTCTTATTTGGATTTTCCCATAGGAAAGCATTATATACAATGCTTTCCTATGGGGATTACGGTGACGCCAGAAGGACTCATGCATAGCGTGAGGACATCCAGCATCAGAGACCAAAAGTCGCCTGATAATCCGGAAGTCCCTCTCGTGGCTGTCTGGATCGAAACACTGTGCTGAATATAGGGACAGCTGTGAGTGAGCCGCTGTTTGTTACAGGCATCCCATTTGTTCAGTTCTAATGAAAGTATTTGGTGGGCTTTTGCTGTAGTATGAATCAGTGTTGTATAGTTTACTCTGCATCCATTAAATATATGACATTTGGTGTCAACCACTATTTGAACTGTTGCCATTTTCCTCAGTAGAATTAAGATTGATGAGAATGATTGCACGTCTGCGTGTTTTGTGTATTTTTGGTTTCATACTGTTGGACACTGATAGGCTTTATATCCTAGAATGGAGGCAAGCCTTTGAAGGCAAATGGCACAAATTGGAATATTTAATTTTCCCTTGTGTCAGAAATATACAGAGTCCCAGCAAGCAAATGTATAAGGGTTGTAAGAATAATGCTGGATAATGGATCCCTGCTTCAATATTAACACAGGAGTGGCACACAGTATTACTCGGCAAGGAAAAATGATGCCCTCTAGAGGCCGTCACCTTGCACATAATAATCTTACCTAAAATCTATATATCTATATAGCTTTACTAATAATGCAGTTGAGCTTTTTACATTTCCTTAAAAAAAAAATCAGTTTTTCAGGTTATTAAGCTCGCTCACAAAGAGGTTTATTTCAGACAGATGGGATATAAATATTTTACTCTAGGAATTCCAATTTCTTGCTTTTTTTTTAATCACCAAGTTTATTAATGGACATTATTATAGACAAACTGTTATAAAAATGTATAAATCTGATTTATATTTGAATGCAGTTTACATTATCCCTTCTTATTTATGTGCTTTGTGTTCATTGTTTTATTGGTGTTAATTAATCTCTTCTTTTGGCGCAGTTTACTATTCTGCCTTCTGTGGCCATCAGGGCTTGTAGTGGCCTTATTGTTGCCAAATTGGTTAATTGCTTGTATTTTGAGATTTTGAGATTGCCCTATACAAACTGGTAATGATTAAAAAAAACAAAAACTTCTAAGTGTAATTCTGGGGATTTTTCTATTACTCTTGATTCTCATGAATACACAAGGTCATTTTGACAAATATCAGTAACCAGAAAACTAAAACTTTTTTGAAACTTTTCATAAAGTTTTACAAACTCCTCAGTTGGAGTACATTTTCTAAAGGCGCTATAAAGCGGTATATAATTATAGCGATATATATTTTGTGTCAGATGTTTACCTCATTAAATACCTGTGTTTTATTACATAATTCTCAATATAACTGTCCAAGGTAATGATGTATATTGGGCTTAGAGGGGCAGTAATATCATAAAATCATTTATTTTATTACCTGTTTTTATATTGCACCATGTAAATGCCATTGCATTGGAACAAGTGCTTTGTACAATTTGGTACAAAACAGACAAATGTTTGCTGTATCTGATGAATTTAACACAATATTATGCTATATTCATTTACAGCTGATATTTTGCCCAGTTTTTCTTACACTGTAGCAAGCAATATTTATTCAGCACTATTTTGAAGTTGGATCTGTTTTTCTAGTTAAACCATATTGATAAGCTTAGTTGCCCAAAACTTAATTTATTGTATTTACATTTCATCAATCTTTTTACATTAATCCTTCGATCTGATTAGGATTCACCCTAGAATTGCAGGAATTAAATCATTAGCCTGGACCTAGCGTTGGCATGTTTCACAAATTTAGGAACCAGTATTAAACTACGTATGTGATTTGGGAGTGCAACGCGTACTGCATCCTTCACCACAAAAAAATAAAATCCACGTAATTCGTTGTGAGGACATGGCATTGTTTGATTTTCAGCATGAAGATTTGTGCTTAAAGGGACACTAGTCACCAGAACAACTACAGCTTATTGCATTTGACCTGGTGAATATTATCAATTCCTTTCAGGATTTTTGCTGTAAACACTGTCTTTTCAGAGAAAATGCAGTGTTTACATTACAGCCTAGTGATAACTTCATTGGCCACTCCTTAGATGGCTGCTACTGACATTAATGATTAAACATGAACATAATTGGATAGTAGACAATAAGGTTTTTCTTTCAAAAGCATTACACTGTGTTATGCAAATCCCTAATTATGTACGTTCCTGAAGAATGTGGAATTTGAAAATTATCATCCATTTTGTTTATGGTCAATGGAGACAACGCATGAAAAGCGAGGGAAATAAGTGGCCAACATGTTATGATTTAGTGCTTTGTGTTAGCTTTTATAAAAGGCCCTAGTAATCAAATGAAAATGAATACTAGGAGAGAGTTAGAATTGAAGATAAATTGATTGAGGGGAAGGGTGCAGTGCAGTCTTGACAAGGGTACAGGATGACCCGTGTAATCGGAAGTTTATAAAGAGCTACGACTGTCATGGTTTACTTGAGAGTAGGATCGAAGGAGAGAGGAAAGGGAATGATTGTAATGAGATGTGATTCAGTTTAGAACTGTGGTTTGCTTGATCATGGACAACACAAAAAATGGGAAATGTCACTGAATTTATATAACAAATTAGAAAGCTGTAACTTTGTCCTTCAGTGTTAACCTGGAAAGTTTACTAAAGCATGCCTAACTACTAATTATGGGAAGTAGATTGGGGTCAAGCAGTCAATTAAATTGAAAAAAACCACACACGTCTATCCTGCTTTTGCAAGTATCCTGAAGTGTTGATCCAGGATGAATGTTAAATCCACATGAAAATGATTTAAGTCAAATTTTGCTGAAATAAATAAAAATAGCAGCACCAAGTCTAAATTTAAATATGGCAACTTTCCATTTAATAATAGTCTTAGAATGTTTTAGTGGAGGATCATTACATATCTCTGTTTGTCATTTGCCTGTGTAATCTGTAAAATCCAGAACGATGTTTGCCAGAATACTATGATGTTGGTGTGTGTTTGTGTATATGTGCTGCTTCACCTGCTCAATTCCTGACATTTTGAAGGTAAATCATTTTGTTTAAGTGCTACACCCTTCCCAGAACTTCCTTATTGCACCATGTGTTTAATATAGGCTCTGTTAATAGAACATTATAGGTTCAATAATACAATGTTGTTTTGGAGCTTAGTTTGGCCCTTTAACGGCAGGGTTCCGCAATAGTTTTCATAGTTAAGGCAACTTAAAGACAAAATACATCTCTGCTATCAAAGCTTATTTTCTAATATTTTCCACTAATGTATTCTCATTTCCTTAACTGCAAACAATTTAAGATATTTGACGTTTAGTGCCAATCTGCCTGTGTTCCAAACACTTTCCATTTATGTAATGATTATCTGTCGGTATATATTCTTTGTTAAAGATTAGTGTACTTTCTTTTCACTTTTTAAAAGGTGGGCAAAACGTCAGTCCAGTTCTACCCACAAGGAAGCATTATGTTTAAACTTGTTTTGTCACAGCATTTCTGAATAATAGATTTTATCAGTAACAGTCTATTGGGAAGCTAAATATTTATATGCTATTAGTTTTTGCAAACACATTTACTGGGAATATATATATTATTCTAATTATTTTCCTTCTTTTCTTTCTTTTCCAGATGAAATAAAATGTGAAACTGAAAAACAAACGTAAGTTTAATATTTATTGTATTCTGGAATAAGAGAAACAGGAAAAACAGTTTTTGAAAGAAAAGATCCCAGGTGAAAAACCGCCTGGGGTATTGACTATCTAAAACAGGGGAATTACCCACATAAAGAGTTAGTACCGGTAACTCTGTATAATTGCTAAAATCACAAGTACGAAACTTTTATTATACAAATAGCATTAGGCAAAAATCGACACATACACGGTGAAACAACAAAAATAATAGTGAAAAAACAAACTGTGAGCAAAATATGATAAAAAAGGAGAAGCCTGCTTAACCTGTCCTATATATACCTAAATAGGATCCACCAAATGTGAGAAAAAAGCACACTCCAAAGACTTATGGAAGTTACAATGTTATATATTGAATAAATGCACCAATATAGCCATTGGAACAATGTTGCAACAATTAATGGGAATCCAATGAGAACGATCAGGTAGGATACAGGTTCAAAAAATCCTCAATGTATTCAAAGGGTAATAAGGTATTCTGTATAAATGTAGGGGAAAGGGAGGTGGGTATTAATGTTAAGACAAGATAGGGCTGCTTGAGAAAGATTCCATAAGTCATTGGAGTGTCTGCTTTTCCCCCACATTTGGTGGATCCTATTTAGGTATATATAGGACAGGTTAGGCAGGCTATTTAGGCTTCTCCTTTTTTATCTTTTTCATTCACACCTTTTGTTGTTGTTGTTTCACCGTGTATGTGTCATTTTTTTGCCTAATGCTATTTGTATAATAAATATTAAAGGACCACTATAGGCACCCAGACCACTTCAGTTTAATGAAGTGGTCTGGGTGCCAGGTCCATCTAGGGTTAACCCTGCAGCTGTAAACATAGCAGTTTCATAGAAACTGCTATGTTTACCTATGGGTTAAGCCAGCCTCATTGACAGCCGCTAGAGGCGTTTCTGCGCTTCTCACTGTGATTTTCACAGTGAGAAGACGCCAGCGTCCATAGGAAAGCATTGAGAATACTTTCCTATGGACTGACTGAATGCGCGCGCGACTCTTACCGCGCATGCGCATTCAGCCGATGACGTCCAAAGGAGGAGGAGAGTCCCCAGCGCCGAGAGAGAAAGGTAAGTGTTTAACCCCCTTCCTCCAACTTCAGCCCGGCGGGAGGGGGGCCATGAGGGTGGGGGCACACTCAGGGCACTATAGTGCCAGGAAAACGAGTTTATGTGGGTAATTCCCCTGTTTTTGATAGTCAATACCCCAGGCGGTTTTGCAAAAACTGTTTTTTCTATTTCTCTAATTGTCTCTTTTGGGTTATGCCCATTTTACCCACTTTAGCCCCCCTTGACTTTTAGGTTGGGTATTTCCTGCCCCTCTAAATTGTATTTTTTGTTTGTATTCTGGAATATATCACATTTTAATTTTATCACATTGGCTAATTTAGTTGGACTTCTTATCACATTATACACACTTTGTGTACAGATTGTTGTTATGGTCAGTGCTGTCTTCTGCAGTGTTTGATAAAGTGACAGGGGAGGGGGATGGTTAATTATGTGGTGGCTGGCCACATAAGTTAAAGAAACAAAAATGATCTAAATAAAAATAGAGGTACTAAACCACCCTATGTAACGATCTATCATGCGACAAGTCTTCTAAATGTAAAAAACTAGCTGCTGGGCAGCCATTTCTGCCAGTCCCATGGGGATGTGGCCTGTGAAATAATGGTGGTAGACATAGTCCCCACCAGCCCCCACCCATCGGTGATGGATGTTTGCCCTAATATTAGTATTAAAAAGGTAAGGACCTAATGCCCCCCTAGCCCTAATAAATAACACCTGGCCACACCCCTAAAATACCCAATGTTCCTACCTGCCCTCTCCCCACACCCTAATACAATTAAGGGGGGGGGGGAGAAATCTAAAATCTGTTTAAAAGAAAAAAAAAATCTATAAAAATTCTTCAGTCCCCAAAAAAGGCAAATTCATAATAACCTAGCCACTGATTAAAATAAATCACAAACAGCCACTGATCAAGACGATTGCACACTCAATGGGCTCCCGACCAAATAACAATACAACAGAGGATTTTGGCAATATTACTTCTCTGAAAATGTACTCACGAGGTCGCTACTCACCATGGGCTGCAAAACAAAAAAAACTGAAGTCAGGCAAGCCTAAAACAAGCATGAATATGGGAGATCGCAAGGCTCATATGGGCCCGAAAATGCTGACGACCTCAAGAACTTCACTGACTCCTCTGAGGACCCAGACATGAACGGGGATCCATGTGGGCCAAGGCCAACCCCAAACACCGGGGAGAACGAGCCAGTGACAGCAGCTATGCTCAGGGAGATGTTGGGCAGCCTCAAGAAAACCCTATAGGCAGACCTGGCCTTGCTGCGCAGTGACCTCACGGGCCTGACCGGCAACCTGGGGGAAGTGGAGAACACCGTGACACACCACTCACAATCCATTGCAGACCTCCAGAGAGAAATACAAACTTTGAAGAAACAGCAGGCACTATCAGACCAGTGGTTTGCCATGCTTGAAGACTCGAAGCGCCGCAACAACCTCAAGGTCAGAGGGGTGCCAGAAGAGGTTCCTATTGCACTTTATCAGGCGACTACTGGGAGCACGGCTGGCCCAAAGACAAGCCAAAAGGGTAACTCTCAATGGGATATTCCGAGTCCCAAAACCCCGAAGAGCACCTGAAATGGCCCCGTGAGATCTCCTGGTTAAATTTCGCAAAAGCACAGACAAATAGCAGTGCTCGCTATGTAGTGCCCTATGCCTTTGAGAAAGCATCCCTCTCATTCTATGCTGACCTCTCGGGAGATACCTTACTGTTGAGGAGGCACATGCCTCTAAGAAGCCACAACATACAATACAAGTGGAGGTCCCCAAGAGCACTGGAAGTCACACAAGGAAATGCGACCCACTCAGTGTCAGACCTTCCGGGAGCGAACACCTCCTGAGCCATCTGGGAATATTGGAAAACTCCCTGCCTCAACCGGGAACCTATGGGACAAACCACCTGGCAACAGTCCAGCCGTTTGTGCTGCAGAGAGCAACGTCAAATGCATATGCCACAGTCACCACCTGAGATAAAAGGACTGACACCTGAACCAAATCTTTATCCTACCCAGGACTGATACTCAATGCTGTTCGAAGTTGACTTCTCTTTCTGTTGGATGTTTCCTTTTACTATATTTTAAGCTCACTACTAATCTCCAAACTGCCCATAGGCACTCTGACCCACAGTCAAATGCTCCCCCCTCACCCTCCACACCTCCACCATCTCACAACCTACAAACAACCTTGCATCAGCCAAGCAGAATTAGGGGTTGTCACAAGACTCAACTCCAAGGTCGGTTGCCCCTAGCCTCCCCACTTAGTCGCGCTGTACCTCAGCCAGACAGCCGGCGCTTTTGTATAGCAATACCGACTAGGTATTTCACCAGACCCAAACGGATGATCCCCCTACGACCCATCTTATGCTTCCGCAGCAATAACAGGCCCTACTTGGTCCCCGCAAAAAAAAAACAGTGGCCCAACAAAAGGTCGGTTATAGGGGCTTGTCACGGATGTCCCCCCTAGTTTACCTATTAAAAAACCCTCTACTCACAGGTCCATTGTATAGGATGTTACAAATGTCTCACAATGTTTATGTTCATACCATTTTATGCCTTCGCTGTATATTTCACTCTTTTTGCACAAGCCCACTCATGCTTGTGAGTGGAGCTAAAATAAAGAATTTTAAAATAAATAAATCACAAACAAAAAAAATCTGTCCAATATATTAAAACAGCGCCACTTCACTCACGGAGAGCTGGCTATAGAATGAGCGTTGATAGCGGGGGAAAGCTCTTTTATAGGATTTTCCACAATATTGCAGAGTTTGCTCTCTAATTGCTAGGCTAGTAAGACAGCCAAAACAAGTTCTCTGACAGCCAAGTCTCGAGAAAATTAGACTTCTGATATACTGTACGTTGAATATACGCTGTGTTATATGGTGAGTTGACCACCACATTGTAAAATCTAAGCCAAGGTAGCAGAATTGAAAAGGATTTAGTAATTTCTAAATTTAGTAATCACATGCTAATTTATTACCTTTTTCTTTAAAATGAATGTTTCACTATATTTGCTTGATCATCATATTGTAAAAAGTTAGACTGTAAAGCTAAGCTTTCAGTCATAATCCAGTCAGAGTTAAGAAGTTTTAGCAAATATTTAACCAGTCACTTTTATGTATTACTGAGTAATGTGTCTCTCTGAGCCCTGGATACACACACGCACTTAAAGGACAGGACAGTACTAATTTATTGTTTGTTTTAAGTTCATGTTAAGCATGCACCTGAACTTGCACCTGTACCTGTCAGGCCAAATATGAGTTAATGTTACTTTATAATGCAGTTTAAATTGTTCAGTAAGGTAGAGCAAACAATATGTAGAACAAAATTGTAAATGTTCTTATGTAATTTATTTATTTATACGACCTCAGTTTGAGAGCATGGTGACTGTTTTAGCCATATTTGTGTGCGTACCTCACCATGGTGTAAAGATTACATAGCAAAATCCAACAACTTCTAGCATGCACCCACAACCCACACAATAAAAGTTGTAGAAAATGACTTGTTACTTTGCCTTGTGCCATCCCATTCCTTTTCAGATATCCTCATGAAGGTGAGAGAGATGATATATATGTAACAATGAACAATGAATTGGCTATAACAGCAGCCATTCCGGGACTGTAGTACATCAAAATCTGGATAAAAGTAGTTGGTCTTCGGTTCAAGTGTCTCTAGGCATCCCGTTAGGTATTTCAAAGGGATCTCTGGACCCCAGTAAAATAAACATCAATAAAAGTTTTTCTGTCTATATTATTTAACCCCTTAAGGACACATGACGTGTGACATGTCATTATTCCCGAAGTTTGGTCCTTAAGGGGTTAAAGGACCACTATAGGCACCCAGATCACTTCAGCTTAATGAAGTGGTCTGGATGCCAGGTCCATCTAGGATTAACCTTTTCTACTATAAACATCGCAGTTTCAGAGAAACTATGTTTACATTAGGGTTAATCCAGCCTCTAGTGGCTGTCTCATTGACAGCCGCTAGAGGCGTTTCCGCGCTTCTCACTGATTTTCACAATGAGAAGACGCCAGCGTCCATAGGAAAGCATTGAGAATGCTTTCATATGAGACTGGCTGAATGCGCGCACGGCTCTTGCCGTGCAGGCGCATTCAGCCGATGACGGGAAAGGAGGAGGAGAGTCCCCAGCGCCGAGGGAGCCCGGCGCTGTAAAAGTGCTAAGGGATTAACCCCTTCCTCACCCTAGAGCCCAGCGTGAGGGGGGCCATGAGGGTGAGGGGGACCCAAGGACGCTATAGAGCCAGGAAAACTAGTATGTTTTCCTGGCACTATAGTGGTCCTTTAAGGTTTAAAAATGTGCGGACTCAGTATTAAGTATCCAAGTTTCCTTTGGACAAATAAGTGTGTTGCCACCCAGCTGTGCTAAAGATATATATTTTAAGTTCTACATTTGCTCATTTTTTAGCCAGCATAATGTATAGATGAAGGGAATTAATCACTAGAAAGTGAGCTGATCATTTAAATGTTTTATGAATGACTGCCTTATTTTAATATCAAATCTTGTATTTACTTGGTGCCACCATAGCCAGGGGGATTGGGGGACTAGGTATATTTAATTTACAGTTCCTAACATATATAAACTTAGGTTGTGCTGCAGACAGTTGATGAGATAGGAAAAGTGTCAGTGTGGTCAGCCTCCAGTTGCGAACCTGTATGTGGCACATACTCACAAGCAGTCATACGTGTCTCACACCATTATTAGTACATTGCTGCCTAGTAACCACAAGTACCATGTTAGTTCAATGAATCCAAGAAAAGGCAAAATAATCATTAGACTGACCAGGTGTTATCTGCACTAACTAGGCTGCAGCCTTAATATATGGACATTGCTGTGAGCCATGTGTGATAGCTTATGCGTAAACACCACACACACTTTATAGTATGCCTGGCCACCAGTCTCATTAGGTAGACTGTCTGTCCTCAAGACTATTACATTAGTTGAGTGGGTGGTTATAAGGCAACAAACAGACACAGAGGAAATCCAAGGACTGTGTGTTTCCCAAGCATTTAGCCATGAAGATACTGGGAACGATGATTGCCAATAAAGACTTCATACATTCTATTTTTGAATGTTGCTTATTTAGGGACAGGGCTCCAGAAATACTGCTGCTAGATGAGCTGGATATACTGTACTTCTCGAGGGTCTGCCCTTAGTATAACATTTTGTAAAGAGAGCGTAAAAATGTGATTGTCAGTCGATTACTAGATATCTCATTTCTAGTAATGTCTACTTAGCCTTATTCTGTGGAGAAAATTATAACTAGATAGATTTTTTTTTTTTTTGCTCATTCTATTAGGCTTCATTTTCTGAAGCTTTTATAGTCCTGTGCTATAGGCGATTATGTAATTTTAAGTTAATGGCATGAGAGGACTCTTTAAACTGTGCTGAAGGGCTCCCACTGGAAACTTAAGCAGACTATGATTTAGTAAATTACAGGGAAAACATTTTGCATAACATTAAAATCAGACAAAAATAGCTTTTAAAAAATATTATCTGATTTTCCTCAAGTGAAAGGTTTAGAAAAATAAAGTAGCATTTAGTTTGATAGGATTAATAATAATGTAGCATTTAGTATGAAAGCTTTAGTAATAATTTAGCGTTTAATGTGAAAGGTTTAGTAATAATGTAGCATTTGTTTCCAGATCGTAGTAGCAATATAGCATTTGGTTACATTTGTACATACGTTTTGACACATCATAAAGGGGCATTATAGGCATCCAAACTCTTTTAGATTAATGAATCAGTTTTGGTGTACAGATTATGCCCATTCAGTCTCACTGTTTAATTTTATGCCATTTAGGAGTTAGATCATTTTTGCTTGTGTCTATGCAATCTATCCATACTTCCCCTGGCTGTGACTCACACAACCTGCATTGTAAAAAAAAATATTATTTCATTTTAAAAAAAGATATTTACTTACTTAAGTTTACGTTGCCTGCTTTGTAAAGTGACCGTATAGTCGCCAAAACAACTAAATGTTAATGTAGTTTTTCTGGTAAATATGGTTAGTCCCTGCAGGTAAGGCAATCCTGGGCGGGTGCATGGGGTGCACAGTGCCCAGGTGCCAGGAGTTGGGTGGTGCGACAAGGAGCGGGGGGAAGGGAGGGGCAAATAGATGGAGTGTTTGTGTCTGTCAATGAGCATGTTTGTGTATGTCGGTTAGTGTGTGTTTGTGTTTGTCAGTGAGTGTTTAAAATAAGGGAGCTTGTGAGTCTGTCAGTGAGTGTGTGACTGTCTGTGAGCGTGTGTGACTGTCTGTCTGTGAGCGTGTCTGATTACAAAAAGAGGTGGGGGCAAATAGATGGAGAGGTGGAGTCGTTGCCATAGTTAAGTGGCCATGCAGTGCTACTAAATCCCTCGTTCATTTACGCATACTCTAGGGTTTGAGATAGGACTTGGGTAACTGTTTGGTTTCAAATTACAAAAATGCTTTTAAATCAGAATTAAATCAAACAATTGACAAGTCTTGAGTCAGGTATGTGAGTGATCGTTCATCTTCAATAACAAACAAAATTGTTGCAACAACAACCATGAGTGGAGTCTGGTATAGCGTGACTATGAAAATGTTAATGCAGCTTGTTGGAGAGTTTCTATTAAATTTATGAACTCCTTGGCTAGCTCTAGAGAAGCCATCTTTAGCCATTTTTCTTCTTACATCGTTGCCATCTTGACTTGATCATATGTACCACTTGTTTATTTACAGGTCTAAATATAACTACCAGGGCAATTACCTTTATTTACCTTCCTTCTTTTGTCATGAATGTTTCCTGCTTCTTATTCTATTCTTTGGGATTTGTGTGTGTGTGGCTTTGTTTTTAATTGTAAAACAACAAAATAAATAAAATACTATATAGCAATAAAAAATTACACATTTTTTAAGCAGGTGGTGGTATGTGTCTTAGAGACTTGATAATATAAATGGAATTGGAAAATGATGAATGAAGCTATTCTCGCATCCACATTACATAGATGCATTATTTTAATTACTTTGGTGGTGTTTTCTTTTTTTTTTTTTGCCCAGTCCTCCCCAAGGAGAAGCAAAAACCAGTTCCAGTACCCTTCCTCCTGTGAAATCGAAAGCCACGTTCATTGAAGCCGACAAGTACTTCTTACCATTTGAGTTGGCATGCCAGTCTAAATGCCCTCGGATTGTCAGCACCTCGCTAGACTGTTTGCAGGTCTGTATGCTCTTTCAAATTCTTCACATGCATCAGCATAAAAAGTTGTTTTCTTCATTCTCATGAAAAATGGGTGTTATTAAAGCAGTAAAAAAATCAATGTATTTTAAGAATTTAATTTTTAAATTTTATTTATTTATTTCACGTACAACATGGTGAATGTGTATTCTGTTTTTGTCTATTCTGTTCTCCAGTGCTGGTGCATAGCAGCTATGTAGTGACTTACTGTGTAAGAACAGTACACCACATACATAAATTGTGCTTGTTTTGGGTAGCTAGAATTTTCAGTACTTGTTCATGGATGTAAATGTAGTAATGTGATGTAGACATCATACCTTGAAATACATTAAATACATTTTAGTAGGATTAACACTATTCTGAAAAAAGTTTATGGGCATTGCTCTAAAAAAAAGGAATTTAAGGAATTACACAGGTCAGTACCATTAAACACAAACAAATAAAGTGAAGACTCTTATGTTCCAGTATTGGCAAGCATGAATTAGAGATGGGTGAGGCATAAAAGTGATGTAATTCATGTTGTAAAAGGGGACTGATTATATTGCCCTGTGACACAGCAGTCTGTATATTCAGTGATGCCAGAATGGGTAATGGCAGGTTGGTTTGGTAGCATCCTGCTTACCCGCATAAATATTTAAATATTTAAATAACCGATTTTTTTACACCATTTTCACTTTGTTTTGTGAATGGGAAGATACTTATCCTATTCTTGGTCACATCTCTTACCAAAGCCCTTCTCCCCCATTGCTCATTTTGGCAGGGCGGCAAGCTGTAGGAACAGTCCTGGTTGTTCCAAACATCTTCCATTTAAGAATTCTGGAGGCCAGTGTACTCTTGGGAACCTTCAGTGCAGCTGCATTTTTTTTTTTTTTTGTAGTCTTCCCCAGATCTGTAACTCAACACAGACCTGTCTCTAAACAGGCAGTTCCGTTGACCTCACGGCTTGGTTTTTGCATTTATATAGGTATATGCCTTTCTAAGTCAAATCTGATTCCAAAGTCAATCTATGTCAAATTCAAAGTGTAAAAACAAAACAATGTAATGCATTTGAGCTAAATTTCAAGTGTCATAACAAAGGGTTTGAATACTTGTATATTTCAGTTTTTTCGTGCAAAATCTTGTTTTTCTTTTGTCGTTATGGGGTAGTAAGTGTAAAAAAAATAATTAAACAGTTGTAGCATAATACTACAATACAAAAAGTTAGGAAAAAAAATCTAAATACTTTCTGAATTCACTGTACATAGCCCTAAAATGTATCCGTGAAACTGTTTGAAAAATAGATATTCTGAATATTTGTATTTCCATGTGTTTATTCAGTGTTTTCAGAATGTATATCAGTCACATTAATGATATTTCTCGTTTATTTACTAATTGGTTTTAGAAACTTATAGCCTACGGCCATTTAACTGGCAATGCACCAGATAGCACAACACCAGGAAAGAAGTTAATCGATAGAATTATTGAAACAATATGCGGCTGTTTTCAAGGACCCCAGACAGACGAAGACGTCCAATTGCAAATAATAAAGGTATTTAATAAATAGTGTTTACCGAGAATATGTTAAACCCCCCTCGTTATTAGAAATACTTTCGAAGCTTTACTGTACTCCACAATATGTTCCTCGTTACTAAGCAACCAATGTGCTTAATTAACACTTGTTTTAACAAAAAAAAAAAAAATGGAAAATATATATATAAGCAATAAATATTTTGTACAGCTTACTCTGGGTGTTTTAGTTATAATAAATATATTACGCACACATACATATTTCTTGTCATTTGTCACTTACATTTATTTAATAATCATATTGTTAAAGATTGAATTTAATATGGGAAGAATCCGGGTATGCAGTTTAATTTTTTTGGCCATTCATTACTTATAATTTCTGTTTAGCATTACTTTCAATAACTACGGTGTACAAATCTGAGGATTATGGAGGACACATACACATGTATTTTATATAATTGTATGGTTTTCAGTGGTGAAATGGAGAGGAGGGAATCAGAGTCAAGTACTGATTCTGAAGGTTGTCATGTCACAAAGGACACATTTATGGATCATTTCAATGTACCATGTTATTTCAGGTTTAAATCACACGTTTCTCAACCATAATGTTCCAGTGGTATAAAAGAAAAGAGCTTGGATTACAAGGAAAATTATGGTTGTGGAATTTATGTCTGTGATAGTAATACAGTACGGTGCACTCCTGTAGCGCTAGCAGTTTGTCCGTATCTAGTATAGCAATTTCTTGCTGTTCTGGTAGCTTGATGCAGATTGAGAACAGCTACAGTTTCAAGCAAAGCAGGTTGAATGAATGATAATCTCTCAAAGCCCTCCATTTCATAGAATTTATTACAATGTTATTGGCTGCATTAGCGTTAACTGTGGACAAAGGTACCAGTTTGTTTCCTCACTGATTACAGTTTTTAAGCTCTCAAAATACTGTCCACATTTGGCCTATACTGACAAAAATTTCCATACGGTTGAACTCTAATATGTATCTATTGCAGGCTCTGCTGACAGCAGTAACATCACAACACATAGAGATTCACGAAGGTACAGTACTCCAGGCTGTAAGAACATGCTACAATATCTACCTAGCCAGCAAGAATCTTGTCAATCAGACTACAGCAAAGGCTACCCTGACACAAATGCTCAATGTTATCTTTGCACGGATGGAAAATCAAGCGGTATGTATTTTATCTTTTTTTTTTTTTTGTAATGTA
Organism: Pelobates cultripes; assembly: GCA_933207985.1. Taxonomy (NCBI): domain Eukaryota; kingdom Metazoa; phylum Chordata; class Amphibia; order Anura; family Pelobatidae; genus Pelobates; species Pelobates cultripes. The sequence goes on along the minus strand of OW240915.1, from coordinate 269,713,039 downwards.
AATGTCACTTCTGTTTTCTAGCATGTAAAAAGAAAGATTTGTAGACTTCTGTGTGTTTGCCTGATGTAATGCATTGAAAGATTTTTGCCTCTCCCAAAACAAGTATGTATATTAAAACACTTAGGTTTTGTAATCTGTAAGTGAAGCAACACACAAGGATTTAGTGCACAAAATATAAATAAAAATTAGATCTCAAAACTACCTAGATGGACATCCGTGTAAAATTCCTCTGACGTTGTGCATGAGCCATTTTTAGTCTCGTTGACAGCCGCTAGAGGCGTTTGCGTGCTTCTCACTGTGAAAATCGTAGTGAGAAGACGCAAGCGTCCATAGGAATGCTTTCCTATGAGACTGGCTGAATGCGCGCGCAGCTCCTGCAGCGCATGCGCATTCAGCCGGAGAGGAGGAGGAGAGCTCCCCGCCCAGCGCTGGAGAAAAGGTAAGTTTTAACCCTTTCCTCGCCATCCAGCCCGGCGGCAGGGGGACCCTGAGGGTGAGGACACCCTATAGTGGTCCTTTAATGAAACCTTGTGTGTGTTTCTGTGAATGATTTGCTGTTGATAGGAAGTCTGAGTGTGAATGGAAGTTTATGAATGTGATTCTTTTTTATGTAATTTGAGCTTTGATCAGTTATATGCCCATAATGATTGGGTTTGAGTAGTGTAACTTCATCTGCAATAGTAGATTCTTTCCAGTAACCTAACTTCTTTTCATAGCTTCAGGAAGCGAAACACATGGAGAAAGAAAGGCACAAACTGCAGCACCACCTACAGCATTCTCCTGTAAGTCACCACGAACTGGAGTTGCCTCCCATGAGGCATCTTCTGGAGCAGTCGGATCAGCTGGCTAGAGAGCATGAAGGGGATCTTGATCAGCACTCAAATTATTTGGAAAACAATCTTCAGGAAGAAGCAGAACCAGAAAATGGATATGATGCTCCAAGTGCGGAGAATCAACAAACAGAAGCTGACCAGTCTATAGGTGAAGAAAGTAGGCCGCTGTTTGTTTTTCATAATAAATTACTGTTGGATATTCGATTTTATAAAAATGTCCTCAACACATTATTGGTCTTCACTTAGTGATTGATTATTAGTTTTGTGTTATTATTATTATTATTAATGCCATTTATATAGCGCCAACAGATTCCGTAGCGCTTTACAATATTATGAGAGTGGGTATGTAACTATAAATAGGACAATTACAAGAAAACTTACAGGAACGATAGTTGATGGTTGAAGAGGGCCCTGCTCAAACGAGCTTACAGTCTGTAGGAGGTGGGGTATAAAACACATTAGGACAGGAAATAGCAATGTAATAAGGTGGGAGTAAAGCAGAGCTGGAGGAGAGAGTATAGTGCTGCCCATTAGGAGAGAGCAAGAGACAGGTATGTGAGGTAGAGGTTACTCTGGGAGGCCATAAGCTTTCCTAAAGAAATGGGTTTTAAGGCACTTTATGTAGTATGAACCTTAATAATATTTAACATGTTTACTAATTGCAGAAGAAAAGATTAAAATACTGATATCAAACTTAATATTTAAAGGGACACTTTAGTCACCAGCACAACTACAGCTTATTGAATTTGTTCTGGTGAGTAGAATCATTCCCTTCAGGCTTTTTGCTGTCAACACTGTCTTTTCAGAGAAAATGCAGTGTTTACATTACAGCCTAGGGATTCCTCCAGTAGTTTTAACACTATACATGTTTGTGGTCCTGACCTTATAGTGTTCCTTTAAATAAATGTATGACTTTAAATATAGAAATTGACAGCCACCATCAACTCCATGATTGAATTATGTCACAAATTGCCCACCCAAAAAAGTCACTGGATATATTGTATGTGAATGCCGGTGATGTGCTAGTGACACAAATCACATTTCCTGTGATGGGTAAAGCAGCAGTTGTGTCTCTTGAGGGTAAGTGACCACAAGCTGACAAATGGCCTCACCAGAAACTTAAACAGAGTATTGCAGAACTGGGCAGATATTTTCTGAGCAAGAGGGATTCTATGGTGTAGCCAGAACTAGTATTGGTAATAATTCCATTGATGTCCAGGGAGAAGCTTGTACACTTATATGCTGTTGCTTCTTGGCTCCACCTGCAGTTTTGCTTCTTTGCTACAACCAATAGTGGCATACTCATTTCAAATTTCCCCCATTGTCTATATAACATTCACATAGTTCAAAATCTATGGAAAGGGTTCTATGCAATTTATCCTGTTATGTTAATTTCTCTATCTTTATTATTAAGATATTTTGTTTAAAAATGTTGTACTTGTATTATATTGATTTCTAAAAATGAATAAAATTGAAAAAGAAAGCTGTATAGAAATTTAGAAAAATATACAGATGATAAATGATTCTATCAAGTGATTCTAGAGAAACAATATCAGAGGTATTTATCAAAGTGTCAGTTTTGCTACTTTTTGGAATTTATCTAATGCAATTGATCAGATTTGTTGCTTTTTTCATCTGTTTTTCTTTTGTACCCTAACCTAAACATCATTTTTAAATGTGTAATGTTTTTCATCAATGCAATGGCTTTATTATTTTTTTACCACTTTTTTTCTTGAAGAAAAGGTTTTATTTTTGGGAGTTTTTGGGGGGAAAATTTGTACTTTTTTGAAATATTTTTAGAACAATTAAGTAAAAATTACCCCAAATAGACACTTTTTGGAATTATTCGAAAAAATCTCCCCCATTGTGTCATATCAGAAGAAGAATGTAGAATTCATTTAAAAAAAATTTAAAGTAAAATACTTTGGTAGATTAATGTTGAAGTGCAGTTGTCAAATATCAATGAAAGACAGGTATAACAGAATAGACCGTTCTCCTGTATCAGATGAGAGAACCATCCAAGCAGAAAGAAACAGAGGAGAGAATGAATGAAGACCAGAGAGGAACAGGGAGGGGAACAAGGGGGTTGATATTTAATTTTTCAAGCATCTAGTGCAACTGATAACTATAGTATATATATTTTGGGGAATTATTAGGTTAACTAGTATAATGTTTTATTGGGCAGTAATTTCAAACCTGAAAGATGTAGAGCTCACAATGTTTGTTTGTTTTTTTCTATCCTTTTTTCATCTTTAAGATCATACCAAGGTAGATTTGGGGATTGGTGAAGACGGGAGTCTTGATTGTGAAGACAATGCTCAGGATATTATCCAGAGCATAATAGAAGATATGGTGAAGTCTGTAGTGGGAGGTAAGATTTATTTTTTTATTTTCAATACACATTAACTATAATATTGCCAATTGTTGTCTGGACATTTTCTGTTACTGCAATGCAGCCTTCCATGTCTGATGATATAATTAATTGTAGAATGTACAGCTACAAGTATTACTGTTTCAGTTTTTTCTATGTATTAATCTCATTACGACATCCCCCCCCCACCCCCTTTCCAAATACCTGTCAAGAACAAAATACTCTTGCATGTGCAGGAGTGGTGAGAAATTGAATAGGTTAGAAAAGAGAAGCCAGCAGTATAATAATGCAACTGTGTTGGCACTTACCAGACTGGCACATGGAATTGCATCACTGGGGAGCTAAAGTAGAAATCAAACGTGTTTCAGACTCCGCAGCTCTTGATTGATTCAATGCATCTCTATGAGGAGATGCTGATTGGCCAGGGTGGCTTTTGGCGCCTCCTTGTCCGAGATCATCAGAATTGATAATCTATAGGGAACGTTTAGTACCTCCATGCAGAGCGTGGAGACGCTGTATGTTAGTACTGCACATGACCCAGGAAGCACCGCTACTGGCTGTCTGAATGATGACCGCTAGAGGTGTTAGTAGGCTGTAATGTAAACACTGTTTTTCTGGTGACTATAGTGTCCCTTTAAATATGAAGCAACAGTTAGAACAATCAATCATGAATATGTGGAAGATGTGCTGTTTTGAGATTTCTAGTTTTCCCACCTATACAATAGAAAATTGCCAACATGGGAAGCTCAAATTTCAGAAATCAATGTTAGGTGCTTTTTATATCCTTTGTTCGTGGGTATTAGTTTCTGATTCCACAGAAATGTAGCTGTGACACACTAACTTTTTTCCATGGGCTTAGTTCAGTTACTGGACTTCAATTGATTTTTAGTTAAGGAATCCAGACCTCGGTATAAATAGTAGTGGACGTATATTTATTGTTCTTTTGTAACTTAATTTGGATGTGAAGCAAAGCTGGCCAATATATGCTCAAATTACTTGTGTGTGTCTGCTTTCAGTAGCATGCATTTTCTAAAAATAATTTTGTTGTGAACAATTAGCCATTTACTGGTGGTGGTTAATTAGCTTTAAACAAAACCATATTGTGTTGTATAGTGTACAATAATATAAAAACAAAAGCTCACTATTTTGTATTTTTTCCATGCATCATATCCTATACACAACCATTTACAAACTATGTAATTGCATTATTTGTTTATTAATAATAACGTCATTGATAACACTAGATTCAATCTTGAGTGACCCCGGCACTAATAAAATGGAAGAAGGAACTAAATACATCAATAGTATATAAAGAGTGGTGTGCCTCTTTGTGTAATATCAAGAAAATCATTCATTGCTTAAATATCCTTGAGGCACGCACAAAGATACCCCAAAGAAAGTATATGGTCCCAACAAGACTGTTAAAAATTTAAAAGGATCTATGGTACACATCTGGTTGAGTTGCCCTTTAATTACTTAATACCGGGAGGAAGTGCATAACTCTATATTTTATTTGAGTAATGTTAAATTGGTTATCTCTCCCGAGGATTCCCTCTTGCATTTGAACTGGGGGAATATAAATATGAAGGGTAGAATTGTGACTGCTCATTGTCTGACGGCCGCTAAAATTATCTTGGCAAGGAATTTCAAATCTACTATGTCCCCTCAAGGTTGTCTCTTTAGATCTCAACTACAATATCAATTTGAAATGGAGAAAGCTGTGCACTTCAATATAAACAAAGAAAAAAAATATTTAGTATATGATAATCTTATTAACAAATTAAAAGGGATGTGTTAAGATCTCCTGTACGGATTTAAATATGGATTCTAGTTAAACCTTCAATTGAAAAACTGGTTATAGATAATTATGACTAGTGGCTGGCCGCCAAGTATGAGTGAAGTATGAAAGAATTGTGTCTTAGTATTGACTTTTAGATATCTGGTAACAATTGTACTTATTATTGAAACAATGTATGTATTTTATATATGCTTTGTATTGTTAAAAACAAGAAAACATTTTCAAATAAAGAGATAATAAAAAATAATAACGGCATTGATTTATTAAGCTTTCCAGAGGAGTACAAAATTCCCTTAGATAAATCATTTGGAAAGTCTTTCTAATAGTATTGAATCAGTTTGAAAGCGAATTAAATTGACGTCAGGAGGTTGTTTCCTGCATACTTTTGTCGTGTTTATGTTTCTTATCACGCTTTTGCACAGTTGAGGAAAATGTACCCCATGAATGTACAACAAGAACGTCAGAAGATGGGAATGATGGGGACACCATCCACGCCAATGGAATCCCTGGTACTCCGATATCTTCAGCTTACACCCCTTCGTTACCGGATGATAGATTATCAGTCTCTTCTAACGACACTCAGGCAAGAAACTAATTGTTCACCTTACACAATAATTAAAATTAAAAAGCTCAAAATTTCCCCTAGCTAGTGAGAATTCGGTCCCAGTGAGTTGAAATTCAGCTCTCAAGGCTTGCAGTGGCAAGTAACTATGATGACCTGACTAGTAGTGTATGATTTCACATTTTAAGCCCTATATTAATGTATGCATGTATAACAATTAACCAATTGTTTACCTTGAAAAAAGAAGAAAACTAAAAAAAAACTGTAAAAATACTTCTCTTAGTGATATGACTTTTATATAATAAACTATACAAACTTCATATACAAATTCTCTCATACCTTGTTTTTAAATTTTTTTTTTTTTTTTTTCAGGAATCGGGAAACAGTTCAGTGCCTGCTCCTGGTGCTAAGTTCTCCCATATCTTACAAAAGGATGCCTTCCTAGTCTTCAGGTCACTGTGTAAATTATCTATGAAGCCGCTATCCGATGGGCCTCCAGATCCTAAGTGAGTTGTGTTAATGTTACTGCCAAACATTGGGTTTGGATATACTTGTCAGCACTCATTATTACCTCCATAGCACATATTTCTAAACATTATTGGTAAACTGCTTAGTTATGTATAAAAAAAATGAGTTATTCCTCATAATGTTTATTCTGAGATTATTGAAAAGGTTCTATAGTGTAGTTTCCTTTGGCCCTATAAACACTGGTTAATTAAAACCTGGGCCCACCAGCAGTTAAACTAATCAACTTATGCGAGATGGAGTTAAGTGGATGATCTGGACGGATACTCGATTGATGGGCTCCATACTTATACTCGATATACCTGCAATTATTAGCAGTTCCAGCGCTTGGAAAGGGCAGTTTCTGCACAAATACTCACCATGGGTTGCAAGACAGACAAGCCCCGGTCGAGTATGCTTGTTGACAATCTATTAGGCAGGCACAGGGTGTATGGACCCAAGATGACCGACAATCTTGAGGACTTCTCAGACTACTCGTGGACCTTACCCTAGATAGAGGTACCATTGGGTTACCAACACCTCTACAACTGCAAATTGCTCCACGGAGTGCAGACTCCACTCCTGTGACAGCAGACATGCTGGGTGCCCTCCAATTCAGATTAATAATGCATACACTCTTCCTTACATACACAATATTCACATTATGTAATATTTATTTTAAAAATGTTTTACTACCTTTATTCAGACTTGTTCTCCATTGGGATTAACTTAACCCCTTAAGGACGGTGGGCATAGTACGTCCACACTGTCGAATGTACTTACCTGATCGCCACCGGCGATCGCGATGTGGGGACTTGCCTGGCATCCCAGGCAGTCCCCCTGCGACTGATCCTGCCCTCCCGGCCATGTGATCACGATGACGTCGCAATCACATGGACGGAAAAGCCGTCCACAGCAGTGCCTGTGGGGGGGCCTGCCTGGAATTAAGTTTATTAAAGTAAAAAAACAGTTTAAAAGTAAATTACATATATATATATATATATATATATATATATATATATATATATATATATCTATCTATATATGATCAAAGTGTGTGTATGTGTGTATATATATATATATATGTATATATGTATATATACACACACAAATAAACATACTGTCTCTAAGTGTATTTTAATACTAATATACATTATTATATATTAATATTAAAATACACTTAGAATGATATGAATTTTACACACACACACACACATATATATATATATATATATATATATATATATGTGTGTATATATATATATATATATACAGTTATAATTTTATATATATATATATAATAAAAAATAATTACACATATATAATTTATATATTTATTATTTCTTTCTAACTGTATTTTGATATTAATATATATATATATATATATATTGATATCAAAATACACGTGGAACAAATTATATAATATATATCTTTATTAATAAATATATGTATATATCTCTACCGTATAGTAGCCCAGGAATGAGCACTACCCCCATGATGGCGTACCATTTACAAAAGTAGGCAACCCAAGGTATTGCAAATGGAGTATGTCCAGACTTTTTTAGCAGCCACTTAGTCACAAACACTGCCCATAATTAACGTTAAAATTAGTTTTTGTTTTTGCAATTTTCACACACAAACAAATATAAACGCAAATTTTGGCCAGTGTTTGTGACTAAGTGGCTACTAAAGACATACTCCATTTGTAATACCTTGGGTTGTCTACTTTTGCAAATGGTATGCCATCGTTGGGATAATTCTCATTCATGGGCTACTATTTGGTCTCAAAGGCAACATAACCAGTCTGGCAAATTGCAATGTGTATAAACTGAAAAATGTAACATGCTATATTTGACCTTGTAACTTTCGAAAACACCATAAAACGTGTACATGTGGGGTACTGTTTTACTCGTGAGACATCGCTGAATACAAATATGTGTACTTGTAACAGCTAGCAGTATTATGCTATTCACAGTTAAAATGCCATGCAGAACTAAAATTGATTTGAGGTATAAAGGCCAGGAAAGCCTCATGGGATTTGTAGTTCTACAGCTGGCAGTAGGGGTTGGCCATCCCTTCTTTAAATTATAATGGTACATTCATAATGAAGACAGATCCCCAAATCTATGTGACTGTTTCTGTTTTGAACACAATAATTACTCCAAAACTCTTTCCATTTTGAATAGTCTTGACATGGACAATTGCATACTTGAAACTGAAGTATGGCTTTGTTGTGGAATTGTAGAACCCTTCAAACACTGAGGAGGGGTGGGGGGGTGGGGGGGCTTTTCTATTTCTCTGTGTCATATTTTTGTGAAGAGGAAATAATCATAAATGTTTTGTACTTTTAAAATGCCTGATCGTATCATGTGCTTGAAATAAACAAACAAAAGAAAAAAAGCTTTGCTCCTGACGGTTTTGATGAAATATTTGAAATCTGTCTTTAAATTGTGTTGTTCCTATAAGAGCTACGTGTTTGCCTCTTTCACAGTTTTATACGTTCTTTTCTGAAGCCAAAATGTCAATGCTGTTTACAATGACTCTGGTTTTGTTGTTTTGATGAAACTATAAATGTTCATTAATGGATTGGATTTATTGGATTGCTAGATCAGCACAATATCTACTCATTGAAATAGCACAGATGGTATACGTGTGCAAAACTCTTTTGTCCGAAACACATAAAGAGGGCTCTTGTCATGAAACACATCCTGGAGGGCATGCACAACATAAAGTTAAGAATTTATGTGTAGACAAGTGAAATAATAGAAAAATAATGTTTATAAACAGCAGTATGATCTTCATCCCTATAATGATTAATGGTGGTATATGCAGGGATGTATTTACCACAAGGTAAACAAGGCATTTGCCTAAGGCGGCACTTCCAGGGGGGGGCGCCAAAAAATGCCACCCCAAGCTGCCAGACAAATGCCCTGTTTGCCTCATGTTCTGGGGCTGTCCACCTTACTGTGAGTGAGTGAGTGTAGCTGTCAGTGTGTGTCTGTGAGTGAGTGAAAGTGTGTGTGTCTTTCAGTGAGAATGGGTGTGCCTGTGAGTGTGTGTCAGTGTGTGTATGTCATTTTATGTGTATCTGAGGGTGTGTCAGTGTGTGCCTGTCAGTGAAAGTGTGTGTTGGTTAAACATTGTGTGCTTATGGCTATATGTGTGTGCCAATGACTGTGTATCTGTCAGTGAGTGTATATCAGTGCATGTACCAATGAGGGCATGTGTCTGTCAGTCAGAAAAGTGGCCTTGACACGAATTGGGGGGTCAAATTTAGATTTTGGGGGTGCCCGAATTTAGTCGTGCCTAGGGCAGCACAAATCCAAAATACACCACTGGGTATATGCCATCATAAAGCTGTGGTCTTTAAAGGGCAGGAACAACTTCAACAATATTTAATTTTATGTTTACTTATCCCCTATATTAAATAAATGTGTTTGTGATATGAAAAATAAATTTATATGTAGACATCCACACTGCTGCATTACCTGTGTCCTGGAGCTCAGCACCTCCATGTTGGCTCCCTGGCAATCATTCCTGTAAGCTCTGCCCTTTGTACCTGGCAGCTATGATAAAGAGAAGATAAGAAACAGAAACAATGTTTTTGAATTTGTATTCAATGGTGGGATTTCTTGAGAACAGTCCCTCTTTAAAAAGCAATGCTCTACTTGACTGAGGGTCAGAACAGAGCTAACCAAAGATATATAAGCACATGACTTTGATGTGGGTACAGTCCTTTAAGGACCAGCTGATGATGATGGCAAATCGTACCATTAATCCAGTGGTTCCCAAACTTTTTAGGTTTAAGGCGCCCTTAATATTTCAGTATTTTTCCAAGGCACCCCAAGTCAAAATTTCTAGGTTGCATATCTGTACAGCGCTGCAGCATTTACTGGCGCTATAGTGTAATGTACAGTGTTGGTGTTTGAAGGGGTGCTTATATATAGTTATTGTGTTTTAATACAGGGGGGTGTTTGTATGTAATGTTTGCATATGATTGCAGGGTTGTCTGAATGTAATGTTCACTTTTAAATGCGGATGTACATTTGTGTTTGAGTGAAGGGGTGTGTTGGTATATATATATATATTTATTTTTTGTTTGAATGCAGGTGTGTGTGTATGTGATATTTGAGTTAGATTGCAGGAGTGTGCTTGTATGTTGTGCTGGTGTTTCTTTGCTTGGATGTATGCACATACACTACCACATACATACATACACAGATATTCATGCACATTAACACACAGATGCATAAGTACACCGACACATACACAAATTCATATAGACATCGACACATGCACACATATAGATACACACAGACACATATACACACATGCACATACACAAACTCATACTAACACTCATACACACACTCAAACTCATGCACACACTCACACACATACAAGTGATTTTTAAAAAAATATCTCCAGCCACCTTCCTGTCAGCTTACCTTATGTGCCAGGAGGGTGGCTTGGAGTCCTGCTGCTTATGGGAGTGTGGGATCTGGAGCTCTTCGTGCTCCTCTCCCCTCACGCTGCGGCTGCCTCCAGGATTCTGGGAGGAAGTGACAGGCTTTCATTTCCTTACAGCTGGCCGACATTACATTATGATTATAGCACCGGGGAAACCTTACTGTTGAACAGGGGCCCGGTCAGATGCCGCGGTCCTTTAAGACCACAATCGGGCCCCTGTTCAACAGTAAGGTAATCATAGCACCGGGGAAACATTCAGCGACACCCCTGTGTGCACGTTGGGCTCCACATCACACAGTTTGGGAACCGCTGCATTAATCCATAAGGGGTTTAATACAAACACAAGGAAAATGTATTCATCATTTAGCAAGCTATATAGGACAATACTGCTTCATGTAGGATGAACTAAGAGTAAGAAAATTGCTGGTAGGTTATATGATTTATTGAGAGTCAGAGTGAACATATTCTTTAGGGATTATGTTAGCTTTCCAGGAACGAAGGTATGCACCAGTGAGGTGAAGGGAGTTTCTAGACTTCGGCTACTATCCTTGCGCTGCCATCTATCATTCTTAAGGTCCTGTCAGGGGAAGTCTTCCTCAAGGGCTTCATCTTTGTACTCTAATTGATGGACCTCCTATCCCTGCACAATGAGATACCTACACAACTATTGCTCATCACTCTTGAAGTTGCATTTAGCATTCAATTGTTGCAAGTGACAGCTCGTGTGAAATGTCAAGATGCAGCAGGTGATCTAATCTCAGTTTTTTACCTCATTTTCTAAATTGCTTTGCTTTGGAATGTTGATGAAATCCTAAGCCAGAGTTCAAAACGTTCATTTTCCATTAGCTATTGGTGAGTGTGTCGCAGAAAATCAAGGCTTGCAGTGCCCAGTAAGGTTTAAAGGATCACTATAGGGTCAGAAACACCAACATGTATTCCTGACCCTATAGTGTTAAAACCACCATCTAGCCCCCCTGGGTCCCTCATGCCTCCATAAAGATAGCAATAAATATAGCAAAATCTTACTGTATTCAAGCCTGAAGCTGTAACTCTGCATGCTGTTTGACTCAGAAAAACTAGCAGTCTGCTGACATCATCAGAAGTGGTGGCCTGATCCAATCACAGTGCTTCCCCATAGGATTGACGGAGACTGACAAAGAGGCAGATCAGAGGCAGAGCCAGCATGATTCAAACACAGCCCTGGCCAATCAGCATCTCCCCATAGAGATGAATTGAATTGAATCAATGAATCTCTATGAGGAAAGTTCAGTGTCTGCATGCAGTGGGAGGAGGTACTGAAAGTTTGGATGCATTTTAGGCAGCCATGACCCAGGAAGGATCTCTAACAACTATCTGAAAAGTGGCCAGTGAAGTTATCACTCGTTTGTAATGTAAAAACTGCATTTTCTCTGAAAAGACAGTGTTTACAGCAAAAAGTCTGAAGGTAATGATTCTACTCACCAGAACAAATTGAATAAGCTGTAGTTGTTCTGGTGACTATAGTGTCCCTTTAAGCAGATTGTATTTTTATCAGGGCTCAATATTTTCTGGTGAGTAAAGACAACGACAAGATGTGCTGCATCACCAAAGTCAGTTCCTGGCATTGGCTACTGTAAACAATGTTTTTTTACCAGAGAGTTAAATAGGTTGCGGCTTCTAAACCAGTGCATTCCAAGAACCATAATTATTACAGCATGCTTTAGTGTTTATGGTACCAGGAGTGCGCTGGAAATCCACCCCTCCCTTAATTGTAAGTAGTTTTAGAACAGTTTGTGACTTTCTAACCTGTGGTCTGGCAGGTGCTGCTTCCCGCCTTGTCAACAACCTGCTTAGGAGCTTCCATTGACATATCGCTCAAAGCCAGTGAGCTAAGCCCTGCACCACTAGTCTTGGCTTTTACAAAAAGCTTCCTACTCTCTGTCGGTGGTAGTGGAGGCAGGGTGCGTCGCTTAGTGAACCCCAGATAGGAAGTCAAACCATTCTAAAATGGTTCAATTTGAAAACTTACAATGAGGGGTGCCAGACAACTAAAGGCGACATAATCATTACAGTATGTTCCTTTAAGATGGCATCTACTGTAGTATGAATGGCTTATGTTAATTATTCAATGTAGCCATGTGACGACCAAATGGGTGGTGGGATTTTTAGTCATTTACAGTTGAAGGGGTACAACTGTAAATGCATCAACTTATTGTAATAAGACCACTGGCACCATCCTTCCATTCAGCATTAAAGGGACACTTTAGTCACCTGAACAATTTTAGCTTAATGAAGCTGTTTTGGTGTATAGACCATGCCCCTGCAGCCTCACTGCTCAATCCTCTGCCATTTAGGAGTTAAATCCCTTTGTTTTCTGGGACATAGGAAGGTTTTCTGGGACATATGAAGTCACCACTATTTAAGGAATAGAAACCTAGAATGTGACGGCAGATCAGAACCATTCGGCCCATCTAGTCTGCCCAATTTTCTAAATACTTTCATTAGTCCCTGGCCTTATCTTATAGTTGGGATAGCCTTATGCCTATCCCATGCATGCTTAAACCCCTTCACCATGTTAACCTATACCACTTCAGCTGGAAGGCTATTCCATGCATCCACTAGCCTCTCAGTAAAGTAATACTTCCTGATATTATTTTTAAACCTTTGTCCCTCTAATTTAAGACTATGACTATGAATATTGCATGTTTGTCATTTTTTTGTTTTTTTCTGCTGCAAATGATACCTTTCAGCCACCTGTTGCTGGTAAAAGATGTACAGTTTGCTATCTTGTAATGGCAATATCTTGCCATTTTAGTCCACAGCTTCAGAGGAGGGAATGGAGAAATAGTGTCCTTCTATGTTTAATCATTTCTAATAACTTAGATGAGCAGATTATTAGAAAAAGAACTCTCTCATGTAAGTTTACTATTGTTCTCTGATGAAGTGTTGCTGTCTGCAAATGTATGCAATTATGTGCATAGTGTCCTAGTGTCATTATAGGTTATATTCAAACATAATGCAGTCAGAGTGATTGTCTTCCGAGCATACACATTACATGCTCAGTCAGTGAGTAAATGTCTTCCTGAAATGCATATTATAAAATGCTTACTGGATGTTAGTTACCCATATTATTTTAAAAGTTCACATGTAACTATTACTTTTAATGAACGTTTTCTTTGCCTTGTGGCAGGTGTAGCTGAACCTACCCTTGGCAAAAAAGTAAATTTCGCAGCCAAACATCTGCATTACCAAGGTTAGAAAGAGTATATGGCTTATGGCATCTGCCGGTTCGTAATTTCCTGCCCTGTGTAGTGCACAAAACTTTGCCTTCCAAAATGTCTTTAAATTAACAACACACTCTAACACATGTATTAATACACGTATACATAAAGTCATACACACATAAATAGGTTTAAATCTCTCTTCTCATGGATGCTCCTCTCTATTGATGATGAAGTGGGAGAGGGAATCAGGAGTTTTAGCTTTCCCTATGTCTCAGTGTCCCACTGATAGAGAGGTACTAAGAATACCTTTCTCTCGATCGGCAATCTGAAATTCACCACTGGGTGAAAGCAACAGGATTCCATATGATTTCAACTTTGTGAGCCCATATCAAGGGGATCCTAGAAGCTGTGTCTGCTCTTGCAACAAACAAGTGTCACTCTGGTCTTTTGCAGACTGTGTGGGAGAAATCAGGGTAGCACCCTTTGCAGAGGGACAAATTAGTACTGCCAGGTCCTATTTCTGAGTCATTCTGAATAATATGTCAAACCTCTGGTTCCTATTGGTCTAATTGCCCAAGAAATGTTGCTCGGATTTATTTAAAAAACATAAAACTAAAAAAAAAAAAACGCGTTCAGTCTTATTTTTGTTTCTCTGATTGACGAGGGAAGTAGACACATAAAAAAAATCTCTGCCTATGTATTTTTACTGTTAAATCTAACTATTAACAGTGGATGCATATATTTATTCGAATTTACTGATTCAGAGTTACAAGTTGACAGAATCACTTGACGTAATGCATATGAAATCTGATTTTTATTGCAAGGCTTTAATGATACTCAAGATATTGCTGTAATCAATGTTTTTAAGGCATAGTTGAGGTTCTGTTTCACAAGTATTGTAGGATCTCTGTACAGTCAATACCATGTGTATCGTCTTTCTTATTTTTTTTATTTTTTTTTTAAATTCTATTCTAAGAAAAATATTGTGATTATTTCTCATACACTGTTCCTCTATATTCGCATAAAATATCCAGCCCTGAAACGGTTTAGGGAAAAGTTAAAAAAAATATATATATATTTTTTGTCATCATGGTATTTGACCCAAATCATTGACCCTGATCGTTATAATTTTAAGTGTCTCTGATAGAATACAAATAAAAGCTTAGCAATTATTGCACCATGGACACACTAGGCTTGTAGCAGCATGTACTCGTTAGGCCTGTAACAGCATAGAACGTGAAATATTAAGCTCTTTCATGTCTTTTTTCTTTTCTTTTTTTTTCTCTCTCCTCATTTAAAATATACTTTTGTGCATCACATAAAGAGCACAAGTCAGACCTCTCCTGTCACAGAAATTCCAGAAATACACAGTTGGTTTTGGTCCTTATGGATCACAACCTAATATTTTGTTTCACCAACACATTTCTGTATCATTATTGGAACAGTTTATCACATCTGTTTTTTTTTCCATTTGCCCTCACAAAACAACAGAAAGGTGGTGGAATTTTCCCGCCACTGTAAATTTTTTCATAAATTTAAAGGAAAATATACTATAAAAAAAAGCCATCACTTTAGATTAATTTAAGAAATGCAATAGAAATAATGTAACATGATCAATATCGTCCCTGATGCCTGCCTGTGCTTATTTGCATATGCTGTTGTGCATTTTGGGAGAAATGTGATTTTATTTTTTATTTTTTTCATAATTGCTGTGCCCAAAACATACATTTATACAAAAGGTAGGATTTGTGATTTTTGAGTTTGCATCAGTCACTGACAGTATTTCCTGCGAGTGCCAGTTTTATTATATTAGTTATTCATTTTAAAACAGAATGGCTTTAACGTAACCTATGTCTCCTTCAGACATATCTCCTGGGGTTACATGTAGCACAGGTTGAAAATCATTTTGTTGTACACAATTTGGAGTGACAGATTATTAATGTTTAATATTGTGAAAAAAACTGGCACATTTTATTTTTGCTATTTTTTTTTTACACTTTTAACCTCACTAGCAAAGAAGTGTAGTGTTAAATCACCAGTATAACAGATTATGATAAAATCATATGTAAATGGATTAGAGTGTAAACAATTGTGTTCAAGAAAAAAGAACACAAGTGCTATCATTTTACATTTATACATCATTCAGCCTCTGTTATTTTCTCAATTTCTTGTATCTTTTATGATAAAGAATATCTCAGTACAATGTTGATCTAGGGAGAATAAGCTCTGGCTCATCCACCTTTATCAATTAATTATTTTCCGAAATTGTAGAATATGCTACATATGTCACGTGGGAAGACATATTTAAATAATTTGATAATTCACAATCTACAGTATGGTCCTTACTGATTTTGTACAGGAGGTATCAGAAATCTGCAATGCCCATTTATCATTGCGTCCGCAAAAGAAAGTTCAAACTTAAATGCTTCTGTTTATATTTATAGGTCCCACGAGTTACGATCAAAGGTTCTTTCTCTTCAGCTACTTCTGTCCATTCTGCAAAATGCTGGACCGGTCTTCAAGACCAACGAGATGTTTATCAATGCCATCAAACAGTACCTTTGTGTGGCTCTATCGAAAAATGGGGTTTCTTCTGTTCCAGAGGTCTTTGAGCTTTCTCTATCAATTTTCTTAACATTATTATCGAATTTCAAGTTGCACCTAAAGATGCAGATTGAGGTATGTTGAGGTCTAATCACCATGAATGTTGTTTTATTCTTACTATTATAGGAACACTTCAAATACCTAAAGCACTTCAGCATGTCCCTGTAAAAAGTGCCAATTTCAAGAGACATTGGCTCTTTTATAAAACCCTTTTGGGTTTCCCTGCCTTAATCATCTCACTGGAATTCTAAGGAACACATGGTCTTGTTTCTGTGGGAACGATTATCCAGTTGATATAAATATGTTTACATGTCTCTGAACATATTTTTAATGTTTTCAGATATTGCAATTGTTTTACATAGACTAGCATAGTTTGATTTCACTTAATGTCTTGTATGACCATTGTGGCGGTATACCCTCTTGAAGATGGGTTTCTACTGCCTGTGGTTGCCCCTTTCTAGTTGTCATAGCTCCAGAGTGATTATAGCTGCCAGTGATTATAGGTATTGCTGAGTAGTGATTATAGTTACTGCTGAAGGGGTAACCGCAGTATCACCCAAAGACGAGCTGAGGCTTAGTAAAGGGTGAAGAAGAACTATTTATTCCTAGCCAAGTGGCTCACATTTATACAGAATCTGGTACAGTAGACACTCCCCAAAACACACCCACAAAATGTCCACAAAATGCATTGTCATCCTGACTCAAGAAAAACAGTGACAAATATAAAAACACATATTTCCCACAGTCTATACATCTCCGGATCGCCTGGATCTGAGCACCCAACATATCCAAAAAGCGCTCAGATCCCACGATCAGAGCCAAAAAGGAAGTTCTGACCGGCCACACACATGGTCCTATGCCCAAAACAGTTCCAGGGCATTTTGTGCTTTTGGCCTGTCAACTTCTGGAGTTCCATGTGAAAGAAATAACGAATGCACACTCTTGCTTCTTGGTAGCATTTGTTCGTATGAACCATACAAACAAATCTACCGAATGGCGGCCTCCTGACGTGTGTGGGGAAGGAGCAGGTGTTTATCCAAATTCAGCAGTGTTCAGGAGTTTGTGTCCGATTTTTTTTTTTGTTCCACGCGATCAACGCCCAAACACAGCTGCCTGCATTCTCGCAAACAAGATGGCCGCCACACAGTTCTCATACGTTCGTACCTACGAACGGCAGCCGCACAATTAGAACCCACACTGATAGAACTGGCAGGAGAAGTTAACAAGGGTCAATAAGCTCAGAGGTGGTCTGCAGTTCGTGAGTTGGCTCGGTTCCTGAACAGTGCACCCCAGTTTTTTAATAGCTTTTTAGCATGGTCCTTCGGCAGGAGGCTTGCAAGCAGGCTCCTTCAGGAGCTCGTGGCGAGGGCAAGTACGCCACAACCATGCTTACCTCTTTCTAATATAATTACATTTACCTTTTCCTCAGGTATTCTTCAAAGAAATTTTCCTTTATATACTGGAAACGTCCACAAGTTCTTTTGATCACAAATGGATGGTTATTCAGACACTGACCAGAATTTGTGCAGGTATGGAAATACCAATTCATTGATATATAATTATTATGCAAATGCATATCCAAAATAGAAAGAAAAGAAAATACAGTAAATTTAGAAAATTTTTGTTTAAAAAAATAAATTAAAAAAAATAAATATATATATATATATATATATATATATATATATTAAATAGTACAGCAAACCCTGATTCTTAACCCTTAGTATATTCTATACTATTTTATCTTTATAAGTGCCCTGATTACTGTCTGTGATTAACACATACAACATGGAGAGCCACTCTCCCTCTCATCTTACACTATTGTTTCCTGCAGATGCGCAAAGTGTGGTGGATATTTATGTCAATTATGACTGTGACTTGAATGCAGCTAATATCTTTGAAAGACTGGTAAATGATCTCTCAAAAATTGCTCAAGGACGGGGAAGCCAAGAACTGGGCATGTCAAATGTGCAGGTAAATATATTTTAACATTCCAACTGTGCTGTCGGGAAAATAAAAGGGCTATTTTAAATAATACTTCTGCCATAATGTTTAAGTTTAGTATGTCAAGAAATGACACATAGTCTAGTCCTATAAAATTTATATTTTTAACCCATTAGGCAATAATGACTGTTCTAGTACTATGGCTGTGGACACCCTTTTATAACATAGAAGTAGCAGGCATCTTCGTAGAGGCTGATGTGGCTGTGTGTGACATTTCTAGGTTGAGTTTGGTCTATAATTATTACATTTGGTGATGGTATGGCAGTGCTCTTTAAAGGGATCAGTTGCTGATCTGAATGTTACTGTTTTTAGGTATTTAGTCTCTGCTAAAAGGTTTGAGTATTCCTCTTAACCATTTATGGGTTGGTTTGTGAACGGAACATCAAAGGATTAACTGATGTACAGATGTAATCTAGGTAAAACATTGTGTTATTATGCAAATGCGAATGTGTAAGGTCAATATATGACCACCGAGTAAAACTTTCACAGCTCTCAGTTTTATTAAACAGGGTTTGGGGAAAAGTGGACCGTCATAAAATGGTAACTTAGGTTTTTATAGTTCCCAGCTTCATAAAGCTTCTAATGAAAGTGCAAGTTATGGGGGCAGTTAGGACAGAGAGGCAAGCTATGTGTGACAAGAAAGTGAGAGTCTTGGTTTCTAACACGAACTTAAAAGTTGTTTAATCAGGTGTGAATACCAGTATATGGTGTCTGTAGAAGCAAGCAAAGCTTTTATCTTTTTGTACCTGAGCCCAAGCGGAATAATTAATATTTCACACAAGAGCTTCCTGGAAATACCTATAATTATTAAACTGCTTCTTAAATCCATTTTATGAGCTTCTACCCTCACAAGCTCTTTAATTACTACATGCCAGTCTTTAAAGCCATTCAAACATGGTGGCTTCTCCATTTCGCGCTATATATATATATATATATTAGGATGGTTGTTTTGGTTCTGTACAGTCTGTTGCAACCTAAAGTTGATATGCTTTAACTAAAATTGTGTTTTTCAAAGGGATTAAATAGCGCTCTGTACATATCCTTACAAATTTGCTTTTTGTGAGTGGATGAGAGGCAAGCATCATCTGCAGTAGTTTAAAGAGGAAGGTGTAGAATTAAGTAAAAGCCATTTAAGATAACTGGATTTTGTTTTTTGTACGCGTCCTTACATATTTAGCAGTTTGCTAAATTACTGTATTGTTCTTTCACGGTTTTACATTGGGATGTGAGTTTGCACAAACTCCGATACAAATCCAATAACTCTGAAACCTTCTTTTGCAAAATGTCTTCTCTCCAGCTGTGTCAGTATGGTTTTAAACATGTTACTGCTTATTTGGTTAAATATTTTGGTTAAATATTATAATCACATGCACAAAGTTATGGATAAGGTTTGCCTGTTGCTACTTTGTGTCTTTATTTATTGCATTATATTCTTTTCATATTTAAAGAAGCATTAAATTTCAGGGAGGACCATTGGTAGAACCGTTGTAGAACTACAGCCACCCCCATGATGCTTTGCAACAATATAAATCACAAAGCATTATGTGAATTGCAGCTTTGCAACCGCAAGAGTCCCAACTTTTGCCTACCCATGGCATATAGAACTACTTATCCTAGCCTCCTCCTGGGGTCACAGATTCTGATAATGAGCCATGTCATTCCAGAGAACCTAGAATGTATACGAATGTATCTAGCGAGCGAGTGATCCACAATTGCACTCCCTGGACATTCTCATTGGTGGGATGAACCCATTACACTTTGTTTATGTCCAGGGATCTTGTCTGATGCTCTATGATGCTTTTGTCAGAAGAGGAGCTAGGCAACTAAAAAGGACCCGCTCAAAATCATCACATACATTCTACCTGGAAACCGATTGAAAAATCTAATTTTTGTTGACAGTTCTCTCAATAACAAACACACTGACTTGACTCTGACTTTTCAGCTACTTTTTTGTTACTGCCATATGTGCAGCTTTTAATTCTTTTTTTTAACTCTCATTTTCAAGGAATTAAGCCTGAGGAAAAAAGGACTGGAATGCTTGGTGTCTATATTAAAATGCATGGTGGAATGGAGCAAGGACCTCTATGTTAACCCCAACTCTCAGTCAACTCTTGGTATGGAAATCCTTCACTGTTCTCTATAGTAGTAATGACTGTGATCAGCAATTGATAGTGATTTAAAGGGAAACTGTGTAGTAAAATTGATCCTCTATTTTAATGTTTTATAGATTATGTATTAAGGTATACCTGACATCCTCAGCACAACATGTTCTTATTTACATTTCACCTTTAGATTACGCAAGCAGAAATGCTAAATGCATAGATTTTAATTTAATGCACTTTAAAATGCATCAGACCTGTATGCTGGAGACACGGAGAGTCTAAACTGGGATTTGAGAGTCAAAGAAGTATAGGATGTTCTAATACCATTGTGCTGACAATGAAGCTAGCATGTTGGCATAAATAATGGAAAAATATAAAACCATTAAAAATAAAATGCTCACAAAGGAATCTTTGTTTTGTGGGTTTGCTTACAGCTACAGGCAGACCCCTAAGCAAGAGCACCTGGTCTGTTGTCTGATCTTATCCCATAAATCTTTACCAATAGAGATTTATGGGATACGTCGTTTATTACCACAGGGCAGTTCCACACATTTCAAAGGATTGCAGACATACTGCCACGGCTATAGGCTTCCACAGCCCAGCAAGCTCAGTCCAATATATGCATGCAGTGTGTTAATGCCGCCAGTAATACTTAGATAAAATGTATATGTACAGCTTGGAACATCTTTTCTGCCCTGCCTGGTTGACAAACCTTTGAAAGTGCCTTACACCTGCAGCATGTTTTACAGAGATAAGCTTGGTTGCTCTGTTCACCCTCACCTGTACAATAATGCAAAGTTATGATGGTGCTTCGAGTGATTCTTGTAGCCTGGCTAGTGGAATCACTAATTAACAAATTATATTAAGTGTATACTACAGTGTTGAGGATACTTTTGTTCTGAAGTCCACTTCAACCAGAAAGTGGCTGAGAAAACTCAGCTGATGATGTCGGTGTTCCATGCATTCTTGTATTGGGCTGCACACATGCATACTTAACAATTCCACAAATACATTATTTGTGTATCTCTCTTGGTATTTAATTCACGTAAAAATGTGAAGGAATTGTGCAGGAGGATATTGGATTTCACTTGTGAAGTGGTCTAATATACTTTCTTTTAAGGGCTAGAATTGCTTTCTGAGAGCTGTATTGTGGAGCTGTATGAGAAAATGCTAGTTAGTCAATTATGGAAAATGAACAGTTAACCAGGTCCCATTCAGCACCTCATATTGAAGTTAGAGACTAGGGGATTTTGTGACAACCTTGTATCATGCAAAAAAATTAGGATTTTTTTTGCACAATGGTGGTGTGATGTCTGTAACGTGACATCTATGAAAAAAAACATCTCATTTCTAAAATCATGGGGGCGGTAAGAATACAATTTACAGTTTTAATTTTATAATCTACCAAATTGCTAAATATGATAGGATTATAATTGTACATATTTCTAGCATGCCATCTAAGAAAATACTGCACACACAAAAAAAGTTTATCATTGTTTAATTTTATAGGACAAGAAAAACCTGTCGAACAGGACACCAGTGACAACAAACATACTGAGACGATCAATAGATACGGCAGCTTAAACTCACTGGATTCCACAGCATCCTCTGGTATCGGAAGCTATAGTACTCAGATGTCTGGAACAGACAATCCAGAGCAGTTTGAAGTCTTAAAACAGCAAAAAGAAATTATAGAGCAAGGAATAGAACTGTAAGTAATGCATTCACTATTTTAGGTATAGTTAATCTTTTATCATTTGTAACACAAGATTAACCTGCACTGGTCAATCCAGTTTACCCAACAGTTAGATATAGATATATATACACACACATACTTTATCATTTAACATCAAACAGAAACAAGTATTGAAAAAAGGAAAATAAATATGCCAGATCAGTGAATAAAATATTTTGACACTGATTTTGACAGTGTTTTGACTGACTTGTTTGCGATCGTTTGGGATCTTTTTTTTTCAGAATTTTCGCAGATATTAAATAATGTAGATGTGTATTTCAAGCACTAACAAAAGAATACAATACAGTCTGAAGAATCTGTAAAGGCTATGACTTTTGCCGACATTGTGTCTGCAAGTGTTAAAATATACACCAGTTTGTACTAACTGCATCTGTGGAGAATTGCTGTTTACATGTATAGGATCCTAGGTGAGCGTAAAAAAGGATCAGGACACCTGTACTAATGTCCTTGATCACATCAATAACCGTGATCAGTAATGCAAATTCAAGATAACAAAGTAATTTGGGGTAATATTTGAGAAGCAGAGAATATAAGCTGACGTGGCCTGTGTTATGTTTCTTTATTCAGTGCTGTGGTAACATATGTGATAAGTCTGGGTATGGTGGGCAAGCTAACTGATCAGTTGGTTTTATAGGTTACCCGTTTACCTGTTATTCTTATTTTCCTAAATCGTAACAAGAAAAAAAATTAGTTCATGCTTTGGTGGAGACCAGATTGCATGCAATTTTTTTTATCTAAGCTGTGTTCAATGACTTTGATTCTGCAGGTTTAATAAGAAACCGAAGAGAGGAATTCAGTATCTACAGGAACAAGGGATGCTAGGAACTAGTCAGGAAGAAATCGCCCAGTTCCTGCACCAAGAGGAGAGATTGGACTCTGTAAGAATGCCTTTATTGTATCATGCTCATGTTCATCAATATAGGAAGTGCACATATTGCCAGTTTTGTCTGCTGTTGTGTACAATGTTGAGTATACTTAGTCACTTCTACCATTTCATCTCATTGAATTGGTTCTAGTGCCTGAAGTCCTCTAGCACTGTGTGTTTATTAAACATTCTCAGTACTTGAGGTAGTATAATTAACAAGTACTCACCATTGTTTAGACTGTTTAGAACTAACCTTTTCACTAACAAGTTTATTGGAGGAAAAAATAAAACGAGCACCTGAATTATGTTTTTGGGTGACCTTTTAAATAATATGCAGGCATTACTATAATGCTTAAAGCGGCACGGTCAACCCACGCACCCACCCAATCCCTGTTAAATAAGTTTTTCATAAATTTAAAAATCTTTTAAATACTCATACTGATTGTGTTGGAATTTCACTGAATTTCCAACCCAGTCAAAAGATGTACTGAGACAAAGCAGGGACTTCTTTGTCTCAGTATGTTTCCTATGCCTGACACTGGGTGGAGTGTCCACTGTTTAGAAGTGTTAATCTCGCAGCCATCACCAGTGATGGCTGCAGAGATGTTAGATAGATGTTAGCTGTGTCTATGGAGAATCTCACGGGATCCTACATAGACCCAAATGCTGTACTCTGCCTTTCCCTCAGATTCTGTTACAAAATCCTCCCAATAACAGAGCTGTGATTGCTGCTTTAGTGATAGAACACAACCTGGATTAACATGGGCAACAAGCCTGGTTTATTAAGGCATGGGCATGTCTAGCATTCTGTACATGGCGTCTGAATTAATTTCAAGTTAACTGCTTGAACACACAAACTCTTGAATGAGACATTTTAAGCAAAGAACTCCCTTCATATCTGTTTTTGTAAATTATGCAAAGAGGTACTACTGCTTGTATCATATTTTCAGAGTAATTTCATTTATGTTGTCTTGTATATAAAACGACTGCAAAGCAGAACCACTGATCAATTTAGCCTCTGCTGTCCTGAGACGCATTGGATTTATGAGAACAATTATGAAGAATCTGTGCCACTACCTGATTCTTAAGCTAATGAACAAGCACAAGGGATAATTCAGTTTCTTTCTGCTTACCTCTAGATTTTTTTTTCTTTAGTAGCATTTTATAAAGTTATATTTACAGCATAGAATTACTTTATTACTGAAAATTCCCTGATTTTAACATTTTCTCCTTTGCGTTCTTAAGATAAAGTAATACAAAGCCACTTTGCACAGATAAATCCCTCTTGCTGCTGTGTGGATGCACACAGGACTAACCTCTGAGCTAAACATTTTGGGTAGGGACCAGTCAATTTCAAGTCATGTTGATCAGGTTGTTCCTTTGCCTGCCAATATTTGATGGAACAGAACTCAATTAACTTCACTTACACACCCATGCACATACTAACTTCAAGAAATGTATTGTTTCAACTACTGCAAACCATTTTTTTCCTCTATTATGTCTTTATATTTCTTGTGAAAGTCTTATCATATATCCCAGATGTGATTTATGTTACATGTGATGTGCCATGTACTTGATAGACTACAATCATTTCTTTAGCAGTGGATGCATTTATGATATAGCATTAAAAATGAATGCACTTATCCTCTTTTTGTTTGATGTGGAATGTTGGATGTACAAACAACTATAGTATGCAACTGACTTCCAACTGACACGGTAATCAGGGTTATTTACCAAAGTGAGCATTTATTGGAATTCAAAATGAACAAAGGCCAAAATAGCTAAAGTAGATGTATAGAAGTATAGTTCGGCTATTTTGGTCTTAAATTTTAAATTCATTTTCTATTCCTGACAATTCCCACTTTAGTGAATAACTCTGAAGGTCTTCTTTCAATTAGAAAAATGCATTGTATTCCCTTTTACTCGGTCCAGTGGGTTGATGTATAAATTCTCTAGTTACTAATCTGTGTCCCATTATTTTGTATTTCAGACTCAGGTTGGAGAGTTCCTTGGGGACCATGATAAGTTTAACAAGGAAGTGATGTATGCATATGTGGACCAGCATGACTTTTTAGGGAAAGACTTTGTGTCAGCTCTTCGGCTCTTTCTTGAAGGGTTTCGCCTACCGGGAGAAGCTCAAAAAATCGATCGCTTGATGGAGAAGTTTGCTGCTCGATACCTAGAGTGCAATCAAGGGTTAGTAACACGTTCACATATATTTTCATTTTACATATTCTGATAAAGCTCCTTGCTTTGAAAGATCTGTTAAAGGCACTATAAACATTGTGGCTTTTTGTAATTGCTATGGTGCTAAGATGCTGCCCAAAAGTATGTACTTTTCAAAATCTCAACAGTTTTTGTAAATTTCATATACAATTCATTCAGATCATATGGGGAAGCATCACTTCTTTCCTGAGCCATCTAAGTACTAGTACAGTATAAGGACACTCTGGGCAACTTGGACTGCTTAATTTGCAGGAACTGTGCCATAAGCATCCACACGGATTACTGCCCCCTGACTGTGTCAGATTACTATACTAAATACAATCAGAGAGGGTTTCAAAGGTATATTTTCAGGGACAGATTTCTAATGTACCTGTAGTGGTTATGATTCGGAATGTGTCTCTTTTAATTAAATAAATATTACGGTTTACTGCTGTGAGATCAGTGGTGTATTTTGAATTTGTGGTGCCCTAGGCATGATGGAACTTGGGCACCCCCTAATCTAAATTTGCCCCACCCCTTCCTGTCAAGGCCACACCTATTCCTGTTAAAGCACATGTTTTGACTGACAGACACACCCACTCACTGACCAGCACACACATTCAGATACACTGACATACACTCACTGGCAGACACACATACTCACACACTCACTGATTTGACACAATCTGACAGACACACACAATTACTGATTTGACTCAATCTGACAGACACACACAATCACTCAGACATGCACTGAAAGACACGCACACACTCACTGACATACACATTCACTGACAAACATACATTGACAGATATATACACACACTCACAGACACACACATTGACAGACGTACAGACACATTCACTGACATACACAAACTCACTCACACAAATACACATACTCTCAGAAACATACATTCACTGATAACCAAGCTCACTGACAGACGCACTGACAGATATAAACACACATTCACAGACAGACACATACACTCACAGACTTACACACACACACACACAGTGACAGACAAACTCACTGACAGGTACGCTCACTCAGACACACTGACAGATATAACACATTCACTGACAGACAGACTGACACACACATGCACTGACACACACATGCACTGACATACACACACACATTTCCCTCCAACATTTACAAATAATTATTTACTTTTTTTTTTAGTTTAAATCTACCCAGCCTCCCTACCCTTATGTGGGGTCCAGTGGGGCGGCTGGGATGGCCGCTGGGCAGGCAATCAGGCATGTAGGATGGAGGGCAGGCAGGCAAGAGGGCGGATGGGTGTGCAAAATAGGCGGCGAGGGAGCTGTGGTCTTCCTGCTCAGCTCCCTTGCGCGCCGCTTAGTGATGCCAGGCGACGGAGTGATGTCATATTCCAGCTTCCGGCGGTTTGCGGAGCTGAGCAGGAAGAGCTCACAGACTAGCGCTCCCTCGCCGCCCTCCTGTAATGGAAACTGTCCGGACGCCCCTGGGGGGGCTCAAGGGTGGCTGGGTAGCCAGCTGGCCAACTCTTGAGCCCCCATAAGTCAAGGCTAACAAGGTATTTGCCAGGGCACCTGGCGGGCTGCGTTTTTTGCCACCCCCTGGAAAGTGCCGCCTAAGAGAAATGCCTTGTTAGCCTTGCGCTAAATACAACGCTGTGTGAGCTCATCCAACAATATTGAATTGAGGCCGAAATTGCATCATGTGAGCAAAATAAAACAAGAACAATGAGAAATATCTGTTCAGTACTTTTTAAACATATTTTAAGAGTGTTCTCAAGTCCCCACAGCTTACTGTTAGCTAATAAAGCTATTAAAGACACCATTTTGTTAGTTTCTACGTACTGTTATGAAGTTTTCTACGTTGGTATTCAACATTAGTCATTTGTGGTTAAATCTTATAAATGTGCTATTGATTTTTGTACAACTTTAAATCTTAAAGAGTTGTATATTTCAGCCTTCTACAAAGCAATAATCTGATTTGTTTTGCTGCATGTTGCTAACCATAAAAAAAAGCTGCCTCTGCATTTCACTGAATGGTAATAAATATCAGACGCTTTCACTTGAGCTCTATGAATTGTTTGGTGGTCCAGATAGATTAATTAACTCTTGTGCTGATAGTGACATTCATCAAATTAACCAGTGATGTCATCATGCTATATTGTGCTATAGCAATAACTATAGAATGAATACAAATTATTTTGAATAATGAAAAAGTTACATGGTTTATATGTTGATTATAGCCTATTGCATTTTACTAATCAGTTACAAAATCAAAATTCCCTTATTTATTTTTTTGTATTTATCTTTTAGGCAAACATTGTTTGCTAGTGCTGACACTGCTTATGTCCTGGCTTATTCAATAATCATGTTAACTACAGACCTACACAGCCCTCAGGTATGTTTTGTATTATTTTGTTGTACTGAAAGCTTCAGTAAATTTAAAATGGCCGGATATCCTGTAAAGGAGCACTCAAAGCACCATATTACAGCTTATAGTGGTGGTTGTAGATCAAGGCTCTAGGTGCACTCTGTTTTTTTTGATCAACATGATTTTGAAATTTTTTACTAAAAATGTGGGGCTCTCCAAGCACCTAAGCTCCTCTTCCTTTTACCCTTTTGCGTTTCCTTGTTCCCTGCTGGTCCAGCAGCTGCCATGGAAGATGTGTGCGTTTTGCTGTTCCCACACAACTGACTCACTCCACAGGTGTTGCCAGCAAAGTCATTGAATGTTGCCGGTTGCCCTGAGAAAGTTGTATGCAAGAGGAAGTTTACATCCCTCCCAAAACAGCTGTCAGACAACCAGGGAACTTGCACACTTCCCATCACAAGTGCTGTGCCTCTGAATAATATTTACTGTGGGACCTCTAAAAGCCAACGTGGTTGTGGGAGATAATTGAGTCATGTGCAGTACAAATACCATCACATTGCATCAGACATATTTATATTTAAGTCAAGTCTGGACCTTAGCTGGACTGCTATGCATAACATGAGCCATTGTTTAGATTGCATACTTTTATATATTGCATGTTTGTAGCAGTTAGAGCAAGGCCAATAGAAACTTCTACCTCTAGAGTCATGATGGCTAACCTTAGTATCTCAACTGTTTGTGAACTACATTTCCCATGATCGTAAGCATCTGGGTACCAATGTTATGCATCATTAAAGAAACCCCAGCACAGTATGGGCTATTTTCTATTATATGAGGTAAGCTTAAACAGCATTTTTCCCCAAAGTAAGTCAACAGATATTCAGCAAGAAGAGATTAATTAATCTTGTATTATACGAGCAGGTCCTATAGGATGGAAAAAAGAAAAAAGGCAGAATAGAAAAGAATAC
This sequence comes from Pelobates cultripes, assembly GCA_933207985.1. Lineage (NCBI taxonomy): Eukaryota > Metazoa > Chordata > Amphibia > Anura > Pelobatidae > Pelobates > Pelobates cultripes. Next base: position 269,684,423 of record OW240915.1, on the reverse strand, counting down.
CATGCCCACCATGTCAACTGGCGCTGATGAAAACATGAAAACTTGCCTCTAAGTCTAATTGTTGTTTAATGTTGTGGCGGCCACCCTGATAGGAAGAGGGATTTCACCACCAGAGAGTTTCTTTTCCCCATAGTGTGTGTAATGCTATAGTAATCTAAAACAGCGTTCCCAATAGCGATAATCCAAAAGCAGGCAAAGTAGTGTTTTATAGAAGCTTTCCCCCACAGACATTAGTCAAGACTTAATGCTGGGGGTGAACTGGTTTATTAGAAGCCACACACTACCTTTTATGCAACTCCCCATGCAAGGGGTTTTCAACATGACATTACAGGGGAATCCCTTGCATACTTTCTTCTGGACCAGAGAGAGGACTTAGTAACTTCTAAATTAAATTATCTCTCAGGTACATTTACAACACCCCAAAGCATACATATTGCAAACAGTCCTATATCCCCAGAAAGCCTGGATCTGAGCGCCCAACATATCCAGAAAGCGCTCAGACCCCACGAACGCAGTTGAAACGCCACCGGGCTATTGCCCAGAATAGTTCCATGAAATTGGGAAAATCATACAAAATACCGAATGATAGTATTAGTTCGTATGCTAGTTAGGTGTCTCTTGTTCGGGAGTAAGCTCGCACGGAACGGTGTTCCTTCCAGACTAATGTAGACGAACGCAAGCGAAGGTGGAAGTTCAGCGGTGTTCAGGCGGTCGAGTGTCCGATATTAGTTCAACACACTCGACGACCAAACAATGCTGTCTGCATTCGCGGCTCAAGATGGCCGCCGGCACGCGTTCGTACATACGAACGGCGACCACCCAGCCGACCATTTAGAATGTTGCATTTCTAAGTGTTTATGAGGTGCTAATGGGTGACATAGGTTAACAAGCAGCACACTCCGCTAACGGGTGGTCTGGTCATTCGTTGGTTTGTTTGGTATTCGAACAGAATAATAATAATATCGAAGGTGAATGCAATATACCGAACAAACAGGGGAATGGAAAAGAGCTTTCATAATCCGGGGACAGGGTGGTCTGTCACAAATGTGTTTTCTTTAATGGAGAATGAAGCACCATCTGTGTGTATAGCAGTTCCACTTTCCTATTGCTTTTCCAGGTGTGACGGTGAAACATGGCCAGAGGCTGTATAAGAGGGCCGCGTGCTCTGTGGAAAGCTCTCTGACATCTCTCTTATACAGACATCATAACTCTTCCAATGAATTCTGATATTCCGTTCATGTTCACTTGAGCTCTAGGGATTGTTCCTAATGTAATTATTAATTGAATGTTAAAGTGAATATATTATAGCAGGAATATTAAAGGGCTTCAGAAGCATGTTTTTTCTTGTATTGAATGTACTGTCAGTACCTTTTAGCTTTAGTGTGAGATCCAGTAATAATGAAAAGTATACATCTGTCTGTCTATCCATAAACACACACTATTTGTATTGCTTTTTAATTTGGTTGCAGTTTTTGTATCCCTAATTGTCATCAAACTCACCCATCTATAATAATGGTAATTTTGAATGACTTATATTTAGGTGCAATTGATATAAATAAAACTGATAAAATAATAAAACAATCATTAATTTAAATCATACCATTGTATCCTATAAACACTGGAACAATCTATTAATAAAGTGTCTCCCTCTCCTAAATTTAACAGGACACAGTGCAATTATGTTGTAGATGCCTCAAGGTTCCTCTTTTTATTATATATTTTTGGACATTCATATATTAGATTTGAACATGTGTGTCTGAGTGTGACTAAAATACATCTGTTCTGTTTTCTATTTGGGTTAATAAGTAAATATCTCTAGATGAAACTTGGAGACAAATGTATTTTAATAATATCACAAGTAATTTATTTCATTCTTTATTGGAAATCATGTACTTGGATTAAAGTTTTTGAAAGAAATTATATTTAATTAAAAAGGCTAGTTTTGAATTTCACACTGTCTTAAAGGGATACCCTAACCACCATGACTACTTCTTTATTTATTAGTCACCATGGTTGTAGGAGACCGTATGAGCAGCATTTTCAGCTTGAAACACTGCACATTTACAGCAATCTGTACTTTTGTGCCTGAGGCTAGATACACAGCCGGCAATTTTGACTTAGGTAGCCCGGAACTCTGTTTTAGCCAATTCTGCGCCAAAAAAATGCACTCTGGCAACAGATGTAAAGAGCTTATCCCTTTCCTGCAGCTCCTGAAAGGGGAAGCGTCAATGTCGTTCTTTCTGTGTGCTCCCTCCCAACCTCCCTCCAGTAACCGTAATTTGCTTTTTTAAAATAAATATCTCCTCCCTCAAACCACCTCTTTACTGCTTAGAGTTCTTGAACTCTGAGCTGGAGAAATAATCCAATAAAATGCTTCTATATGACAAACGAGCAGCTTTTTATTGGACAAATAAGAGGGAGGCTGTGATATCTGAAGGGGCATGAACTCCAGCAAGGGGAGCTTTGTCCAACGCTGGAATCCAGGTAAGTTACATCTTTGCAGGTATAAGGGGAAGGGGGAAAAAGGTTAGAGTATAATTCCTCTTCTCTAACAACCATAAAATAACAAATCAAACCAAGGTATGAGTTTTTATTATTATTATTGCCATTTATATAGCGCCAACTGATTCCGTAGCGCTTTACAATATTATGAGAGGGGGGGATTTAACTATACAGGAACAATAGGTTGAAGTGGACCCTGCTCAAACGAGCTTACATTCTATAGGATCGGTCGCAATATGTGTCCATTTCTGACAGCGACTCCCTCCCTCTCCCAGTCAGTCAAATTGCAGTGTCATTCATGAGAAATATTTATACATTATTAGTAAATATTTCTAAATCATTTTCCACATTTTAATCATATTTTGAGTTCACATCTCTTGAACATATTGTCCCATCCCATAGAATTAAAATGAGATATGGCTACAACATTGCAAGATATCATGATCTCTACATAACAAAATTAAATCTAATTAACATTTTTATTAAATTTTATCCAACCTCCTTCATAGAAATAGATGATTGTACATAAAAAATAAAAAACCTGCTAAATTTTACCTTTTTACTGTTTTTTTGGCTTGCTCGTTAAATGTTAGTGATGTTTTGGGTTGCAGTTGGTCTCTGACCACTCATGGATTTAATTACTGTTGAGATACTTTAGTTTCAACAGCCTCGTGGCCTCACGTATTTAATTAAAAAGGAATTGTGAACCTGGGAATTTAAATAGACTGTGCATAATCTGATAAATGGATAACGCTCTTGGTCATAGCAGAATGGAGAATACTTTAATGTTCTCAGTTTCTTGATTATTTTGAGATTCTGTACGCTTTGTTGGTCCATGCAGCTCATATTTGAAACAGAAGACAAACTTATTTGAAAGAAATGTGCCAAAGAGAATATCATGTAATTTTTTATTATTCCTTCCTTTTTAGAAGGAACACTACTATATTTGTTAAGTAGAGGGATAAGTAAATATGATATTGAAAACCCTGGGAAGTGACAGACCCCAATTAATAGTTAGTTTAGTATCTTAAATTGGGATTCCGTGCATTGGTCCCCAGATGTGACCGTCAGTTATTTTATTTTCATGACAGAAAGAAGCAGTGTTGTCATGTAAAAATATGTCAGACATGAAGAACTTTAACCCCTTAAGGACCAAACTTCTGGAATAAAAGGGAATCATGACATGTCACACATGTCACGTGTCCTTAAGGGATTAAAGAGATACTATAACGTTTACAAAGTTGTCTGCTTTAACAGTCTTACTCCTCAACTATGCCTATTTTCTAACCTTGTTGTGTTGTAGTTTTAATAATTTATTACTTTAGTTACGCCATATTTCAGTTCCGTCATGTCACCATCTTAAGTTTCTATACAGTGGCATCTGTTGCTAGCTAAATTTTCCATACCAGTGGATATGCTCTTGAAATCTCAGTCATGCACATATCTGAGCATGTAGTGAGCTATCAAGGAGCACAACAGTACATAGGTAAGCCAACCGGAACGTATATACATTGCGCATGCACAAATATAGAATGCGCTTGCTGTGATTAAAAAACATCATGAGAGAATACACCGGAGACCAGCAAGTATGCCCGTAACTCAGAGCAAATTGAGCAACAACTTTGGGGAGAAAAGGGCATGGCAAAGGAAGCAGAAGCTTGCTTAAAGGGCTACTCCAACCAAAAAGGTGTTTTCATAAAGCACTGTTTCTGATTAAAGTAACCTTTGCCCGCCTACCCCTCCAACTTACAAAAAAAATATCAAAAGGCTAAATCTTACCTTACTCTTGAGGAAAGGGGCGGCACGAGAGGGGGGAGGCATGCCTCCTTTGGCTGCGTGGCGCCTGCATGCTGTGCTGCTGCTGTCAGATGCCAAATTTGCACAGAATTAACATTAGCCTTCCTGAACTCTGAGTTCATGTATAATGCTGCCGGAGGTGGATTTGCCTTTGCACATATGGACTCTTTAAGTTAATGTTTTGCCAAAATTTGTGGTCTACATAAGGAAAAATAGTAATATAAAATAGTAGATTTTGCTAAAAAGAAAAAGAAAAAATAGGGTCGTGGGGAATGAAATTGGGTTTTAAATAATTTGTCTCAAACTCTTGAGAAGTGAAAGTGCATCTTTAAAATGCATGTGGCAGGAGTCCTATTTCCAGGGAAAAAAGTGTTAGGGATGGTTGATTGTTGAAACATGTCAGATGTTCATACTTGAGTTCATATAAATCATCTGCTCTCTACGTATTTAAAATAACTGGGCATAATATCAACAGAATGCTCTTTGATTAACTTTGATTACTTTATAAGTAATCTGCTTATTTTAAATCCTCAGGTCAAGAACAAAATGACCAAAGAACAATATATCAAAATGAATAGAGGAATTAATGACAGCAAGGACCTTCCTGAAGAATACCTTTCTGCCATCTACAATGAGATTGCTGGAAAAAAAATCTCAATGAAAGAGACAAAAGAGCTTGCAATCACCACTAAATCATCCAAACCAAGTAAGGCCGTGACCGCTGTGCATTCATTACATTTGTTTTCCAGAGTGTTAAGTCTTCCTCATGGTCACAATTTTTTATAACTGAATACGTCTTCATAAATCAGTTTTCCTAGCGGTGATTTAAAGGGACAATCTAGGCACCAAAACAACTTCATCTAAATGAAGCACTCTTGCCTCAAAGGGTTAAACTGTTTTCGAGCGGTTTAACCCAAAAGTTGCCTCCAGTGGCGATGTCCACTCCCCGACCTGGTGGCATCTGTCTTCTGAATTTTCTGATTCAGGAAGCACGGAGTGCCGCCGAGTGGAGGCGCCTGTCTCTTGACTTTAGCTGCACTGAGCTAACCAAACTTGGAAGTAACAGGACCGGTTCCCTGACAGTCAGGGGGTTGTAACAAGGTTAATTTATAAATGTGCCGATTTCTATTTAAATCTGCACTTTTTGTAAAATGAAATAAAGAGGACACACTCGTCAGCAACCTAAAGTGCTTTAGGAATCCAGTGTGTGCCTTTAACATACTTTTAAAAGAAAATTGAGCATCACCCAAAGAAGAAAAGAGAAACCGTTTAGCACAAGTTATAGTTTTATTCAATTCTGTAAGTTGCATAGAAGTGTCAGTTCACATTTAACCCCATGAGTCCATGTTTCTGGAAGCTTAATACATGCATTAACTGAAGGGAGAAGATAATTTTCTGGGAGCACTTTCACCCAGTGCATAGTCCTGTTAACTTGACAGCATTGACCACAATAAGGTTAACAGAACATTGCCAGTATTACAGAAAACAAATGTTCCTGCTCCCAGTTCTTGCCAAATCTATTGACTTGGCACTTTGGTCCACATAGGCAAGCTAAATCTTTTTAGGTTTTTATATTTATCATCCTTACAGTTTTATTTATATTTATGTGAATATTAATAGTACATGTATACTTCTTTACCCAAACAGGTGTAGCCAGTGAGAAGCTGAGAAGGCTGCTATATAACTTAGAAATGGAACAGATGGCAAAGACCGCAAAGGCACTTATGGAGGCTGTGAGCCACGTGCAAGCTCCTTTCACCAGTGCTACACACCTAGAGCACGTCAGACCAATGTTCAAGGTGAGACTTTTTTGGAGGATTTTTTTTTATTATTGTTTAATCTATGTTTACTTTAAGATACATTGGTAAAACATTGCAAATCAAGCATGAATGGAGTACTTTCAGGTAATTTGTATCATCAAATTTACTAACTGTAGATAAATGTGGCCAATATTATGCCCAGTGCCCTTTAAAATAGCAGTGTCACACAATATAACACAGTCCCCTATCCTTCTTAATCCTATCATAAACATAAAATGTATTTGCTGTGGGGACTGAGAATCTAGACCCTAAATTGTGCTCTGATATGGTCTATTGTTTCAAACTAAAATGACTGTGAAGCAACTTCCCTTTGCTCTGCAGTCAATCTCTTCAACAGAAGATTGTGGATTTCAATGGTAACTCTTTAGAGAACTGCATATTTATCTAACCTCCATGGTAATCTGCTATTACCAAGTTAGGCTGAAAAAACATGTCCTTAAGACACGTGCTTGGCACGAACAAGGTATCTATCTAACTCTGTGACGTAGGTATCTATCTAACTCCTCCCTCCCTCAGGGTCCCCCTCCCGCTGGGCTGAAGGGGTTAAAACTCCTTCAGCCACTTACCTTTATCCAGCGCCGGGCTCCCTCGGCACTGGTGACCTCTCATCTTCCTCCGACGTCAGCTCCTGGCTGGAGCCGAATGCGCATGCACGTCAAGAGCCGCACGCGCGTTAAAAACGGCCATAGGAAAGCATTTCTCAATGCTTTCCTATGGACGTTCTGCATGCTCAATGCGATTTTCGCATTGAAGTGGCCTCTAGCGGCTGTCAGGAAGACAGCCACTAGTGGCTGGATTAATCCTGCAATGTAAACATATTTCTCTGAAACTGCTATGTTTACATCTGAAGGGTTAAAACCTAGGTGACCTGGCACCCAGGCCACTTCATTGAGCTGAAGTGGTCTGGGTGACTATAGTGGTCCTTTAAGCAAAGGTCCTGAACAGCTTTCAGTTACTAAATAAAAGTCAAGTTGAACGAGATTCCTGAGAAAGTATTCTACAGCATTGGTTGTAGTGGGAAGTTAACACCGCCCTTATGGCACGGGACTTTGCTGTGTATTGCAATAGTTTGTATAGCAGATATTTAGATTGTTCAGTTTTCTGTAAAAATAAATAAATAAATGTATGTTTGTTCACCAGTTGGCATGGACGCCTTTTCTGGCAGCATTTAGCGTTGGCTTACAAGACTGCGATGATACTGAAGTAGCATCTCTCTGCTTGGAAGGTATTCGATGTGCCATCAGGATTGCTTGTATCTTTAGTATCCAGGTAAAGCACATTCTAATAACCATTGTATATGTACTGTTTTGTGTGTGATAACGGCACAAAAAAGGGTTTCACCTATCCTAAACTGATTTTCTACTCCAGGCATGTACAGTCCGTTACTATTATCTAATGATTAAAACCTAGGCTTTTTGTTTTCTGATATGAAAGGTTTATAGCCACTGTTGTAAGTTTTATGCTGGGATATTATTCTATATTTTAGTTTGCCTCTCATAGATATTGAGCTGCAGATTCTTATCACTCGGAATACACGTGTTTTAATTACTAAGTTAATGTACTTATTTTAATTACTTATTATTGAAGGGCTATTTTTGTTTACGTTTAAAAGTTAATTCACCATCACACCATTTCTTTACAGCGTTTTTTCATCTAAACAAATGGGAGTTTGTATATTGTTGATTTTTGTTAGGCCCAGAGGGGAAATATCTCTAATTTCATCACAATGGTTTATAAATAATGGAAACAAATGAAAGTACAGCTATTTAACTAAATTCACATAACTTTGTAAATGGCAAAACTTTGGAAATCACGAGAAACCCAAAGAGGAGATTTGTCAAAGTGTTGTGACCAGTGCCATACAATCAAACAGGAAGCAAGCACAATATTACGTCTCCCCTTCCTATTCTTTTATATATATATATGTGTATTAAAAAATAAATGGATACATAAAAAAAAAAAAAGAGTAGGAAGGGAGATGTAGTGTTGCTTTCTGATTGATTGGATGGCACTGGGCTCCTACTCCACTCCAAACCCAGCCACAAAATAAATAATTATAACTCAGAATAATGAGTGGCTTTCAGTAATGTGTCAGAACTTTGCAAAGGTCAACCTCATCCATTGGCAAACAGGTAAGGAACAAATGCGAGACCTGTCATGGAGATCCTTTTCCCAATGAGGTCCACACCTGGATAGCCAAAGTCACCATTTACCAGACTTGAATTTTCAGTTACCTCAAGCAAATGGAAATATTAAGCCCTGTATGAATGCAAGCACATTTTTCTTAAGTGTAATTTTATGTAATTGACCTTGATTGAAAAATTGTTCCAGATTTGCAGAAGTACATAACATACGTTAAGTATAAGGTATAAAAAAAATTCTATTTTCTAAATTCTTTATTTTTGAAAGTGCAAGTTTAAACACAAAAGCAGGCAGTGTCACGACAACAGCTGCATGCACAGTAGATGAAGACACAGTATAACAGTGGTGTGACGAACTGTAGCAGGTATTAGCACAATTTTACATTTTATCTTAATACAAGAGCTAGAAGTGAATATATAACAGGTTAGGATATATTAGGTAGTGTAACTTTGCCTGTGCCACTTCTTGGTGGCCGGTAAACCTACAAGGTCGTGCTATCAACTGTCCCTGTCCTCTTTAGCTTGGGGGTAGGGTTGGGGACAAGCTCTAGGGACGTGTGTGTATAGTGGCTAGAGGCAATAGTGGTATGGTCTTATGGCTCTTTGACCCCGGAGTCTGGGGGGGAAGGGAAGTATACCTTCAGCAAGGTAGATGTGTGGAGTGTGTGGCATTGGCGTCATGGGCTTAGTGACATCATAGGTATTATGGCTTAGTGATGTCAATATATCTGGCTTCACGATAAGACAATAATTATTAAAACTACACAGTAACTAAATCAGGAAAACAGAAAACAATACATAGATGTTGGAGCCAAACCCATCTCCGCCCCAACATGTATTAGCACCAGGCTGGTTGTTTCGGCTGCGATATCACTATATCTGATGGCTGCTCTGTCGATTCAAGTGTCCGGGGGCTGCGCTGACCCCCTTCCCTCTGATGTTGCCTGTCCCGCAGGGGTAAAAGCTGGAACATTAGCTACATCCCACTTGTGTGGGGATCTTGTCTTGGTTCCTGCCTTCTGTCTGATGCCCAGCGCCTGCAAAAATTGTGGAGCCTCCTCCGGTGACGTCTGTGGTTGTGCCCATCTCGCATGGCAATGAGTAGCCGTGGGTAAACCCATTTATATCGTATATCCGCTGCTCTCAGTTGTGCCGTGCTTTCTTTTAGGGGTGCACACCATTGTAGCGTCTGGCGGCTGAGGTCTTGATAAAAGTTCAAGGAAAGGTCCTCAAATGCAAACGGGGTCTGGCCCCTGCTGGCTCCGAGAAAGCCCTCCTTGTCTGAGCGGGATTTCAAATTTAGTATGACATCTCTTGCGGAACCAGGTGTGTTTCGTGGGCGTCCCGGAATGCGGAATAGGCCGTCTAGGGTTATGCTTTTGGCCTGTTTGGGCGGTAGGAAGGCCTGAAGCAGTCTCTTAATGAGGTGCGGTAGTTCCTCCGCTGTTACGGTGTCTGGGATCCCCCTCACCTTGAGGTTTCTCTGCCTTGCTGCATCCTCCAGCTGCCCCATTCGAGTATTCAGCTGTGTGCACATGGCTGTTGGTTCCAGCGTTTGAGTAGCCGTAGCTTCTTGCTGGGCTTTCCGGTCTTGGAGCCCGTCTTCCGCAGCTTGTATGCGGCCCGTGAGCGTGTTCAGCTCTGACTTGAGGCCTGCTAGTTCCGCTGCGAAAAAGGCCTTGAGGTCTGTCACCATACCGGACAAGTCGACCTTAGTGGCTAGTTGGTGTTCTGGTTGCCTCGGAGGTGCATTCTGCTGCCTCCGTTGGGATATCTGGGTCGGCACGTCGCCTAGGTATACGTCTTCTGATGCTGAAAGTGACTCCATCCCCATGTCGTGGTAGGCGTCCGCCATTTTGGGCCTACATGCTTGGGACAAGGGCTGCCCGATATCGTGGGTATGACCCGTGGTTTGCCCTCTGGGTTTTCGGGAGTGCTTCCCCATTGCTTACTGTGTCCACCGTAAGTGTTTCCCCGGTTTGTGGGGGCTTTTTGGGTGAGCTTTGAGGCTTTATTAGAGCAACTATCTTTTTTATTTTTTTTAATGAAGCACGAGATGTGTGACCACAAGTGCTTGCTATCTTTGTGCTAACAACGCAAGATGTACTGTGCCAAGCCTATGCAAGATGAGCCGCTATAGCCAAAAACAGTCTTATGGAGCCTGGCAGCTTGATGTTTCAGGCTCCAACTATTCTTCCCCTCTCTAGCCTGACAAGACCAGAGGTGTTTATATGCTGCTGTCCAAGCTATGCTTCAATTTGGACTCGAAAAGTTATTTATAAGAGGTGACAGCTAAAAGGCCAAAGTCTCATCTCCCCCACAAAAAGCTTTAATTTTCATTATAAAAAACCTTAGGACTTTGCTCCACTGGAGCTTTTTCAGTTTCGGGTGGAAATAAAGTCAACAAAAAGTATATTGTGGATAGGTAAATAAAAAACATTGATGGCCCCAGTCCTGGGCTGAAAGCAAAAAGTTACCCTACTTGCCTGAAAGACGAGTCGTTTAGGTGGAAAGTGCTCATGGAGGGTCTTAGAGCTCCAGCAACACATATATCTTCAAATGTGCAAGTTTCACAATCTGGGTATGTGACGTGAGTACCTATCAGCGAGGATTAGGTGGGACCATGGGCTTTAAAGTATTTCACTTTGCTACGTCAATGGTATTGCACTTGATGTAAGCCCAAAGTTCTAGAAGTGTCAAAAATAAACTGATACTGGATGTTTTGAAAGCCCTGTCTTCAAACGTACTATAGTTTATCTAATCATCTACATTTCTTGTTAGATTTGTCGTGTATTTGTACATGCTGTCCACCTACGCTGTCTGGTACAGTTGGAGATTACAGAGGGAATTTGTGATCAACAGGGGAAAATTGCATTTCTTTTAATGCTACAGAATTTTGTGACCTTGAATAAAATTAGCTTTTTGTGCATTATGTTTCTTCTTCTAATGTGTCATAATCTCCAAAGTACATTTATCTGTAACAACCTATTCTCTGTTTTCATTGAGAGATCTGAATATCCTGTGCAACGTGGTACATTGTACTGATTATCATCATTTTACTAATGCTCTCCTGATACCTTAGAATGAAATGTAATTTGTTAAGATTAATTATTGGCACTAAGCAATAGTAATTATTTCTTTGTCACCAGGGCATTTTTTTTTTCTCTTTAGCTTTGTACTGCTTCTTCTCTCGAAGATATGCTTCTCAGTACAACACTGTTATTTTTTTTATTATTATTATTAATTTCTTTAAAAGGGAAAAGCCATTTTTTAAAATTGACTATTTTGTCTTGCAGTGGAGGACTACTGCATGAACAGACATAATTATATAAATATTAAGTCTTATAACTGTTATGCATCATTCAAGCACATTGTACAGGTGATAATTAATACTCCCTGGTATTTCACTAATTCAGTTGCCATGTATTGGTCACCACCTCTCCATGTGCAGAGGGTTTTGTGTAGACTACAAGCAATGCAATGATAACTCGACTTAAATTGGGTTTAGGTTGGGGAATGACAGTGTTGTCACACGTTGTGTACATTTTTAGTGTGCTGTTTACGTTCGAGGCCATTCAGTGTAAATTATATTGGTTATTCGCAAGAGAACTGTGTACAGATTGTTTTTAAAATGTGTTAGTATACACAATGGTGTAACTGGACCTTATTATTTTATTGTACACAAAAGAACACATTTCTTTTTGTTGTTGTTGTTGTGTTTTTCTTAAGTAATAATTTAAGATAAATAAGGCCTCCTTTACCTGTGCTATTTCAGTATGCCTCCAATGGATGGAACACTCATCCTATGCATCTTTTACCAGGCAATTGTCCACTAGGTATTGTTACTGTAGCAGAACCACCTACTTATGTGCTATGGAAATACTTTGCAACAAGCCCTAAAAGAGAAATACATGAAATATGAAGGGAGAGGTGAGGGCTTGTACCGACGTTAATAAGACAGTATATAGGTGTTTCGTTTTTTTTGTTTTGTTAAGCATATAGAATAATATAAAATGATAAAATGATAAAAACTTCAGCAAAAATAAAAAAAAAACTGTGATACATTTAGTTAAGTCAGCACTTTGCAACAGAACGAGTGGATTTATTTTTAATCAGGCTTTGGTTTAAATTATATCCTTATCTTGTACTATTTTCTGCACAAGAAAGGGAAAAGAAAATCTGACTCAAAATAGTTTATAATTAATTGTTCAATTTCCGTTGATGCCGAGGAAGAGGATAAGAGATAGCTATTGAATTGAGAATCTGTCACACAGTGCCTCTACTTTAAGTATTTTTCACTTATTACCCTTGGGTGTTGCAGATTATAATTCACAGAGTACAATTTCACATTAATTATTTGAGATTCATGGTACGGGATGCAAAATGTGAAGATAACCTGCTGTGATAATTGGAATTAATTAGCATTGGCTGTACCAAGAATTTAGCTTGGAATATCTGCTGGCTGGAAACAATAGGAAAACTGGTAACATTCAATGCAATTGGGCACAGTGGGAATTATAAGATATTCTAGTCTTAAAAGCTTTACAGCTTCTTGTCTTTGGCAGTCCTTTCAGCAATCTAATGGTACTAATGAGTAGCAGTAAATATTAAGGCTAATTAATTCATGATTATTTCAATAGTCCGTGGGTTTTAAACATTCTCGTATTCCACTAATCCACACCTTAACTTGTTAAAGCTCATTGCTACTTCTCCTCTTAGAGCTCATTAGCCTCTCATTCAACAATATATTCAACAAGCTTCCTACAGGATGTCTTTTATTTATTTATTTTTATTTATTTTTTTCTTCCCCTTTTTCCTCACCATAGTTCGGTATGTGTTATAATTTTTTTTTTTTTTACAGATGAGTCAGGCGCAGTATTGCAATCACGTCATGTGACTGCTGGCAGCTTAATGTTTCATGAACACTGTCTTTTGTCCTGAACACACCACTCCAACATAACAAGGTTTTTGTTTGTTAAAAGCTTGTCTGGGTGGTTGTTAGCGTCTGCTCTAGTTTTCTTTAAAACATAACACAAAGTTGAGATGCAAAGTGTGCTTCGTTTCCGGTGATCAAAGCAATTTTCCCACAATTCTCACCTTTCCTCCGTGATCTCGTAAGTGCTACGTAATCTGTTGGCGCTATGTAAATGGCAATAATAATAATAATCTTGCGATGCTTACTGTCAGTATTCCCGAACGTCCTGTCACTTAGAACGCCCGCGAAACTACAGAATGAGAACGGTTTCTCCATTCGTATGCAATTCGGATCAGAATTGCATCCTAAATTATAATAAAGGGGGGGGCACCTATTGTCTTCCCCTCCGGCACCCACCCCTGAGCAGTAGGTGGGGGCCCTAAATGAAAATGAGGGGGGGGGGAGCCTATTGAAAGCAACCAATCAGAGTGTTTTTATGAGTCAAATTACACAGCATGGGAACATTTCGAAGAACTTTCCCACGCTCTGTAAAATGACACAGAGCACTCTGATTGGTGGATTTCAAGCCAACCAATCAGTGCTGTGACAGGTAAATTTAGAGACTTCCTATCAGAGCGTGGGAAAGATTGCAGGGCGTGGGAAAGATTTATAAGCCTTTACCTGCTCTGCGCCGTGCCCTGCATAGGTGAAGATTATTTTTTAGCGTCAGGTTTTTGTTTTACGTCTTTTTTCTTTTTTTTATTCTTCTTTTTTTTTTTTTTTTTTTTTTTTTTTGCGCTCTGTTTTTTTGAAATGCGACGGGTATTATGGACTTTTATTTGGCTTTTTTTGGTTCTGAAAATTAAGATTTTAGAAAAAAGACATCAAATTGTTATTTACAGGGATTTAGTTTTATTGTTCCCCCCTCACTATTTTTTTTTTTTTTTAGGGTGAGTGGGGTAGGTAGGGATATATTAATTATTATTTTTGGGGGTGGGGGGTGTCTAGGGGAGCCCTAGTCACATGGACGGGGGGGTTAACATTTTTATTTAGGGCCCCCCACCTGCCGCTCATGGTTGGGGGCCAGGGGGGACAATAGGTTTGTGTGTGTGTCCCCATTTTTTTTTAGGTCCCCCGGCCACCGCTCAGGGGTAGGTGCAGGGGGGAGGACAATAGGTCCCCAAATACATTTTCATTTAGGACTCCCACACACCGCTCAGGGCCGAGGGGGAGGACCATAGGATCACCTCTCCCCCCCTGCTTTTTTATTTAGGGCCCCCACCCGCAGCTCAGGGGTGGGGGACAATATTCCCCCATTCAGTTTAATAGTCCCCAGGCACGCTGCATTTTTTAAAACATTGAGCAGCCCCTGGCTTGACGTATGCCTTGACGCATCAGAGCTGTTTTGGCATCACTAGGAGGACCCACACGTTATTAGGCAGGTGTTTTAATATTGCGGCTGATGTGTGTGTGTGCGCGCATGTATATTTATATATATTTATTTGTGTTTTGAAATGTACAGAGTGTTTCTTTCCCTTTAACTATAGTGCTAAGACGTAGTGATTGATTAGCATTTTTCTTTTACAATAAAGTGCCAGAGACCAAATTGCTAATGCTGCTATTATAGCAAGGCATAAATCACAAAGCTTTCCTTTTCCACTTCTTATACTTCGTTTCTATTCGTCACAGTATCTTCCTGAGGTGTCCTTTGGGCCTGTGGCAGTGTGCATCTCCGCTGATTTGGCCTTTCTTCAGCATTCTCTCGACAGAGCCTCTTGTTGTTACAATCCTTCTGTGTCTTGAGATGTTCAGAAAAAAACACTAGAAAGACTGGTGAAGCCTGCTTTCTCTTGGGTTTCTTATTCAAGATAATACATAGCTTGTGAGGTAGCTCATTTGTTAAATTCTCTGACTAAAAGCCTGTTCAAAAATGCAAGGTCACAGGTTCAAATCCCGACAAGGTCAACATTCATCCTTCCGAGGTTGATAAAATGGGTAATAATAACATCTTACTATTCTGCTGCCGATTTGGTTAATTCTGAGCGCATGTGCTGAAAAGCGCTTTGAGTCCCACTGGGAGAAAGGCGGTATATAAATATTAGTTATTATTATATTAGTTATTATAAGATTACCTTTAGGATCCAAGCCGTCAATGACCTTTCAGAAAGCATTGGGCCATCAGCCAGATCTAATGGACACTTGAATACTGGTTGAGGTATGCAGTGTTGAATAATTTTTGAGTTCTGCTTCAGTCTTTCAATTATCATGGAGATTGTAATAGCTATGCCCTGCACTCGTGCCTCAGTATATTTTATTATAGTAATGTGGAGGTGTTTGAGATTTGCATAGGTAGTTTGTTCCAAAGTAATAATTTCAAATATGTCTGTTTTTTGTTAAACCCTTATTTTCCAAGAAATTGGACGAGGACTGACAGAAGCAGACGAATACTTTGACACGGAGGTGTACTAAGCCTTATGTGATTAGACGTGGTGGAATATCTATTTTATTTGTACAGAAATAGTTTGTTGTCCTACTCAAACCATTTTAGTGATAAATGTGAGGATGATGACCAACACTTTGTTTATTTGTGCTTTGTCTTATTTCACAAGAGCTTGGATCTCCCAAAATGTCCTAATGTTGCTTGAAAAAAACTGACTTTTACTTGGTGATAATTTCTACAAAGCTTTTAGTTGGTGCAGGGCATTCTTATGTACTCATTCACTGTTAATCGCTAGACAGCTTGATGTGTTTCTCTTCAGACAAACGTCTTTGAGAATATAACAACATATTTTTCATTTCTACACTTATCATAAACTAGATTATAGGATTTATAAGTGCATAACTATTCAGCCTTATAATATTCAGTTATATTTTTTCCACTTACCAGAGAATCTAAATTATTTCGCTACTTATAAATCACTTATCTTCAGCCTGTGCTGTAGTTTGCTCCTTACATCAGTTTCTGATGCCATTTGATTTCTCTATAATGTTGTATATATAATTTTATATTTAAAGAATTTTGAACTTAAAGACATAAACAACTTATTTTATTTATAAACAAATTATCATTATTGCATATTCCTCATCCAAACTAGAATTACGTGTTAATAGTTTTCATTCATAACTTCGCAATAGACCTGACCAGATTGCAATATTTGAATTACATGTGCATGTCAAAATGTATTGCTGTATATTAAATGAATAGATAACGTAATGTATGTGATATATCTTTCAGCTTGAAAGAGATGCTTATGTCCAAGCTCTTGCAAGATTTACATTATTAACTGTGAGTTCTGGAATTACCGAAATGAAACAAAAGAACATAGATACCATCAAAACTCTTATCACTGTAGCTCATACGGATGGAAACTACTTAGGATCTTCCTGGCATGAGGTAATACATTTTGTATGTGACAACTTTGGGCAATATAGATATATATTTTTTATTTTCATTTTTTTATATATTTTATTTATTTGCCATGCTTAATATTCCATTACAGAAGCAACTCATTAATTCCTGCTTTGATACATAAAATGTATTAAATAAACTTCTCTCTAAGATCAATGAATCAGTGTGTCCGTTTATAACTTGTCTAGAGAATGTCTACGAACTGTACTTCCTTTGGTTGGTCTTGCACTGTAGCTTGATTGACAGCTCAGGTCAGCCAAATGCCAAGTTACGCACAGTGAGCTCTGAAAGAGAAAAAAAAAAAAATAGAGGCTTAACATGGAATGCAAATTCTTTATAAGCCATATATATATATATATATATATATATATATATATATATATATAATATCCACCAGGCATAGTAGACCCTACATTTACATACCTAGAATTCAAAAATAGATTGCAGCAGAAAAGAGAAAAAAACTAAAAGATAAAAAAAGTTATGCAACAACCGCAAATTATCTGCTTAAAACAAGTTCAAGATTTCATAATTCATTCAATAACAAGAACATTTCAGTCCTATTGTGATAGCAACATTTGCTTAACCTTGCATATGCAAACACAATGTAGAAGAAAAATTTAAAATACAATTTGTACTACCACAAATAAGAACCCTCCACCTTTAACATAAAACCTACAGGCTATCCCTGGGGGTATATCTATTAAACAGTGATTTGTAATTTGTTTGGTTTTTGGCAGTGGAGTGTCCCTTTAACCTGAAGACTTTAAATACATCACAATAATCAAACAGTAGTTTTAATGCATTTAAAACAAATCCATCAACCATGTAACCTTTATTGTCTCCCTTTAATTTATATAAACCCACGTTCAGAATATATATATATACTTATGGATATTCCTCCTCTCTGTAGGAGTTATCGCTTAGATAATTTAATACAAAATTATTTAGGAAAAGAGGAGACGGGAATGGATATTAAAGAGAAAGGGAGACTGAGAAAGAAAACAGGGCAATGTCCGAAGAAATGAAAGAGAAAGATGAAAGACAATTCTATATATGATGGGATTACAACTAATATAATGTAAAATATATTTTTTCTGCACTATATATGGGGAATATAGGTATAACAAAAATTGCCAAGACTTTATCATTACACTTTGTTTTGTTTTTAAGCCATTTTTTCTATATTTCTTACTGTGATGCAGATTTTAAAATGTATCAGCCAACTTGAGCTAGCCCAGCTGATAGGCACCGGGGTGAAGCCTCGTTACATATCTGGGACCGTGCGAAACAGAGAAGGTTCATTTATTGGAACCAAGGACCAAGCTTCCGATGAGTTTGTTGGGCTTGGTGAGTAGATCATCTAATTCATCTCTAATAGCACTTTTTGATTGTCAGAGAGTTTAAAGCCCTGTTATATCATATTTTTGTACTTTCCTTTAATATTATCTATATTTATTTTTAGAAAGACGTCCTATTTACATTGCAATCACATATTTTATTTTTCTGGATATGATTGTGTTCTGTTTGTGCATGTAAAAAATTAACTACATTTTATTTTTTTTAAAGTTGGAGGAAATGTCGACTGGAAACAGATGGCAAGCATTCAGGAATCAATTGGAGAAACTAGCTCTCAAAGTGTAGTTGTCGCTGTTGACAGGTATGCTATACAGTATATTTAGCACTTTTATGCTGCTCCCCTCTTTTTCCATTTACCAACATTTAAGCACAGAGACTTTACTGAATGATCAAGAAAACGGCTACTATAGGTAAGAAGTCAAATATTCATCCCTCCCATAAGTACCTCTTAGAGACCCAAGTCCCCCCCATGTTCTTCTTCCCTACTCTAGTTTCCCACTTTCATTTTAACTCAGAATTGTTTATGGGTGAGTGAGTAACAGAACTCATAACCACAAATCTCACATTATAAGTGCCTAAATTTTAGTAAATGTTTGAAAATAGGAACATTTTACGTACAATAGGATTTTAATATTTATGTTTAAAGCACTCTTTCATCTGTGTTAGGTACTGTACTTTGCTTACAGTCCTTTTTCATACCATAATTATCACTTCTCCTGACACACATGCTAAAAGCCAATCACATTTAAGGGCTGTTATTGCATTGCATGTAAACTGTAATGGGGTGGAAATATTGTATAGAATTTAGCAGAGGCTTATTGAAGTAAAGAAATAAGGGGGGGAATTAGAAGGGACAAACAGAACTAAGTGTGTTTAAGAAAGCTCTCCACACCGGTGAACAGCTCAGTACTAGTTTACTAGTGGCATTTTCATTGTAAGCTTCACCAGTAAATATGAAAATTTCCATTGATGTGGCCAAATTATTCAGAGCAGCAAGATAAGAATTCCACATATATAGCCAGTATAGCAGCTCTTCTGCAAAATACTGCATGCACAATGTGACCATTTAAGACCAAGGTCTCAAATTAGGAGAATGGTATTCATAAGCAGTGGATTTCGTAGACATATAGAACAGTGGTCCCCAACCTAGTCCTCGTGAGCCACCAACAGTCCAGGATTTATGTATTACCTTTTTTTATTCCAATGGAGATACTGACAAAACCTGGACTGTTGGTGGTCCATGAGGACTGGGTTGGTGACCACCGCTATAGAAAATACCCCTTAAGAATCCGTTCTAGTCTACAGTTCAGGGTTCTTCAAACTCCTTGACCTCCAGATGTTGCCAAACTTCAACTCCCATAATTCTCTGGCTATCTGTTCAATTCACAGAATTATGGGGGTTGTAGTTCAGCAACAACTAGAGGGCCAGATTTTGGAGAACCATGGTCTACATCATAACATCAGTAGAATTGAATTGATCCTTAATGGGTTAAAATGCTGCTCTTTTGCTGCCTCCTTAATTTTCCTCATCCAGTTAACATGATTGCCTCCTACCTTCTTTACAGTTCATACAGGAAAATCCACTTTTCCCTAAAGCAATTTTCCATTTTTTTCCCCAGCTTTATATAGCTCAGTGTTAATAATTCATGCTAATTAGAAATGTTAACATATTAAAGAGCTCCTCTTCTTACTGTATGGCTTCACTCCATCCCAAAATATTCAGGTTTATTGCAGCTTATATTTCAAGATTTAACTCAAGTCAACCATTTCTTTTCTGTGAAATGCCTTGATTCCTGCAAATGTGTTTGTGCAGGTGTGATTATTTTATTTGTTAGCATTATTTAACTTTTATTCCGTTATTTTTTTTATTTTTTAAATAAAACCGTTACACAAAGCGTTTGCAAGTGGTAAACTAGAGTAACGGAAATGTTATCTGCAAACTAAACCGAAACACCACAAATATTTTAAACCAGACCTAAAAAATATTAACCAGCAGTGTCTAGTCATATATTTTTGGTTCATTGGTAACCGATTCAGATAGATATTCCCAGGGTATAAATAGAAGTGATTGATACTGGAGTTTACAATAATTGGATACATTAAATAATCCCAGTAGACTGGGAGTCCGGAGAAAGTATTTTCTCTCTCTTGGTATTCTGTATTACTTGAGCTGAGAGCCATTTAGAATACTAAATGCAGGAGATAGGGTACTAAACCTAAGGGTATATAATATATGTTTTGCTCTGCAATTAAGTGAACTGGATTGACAAGGCCGTAGTTTTTAATTAAAGCCATTTCATAAGGGTCCAAAGAGATCATTTGTATTTGCTAACGAGCTTTAAAAGTAAAGATCACATTTAAAGACTTAAGGACATGTGACCAAGTGAATGTGGGATGGAAGCTTATTTCAATAGTAGGGGTCTCGGAGTGAAAGTGATCTTAGAAGAGCCACATGGGTAAGGGATGCGGAGGTGATGGGGCAGAGATGAGTTAGTATTATTGAGGCAGAATGATTAAAGATCTGGTGGAATCTGTACTGTATATGAATTTGTACCCAAGGTTAAGACAATTTAAAATAGAACACTAATAAATCTGAAGCCAATGGAATTTTTGAAGGAGTCAGGCTGGGTGAGAGCATATAGGCAGCCATTTAGTTACTAAGGCAGAATACTGAGCAGGAGGGAGCCGAGCTTGTTAAACGTTTAAAGAATTAATAAATAAGCCTGACTTTATCACATTTAGCAAATAATCTGTAAATAAAATAATGAACTAAAAACTATATACCATTAAATGTCATGTGATCCAGTGAAACTGTGTGATGTTCTCAGTTAGGGCATAAAGATAACAGATACAGAAGAGGATCGCCAAAGCATATTTCCCCTAAAAGATTATGTGCTTAGACATAGGTTAAACTGTTTTAATAATCTATACATTAAACAAATATATATTTTACAGGATATTTACTGGATCAACACGGCTGGATGGGAATGCAATAGGTAATCATGAATGAGAAAAATCTGTGCACTTTGACCTCGTTTACTATCCTTAGTTTTACTTTGGCTTTTGATAAGTAGCTGGTAGACCTTCACCTAAATCTCAGTGCTTCAATGACATTCCGACATATACCGGTACATTACCATGATTATGGCAGCTGTAGGTATGTAATAAGGAGGGCTGCTGCCTGGGAGCCCTGGTAGTTCAGACGCATGGCTTTTACTAAACTCCAAATTGTTGAAATGTAATATCCAAATGGCAAAAATGTTTACTAATAATAGTCCAGCTCAGAGTTGGAGCCATTTTAGCCTAATTTTTCCAATTTTTGGATTTTAATTTGCAACAATTTCACAAATAACCATGAACACCTTATGACACAATCCATTTAAAATCTTCTCTCTTCCCTACAGTTATGTATCAAACAGGTGTGTTCTATCAGTTCGTTGCACTATTGGCCTAATTAATCAGATCAAAGAAGGAGCAATTCTAGAACAAAGTGCTAAAAAAAAGTAGATATCACTATGGAAACAAGCAGAATGTTTTAATTTTTTTTATCAACCTTTTCTTATTTGTAAAAACCTAATTCCTTTAAACATGTGATATTTGGAGACAGGCTGCAGTAATCAGTCGTCCTTGGAGAGTAGTTAGCGGCTATACTTTAGTTTTTTTTCAAACCTGGGATCCACATAGTGATATAGGACATTAGTCTTTTATGTTTGCATTCTTCCTCCTACTGTAATTTGCTATGTTTCATCTTGTACATTACCTGACATCCATTAGCATTTTTGTTTTATTGTCTATTTATTCTGAGTGATTTGTTTTGTACGTTTGATGTTTTTGTAATTTATATAACCCCATACTTTTCTTGCAGTGGATTTTGTTCGCTGGCTGTGTGCGGTGTCAATGGATGAGCTGGTATCCCCCACTCACCCCCGTATGTTCAGCTTGCAGAAGATTGTGGAAATTTCTTACTACAACATGGGCCGTATTCGACTTCAGTGGTCTAGAATATGGGAGGTTATAGGAGATCATTTTAATAAGGTATTTTACTTTGTTATTAACATATTATTTTAACAAATGTATGTGTTGCATGCAGCATTTTTTTAAAGACGCTCTGTCATGCAAAAAGACAACCATATTTTGCCAAAGCATATGCTGCACATTTTTGTTTAATGGAGAGGTTGTGAAGCTGTATTGAACCGTGTGGTTAAATGTAATTACGAAGTACAGCTTTACTAGTTATATTCAGCCAAACATGTATTTCTGACTCTATAGTGTTAAAAACACTATCTGAGCCCTCTAGTCGCCATCTGAGGAGTGGGCACAATGTGCAGCACTGCCCCAGGAAGCACCTCTCTGAAAAAACCGTGTTTACAGCAAAAGGCCTGTAGACTCACTAGAACAACTACATTAAACCTTAAAGGGACACTCCAGGCACCCAGACCACTTCTGCCTATTGGAGTGGTCTGGGTGCCAACTACTCGTAACCCTGCAACTGTAATTATTGATGTTTTTTATAAACTGCAATAATTACATTGCAGGGTTAGCTCCACCTCCAGTGGCTGTCTATTAGACAGCCACTAGAGGGCACTTCCTGCTTCATAGCAAAGATTTTCTTTGCTAGAGCGTCGCTGGACGTCCTCACGCTGTGTGAGGACCTCCAGCGTCGCTCAATTCCCCATAGGAAAGCATTAAAAATCTTTTTCAGTGCTTTCCTATGGGGAGACCTAATGCGCGTGCGCGGCATAGCCGCGCATGCGCATTAGGTTTCCTCAGCCGGCGAGCGGGATCAGTCTCGCCCACCGGCTGACGTAATTACTGGGAGGAGCAACGCCGACCCGAAACCACCGCCGAGGGACATCGGCGGGATCTCAGGTAAGTGACCTGAAGGGGTTTTCACCCCTTCAGCTACCTGGGATGGGAGGTGGGAGGTGGGAGAGAGAGGGTACCTGCAGTGCCAGGAAAACGGATTGTTTTCCTGGCACTGGAGTTTTCCTTAAAACACTATCGCAAAATAATTCTATAAAGAGGATTGGGTCATAGGCAGGCAGGTGTGTTTTGGTTCAGGTAACCTAAACTGACTTTTCTATTTAGCCTAAAGCCAGCAATACAGAATAAAAACTTAACAGGGTTATTCACTAAAAGTATGGTATGTAAGCAGTACAAAATGAATTTTAAATTGTTAGTTAAAATAGACAAATCGAAATTCTCCAAGCCAACTGTGCTGTTAGCTCAGCTTCTTTGCCCTAAGATTTGAAATTCACTTTGGATTTCAAACAATTCATAATTTAGACAATAACTCGTATGAGTTTTTAGTCAAATCTTAAAATGTTCTCTTTAATATATCTTTCTAAATGTACTTTCAGAAAACATTAATATTAGGAAAACATTTTAATTCAAGATATTCATATATATGTTTCTGTGCCTCTTCCAGCTAAACGTTCGATTTCTATCATTTTTGCTTCTAGGTTGGCTGCAATCCCAATGAAGATGTGGCAATATTCGCAGTTGATTCCTTAAGGCAGCTCTCAATGAAATTTTTAGAAAAAGGAGAGCTTGCCAACTTTCGTTTCCAGAAGGATTTCCTTAGACCATTTGAACATATAATGAAAAGAAATCGGTAAGCATGAAATCTGGAACCCCAAAATTTTATATATAATGTGTATCCAGTGACCTAATAGTAGATGATTACATTCTGCTATAAATTCTGTATGTCGTTACAGACACTCCCTGGTGAAGTGATTATTATTATATATATTTTTTTTTATAAAGCAGCATAGAGTTAATTAATAATGAAAAATAATGTTTGAAAGTGTGTTGTTCCCTAAATCCCTACTTCTACAGTGTTACCTGAAGAGACCAGGTATTGACTAAGACACTGGCTGACATAAACTTGTATTCAATCAAACATGCGTTCCTTTTTATTTCCTCATGACCGTGCCTGCTGTAAACTCCCCTCCAAAAATATGAAATTCTGCAGTTATTCGATTTTAGTTCTTTTGTATAAAGAGAAGTACCAATGAAAGTTGGTCATGGAAGGGTCGCGTCTGGAAGGGGCATGTTAGTAATGAATGAAGTGTCACTAATGACATGAGGAGCCCTAGCATGCAGCCGTTCTGGCCAGCCCCCTCCAGATTGCCTATGCACAGAATTATGTTAGAAGTGCTCTGTCTGGGAAGAATTTCTCTAGCCAGATGGGAATTTTTCTAAGAAATGGGATTACAGAAAACAAATCCAAACACAAAACAAATGGATGCACAAAAGGTGACACAAGGGAATCAAGGAATTATGAATTACCCAAGAGTCATGGAAAATATTTTTTTTTTTTCTATTGGTTTCTAACTCTTCAAACCCTAAAGGCATACTGAGGGGGGAGTTGCACCAATATTACGTGATTATCCAGGTGCTATAACCACTGTTGCTTCTTGTATGGGTTATACAAGATCTTGCACAGTTTTATTTGGACACAATTCAAAAAAAACACTTATATAAATTTATAGAAGAATATCCTGGTCCAACAAGATTAGTTATTGACCTTTTATCATAAAACATGCACATTTATTTCACATAAAAATTATATATTTGTGGAAGACAATTCTTAACATGGGTGTCTCTAAAGCAACATGCGTCATGATAAAAACAAGTAATTTTATTATAGTTTGATTTATTTGACAATACTTTCCTCACTGATTAAATGGTGTGTTTCATATTGCAGATCTCCCACCATTCGAGACATGGTTGTACGTTGCATTGCACAGATGGTCAACTCCCAGGCTGCTAACATTCGCTCTGGCTGGAAGAACATATTCTCTGTGTTTCACTTGGCTGCATCAGATCAAGATGAAAGCATAGTAGAGCTTGCATTTCAGACTACTGGACATATAGTCAGTAAGTATTTATTTGCCTTGTGGCGGTATTTAGCTTTCTGAACACATGTTGCCTTCATATGTTGCAGTAATTTACCTGTAATCCCAGTATTTTCTAAGAGTGGTGATGATATAGAACCCGTATAGACAGCTGTTTGGGTATAAGTTAACTAGAGAAATATATTCATTATCAAAATGTTCTAAAAACAAACCTTTTGTGGTGCAGTCGATTTCTTTTTCCCAATTAAAAAATCTGTAGATATGCAATTTGTTTGAATTACCCACAAATAGATTAGCAGCATATAAGGACAGCAATTTCAACTAAGCAAAACAAGGTGTTGAACCTATTACAATGGACCTCATTAGTAATAGTTAAAAAAAAAAAAAAAATTGCTGGGATAAGTAGAATGTTTTAAAGTATAGTATTGTGTAATAAACAGATTGTTAAATGACTTCTTAAATATGTTTTGCAGAGTTTATTTTGTTATGTTTTATTTAACAATGGACATATATGCCACCGTATAAGTTTGCCAGTGGGTTTTTAAGGGAGGAGGTGTCCGTATCAGCATATACCAGTATCCGTATTACAGTGACCATGGGGACAAACGCAAAATATTGGCATAACTATTACCAATAGCAACATATATAGGCATACCCATTACAGTGACCATGTGCGTATAATCATCATATGCTAGCATATCTGTTATAATGGTCAGGGGGACATATACTGGCAGTCCCATTATAGTGGACAAAACCATCATATACTGGCATACATGTTACAGTGGCCATCAACCAAATCCGCGCACAGGGCACTGTACACTATAATGTGTGTGTGTGCATGTGTTTCCTTACAAGATTTACATTATAAATGCTCAAATATATGAATATATCAAATTTTCATTTCTCTTACAGCCTTTGTTTTTGAGAAACACTTCCCAGCCACTATAGACTCCTTCCAGGATGCAGTGAAATGTTTGTCTGAGTTTGCATGTAATGCAGCTTTTCCAGACACCAGCATGGAGGCAATCCGTCTAATTCGCCACTGCGCGAAATACGTTTCCGACAGGCCCCAGGTATGCCTATCTTTTATGCAGTTTGCTGAAATATATATATATATTTTTTTACTATATATGTAAATAACAGTAAATTACAAAATACTGGAACAAGAAGTAATAGGAGAGCTCCTCATATGAACTTACATCCTTTAGGGTCTTGGGTTATGTCAGAAAGAGGGACAACAAGTAAGAGTATATGTGTTGGACTTTTCTAGGAACCTGCTTTTAGTTAATAAGTTTCAGTTACAATGGTTGATGTGAAATAGCAAGATGTTCTGTTGGCTCTGCCATTGCCTTGCCAAAGTTTATTTAAAGTCTTCCCTACTTTATCTTGTGTATATCTTCTCATATTCTGTGTAAATTCTTCTCATCTTCCTTATAATTCCAGTTCAGTTATATGTGTTTTTATAAAGGACAGGAGCAGTGAACCCAATACAGCTCTGTTGATATTTGTATTTTTAAGAAGCAGACAGCAAAGTTAGGTGATTGACTAGATGATTGGAGTGAATGAGAGTGCAGAGTCTATAATAATGCAAGGATGTTAGCAGTGAGGTTAATAGATCGAGTGGGTTATGGTGATGTGAAGTAGGGAACTGAAAGTATCAAAAAGTATGTACTAATCATACACCATGATTGGCCTTAATAACAGTAAGCCTTGTTTTACTTTGGATTTTATTTTATAAAAATATATTGTACACTGATACATGCATTTTTGTAATGGACTCCTCCTGTCTTGTATTTATTTTTATAAATAAATATATCTAAGGCTTGTATTGTTGTGGTTTTCCTATAGACCTTCAAGGAGTATACTAGTGATGATATGAACGTAGCCCCTGAAGATCGTGTATGGGTCAGAGGATGGTTCCCCATTCTGTTCGAGTTGTCCTGTATCATCAACAGGTGCAAATTAGATGTAAGAACCAGGTAACAATCCGTATTTGAAATTCCTGATTTAAAGGTATTTATAATGTGCTGATTATTCCGTGTGTGTAAAGGCAGCAGTTCTACCTAGAGGTCTTTTATTTCCGCGCTAAATATTAATTTTACAACTACCCCAATTATATCTGAAACTTTTGAGTGCATTATTTTCTCCTGACTTTATTTGTGTTTATATTGATGTTTGCATGTTTATATGTAAAATGTTTAGTGAACTCTTTCATTTTGAATAAAAAGATTAACCCATTAAGTGTCTCAGAAGGTCACAACTCTCATAAAGAAATTGTTCATGTATACCCCAGGGTCATGTAAAGCATTGCCGGCCTCAGTAATTTCTATAAGTCTTTGCAAACCTGAGATCTCAAAGTCCATACTGCTCTACTTGCTTGTTGTTGTATAAGCAGTCTGACAGCCTACCAGGATACTTCAAACCTGTTTAGTACACAGTCTTCCTTCAGCAAGTCTGCACAGTATGCTATTTTTTCTGGTGACAAGATCTGCTCATTATGTAGCATCCATGCTAAACCTATAAATAGCTTTTCTGTTCTTTTTGGATTTTGTGAAGCTGTTTGCTTCACTGTGTGTTGCTTCTCACACCAGCAATAAATTAGATTAATATCAACAGTTGAAAACAATGCTAAAACAAGTGGCGGCTTTTTAACAAACATAATACTTGTGGTTTAGTATCTGTTTATGATGAGATTTCCACTACAGTGTAGTTCTTTTGTTGCCTGTATTACTTTATGTATGTAATCTGATGTTGAAAGTTTACAAAAACAACAAAAATCTTTTATGCTTTAACTCTCTTCATGACATTGTGGTTTTAGCACTGTGATGTTTTAATGTCAGAACCAGTCTGTCAAGTCTCTGTCTGTTCTATTGTAATTTCTTTCTCTCCCATTATATTCCCCTGTCTCTGTGTGTGTGTGTGTATGTAATGTAATGTTAATGGTCCTATAGATTTCTTCTATAGGAAGTTACAGGTCACATATTACAAGGAGAGCATCACTGTTTCAAATCTGAACCTCCATGACATTTACCATTTTCACAAAGTTTGTTTACACTTCATTTATTGTTGTTTTTTTTTGTTTTGTTTTGTTTTTTGCATGGAGCAAGTGGCAGTGTCAGAAAGTACAGTAGTTTGTGGTAGAACTGTATTCCTTGAGTATAGTATTGTTTTTTATACCTGTATATCTCAAGCCACTTTGAAGCTTTGGGGCCAGTGTTGGGAAACCTGTATTATACTCCCTATAGTTTTCTGGGCATTTTCTAATTTGGGGTAATTTAGCATCCCATAAAAGTCTTGATTTAAATAAAAAAAATAGACAACCATTGTTATTTCATGATGGGTATTTTCAAAAACTAGACATGTGCTTTTTAAACAATTTTCACACAATTACTTTACAATTGTTAGTGATTTTATCCTCACCTTACCCAAATATACATATTTATTTACCTGATATCCAACTTACAAACAACTTTAAATTATTTCACATGGTTTTTTTTTGACAATCTTTATTTTCCATTTCACGTTTGAAAACAACAGTATCGAAGAACAATTTATCGCTTGACAAATATATATTGTTGAGCATGTTATAAAGCTACAGTAGCGAAAAAACTTTTTAGTGCCTTAACATCTCTCATGTCTACGAAGCAATTATTTACATTCAAGGCCCTCTGGTCCCCTGGGTGAGAGCCAAGTGTGGTGTTTTAGATAAAGTTTCCCTCTACTGTGGGTAGGCAGTTGTCAGTGTGCATATTTGTATGCCTATCGGCATATGGGAGGGTACTCTGGGTACCAGTCTAGGTGGCCAGGCGGTATGTTTTCATGCCGGTATCAACACTAGATTTGGTCTCAGTTCCCCGTGTATTCTGCTCCTGTGCTTACAATGAGTGTGTATATTAAGATGCCCCTATTGCGGGCTCGTCAGCATCAGTCGTTTGGGGTTCGGTCTAGTGTATTTCACATGTTTTAACCATACAACACAACAATCAAACTTAATACCAAGTCAAACAAAATAATAATGTAAAAAAGATAATGTTGTAGAAGATATTAAATGTAGTATTGATGTCCTTGATTATTTTACTGAAATAAAATGGTTAACATTGTGACCAAGTTCTGTATATTCCTTGAAGAATTTTTGTCATACATGATTTGTCGTTCTTACCACGAAAAATAGTCACCTGTCACCATTTTAAGTGTTGTGGATGTCACGGCACCAGTAGTGATGGAACTGGTAACAATGCCTCTGTGGTAAAGCACAAGTGTAATTTATTTGCACATATTTTTCTAGACCTACCATATTGATAATATTTTTTATGAAAATGCTATTATAGCCGTGTAAAACATCCAAATTTGGTGAAATTATATTGTATTTCTAATGTACTTAGATCAGCCCATAAATAACATTTCTGTTTATCAGCCCCCCTTTTACAGATGGATTTGCCCTGTCTATGAAATGCTTTACAGCTTTTCAAAGACTAACTTGCTTATATAATACTTGTGGTCATTGATTAATTTAGTAAACAGGTTATTAATAATACTTTCATTTAGTCAATGTCAGTCAGACGTTTTATGAGCCAAAATCTTTTTTTGTGTAAGTTTAAATGTATGCAGCTATAAGACTATTTTATATTACGTACGGAAGCCAGCAGATCTAACTCTTGGATTTTACATAAATGAAGTATGGCATTAATGGACTTGGAATTCATCAGTATCTGGAAACCATAAATTGCCAACACTTGCTAAATAAATAATGCGAGTCTGTAGGAGAAAAAACAGCAACCCATGACATATGCACTGATTCTGATTACATAGTGAAATGATTTACATAAATTGTCTCCTATCTGTAGAGCAGGTTTAGTGGCAGTGTGCTGTAACAGGATAACTGATGCTCATTTGTTGTCTGTATTTTTGGTATTTGCAGGGGTCTAACCGTAATGTTTGAAGTTATGAAAACATATGGCCACACATTTGAGAAGCACTGGTGGCAGGATTTGTTCAGGATTGTCTTCAGGATCTTTGATAACATGAAACTACCAGAGCAGCAGACAGAGGTGAGATTTATGCATATTTTAACGTGCATTTGTGGGCCCTGTAGCAGGTCATTAAACTAGGTTCACTTTTGTACATGATGCTTAAAACCCTTTGGAAATGCTTCTCTCTAACTTATCTTGTGCTCCTGGATTCATTCTTTTGGTTATGGCATCTGATGTATTCATCTTGTAAGCTCCCAAATTCTGTTATCAATCAAAGCAACTAACTATCTCTACAAGTGGAAAAAAGAATTATAGATTAGTGTTTTGCTCAGCAGTTGGTTAAAGGCTTGTAAATATTGAAAGAAGTGGCCATCTGTGCTAATCATATACACTATATATAATATATATAAAGATATATATATAGCTCTTTCTCAACTGACCAACATAATATTGGCTTTCCTATGCTTCTCAATAAGCTATAATATATCTAACTGAGAAGAGAGGAGGCAGACACATACTAGCCCAGTGCACCATCCACTGCTGATAGCTATGTGAAACTAACGGGAGCAAATGAAAACCTCCATGGCTGTCTTAGCACCAGCCAGGGAGGTGTTTGTGCCCCCAAATATAAAAGTGCCAATTTCCATATGCTGTTGCAAATTTTTTATAAACTGTCACAAGCATGACTGACTGCAGAAACATAAAGCATGTAATCTTTAACAAATGTCATAATAGATTCTGTATTTAACAACCTTTTGTACAAAACAAATTGTTTATAAAATAGAAAAAATCAATAAAATAATATGGGCACCGATGTGCCTGCTGGCGGGGGAGACCTAGTGCACTTGCATGGCAATGGCTGCGCACGCAACTAGAGGAGGACTTAACCCTGCAAAGTAACTATTGCAGTTTATAAAAACTGCAATAATTACTCTTGCAAGGTTATGGGTGGTTGGAGTTGGCACCCAGACCACTCCAATGGGCAGAAGTTGTCTGTGTGCCTGGAGTGTCCCTTTAAGAATAAAGATGGGTGACACACAGCCTTTGGACCAAAGCTGGCGTATTGGCCTAACATTTGGCACATGTTAAATTTTTTACACAATGTCACAACCTAGTATTTTTAATTAATCATAGTAGATCATGATATGAAATGTTATTGTATTAATTGACAATGTGATTTACATGCAGTGTCCACACAACCCATACAGGCTCACTTGGTTTTGATAAGGTAAATATCCCATTCCATTCCTTCTAATGAGTAGTGTCCCTCAGGGACATTTCTACTGGCCTCACAGGAACATACTGCTTAGCCGACACTGTTAAAAGTATATTTTTAATGGTGCTTCCCTAAAAGAAGCAAATTTGCAATATGTTGAACTACTCCAAAATGTATTTAAGCAGATACATTACAGTTTTGCATTGAAACGGCAATAGAGCAGATCTATCTTACCAAACCCAGCTGGTTTTTTTCGGGTTTTTTTTTCAGTGAATAATTCAATGTTTGGTACTGCTTGGTCTTTTTTTTTTTTTTCTACATTGTCTTTGTATTTACGTGTGGGATTGAAAGCAATGCATTCAAATATACTTGTACAATGGCCAATTGTGCTAACATTGTTTAAATGACAGTGAGATCTGCACGCTGACATTTTATTTAATACATTGCTAGCACTACTATCAGTTTGTCATCATAATAACAATTTCTTGTTAAAATAACAATATCGTTTTTTTTGCTTAGATTATAATATGATACATATAAACAAACTATTCTCGCATGTTAATATGCTAAGAAATAATCTATAATAATGAAAAATAAGACTCCCTAAATCTATACAGGTTTATAGAAGTTCAGTTTAGCAAGAATTGTAAAACATGGACAACTAACTGGCTGTATCGTTGGAGACCGCTGAAAATAACCCCAGATTGGTTTAACCCCTTAAGGACCAAACTTCTGGAATAAAAGGGAATCACGACATGTCACACATGTCATGTGTCCTTAAGGGGTTAAATTAAAACTCAATCATCGTGAGCTATAAAAGCTCCACCATTATGTCCCACCAGTACAAACTTAAATCTTTACCTTCATATATTCTTTACAGAAGATCTGTGGACTTGGCAACAGTGCAACATTATTTGTAGATCTCTACATTGTGTATAGTTACGTGACCCGCTGAAGAGAATATATTCTCTAAGTTTATCACCAATATGCCTTTGGGAAATTCAGAAAAATCCCTTTTGCTTTACTGTTATATCAAAGAGTTGATCTCCGTCTGCAATATCTCTAGTAAAAACTGCAGGTTGTGTCATCAGTGCTAGATAACGGCCAATAAACGGAGTAATTATAATATCAATACCCACACTGAATACTAGCAGAAGCTAAATGTCCCTTCCAGGTTAAATAATTGGATTTATTGTTATCTCTATGTGGGATTTGGGTCTCGCCTTCTTCTGTTTTATCACTGATGCAGCGACACATCATAGAAAGAGCCTTTGTGAAAGCTTGAACAAACAGATTTTCTGATGTCTGCAATAGATCTAAAAATAGAGTAACTAAAAGAGTATTTTTCCAGTCTGCTGGCAATGTCTGTAATGGAGTTTCAGTGAAACACTTCATCAGATATATAATGGAAAGGACATCAAATACATGTTATCAGGGAAAGAACACAAAGACAATACATTGGGATTATGTATAAAGAGTCATTCTGGAGCAAAGTTCTAAACCTGGAGTAGTTACCATAGAAACCAATGGAATGTCCTTTCTGATTGCTTCAGTATTAGAACTTTGCCCAAGAATTCATCTTTATACAGAATCCCCTTTGAATTTCTACATCTGTAGGAAACCGAATGTTCCCCACATTTCACAAACTTATCCAGTTTTGCAATGAGAAGGTAAGTTTCTGAATGTTCTCTAGAAATATGGTTTATGGTGCGATGTAATATTAAATGAATTGTTTTAAGCTATTAAATGAACACTGCTGTAGCATTAGAAATACAGATATGTATTCCTAACACTACAGCAGTGTTCATTTTCCCTATGTGTATATATATAAAAAAAAAAAAAAAATCAAATAACTCATCTTTTCTCCAGTGCTGACTCTCCCTTGGCGCTGCTGCGACCTCCTCTTTGAGTGACATCATCTTCGAAGCATTCCTCTAGGAGACTGGCCCAATCCAAGGCTCTTCATAGAGGAACATTGGGGAAATAGGCACATGCACATATTATTCATCCATACAAATCATTGCATGCAGTGATTCTCTATGGAAGACCGTGACAGCACTGCGCACTCATGTGGGACATTTCAGTATTTTAAAGTATGAGAGCCAGGAAACACAGTCCCGGCTCTCATAACTGGAGAGCTTGAAGGTGGGGCTTGAAGCCACACTCCCAAGCCTTCAAATTACTAAACTATTGAGCTTTGGGGCAATTAAAGAGAAAGGAACACGTTTAGTAGGCACCATAACAACTTTATCTACATGACTTTGTTATAGTTTATTAACCCCTTAAGGACCCAGCTTCAGAAGCTGGACATACCCTTAAGGAATCAAGCTATTTTTTGCATTTTTTGCTGTTTGTGTTCAACTGCAATTTGCATCGCTCTTATTTATTGAATCAACACATATTATATATCGTTTTTAAAGGACAAGATGGGCTTTACTTTGATGTGACTTATACAGATATAAAATCTAATTTATTATTAAAAAATATATATATATTTTTTCACAGTTTTGGCAATAATAGTGTGTGCATATGTCCAGCTTAGGAAAAGTAATTCAAAATAAATTCATTTAGGTGTCTTGTTTTTCAAAGTGTGTAATATGTAAAGGATTTCAGCTTATTTTAAAAGTTACAGGTCACAAAATACAAGGAGTAATAAAAAAATGAAAAAAATTTAGAAGTTCGTATGTTTGACTTGTAAGTTTAACAGCCGTCACAGAAAACAAAATTGCTACACAAAAGTATATATTTATATAAAGAAGACATCACAGGCTATTTATTTAAGGGTATTTTGACACTTTTTACATAGCCATTTTCCCACCAATCTCTGCTACATATTGTAGTAAAATTGTGTTTTTTTTCTGTTTTTTGAAATACAAACACATAACAACAAGGTTTTTTAAATGTGTATTTTGTAAAGCTGCTGTGTGCTATTCCTGGTCAAAATCCCATTTTGTGTTCAGCTGCATCTGCTGAGTACAACAATACCCCCATTGTATGCCTTTTCCACTATTTTGGGAAGCTACAATGACATATAAGAGGCCAGACTATTTCAGTTTCTACAGTTAGAAAATTCAAAGATGGATTTAATGGACCTATGTCTTATTTTGCGGCATTATAGTAGTTTGGTTGTTCAAATGACACACAAAGGCCTACCATTTGTGAAAATAGACACTCCGTGGTATCTCATATGGCATATATTGTGCCTTAACATGTCGCCATTTTTTCACCATTATATGTCAAAGTTTGTGGTAAAAAAATATTTTTTGCATTTTTTACTTAAGCATTACATTTGTGCTGGGCATTTTGTATATTTTATATGTTCCACTATGATCAAACACCCCTAATTATGCTCAGCTAAGTCTTCTGAGTAAAACAATACCCCCAATGTATGTCTTTGACACTATTTCGTGACGCTACAGTGCCTTAAAGGAGACCTGACCATTTCAGTCTTTAGAGTAGAATTTTGAGAGACGGATTTGCAGGGCTTATGTTTCAATTTGGGCCATTACAGCAGTTTGACTGTTTCAATAACTGCAAAAAGGCCTACCATTTGTGAAAGTCGACACTCCAGGGTATCTCATATGGCATATATTGTGCCTTACAAAGATTAAGCACCGCGCTTACAGCAGCAGTAGCTTAGCATCCAACAGCTTAAAATACATAGTAAAAACAAAGAGAACGTTATCTGCGCTCTGGCCTAAATCCCCATGTACATTTAAACAAAATGGAGGCTCTTTAGTTTTATTCCAATGGCCATTTGAATATATAACCTTGATGTGGCAGATGAGCTTATATATTCAAATGGCAGTATAACGCTTCATTTGTCACTCAGCTATGTCATCTGAGTACAGCAATACCCCCGTGTGTACCTTTCCCAGGTACATGTGGATGTTGAAGGGGCAAATTTGAGACTCTGCCATTTCAGGTTTGTTTCAAACTTTGAATTTTTACGCTGGGTCCATGTCCCATTTTGGGGCATTTGACAGGTTGAGAATTCAAACTTCCCCGACAAAGGCCTACCATTTTTTTAAAGAAGACACCCCAGGGTATTTCAAAAGGCCCATTTTGAACCTTAGGGTGGGATCATTTTTTCGCTTGGGAGTAACAAGTCTAGTAGTAGTAAGCATTTTCTCATGCCTTTTTGACACACACTTTGAGATTTTACTGCATAGTTTACAATCCTTAGGTGTGCTACGGCAGTATAACACTTCATATGTCACTCAGCTATGTCGTCTGAGTACAGCAATACCCCGTGTGTACCTTTCCCAGGTATATGTGAATGTTGAAGGGGCAAATTTGAGACTCGGTTTGTTTCAAGCTTTGAATTTTCATGCTGGGTCCATGTCCCATTTTGGGTCAAACTCTGAGGCGCTGTCTGTCACCTCTGAATCCGCTGTCATAATTCTCTAACTGTACTTCCTAAGCATTTTGAACTTTTTACACAAGAACTTTAACAAAACAATGTTATAATAATGTTATTTTATTTTTTTGTGGATTTTTTATTTGTATTTTTAACCGTAGCATACGCACTAAACTCCCCAATTTCCCAGGAACTATTATCCACCCCAATTAACTAAATAAAAGTAAAAAAAATATATATATCTATATATATATATCTATATATCTATATATATATATATATATATATCTATATCTATATATATCTATATAGATATAGATATATATATATATAGTCAGTGGTCAAATAACAGAAGAACTACAACAAGAATATTAACTGTATAGAGAATTTATTGGCCCTGAGTAGGAAATAATTTAAAACAGTTCCCAATACAAAGGCTGAGAGGGACAATCAGGGCAGTAGAAACTGGTCTCCGTTCGAATGCCTTTCTGGTAACACAGCCTGCACCTTTTCTGGGGGCTCTTTTTTTGTTTGAGGGTTGGTGGTATCCGAAAGCAGAAGTGACCTGTCTGAATATCTCTGCTGCTAGGCCCTGCTGATGGCTCCCCACTGTGGCACTCAGTGAGCAGCACAGAAATTAGCTGAAACTGAAATGTAAGAAAAGTACATTTCAGCTGAGGATTTGCCTTTTCGAAAAGGATGAATGCATTGTGAGTAGCCATTTGCATTAAATATTGCCCACTTTCTTATACCAGGCCCTGGTCTTTCTCATTATCAGATATGGCTGCAGCAGTTGATCAGACAGGTCAACTCTCCCCATGTGTTTATTGTATTGCTTAATGCAGACAGGCAGCCATCTTGTTTCCTGTCTGCCACAGACTGCGACCCTGCGTGTGTGTTCACTGTGCATGGTAGTTAGTATGAACACCTCATTTTTGTCTCTGTATTTCAGAGCCAGCAGTTCGTCCTGGCAGAGAGCAGCCGTTTCCCCCTTTTTAATTTTTTTCTCTGCCAGAGCCTTGGGGAAGCCAGTGCGTGTCTTGTGGATAGTGCCGCAGACCACAGTCTCAAAACAATATAGCATTTTTTGGAGGGATATGCTATTGTAATAATTATCAAGGTAGAGGTGGTACCCCTTGTTCAGTAGCGGGTTCATTAGATCCCAAACTATTTTTCCGCTAGTCCCAACTACATGAGGGCAACCTGGGGGATCCCGGTGGCTATCTTTACCTTCATATACTCTGAAGGTATAAACATACCCACTGCTACTTTCACATAACTTGTATAGCTTGATGCCAAACCGGGATCGTTTGGCTGGGATGTATTGCTTGAACCCCAGTCTACCCTTGTACTTCATTAGGGACTCGTCAATACATATATTCTTTTGGGGAGTATAAATTATGCCAAATTCTTTATTAAAGTGGTTAATTAGGGGGCGGATTTTATAAAGTTTGTCATACTGCGGATGATCTTTGGGGTGGCACTTCGAATTATCATTGAAGTGCAGAAAACGCAGTACTGATTCGTATCTGGGCCTACTCATGGTCTGAGAGAAAATGGGAGTATTGCATACTGGGTTTTTGGACCAGTACATTCGGATACTGGTTTTTTTTATAATTCCCATTAGCATGGTTAGTGCCCAAAACTGTTTTAACTCTGGCACACTGGTGGGCTACCAGCTCCCTTTTGTGGCAAAGTGACTTGCTGCATTGTGTGCCAGATACTGCACTGCATAAATATTTCTGTGTAACTATCTGCCCTAAAAAATCATCCCCAAGGAACAGCTCCATAAAATCCTGGGAGTTATAGCTGGTCACGTCTCCCTGAATACCAGGAGTCGCAGTGAACAGAGGGTTGTCGGGGACAAAATTGTTAGGGGGCACCCAGATATCAGCGCCAGGAGCAGTGCCAGGGGTATCGTCACTTTCTTCATCTGTGTCTGGCACATAGTCACCCTCTGCACTCTCTGAGGCAGTGTTGGTTGCCTCTGAGTCGGCTGCTAATATATTATATGCCTCCTCGGCACTAAACCTTCTAAGCATGGTGAAAGCTTAAAATTAACTCTAACTAAATAATGTTTTTTTTTGGGGGGGGTGGGGAGGTTAAACTTTTTTTATACTTTTTTTGTTTTCTGAACTTTTTTAATACTTGTTTTCACTTTTTACTCTTAAAAACTTTCTAAAACTTCTAAAAACTTAAATAAAAAAAAATGAAACCCCTGTGGTTAAAAACAGAAATCAGATCACCGCTAAACATAGTGCTTACACCTCGCAAAGCAGAAATGCTTTGACTTAAAACAAACTACTTTTTTTTCCCTTTTTTCTTTTTTCCCTTTTTTTTATACTTTTATAAACTTTTAATAACTTTCTAAAACTTTTCAGCTTCCTAGCTACACTAATGCTAGATTCCCCAATTCCCCCCCTAGCTTCAATCCACCCCAGCTAACTAATTAACGGAAAATAATAGTAAAAAATAAATATATATATATATATATATATATATATATATATATATATTTAACCCCTGAGGGTTAAAAAAAGTGCTGTGATCAGTATTGTGATCACTGCTGTCAGTGATCAAAGGGTTAAACCCTTGTTAAATTTAAGAGTAGTAAGGTATTTTTTTTATTTTTTACTTTTAAACACTTTGTGTCGTCAGGGACACAAAATTTCAAACGATCCCTCTCTCTCCACTTCTAATCACACACAGAGGTGGAGGGAGGAGGATCAGAAGTTGGGACAGCGCTATTGGCTGTTGCTGGGCTTCCTCAAACGCCGAGGCACCCAGCAATTGTTACCATAGGTTTTCCTTGCCGTTTCCTATAGCACTTTAAAAATAGACTTTTGTTGTGTTTGACCACAAATGTACAAAATTAAGAAAATATTTCTTGCGCCAAAGTCAGTCCACCAGGTCTTTCTGTCAGTTTCATTAATTATTTACCATCTCACAGTTACTAGAGGGAGTATCTGCCTCACTCAGGAAAATCTGTACAGAGTTACAAAGTAATCCAATGCTATATTTCTTTTCATGGGGATTAAATTTAGAGGTACCTGATTTCAGAGACTGTATGCCGTGAAATTTGCTTTGAATGGTTTTCACACCTACTGTAACAGTGCAGAAACAGTGTGGGGAGGGGGGGGGGTTGTGGTTATTTTTGCACAGATTAATATTATTACCATGGAAACAAAGCCATTGCAGTATGATCTAAGCAGTAGGTTATGGTAATTTGTTTATAGGCCCCTCTGTGAAAGCAACACATAAATAGCAAAGTTATCTTTAATCTGTATTGCTTGTGTCTTTGTTTTAGAAAGCAGAGTGGATGACCACTACTTGTAATCATGCCCTATATGCAATCTGTGATGTCTTCACGCAGTACTTCGAGGTACTCAGTGACGTCTTATTGGATGATATATTTTCACAGCTCTATTGGTGTGTACAGCAAGGTAAGCTATGGCAAATTGTCAATTCTATGTGCAGGAGTAACCGAGTGCTATAAATATAGCATTCATAACACAAACTGCAGGATACTGGAATTCTGTTAAGCCTCAATTAAAAATGAACTGTCACTTGCCAGGACTTTTAATATTATGATGACTTATTCTCTATATTTAGCAAATATGCATTTGTGAGGTGTGAAAATGGTATTCAATTAAGAAATCAACACCTCTTTATACAGCATCTGGGTGCCCCATCTTGGCTCCCTGTAAATGATCGTTATAAGCTCTTCTATGGACCTGGCAGTCGGCACAGAGAAATGGGAGAAATATAGCAATGTTTCTATTTCTCTTCTTCATTTGTAATCTGTGTCCTGTCTTTGCCCACACTGAACTGAAATTATGATATCAGTTGTTAAATATTTATTCTAAATGTAAAATGTAGCTGAGCATCACATGAATGAGATTAACACAAGATATAGGCGATTTTTAATGTTCTACTAGATGATGTAATTTACAGAGTACTGGCAATGGATTGGTAAATCCGTGTAAGTGGGTCCATACAATGTATCTACTAGACTTTTACACTGTAGAAAAATTTGATTTGGACGCATTAACCCATCCAGAAAAACAATTTAGTTTGGGTAGTTTGATAGTCGATACTTGTGGCATTTCAGCTTGTCTGAAAATCGTCCATGCAAAGCCTCTCCATTGCACGAATTGTTTGTTTGGTTAAAAATCCATATGGCATCTCAGGGTTAGGGAGCATTGCATCGGACAACCCAACGGTCAGCCTAAATTTAGACAAATAATTTTGTCTGAAAACAAATGTACAAGTCTAGTATCTACTATGTATCTGCAAGCAAAAAAGACTATGCTGGTCTCTCAATATCTCATAGTTGACACCGAAAGAGAATAATGGTTGCTGATACAGAGGAACTGTCAGTTCTGAACTAATGGCTCATTCTAATAGCTAATTAAACATTAACAACGAATTTTCTTTTATTTATATTAATAAGCTACATGTATTTATTTTTTGTATTGCTATTTATATTTACTCAAATGCAAGGCTGTTTTGGCAAGGCATGGCATTCAATGTTCCTCAGTTTAAGACTGCAGATAAGTACGTAGGGAATTATGGAAAAATTAACCTATGCTCCACATGCATGTGTGCACTGTGAAATTCAGTAAGGAGGAGTCAGCGATATCCATCCCTTACACGGGGTGCCTCCTTGGTGGAAGGCCATTCATGCGGAACAAGTGTGCAGGATTTACTGTCTCTGCTTAAGAAGGCCTCACCAGTCACTCAGAAGGTCTGCAGAAATAGAGTGCTTTTCACCCAGTCCATGTTTCTAGAGTCATTTTTTGCTTTACGTAAAAGATAAACAGACCTTAAAGTGACCGCTTCTCTTACGAGGAAAAATATGGTGCACTCTATATCGTGACGCACATTCATTTTTCACATTTAAGTGAACTGGTATAATTCTCTAAGTCAGATATGCTTTATGTTCAATTTCTTTGGCCTTAAAATTTGAAATTCACTTTGAATTCACTCTCAATTCTCAATTTAGTGAAAAACCCTGTGTGTTTCCCCAGTACAGTTACTGAACTGATAAAATAAAATCCACTGTGTATTTCTCTTTGCAGACAATGAACAGCTTGCTCGTTCTGGTACCAATTGCTTAGAAAATGTTGTTATACTTAATGGAGAAAAGTTTACCTTGGAAATCTGGGATAAAACTGGCAACTGTATGCTGGATATCTTCAAAACCACAATCCCTCATGCGTACGTAAATCCTGTGTTTCTGAAAAGCTACGTGTACATGCCTGCTTAGAAAGCCATTCTGATGCCTTATATTCATTGTACTGCAATAACAATAAGTGGTGATAATGCATTCGGTAAAACGGTCCTATACAGCACTGCTCTGCAATGGCTGTGCCGAAGCACCCCAAAGCCTGTGAGCCGCATAGTGGTAGAAGTACCGCTGGTGCAGATAGTTTTGCTGCACCAGGGCGCACAGGCTTTAAGGGCCCATCAGGTAGCCTATACACTTATGGCAAAGCCGATATGCAGGCTGATTTGATCAGCAGCTCGATTCGGGTGCTTCCTCCCTTTATCAGCGCGACTGGTCCCCTTTAACTCCTTAAGGAGCAAACTTCTGGAATAAAAGGGAATCATAACATGTCATGTGTCCTTAAGTGGTTAATGTCTGCACCTAGTGCTGGGAGGAAGTGATTTCCTTTCACTTCCTCCCAGCTTACAGACCGAGCATAGGATGAAGGAGGCACAGAGAGGGGACGAGGGACAGCATCTGCAGACAGTTCCAGACTCACATCATCCTTATCAAGCCACCTATCTGCACCCAAAAGGTATAGAAGCAGGGGGGTGACTAAAAATATGTAAATTGCAACTTGTGTGTGTCAATTTGTGTGC
Source organism: Pelobates cultripes (assembly GCA_933207985.1). Lineage (NCBI taxonomy): Eukaryota > Metazoa > Chordata > Amphibia > Anura > Pelobatidae > Pelobates > Pelobates cultripes. The sequence continues at coordinate 269,643,206 of OW240915.1, read as the reverse complement.
TAATCTGTCTTTTCGTGTGTAGTGGACATATGTCCAGCATTTAAATTCAAACATCAACACTACATACAAACACACACTTCCATTCAAACACTAACACTACATCCCTGCAATCAAATGCCAACATTACATGCAAACACACTGCTACAATCAAACACCAAAACTACATACAAACACACCCTTGTATTAAAACACCAAGTATACAAACACACCCTTACAGTAAAACACCAATACTACACACAAATCCCCCTCCTAATGTAAACAACACCTCACTCAAACACACATGACAAACTTACTGTGGTATTTTTTGATGGGCACCTGGCTTGACGTTTGTTTAATGGGCAAACGGACTGTGGCATTTTCTTAATGGGAAAACTGATTGTGGCATGCTCTTTGGGGCAGAGTAATACTGTTCTGTGTATTCACTTTATCACTTCTATATTTTAATATATTTTTGCGTGTGGTGTGCCACGGAATTCTGGAAAGAAATATGTGAGCAGGTGTAGATAACAGCAGTAGATATTTGCAGGTTTAATTGAATGCATTCTTGTTAAAATGCGTCGGCAAATATTTAAGCTTGTTTGAGTATTATTTCCAGGCATTTCTGGAAGGGAAAATAGCAGGCGAGGGTTGTTTCCAAATGATATGCCAAAGCTAGCAAGTGGGCAGCTTGCAGGCACAAAAACATACACTATGGTAGAAAGCATACATTCTTTGTGTTTATCCCCCACATCACTAATGTAAACAACAGTTAATATAACCACGTAGATCAACTGAGGGGCTTACTTCTCTTTTTCTACAATAGGGACAATATTTTTAAACTTGTTGATTATTGTGATATACTCCAATGGCCTGGTTATCACAAACTCATATGCAGTAACATTTTACTAAGCATTGTGTCTGGGCCAATGTGAGCAGAAGCCTCTGGTAGAGTTTGTAGGTGTATGGACATGCAGAAGTCAGTCTCTCTGTCTCTCTCACACAGGTTATTGACATGGAAAGCTGCTGGAGATATTGATTCAAGCTCACAGTCTGAAAAGCTACTGGTATGTATTCAGCCGTGTGGGAGAAGCAGTATTGTATTGCAATGGCTCGATTTGCGGTTTGGGTTTGCTTTTTTTATGAGCTGGTTTTATCGGCCTTTTTGGAGTAATGGAATCATTTGATTCTGCTGGGAAGGATCTTGTCACGCTGGTGTGACTTAGCTTTCATGTAAATGCATTGAATCACTTGCAGACATTCAATATCTGCTAAGCAGCAGTCGGCACACCGTTTTATTAACAAGCCTTTCCTCCTCATCCCCTCCATCGCATGTGATCATAGCCATGTCTGGCATCAGAAAACTCACTCATTCATGGCATCAGCACTGGGCCATGTGGCACAAATATACAATTTAATCTGATTAGTTCGCTCGATTATGAAATAAACAATTTGTTTTGCCAGAAAAGCTTAGGTGTGAAAAAAAATGCCTTTAGGATGCAAGTATTTCAAGATTTTACAGTCTCAAGTACCAATAAAGTGCAGGCCTCTTTCATAAATATATACATTTTGAAACTTGGGCGTGTGATAACTGTAAATCGGTAGGTGTTTGTGCAGTGTATGTTAAAGGCTAGTTGAATATCATGACAAATAGAGGGGCAAAGGTTTAAAAATAATATCTGGAAGTATTACTTTACTGAGAGGGTAGTGGATACATGGAATAGCCTTCCAAATGAAGTGAAGTAGAGGTTAACACAGTAAAGGGGTTTAAGCATGCGTGGGATAGGCATAAGGCATTCCTAGCTATAAGATAAGGCCAGGGACTAATGAAAGTATTTAGACAATTGGGCAGACTAGATGGGCCGAATGGTTCTTATCTGCCGTCACATTCTATGTTTCTATGTTTCTAAGTACTGGAGACTGTTTCTTCAGAAGGATATTGATACTTTGGAAAGAGTTCAGAGAAGGGCTACTAAACTGGTTCATAAATTGCAGGATAAAACTTACCAGGAAAGGTTAAAGGATCTTAACATGTATAGCTTGGAGGAAAGATGAAACAGGGGGGGGGATATGATAGAAACATTTAAATACATAAAGGGAATCTACACAGTAAAGGAGGAGACTATATTTAAAAGAAGAAAAATTACCACAACAAGAGGACATAGTCTTAAATTAGAGGGACAAAGGTTTAAAAATAATATCAGGAAGTATTACTTTACCGAGAGGGTAGTGGATGCATGGAATAGCCTTCCAGCTGAAGTGGTAGAGGTTAACACAGTAAAGGAGTTTAAGCATGCATGGGATAGGCATAAGGCTATCCTAACTATAAGATAAGGCAAAGGACTAATAAAAGTATTTTGAAATATTGGGCAGACTAGATGGGCCGAATGGTTCTTATCTGCCGTCACATTATAGGTTTCTAAATGTAGCTCACAAAGATCTGGGAAACTTCAAGGTTAGCCATTATTTGCTATAAGATATGGATACCTTATTAATGTATGGCTCACATACACCTTTGATCTACTTTGTGCCAAGTAAAGCTTTTGTGTGCAGGTGAACACGTTGCGCAATGTTCATTTTTACTATTTACCATTTGAATACGATTAGTATTATTAATGCGTTACAGGATTCATTGTCCCAGAAATCGGTGGATATCCATGATTCTGCCCAGCCACGAGCAGCAGATGGTAGACGTAATACTCAATCTGTGGTACCAGTGGTCGCCTATGAGGAAATGTACCCAGCAAGGCCTGGAGCAAGTAAGTTGGGGTAGCATTTGGGCACACTTGATGAAGGGATATCTGGAAATATCTGATTTGTCCTTTAGTTCTAACAAAAAGTACATAGACACATAAAGCAAACTTGTCTAATTTCAGAGGGAAAGCGGTGTAAGAATTTTTCACTGAATCCACTTATCGTCTCTTTAGTCACATGGATGACTAGTTCATATTCATGATTATATATAATTAATCTATAAAGAAATACATCGGTTAATACCGCACTCACATGCATAAAAATATGCATCAGAAAAAAGGAATCAATTTGTAAGTCTGCAAAAATTAATTTATTGTACACTAGATATACCAAATTCATATAAATAGAAAAAGGAAGAATAAAATACCACTATTGCCAAATATACATGATACATGTAACAAAATATAATAATATGTACATCCCAAAATATTTACAACTATATACAGTCCACGGACACCATATGAATGAAGCTGAAAGTTCATAAATATTCAAGTGGATCCACCAGTAATTGATATTCTGTTGTAAAAAAATGTAGAAATAAAAAAACACAAAAAAGCCTAAAAAATTAAAAAAGTTTAAAAAAGGAAGAAAATGAAAAACTGAAAAGTTCAAAAGACTGCAAAATTGCACTGATTATATGATGAAAATGGTTGGATCTCACCACAGGTTATACATGCTGTAGATATGGACCGTGGAATGTAATCTGTTCACTTGTAGGCAGATGTCCAATCGACTGTTTAAAGAGACAGGTTCAAAAAGTAACCCTTTGTCAAATGAAACAGTAATTAGAAGCTATCCTCATTTGATCCGGTCTCCTATCTCACGTGTCTCGTGTGTGGCTGGGCTGCGCGCTAGGGACAGAAATGCCCCTTCGAATTATAATTAATATATATATGGTGCTGGTGGAACCAACCACAAGTGTTTAGATTAAACATGTTATACTTATGTAGAGCTCCTCTCACATCTTCCCCAACGGAAGGAGCTACTGCGTTCAGTCACCCTCTCCCCTAATGATGCAATTTAACCACTTACCAGTAAAGGTCGAAAGGGTCAATAAAATAAAGTGTTAACTTTTTATTCATCCATTTTGTAGACGTTAAATTGTATTGTCTTTGAAGTGGCATCTGTTTATGTTGGTCATAGCCAGTGCAATTCTAGTTAGGGCCAATACCAATATCCTAAATGCCAACTCTTCTGTCTAAGAATATATTTATTGCATCACTACAGCTAATTTGCTTTTATAGTTTAATTTATCTTCCATAACATTTCCAAAGACGAGAAGCTCTAGCCATTTTCCCTTTTGCCAATACCTTTCATGTATTTTACTTTTTTCTAGAAGTTCCCGATCAGAAGCTGTTTGCAGCCTTGTTGATTAAGTGCGTGGTGCAGTTGGAACTTATACAAACTATCGACAACATCGTCTTCTTTCCAGCAACCAGTAAAAAAGAAGATGCTGAGAATCTCGCAGCCGCGCAGGTTAGCGTGCGAGAAACGTTTTACATTTTCCCTTATCTAAAGATGCTGCAAATATAAATATTCTAAGATTGAGCAAATCTTTGGGATATCAAGAGAATGAATAACCAAAAAAATAGTCATTGAACTGTTTGCCCATAGAATGGGAAGGGAAAGGTATCTGGCTAATACCAGTGAGTTTCCTTTTGAAACAAACATCACTAGGGTTGTTCACTAGACTGGATTTGCTGTGATTTGAAAGGGATTTTCAGGTTCTGGGCCAAAATAGCCCAAATGGAAAATGTCTCCAACTTAGCACTTTAGCTCTGATATTTAATAATTTATTCAATATCCCTGCTAATATATCTAATCACTAAAAATAACACCATTAAATATGTGAATCAAAATGTCTAGTGGGATCCCTTCAACGGAAACAAATCCATTGATCTCAGAAAAAATCAATCCTACTTTACATCAAGGTACACAGTTTGTTTGACTCTAGTTAAAAGTGAACTGGGATTAACAGATGGTGGGTTAGAACAGGTGTATAAAGAAAGGATCTCATTTTTGACTTGGATAAATAAATACACCGGTATATCTGCTGACCTCAGTTTTGTAGAAAAATGGTCTGTGACAGTTTCTCTGTATGTTGGGGTGTGTAGCGTAACAGAGGAAAATATAAAGTTCACCTCCACATTACCAGGGTAACGTTAGTAACTCATAATGCTCTGGGTGTGTACATGCACCTTCGCGTATCTGCTAAAAAAGCTTGAGCTATCATTGTGCTTGACTTAAAAGTAAAAATGTATAAATATTATTCTCTGCCTGTGCTAGAACAGCTTGATATGCAATGTTAATTAAAACATAAAAAACTGTGAATTAAAAAAAATACTAATGGCACAATCCAGCGCTAATTTCTAGTCAGTGGGTTGTGAGTTATCCCTTACAGCATCAGCACCATCCAGGAACAGATGGAATGTCTGTCTCTCTAAGTATATATGTTTCCTGTCTTGTTCTGTGTGTTCATTTCTCGATACTGCCAGCATGTTGTTCAGATCAGAGTCTTTGTATTTCAGAGAGATGCAGTTCATCTGGATGTTCATGTCGACACCCAGGATCAAGGAATGTATCGCTATCTCACGTCCCAACAACTCTTTAAGCTCTTGGACTGTCTGCTAGAATCTCATAGATTTGCAAAGGCATTTAATTCCAATAATGAACAAAGAACAGCTCTCTGGAAGGCAGGTAAGCGCCAGTTAGGGTCTGTTACATCATTCTAGCAAGGTTTCCTGCAGGTATGTCTGTGTGATAATGTCATGTAAAGATGCTATTATTATTATTATGAGAGTTAATTTACCATAAACTGTGTGTATGAGAGAAGTGAATGGTTGAAGTGACCTCATCTTGTGATCGTGAGAGTGACTAGCTGGGTTGCTAAGAGACAGCCTAATCACCCAAGTGTTGAAATTGAAAACATGTTAATGAAACTGTGAAGGTAATGTAAAGATTACTCAGTTCACTCTGGATTTAAAAACAAACATCAGGAGCTGAATAAGACAAAAAAAATATAGGATAGACTCTATTATAAATAACAAATCTCCAGAACAGCCCGTCAGTGGGTGGATAAATGAGTTCTAGACTATAGAACACTGGTTCTTAACTGCTGTGACTGTGCACCTGTAGAAACCAGCTGTTTGAAGAACACTAACAAAGTAACCATCCTTTTCAGGTTTCAAGGGTAAGTCTAAACCCAACCTCCTGAAACAAGAGACAAGCAGCCTGGCATGTGGTCTGCGGATTCTCTTTCGGATGTACATGGATGAAAGCAGGAGAGATGCATGGGATGAAGTTCAGCAGCGACTACTAAAGTGCGTAAAAACCATATCACAGCTGGCTTGAAAGTTAATATTCAGATGTACCTGTTCTTTAAAAATAACAGAGCCTATAGAAAATGTAATTACAATGAGAGCTATTCATTGATCAATATTATAACATCTCCTTAATGATGATATATTAATTGTTTAGTATTAGAGCTGTTGGCTCATGACGAGTTCGCTTTAAACTAAAAGTAATACTGATGGATGTGAAGAGTTTTCACGGTAATGGTATAAATTGCAGATAAGATAACGGCACTGACTTCTGTGCTTGATTGTTGTGACCTAGCAAAACGGACTATTTCATCCAGACTTTGAGCATTAACTTTTACTGCCACAAATACAGTACATTGGATTTTCAGATCCCAAAGTCCTACATATCATATAAATTCTGGGATGGCCTGAGTGATTTAAGCCTGATCCTGTTTTCAGTAAAAGACCGATTTAGATCCTTGGAACCACCTGCAAGTATGAGATTACCAGAGCAATATCTACAATGTGTTAGAAAATTGGTTTTAGTAAATGTATTTATTTTAAGCAAAGGAGCTCCTCTACATGTGCCACTATTTCTTCCCACCACAGACTGTTAACATCCCTTTCTGTTTACAGTGTCTGTAGCGAGGCTCTAAGCTACTTTTTAACTCTGACGTCTGAAAGTCACAGAGAAGCATGGACTAATTTACTACTGCTATTCCTAACCAAGGTCCTAAAGATTAGCGATGAACGGGTAAGTCTGCCAGATACTTGCCTGCTTTATGTTTGGATTTAAAACCATACTACAGACTGTAGTGAAATTAAAGCACCACTCTGGGCACCATAACAACTTCATTGCAATGAAGCTACTGTGGTGCCAGCAGATCCTGGGTGGTGTCTTATCTTAAGGAGTTAAACTTTTCACTAATGCTTTAACCCCAAATATTCGAAGACCGTACTTGTTCATTCTGCCCAGTGACTTACTTTAAGGTCCAATGTTTCAATCGGGAAGCCTCAAACTGGGCATTGCTGATCATTAGCTCAGCATTCATAAAGCCGAGTGGGAAAGCTAATTATGCTGTCCAGCGTGGTTCTTTAATTAACATTTACCTGACCATGTGATGTTTTACTGAATTCAATAGTTCATTAAAGGAATGCTTTAAGCACTCTAATCGCAATAGCGCACTGTAGTAAGTCAAACGTTGCTAAATAACTTGACTATTTACATTGAAGGGGTACCAGGGCACTCCTGGTACCATAACCACTACTACACTGTGTACAGCTTGGAGTGTTCCTTTAAAGGAGTACTCCCTGGTCATGAACCATGGAACTTGCATGGTCAAACCATTGGTACAAATGTGTTTTATTTATTTATTTTTCTTATCCATCATCTGTATCCCAAACTGACAAATGTTTATTTGCTTGGTTAGGTATAAACTATGTTCCCAATGGAGGAAAATAATATTCAGTTGTTTTATATAGGAATTTCTGTGTGACAGTGTAAGAAAACTAGTTTCCCATAGCATATACTGAGGAGCTTGCTTGGAAAATGTCTAGAGAACTTTTTAATCAAATAGTTTAATTGAGCACAAACAAGTTCAGACGATACAGTTAGTGAAATGGGCTGCTGGTGGCCTGTCCAAGAAGAATTCATCATTGGGTGATATCTGTAAATCTTTATAAGAGACAAATAAAACTGTTACCGATGCTCCCACATTCCTTGGGGTTTTCTTTTAGTAGGTTACGTATGTGTTAACCCATTCCTTGCTTTATCTTTGCAGTTTAAAGCCCATGCCTCATTCTACTATCCCCTGCTCTGTGAAATTATCCAGTTTGACCTCATCCCAGAGCTGCGTGCTATCCTGAGAAGATTTTTCCATCGGATTGGGCTTGTTTTTAAAATTTCTATTCCTCAAGAGCCTGAACAGGATGCACAAGAGCAAGCCTCACAAGTAATGGGATATCATTCTGCCGAGAAATCGGCCTATCAAGACCACCTTTGAATAAAGATTTTCTTTTTTTTTAACGGTACAGCTGCTCTCGGCAACTCTTTCACTTCGTAACACTCCAGACTGTCTATGTGGTAGATGCTGTTTGGAGCAGGATCATTTATTGTACAGATGTGGACATTCTTTCCAAAGTGGGCACTACATCCTTCCTGCTCTACAGTACAGCAAAGGACTTCTCTCACACATTCATGCGGAAAACACACTGTAACATTCAAGCTCTGAATAATGTTTTAAATTTGAAACGATTAACTGCCGAGGTGGTTATAAGGAGTTTTGGTAATCTTCTTGCACTCTGTTTATCTGAGAATTTTAAAACATCTTTAGGAAAGATAAGCAAAAATGTATAGGTGTGCAGGTCTGTAATATAGAAAGAAAAAATAAACTTGACAAATATGAAAAGTATAAAACACTATTTACCGATCTTCCTGCAAAATTTTATTTGATTTTCACATTTTCTCACCGGTTTATTGCAAATCCCATTCTTTTATTGTTTATGGAATGCACTAGGTTTTTTGAGATTTAAGAAATATTTTTTTAGTTTTCTGTAATACTTTGACTCTTTTAGCCCTAATGTTACTGCTGCTGATCTTTTACAAAGCAGAGGATGAAAATATTGCATTTGAATGAATGATCTGTAAAATAATTTTAGGGCTTTGAATAAATTAAGAGCAATTAATGAAAAAGCGTCATTCAATGGCCTGGAACTTGAATCAATGTAAAACAAGTCTAGGTTTTTGTCTGCTGTTGAAATTCTGTTCTTTTGTTTGATGTAGATTTCACTCTGTACAGAAATTAATGTTAAATATATTAAAATAACAAATTGGCTTGGTTTGGCCTGGGGAAGCATTGAGTTTTTGGGAAAATCACTACTGTGAATTGTGATTTAAATGGTAACAAAATAAGAAACAAATGCAAGTGTTAAGCATTCCTTATTACAGCGGATGTAGAATTACTGGGCGAAATGTATATGGTACAGATCTGTAAAGTTTTCTATGTAAAATTCTGTACAACTCTCTGTACTATATTGGATCTCAGCTGGCATATTCTAATCAGGTTATAGGTCAATAAAGTTTTTGAATTCTTTAATCCTTGCAAACATAGCTGGAATTGTGTTCTGTTTTCTTATGTAATGTTGTGATGCACAATAACTTGTTGGCTTGTATTAGAGCCAACATATTCTGGAGTGCTTTACAATTTTAAGGAGGGGGTGTAGGAGAAAACACCTAATGGTTTGCTTGTTAACCCCTTAATGCCACTACGGTGTTCTCTGCCATTGTGCTGCACCTAAACGTCGTCACGGCAGTGTAGAATGCCGTAATGGTTTGATGGCCCCTGCGGCCAGTGTACTTATCTACCCCAGCAATTGGCAGCCCCCTGCAGAAACATATTTCTATCAAATAACTAGAATTTAATGATATATATATATATATAGATACACTGCTCAAAAAAATAAAGGGAACACTTAAACAACACACTGTACCTCCAAGTCAATCACACTTCTGTGAAATCAAACTGTCCACTTAGGAAGCAACACTGAGTGACAATCAATTTCACATGCTGTTGTGCAAATGGGATAGACATCAGGTGAAAATGATAGGCAATTAGCAAGACATCCCCAATAAAGGAGTGGTTCTGCAGGTGGTGACCACAGACCACTTCTCTGTTCGTATGCTTCCTGGCTGATGTTTTGGTCACTTTTGAATGCTGGCGGTGTTTTCACTCTAGTGGTAGCATGAGACGGAGTCTATAATCCACACAAGTGACTCAGGTTGTGCAGCTCATCCAGGATGGCACATCAATGCGAGCTGTGGCAAGAAGGTTTGCTGTGTCTGTCAGCATAGTGTCCATAGCATGGAGGCAGGCCAGTACATCAGGAGACATGGAGGAGACCGTAGGACCCAGCAGCAGGACCGCTACCTCCGCCTTTGTGCAAGGAGGAACAGGAGGAGCACTGACAGAGCCCTGCAAAATGACCTCCAGCAGGCCACAAATGTGCATGTGTCTGCTCAAACGGTCAGAAACAGACTCCATGAGGCTGGTATGAGGGCCCGACGTCCACAGGTGGGGGTTGTGCTTACAGCCCAACACCGTGCAGGACATTTGGCATTTGCCAGAGAACACCAAGATTGGCAAATTCGACACTGGCGTTGTGTGCTCTTCACAGATGAAAGCAGGTTCACACTGAGCACATGTGACAGAAGTGATAGTCTTGAGACGCCATGGAGAATGTTCTGCTGCCTGCAACATCCTCCAGCATGACCGGTTTGGCAGTGGGTCAGTAATGGTGTGGGGTGGCATTTCTTTGGGGGGGCCGCACAGCCCTCCATGTCGCCAGAGGTAGCCTGACTCCCATTAGGTACCGAGATGAGATCCTCAGACCCCTTGTGAGACCATATGCTGGTGCAGTTGGCCCTGGGTTCCTCCTAATGCAAGACAATGCTAGACCTCATGTGGCTGGAGTGTGTCAGCAGTTCCTGCAAGACAAAGGCATTGATGCTATGGACTGGCCAACCCGTTCCCCAGACCTGAATCCAATTGAGCACGTCTGGGACATCATGTCTCGCTCCATCCACCAACGCCACGTTGCACCACAGACTGTCCAGCAGATGCTTTAGTCCAGGTCTGGGAGGAGATCCCTCAGGAGACCATCAGCTACCTCATCAGGAGCATACACAGGCGTTGTAGAGAGGTCATACAGGCACGTGGAGGCCACACACTCTACTGAGCCTCATTTTGACTTGTTTTAAGGACATTACATCAAAGTTGGATCAGCCTGTAGTGTGTTTTTCCACTTTAATTTTGAGTGTGACTCCAAATCCAGACCTCCATGGGTTGAAAAATTTGATTTCCATTTTTAAATTTGTGTGATTTTGTTGTCAGCACATTCAACTATGTAAAGAACAAAGTATTTAAGAAGAATAATTCATTCAGATCTAGGATGTTATTTTTGTGTTCCCTTTATTTTTTTGAGCAGTATATATATATGTGTATATATATATATATATATATAATTGCATTCATAGTGTATTTTGATTTTTATTTTACTTGTTTATTTATGTAATATGATTACATAAGTATGTGATTTTATTAATTTGACGGACCTACCTGGCAACCCAAGCAGAAAATCCAGAAAATATCACTGGCAAACCCTATAACTTTCCAAAACACCCTAAAAGTTGTACTTTGGAAAGACTTCGCTGAACTCAAATATGAGTGTTTCTAAAACGTATCCTGACAATATCATCAGTGAAAGTGCAGTTTGTGTGTGAAAAATGAAAGGAAAAAAAAAAAACAATATGAACACTAACATTGGCCAAGGTTTGTGACTAAGAGTGGGTGCACTTAATATGAAAGAAGTGAATTATGGTTGAACACACATCTAGCTCAAATTATTGGTTTTGTTATGATCAGAAATTGTACAACTGCCTCTGTCCTGAAGGGGTTATTCAGAATCAAGAGGTAATTGTAGATACAGAAGGATCAGTGGCTACTAAAAAGACTGGACATATCCCATTTTGAATACCCTGGATTGTCTATTTTTTGCAAATGGTATGCAATGATGGGGGTAATTTTCATTCCTGGGCTGCCATACGGTCTGAAAGGCAATATAGGCCCAGAAAACCAATCTGGCAAATTTTAATGTGTAAAAACTGAAAAGGGGAAAGCCCTATATTTAGCCCTGTTGTTTTAGATCAACGAAAACTTTGATTATTTGTCCATCTACTCCTTTCTAAATTGATTGTGCTCATGTCTTCTGGAAGTAAATCACACCGGACACATTGCAGGTTTATGAAGAACTCCAGAGTGGCCTTATTCCAGGGGGTGCAATTCCCTTTTAAAGCAGAAATACATCATGTACAGAGTCACAGTTAACATACAGTATACATTCATCAATTGGTTAACAGTCTAACGGGTCTTGTCTAAACCCCCCCTTACAGGATGTAGTGTCGTCATTACAGAGTTCTCCCACCCATATTTCGGGTCCATCTTGGTTACACGATGGGAGGGGGGAAGTGAGTAGTAGTTACTTTAACAGTGATTCTCTATTTTGTTACACGTGGCACATAGCTTTTACTTTGCACAAAGGAAGTGGGGGAGGAGTTTAATAAAGGAAGCTGTTCTTTTAACACAGGAATTTGTTACATGAGGCTTGCTCGATGGGAAGGGGGGAGGCTAGCAGGATGGGAGGAATTTGCAGAGAAAATAGTGACTGAACACATTGTAGGGGGGGGGAAGGGAATATTTACTCTAGCAGCCAGTTTTAACATAGTGAACACAGAATAAATAGACATTAGTAAATAGCCATTTTATTTTAATTCTTCTGTCCATAACACTGTAACTTTCCAAAATCCCATTAAACCTGTTGTACTCGTGAGACATTGCTGAGCACAATATGTGTATTTTATAGCCAACAGTTACAGTTCAAATGCCCTGCAGAACAAAAAAAAAAATATTTCTCACACTGTTTTAAATGTTATTCATATGAAATAGTTTCATATATAAATATTTTATGTGAAATAAAATCTTTCTCCTAAACAATATGCCAAATAAGTGGGGTGAGAGCCAAGCAGCCTAACGGGTCAGTCGCATGGCTGATGAGCTCCGTGCACTAAAACAGCAATGGTGCATAAGGGCCCAAGATGGCCGCCAACCCGGACTACTACTCAAACTCCTCTGAGGAATTACTGCAAGAGTGCCACTGACTTGCTGCCTCCTCCATGGGACAGTTGGAAGCAGTGGAGTGTAGCCCCGACGCCTGTCACGGAGGCCTTTCTGAAGAAGCTGCTCAACGAACTTCAGTAGACTATCCAGGCAGACGTGGCATCGCTGCGTGCAGACCTCTTGGGCGCCTGGGGACAGTGGCAACGACGTTGGAAAGTCACACACAGCAAATTGGATCTCTACAGACTGAAGTTCAAGTGCTCAAGAATCAACAGGGAATATTTGAACAACACTTCACTTTGTGCAGATGGAAGATACAAGACACCGCAATAATCTCAAAGTTCGGGGAGTATCGGAGGCGATTCCAACTGCGGAGATCCCACATTTTCTGAGAAGGCTGGTGGGGGCACTACTGATACCAAAACAGGCCAAAAGCATCACATTTGATGTAGTGTTCCGGGTACCAAAGTCTAGAAGAGCACCAGAATTGGCCTCTAAGTACATAGTGGTGCGCTTCCACACTAAACAGGAGAAAGCAGTGGTGCAGGCTGCACGGAAGGGGTCTTCCCCTTACTCGTTTGAAAATGAAATTCCCAGTTAATGCATACCTCGCAGGGAATACCCTGCAATGGAGATCTCTTGAGCCTGTGGTATCTGCTACAGATGGCAGTCACCGCAGACACTGCAAGTCTAGTGTCCATGGTGACTGCCAAGATGTACAGCAGGTGGTTGCCCTATTGGATACCTTGGGCCTCCCACGGAATTCCTCATCACGGCCTAGACCACGGGGGGCCTTTGCTTCACAACACCTATGGGATCCAGCGAGAATTGTCCCAATTACACATTAGAGGGCACACTCTGATGCTTATGCCTCAGCAACAACACGAGGCATCCTTTTTACCCAAGAATGCTACCATTATTCTGTATACATGGTTTGCTGATGCATAAATTTTCATTATTTCATTTTCTCAGTATGCAAAGTATTTTGTTTGAAAGGCCTCGCTGATAGTGGAGCTAGTCCACCACTCAGACCTCAGACTAGCCTGTAGTATCAAACCTAAAGCAAGTAATACATACAGTAGTTTTGTTTACTAGTAAACTGCTCAGATTATGAAATTTTTTTAAAATGACTTTCACATACTTCATGGTAATATATGTATTTTTTCCCAACTCTTTTTATTAATGAAAGTACAAGACCATATAAAACAGCCAGAGGAGAAGTAACAGAGTCGTTACAACATAAAATATATTTGACAAACTTCTCACACAATTTCATTAAATAATAAAATTTAATTTAAAACAGTCTGTATAAAAAAAGTTACAAATAAAACATCAGTGCGTGAAGAAGGCAAACAGACGGTGACACACAACATTATAAAATGGGTATACCTTTGCTTAAGCAAGAATCAGCATGGGTGTAAAGGAAATATCTGGTAAATGTTAGCCAGGACATAAGTGGACGATGGCCCTGGAATATGGATGGTGAAATACTTTTAGAAAATGGGAGTTTCCTGAATATACAAAATGCCGAAAAAAAGCTTTAAGGAACACACTAAACAGCTAAATCCCTTTAGTTTGCTGAAATATGTTCAACTTTTTCTCCTTTGCATTTTACAGATCAACATAAATTGGCACTTTTTCTAAATTAACTTTATTACACCTCCTGGATGTGAAATCGGAAAACTGGTCCTGTTTACTTCCAGATTTTGTTAGCTCAGTGGAGCTAAACTCAAGCGGCAGGCAGTTGTCCAGACCTGCATTGCAATGGTTTCTCATTCAGCTGCAGTGGGAAGTCTGATTGGACAGCATAGAAAGCCTGCGCAGAGGAAGAGGGGGAAGGCTTAAAGGCAGCAGACAAGAGTCATGCAGCTTTTGCAAGATGTTTTTAGATAAACCCCCAAAGAGAAAAATGCATATGTTTCCATTGGAGATATATCTACTAAATAGTGATTTGTATTTTGTAAGTGGGCAGCAGAGCGTCCTTTTCAAATTGAATTTCAATTATATCAGTACTAAAATCAAACTGAAAACAGCCATGATGAAAAACTATTGATGTATATATTTTTTAAACTTGGGAGGCCATGTGCCCATAACCTCATAGCATGTTATCTTTCTTCCAACATGAAATGTTGGCATACATCTATAGTCAATTCTTAAAAACAAATTATGGTTTTCATTTAAGAGTTTAGGGCACATTTTTAGTGTTTTTTTGTCATTTGCCTACCCTCCCTTTGTCCCGTCCCCCCCACCCCCCCACCTGTGCTGCCATTTTGAGTGAACTTTGGTCAATATAAGTAGTTATCTGATCTAAAATCCTGCTCACATACCCATGCTGCTCTACAGTCACTGAGCAGTGCACAACTGCACAGCCACCAGTACTGCAGGCACAGCAGAGAGGACGAGTGAAGGCTGCTATGGACGCCTCTGTGAACATTCAGCAACTAAGCCAATTCTGACCCAAGATAAAATAGCTGCACTGGCACAGGACCAGGTTTGAGGCAAACAAATTAATTTTAATAGACATCAACAGGGATGATCTTAAAAAGAATAAAATAAATAAAAAACATGAAATGGAAAAAAAATAGAAATACAATTTTTTTTAAAAAACTTTGATTTTCCTTTAACCCCTTAAGGACACATGACATGTGTGACATGTCATGATTCCCTTTTATTCAAGAAGTTTGGTCCTTAAGGGGTTAAAGAGGGTTTTCCTTTAAATCTCAAATCTATTATTTTTCACCCCATCCTAGTAAACATGTGTTCACCTATATGTATTTTTTTTTTTTTTTGCTATATAATAATCCCAAGTGACATGAATAAAACTCCAGGTGCATGCCACGAAATGGCAGAATACTGAACATATCAGTCTGACAGAGGATTCTAGTCCTACAGTTTATTTTATTATACCTGTTTAAAGCATTTACTGGGTCAAGGGGTGCAATGGAGGCAGTTAAAAAAAATAAAAAAACACTAAAATGACCCATCTTCCCAGGATATCGCAGCACACGCATGTACAGAAAATGCCAAACTAGTCACTTCGCTAACAGAGTGAAAGGACATCATACATTTGTACCAAATAAACCAGAGCAGCTTAACATTCGAGGATAACAAAAAATATATCACTACGATAGTTGGCTTGTTGAATATGCCATTATCGCTGAAATTATAGTTCCTTTTTTTTAAACCCATATAATGCATTTCCCTGTATAAATGTTCCCACACACAATACAGTTATGGGCTGCTACTAATATGTTTATTTATTTTTTTTTAAATGGATAACCATTCATAAGTACTGTGCAAGCACTAGCAGTCCTGTTTATGTCTATGATGAATTACATACATGAATGTGTGCCCAACCCAGCTGGTTCCTGGTGTGAACTGGAGGTACGGTTTCCTTCAAGCTTTACAGAAGCGATCAGCATTTAGTTTTTCAACATCAATAAAGTTAAATCTACGCTTACGTGACCTTTTAAGATATTCTACATGATGTAAATGTATTGCCGTTTGTAGTGGCCATATTGTCCAACTCGTATCTTAACAGCTTTTAATGGTTACATTGTGAAAAGATGGTTTGAGGGTAACAGGTGAAATGAGTAAATTAGACTAAATATAAATATCTATATATCACAGCAGCAGGACATCAAACAATAGAAAAACGAGCAAATCCAGACTGACAAAACGATAACAGAATCATTTTCTAATCTGCAATGTTTCAAATCACTTGACAAAAATACTTTTTTCTACAAGTAAAATATATATATATTTTTTAAATATATATTATCCATACATTATTTTATTTAAAATATACAACTGTCAAGTACCTAAGAAGGAAAGTGCATCAGTGACTAACATTCTTTTTTCCACTATAAAGGCACCCATTGGTTCAGTCACCCGTGAGCAGTAGAAAGACCCTGCCAGTTGAAAGGTATAGCACTTTCATTGGAAGCGGTGTTGTGGTTCAGCTGGCCAGCCATAAATCTTTTGAGTGTCTCCGATGTGCCGGGACGCAGCCATGGATCTGTGGCTACTGTGTCCACTGAATTAGGTCTATCGGGTTTTGTTGAGAATAGTTTGAGAATATCCTCTGCATCCCCTAAGGCATCTGGATCATCTGAAAGACAAGAAGCAAGCCCAAACATAAGTTTTCTGGATATAAAAGTCCATATAAACAACACATGGATTGGGTTATTTGTAAAAATGTTGACAATGTGCTGGTGAAATTGCCAACAAACACATACATTTAATTATATACCTACAAGGATTGCTTACCATGTCATTAATGGGCAGATATGCTAACTGTAGCTATTTCTTACTAGGACAGTTGTATTTATACCAAAAAGCGCTTGTATTACTATCTAACATGAGTTAGCTTCCTGGTAGGCAACATGTGAAGATAAAATTAAGAAAACACAGAAACAAGATTCTCGTATTTGCCACAATAGATCCTCTTTGACTACAGATAAAGCACAGATCTTACATTGCACCGAAAACCTCTCTTATATATTCACATAGTGATATCATTTTAAACACAGTTTATGATCTCAGCGGGGTTGCTATCTTTCCCCTAAATAGGAGATGTCTGGCCTTGGCCCTCTCACAATCTGAGTTCAATGTATTTAATTATGGGCTGGCAACAACAGACACTAAAGGTTTGCATTTAAGGTGCGATCATGGAGATTCAGATCAGTAAAGATATGGAAAGACACCATAATGAATGAGTTTACTGCAGAGACCAGGAATGGTGTTACAACCACCCTTAAACCTGTGGAGAAAGAGGACCTTGCTTATTTACCTAAAACTTAATAAAGACAAAAAATGACAGTCTCTTAATGCCAGTGTTAGGAGAGAAAACTGCTGATAGCTGCATACATAGTGCATAGCAATAGTAGTGAGAAGACGCAAATAAGGGAATCTCATACCAATGGTGAAAAAATGCACCAGTAAGTTGTACTACCTGCACAATATCACCCTACGGTTCTTAAATTGACTGCTAGGAAAATGCTATGATTCTTCAGAATGCTTGTTGTCATCATCCCTAAACCTGTGTGCCACCTCTCTCACCATGGTAGGAACAATAGGTGTGCACTAACTTTAATGTAACTGCTATGAAAGAAAAGAACACCACAAAAAATCATGTATATGGGAACAGAGGGAACACAGTCTTGTTTAATGTATTCGGATGGGCTGAGCCTCCTGTGACGTGTATAGACTAAACAAGCTCTGTCACCATAGGATTATCTATGTTAATGAACATCAACATTTGATCCTGTGACACTGTTAAAGTGAACACATATAGGTTTGCAGTTTTCCAACCATTTAGCTTGACTCCGGTTATACAATTACCAGGGTTATTCACTAAAGTGAGAATTGCAGGGAATTCAGAATCCAAAATGTCACATTTAAGGCCAAAATAGCTGAACTGGAGAAATTCTCAGTCAATTAGGCTTTCAGTTCGGCTACTTTGGGCTTCCATTTAAAATTCACTGCACATCTCACTTTTAGTGTTTATTCCCTTAATAGTATTAAGTTCATATTTGGTTTTATTCCCACCCCACTGTTCTCCTGATGAGACCAGCAATCATGAAGCCCATGGAACAACGAAGTAAGGGGAGTGGGCCTTGACAGAGCCAGGAGTGGGCAGGTGCATTCAGTTAGGGGTTGGTTTAAGCTAATGGAGCTTGGGGGCGGGATCAAAGGGGGTTGAAATAACGGCCATCTTAGAGAGTGGCCATTTTAATCAGAACTTCACTTACCTGTCAGTTGTGTCAGGTCTGTGGGGTTTTTCTTTTTTCTTTTGCTGCAGGTTCATGGCTTCCCTGGATGAGATCCTGGCAGGAGTGAGAGCAGCAGTGAAGGACCGAGGGCTGGCCTGGCTGCATGAACAACTGGGGGCTGCAGTTCCCCCTCCAGCTCCAGCGGAGCGCAGGACGGCGCGAAGAGCACGGCCGCCCCAGCGCTTGAGTCCGGGCATGGCGCCCGCTCCACGGCGGCGGAGGAGCCCGTCGGCACCCAGCCAGGAGGCAAGAGGGTCGGACAGCACCGGGAAGCGGCCGGCGCCGCCGGTGCGCCGCGGTGCCGGTCAGGCGAGGACGGCCGCAAAGCGCGGGCCTGCTGGTAAACGCGCCCCATCCAAGATGGCGGCAGGCAGCACAGGAACCCCAGAGGAGGGCTCCAGCACGGCGGGAATGGCGGCCGGGAGAGCGGAGGAACACGTGGTCGGCAGCACTTCAGTGAGGCGTCCCGGTGAGTCTACTCTGGTCACTGAGGGGCAGGGGGCGGGCGGGACGCGGGATGTTCCAGCGCAGGCGGCCCCCCAGCAACCCAGGGGTGGCCTGGTCAGCGGGACCAGCTCGCGGGCGGCCTTAGGTGTGGCCGGGACGGGCGACAGTGCCAGGCATAGGGAGGAGGGGCGGCAGGAAGACGGCAGGATCGGACAGGGAGCGGCAGAGGTTCCAGCGGGCTGCCAGGGGGTGCAAGGGGCATCTGAGCCAGGCGCAGCGGCCAACAGATGGCCAGGTACAGCGGAGAAAGGGGACACACGCAGTACAGCGCGGGATAGGGAAGTCAGGAGCAGTAGCAGTGGAAGGTTGGGCCCCTCAGGCTGCTCTCACGGGGGGCACCGCAGCGGGACCAGGGAGCGGGAGGAGTACAGACGGGAGCGGCGCAGCGGTGGCGCCAGGCCCGGCAGCAGCAGGAGGTCGGCTGATCGGCAGTGGAGCAGGGACAGGAGTCCATCGCATAGCAGGCGCAGTGGTTCCAGGACCAGCTGCAGGGCGGGGAGAAGGAGGTCCGCGTCCAAGGACGGGCGGGGGCGGAGGCGGCGCAGCGCATCTGGGTCCTCGGGTGACAGTGCGCTAGGACAGCAGCGGGCCCCCAGGAGCAGGGAAGCTAGGCCGGCAAGGCGGTGCGAAGCTTGGAATTGCAGAGAAGAGCGTAGGGAGGAAGGACGGGTAGGGGCCCAGCAGTACAGACTACCCAGGTTGTCTTCTCCTTACAGGTCGCGGAGCGCTACCCCTACGGTCCTGAGGAGGGATCAGGCGGATGGGAGTCGGCGTCAACCGGATGCTCCGGAGCCTGAACGGGTGGACGGAAGGTCGGTAACCCCGGGGCCTGGCACGGCCGGGGTCTCCAACGGTGAGTCCATATCTGCACAACACTCTGGACAGTTATTGGGCTATTTAAAAACACTATTGGAGGCATGGTCAGGAAATGGGGAATCACCATTACAGTTCGGTAAGGTATGGTCCCCTGACACGGCGGTTAAGGCAATAGGGGCGGGGGTCCAACCGGCGAGCGGAGGCGAGGTAAGCGAAGCGGTAGTGGCGTCTGGTGCGGCGGATGGGGGGGCTGAGTCGGCGGTCGGGTGTGGCGACATTTCGGACGCGGCACGTCAAAACGTACACATATCTTTTGCGGGCCCCCTAGGTTGTCACCTGAAATTAGAGGTCAAAGAAAAGATTTGGAAGGGGGAGTTCATGGAAATTTTTTCTTTGCTCCCTTTGGAGGAATTCCTAGACTTGAAGGAGGAGGATAAGAAGGACGCCAAGAAGGAGGAAGAAGAAAAAAGGCGGAGGTATCGCAAGATACCGAAGACTTTTGGGAATTGGCTGAGGGCGTTCTGCATACTGGCTAGTGTGATAGGGGAAAAAAGGCCAGGGAACTGTTCGCAACTGTTCTGCTACTTGGATGGGATAGGCGATGCGTATCGGACGTATGGGGGCCTAGCGTGGTGGAAATATGATGAGCAGTTTCGGCAACGCTTGGCGGCCAACCCTACCATGCGGTGGGACCAAATGGACCTGCCGCTATGGATGAGGATTATGATGGCGCAGAAGGCTGCGCCCTTTCTCGGGGCAGCTGGGACAGCCTCAGGCGTGGCTGTGCCAGCGGGACAAAAGAAGGGCCTGTGCTGGACGTACAACGAGGGTCAATGCAAGTGGGGTACTTCATGCCGATTTAGGCACGAGTGTTCGGGCTGCGGAGGGAATCACGGCGCCAGCAGATGCTTCAAGAAAGGTAAGCTCAATGCAGGGGGTGGAACCGCAGGGGTGGCGGCCACCTCGGCTGCAACTGGGGGCGTCCCCAGTGAGGTTAGGCGCGATGTTGCCTTGGCTAAGGCAATACGCTAACCAGGAGGATGCAGCGTTCCTGTGGCGGGGTTTTAGGGAGGGCTTCGTGATCCCCTTCACGGTTAAGGAACCAGGGGCGGTTTGTGCCAATCTTAAATCGGTGCGGGAACGCCCGGAGGTAGTGCGGGAAAAGCTGGCCAAAGAGGTCCTTTTGGGGAGGATGGCGGGGCCGTTCCCGTATCCTCCTATAGCGGAGTTGCGGATATCCCCACTTGGAGTGGTCCCCAAAAAAGAGGCTGGCAAGTTTAGGTTGATTCATCATTTATCGTATCCTAAAGGGTCATCGGTGAATGATGACATCGACGCAGCACTCTGTTCAGTATCTTACACATCATTCGACAGGGCAGTCGAGTTGGTACGGAGAGCTGGGCGGGGAGCGCTGATGGCGAAGGTGGACGTGGAGGCAGCGTTTCGGCTGCTTCCCATACACCCGTCATGTCATCACCTCTTGGGGTGTTGTTTTGAAGGGGGCTTCTTTGTGGATCTGTGCTTGCCGATGGGTTGTTCCATCTCGTGCGCCTATTTCGAGAAGTTTAGCACTTTTCTGGAATGGGTAGTGCGACGGGAATCGGAGGGGGGCACGGTTGTGCATTACCTGGACGACTTCTTATGTGTCGGCCCTCGAGGCTCAGACCGGTGCAAGCAGATACTACAGGTGTTCCAATGGGTAGCGCAGACGATGGGGGTTCCTTTGGCGGAGGACAAGACCGTGGGACCCGCCACGTGTCTCAGTTTTCTGGGTTTGGAGATCGATTCGGAGATCGGGGAATGTAGATTACCACAGGACAAGTTGCACAAGCTGAAAGACTTGGTGCACACAATTGGGAGAGCACGGAAGGTGACGCTGAGGGGATTGCAGTCTCTGGTAGGGAGCCTGAACTTTGCGTGCAGGGTCATACCCATGGGGAGGGTTTTATGTAGACGATTGGCGCGGGCGACGAGCGGGATACGGATGCCGTCACACTATATCAGGGTTTCCGCGGACATGAAGGCGGACTTAGAGGTGTGGGATCGTTTTTTGAGGGACTTCAATGGCAAGGCCTTTTTTCGGGAGCAAGTGGTGTCTTCGGAAGCAGTGGGGCTGCGGACGCTTCGGGCAGCGTGGGGTTCGGGGCTTATTTTGCGGGACGGTGGTGTGCCGAGGCATGGCCCGAGGCATGGAGGGCGAGCCCATTGATCAAGAATCTGGCATTTTTGGAACTCTTCCCTGTAGTGGTTGCGGTAGCATTGTGGGGAGCTGAACTAGCAAACAAGCGAGTCGTGTTTTATTCGGACAATATGGCCGTGGTGCAGGCAATCAACAGTTTGTCGGCATCTTCGCTTCCGGTCTTATGCCTACTGCGGCGTTTGGTGCTCCTCTGCATGTCTTCCAATTTAGTATTCAGGGCTAGGCACATTCCGGGATTCTCAAATGTGGTGGCTGATGCGCTTTCTCGTTTTCAGTGGGATCGTTTTCGGGAAGCGGCTCCAGAGGCACGGGAATGCGGGCAGGCTTGCCCAGACGAGATGTGGCGACTCGGGACATCGTGCTTGGGGAATACATAAAGAAATCTTTGGCACCGAGCACGTGGTCATCTTATGCTAAGGTTTGGAAGGAATGGGAGGAAACGGTTGAGGAGGTAGGTGGGGACCTTTCGGAGGGCCATAGGCTGGATGTCTTCCTATGGTTGTTGTGCCGGTTGTTTGCAAAGGGGGCTTCGCCGGCCATGGTGGACAGGCATATGTCCGCCTTGGCTTTCTGGTTTAAATTCCATGGGTGGGAAGATTTGACAAAGCATTTCTTGGTTCGACAGGCGGTTCGGGGTTTTCGGAGGGGAAAGACGTCGACGGACGTTAGGAGACCGGTGTCTTTTGCGGTCTTACAAGGTTTGGTGGGTCCTTTTGAGGTGGTCCTTTTTTCTGGTGCGTTTGTCTGGGCGTTTTTCGGGGCGTTTCGGATCGGGGAGCTGGTTAGCGCAAACAAAGTGGGAGTTGGTGGCTTGCAGCGAGAGGATGTGGAAGTTAAGAGTGATCGCGTGCAGATTAGGTTGGGCCGATCGAAAACTGATGTTTTCGGCAAAGGCTGCTCCGTGGTGCTATTCGAGTTGCCGGGGTCAGGGTTGTGCCCGGTGGCCTGCGGATCAGGGTACCTGGGGATCCGTCCTAACGTTAGCGGTTGTTTTTTCCTGCACGCTGACGGCACGGCGCTGTCACGGTTTCAATTCATTAGGATTTTTCGTTTGGGCTTAGTGAAGCTGGGCCTGCAGCCCACGCAATTCGGGTCGCATTCGTTCCGTATCGGTGCGGCTACAGAGGCGGCACGCTTGGGTTTGGGTGACGAGCGGATCAAGAGGATCGGACGGTGGGAATCCGTGCGGTTTCGCTCGTATGTGAGGCCCGACGGGATGGTGGAGCTTTGAGGGGTTAAATGGCCGGGACTGGGGGACATTGGCTCTGCGGTGTAATTAATTTTGTCTCTTTTCAGGTTGGAATGTTTGGTTGCTGGGACACTCGTTCGTATATTGGGCACAGAAGAGGGCCGCAGTTCGGAGACAAGGAACACAACTGGGCTTTCCTCTGGAACGGGCGGTCTTATCATGGTTTGGTTTCCGAGGTTTTAGTTGGCAGAGCTTGAGTAATGTTTTATTTACAAAAGTGTCCAAGGGTCCGGTTCCGGATGTTGTAGTGGTGCACGGTGGGGGGAATGACTTAGGGCTGATTCCGCAACGGGAACTGTTATGGCGAATGAAGAGGGACATGGATCGGCTACGGGAGCTGGTCCCTGACGTGGTGGTGGTGTGGTCCGAGATGGTGCCTCGTTTTACATGGCGTCACGCCAGGGACCCTGCTGCGGTGGCACGATGCAGGGGGAAGGTTAATAGAGCTATGGCAGTATTTGTTAAGAGGATGGGGGGAATAGTGGTGAGGCATCGGGAACTGGAGGGCATGTTGCCAGGTTATTATAGGAGGGATGGAGTACACCTGTCAGAGGTGGGGTGTGACTTGCTGAACTTGGGGTTCCAGGAGGGCATAGCCCGAGCCCTGTTTCAGTGTGGTGGGGGTCGCACATGGTCTTAAGGGGTCAAGACAAGTGCTGTGGCGGAACAGGGCGTGGTTAAGTTGGAAGTTATCAAGGAATTGGAACTGTACAGGCCAGGGCCTAGGCTGAAGTAGGCCAGACGGTGTCATGGTTGGTAGGTTCTAGCTCTTCGGTGGCGACGAACCTGGGGGTGTAGGGGTGTCTGGGTACACCCCTACAGTTATCATTATGATATGGGGCCTCGTTGGTAGGCCGGATGTTTACAAGTTTATTGGTAATTGATGTTAATTATGTTAATTATTGTTCATGTGGTAGGGTCATTGTCAGGGGATTGTGCGGGGGGATAATAAATAATGTCATTTATGACAATGACCCTAATTATGTTAATTTATTCATATTAATAAAGCTGTGGACGTTATACTCCAACAGTATTAAACGTGTCCGTGTATTATTAAAGTTAAAGTTTATAGCACATGCCGAATAACGACAGTGCAAATGTCATGTTGTTCAGTGGGTGCTATGCTTATTGTAAGACACACATCCCCTGCATACCCCTGTTTGGGAACACAGATTTGCTTTCCATGATAGGTGTAAAGTTCCCAAAGCTTTATGTTGGCTTTGTGTAAAAACGTATCTGTTCTCGCTCTCCATTCTCAGATTGTCTGTCCAAAGACGATGCGATAAATCATTCCGGCTGTTTCTCTCCTCTCTACATGCACTAACAAAGATTGTCCTGCTCCCTACTTCCCCTTGCAGGCATTGCTTTGCCTTAGGCTGAATTCAAGTAGGGGAGGTGCCTAGAGAAGAGTTTTCCTGATAAAACAAATGCAGAGCACAGCCTTCTAATATCTGTGCTCATTGGCACATATTCAGCACAGACTGAACTGACTGAGAGGAGCTGGTTTCTAACCTCTGATTTTAGAAAAATCTAAGTTGCTAACAATTCTGCTACAACAATGTATATCTAAAATTTGATTCTCTATCATTTTTGATTAAGTTGCTTTTATAATGACAGATCCCCTTTAAAGGAGGAACTTCCACAGTCATTAAAGGGGAACTGACACTTCTCTGGAACTTACACCAGGGAATTAAACACAGAGAAAAAGTCACCAGGAGACTACGATTGGCCTCAGCAACACCCAATAATTTAAGTATAACCATTCACCTTACAACCACACCTTTTGGATCTCAGTAGATTATTTTTTTTTATTTGTGTAGCCCACTCCTATGTTTATGATTTTTGTTTTATAATTTCTGTTACTAATATTTCTTTATCTCTATTAACACCATATCATCTTACCCACTTGCTCTTTGTACAGATTAATAATTATATGTATATTGCCAATTACGCATAACCGTATTGCTTAACTGCTGAAATTATTGTAATTTGTCAATCTGAAAAAAAAGACTGATCTTTACATTACGTGCTATAAAGAACTGTTTTTGCTGCAAATGTAATCCATGTTTTTAATAGTTGTTTGAAATTTTACACAATGAGAAAAAAAAATGACCATTACAATTATTCACACATGACTAGGAAACAGTTGCAGTTCAGGAGGATAGTTAGCTTATTAACAAAAACACAACTCTGACATATTTCTAAGAAATGCAATAATCATGTCCTACCTAGGATTCTGGAGCTCTTCTGGAGATTACTCAGCTTTCTTAGCCGTTCCTCATTTCGGGTGCGGACTTCGTCCACGTTGAGGCTGAAGTCAGAATTTATGGATAATCGATCATCCTGGGGTAAGGGAATGGCAGGCACCACTGGGGTGTCACTCTACGGATAAAGATTCATCATTTACGGCTTGTTGGCTTATCAAATTTAAAGTACACAATATACACTACAAACATCTAGTTACTGTAGCAAATTGTAAATGCAAGTGAGTGGATGAATAAAACAATATGGAAAAAAAAATAATTATGTATATTGTTAATTAATTATAAAGTGTGATTAGAGCCTTCAGAGGTCAGTTAATGACTTGAGACATATAGTACATTTTGGCTTCAGTTTGTCAATCTAAAACGAAAATGTTTAAACCAAGCGTATGACAGATGTCTGGGATACATCAGCCTTACAACCTTGGTCTTCAATGCAACTTACAGCAAGATATACTAATCACTGTGAAATTAACACCCAGAAATGGAGACACATTGCATTTTATAGCATTTCAACGTGTATGATTGGTGTGTTAACTGGGCTCTAAGCGATTACTGGCCATTACTGGTCATTTTTAATATAATTTTTAAAAGTTATCAGAGCTTTTGTTTGCAGCAATGTTTATGGTAATTGTTCTAATATGCCTTGACGAATATTATGAATTTTCACAATCTATCCACATAAACACAGATTTAAGTGGCCATGTCACTTGTTTTCTCAAAATACAAAGTATACATATATATATGCTATATACTTCATAGTCTGGAGCCTTGTGTCTGTGCCTCCTCCTCTCTCTGGCGGACGGTACTGGATCGTAAGCTGCAGGTATATCTGCTTGAAACGGTTCTCCATTCTCTCCTTAAGAATTAAAAAATATATAGAAATATTATGTCACACCCACCTAAAATTCAAATCGACATGTTTCAGACATGAATATATTAAATGGTTATTACAATTCTAAGTATAGATAATTATCACAGACTAAATTACATGTTTGTGTGTGTGTGTGTGTGTGTGTGTGCGCCTGCCTATGTACAAGCAAGCACATACATATACATATATATATATATATAAATATATATATATATATATATATATATAAATATATATATATATATATATATATATATATCAGTATTTGTATAACACGCTTATGCAGAGTATGTACACAGATGACCTTTCTTCATTAAAAAAAAAAAAATTCAACATACAAATAATGTCACTTCAGAAGAACTGAGCTTCAGCTCATTGATCAGTCACTAAATGTTGCAACTTTTACAGAAGAAACAACGTCAAGCTTAGTAAGATTCTGACAACAGATACAACCAATCATCTCTGCTGTCTGATCCCTAATTCAGTGTTCTACCATTTGTCTATCCCACACGGCCAGTCTCTCCAGTACTTTGACCATCAGCTCTTGATGAAAGCTAAAAATGCCAAACTTGCACTTCAGCCACCTATCTCCCTACTCTTGCCTCCAAATATTTGCCGGACTACTTTTTCAGCCCAGGAATTACCCTCCTCTTTATCTCTCAGCACCTCACTCCATTGTGAGTGATTTCTCTCAAGCTAACTGACCGAAGAGATTCCTTGTTACTGCTGGAATGCAGACAACTACTTCTTGATTTTCAAATAGACCTTTTATTTCTCACATAATGCAAGCACAAAATAGCAGACACAAAAAAAAATTAAATAAAAGATGTGGATCAAATATACAAAAATGCAAATTAGGCAAAAATGTGAGGGGAAGAAAAAAAATTAGTTTCTTGCCTCGAGGGATGTTTTATCAGAAATGTTTATCTCTTTTTCTATTTTACAGCAATAATTCCATAATGTTTTTTAAATAATACCTTCACTATTTCTGATCTCTGATGTCTCCCCCAATCCCTTCAGATTTAAGAACTCACAGCGAAAATGAAAACCTTGCATCCCAAAAGTGACAAATGTCCTTGCGATTTTTCCCAGTTTAGGGATCACAATTTTTCAGGGATTGTTCTTTCATCGTCTGTACTTCTTCCAAACTAGCTTCTTGCTTTCTGTCCTCATCTTTGACTTTAAATGTGACTTAACTGACTCAAATATTTTAATGTTTGCCATTAGTACTAAGACTCTCCTTTGCATAAAAATCCCTTCTAAATACAGCTTTAACTTAATATAACAATAATAACAATAGAATAAGTGTGTGAGTGAGTGATTAATACATATTCTGAAATGTGAAAACATGGAATTAATCAGGAAATGCTAAAGAACCAAACAGCTCAGTTCTGAATGTTTTATAGATAAACCATTATTTTCAAATGACTACGGCAGCCGTAATGCACCCGGTTTGTGGAAAATAATTAGATCGGTGATTGCAATTTTCTAGTTAGAATTGTATCGACAGCCCTCTCGTTGGCTCCAAAGACTAGGCCTTGGAGACCGAGTGCGAACAAAACCCTATTATTTAACACAATGGGGCCACCTGGCGATCACCGGTAGAAAAAAACCTGTTATAGATTTTGCATCTGCTTTCTTTTTCACTCATTGTTAAACGCATTCAGTTTGCATCTGGCTATCAGATCTCTGCCTTCTGCAGAAGGGATGGACCAATGTTTAAAACTACAGAAAGAAAAAAAATTCCTTCTGTTTTCCTCAAATTGCTTGGATATTGCCAGCCCAACATGAAAAGAGACATAACGATAATGCCATACCAATATAAGAGTAACAATAGAAGTAAACCATTAGCAACAGAAAATATGTATTCTTGTTGTAATCACTAAACAAGCAAATCCACACTGCTTTCACGTGTTTTATATGTGACAACTTTTAATTATTGCCTGTGGCTCTCATTAAAGTAACCCTGCTTAATGACATTTTCTAATGTAAATCTTGATTGCTTTACATCAGCCAAATCCAGAGTAATAGAAGGGTTACTGGAGCAGGAGATCAAGGTCGGGGTTTGAAATGGTCCCAAAGCTGCCAAATGTAAATGTTCAGCTATTTTTCTTTTTATTTATTCATTATGAAAGAGACTGCTGTAGCAACAGCCACGCTCTACTCATTATGTATCAGAACTGTCTGTCTTATTCATTTATTTATAGCTTCTCTGCTAAACACTCAGCTGCCAGGATACGAGGTGGCCAGGTCTCTTTTCTGCAACATTGCAAAAGCATCCAGCACTGACCAACCATTTCTTTCTTATGATGCATTCAGTATGTAAGCATGGGTGGATTTGCTAAAGGAATACTCTAAGGTTAAATAAAATAGATTTAATTGCGATTAAGAGGCATCTACCAATCTGGTTTAACCAATCAACACATGTGCACATTCCCTGCTTGCTGTGTCAGATTGTAATGGTACTACCTGTTCCTTGTCGGAAATGTGTGCAAACTTGTGCTGAACCTTTTTCCATTTCAATAAATATTGTCAAAAATAAATAAATGATTTACATATCCATATACACACATACATACATAAGCAAACACACATACACTTGGCATTTGGGTGTTCCTTTACTTCTTTGGATTTATTCCCTTTATAAAAACACCACCATAAATGCCATCTTTAATCCAGCGCAGTGACAATATCCTCTCAACTTCGCTTTCTGGGAGAACATCAAGTAAAACCAAGTGCGTACACCCTATTAGTGTTCTGATATCAGGTATAAATTGCCACACTCTTACCTATAAAGGCACTTTCGGACTCCAAAAGGGATGTTTTCAACAGGTCATTGGAAGAGTCTTTGAACTATAAATAAATATCAAACACAGGAAGTGTATAAATAAACATACCGTGTATCACTTACCCCCTTAAATATACGAATTAAGAAAATGTCAAAAACAGGTTCTTGCTGTCTAGTGAGTTTAACCATACTGACCCAATGCTTAAGCACCAACAAGTTCAAAATATGTAAGGTTGACCATTCCTTTTTTTTTTTTTTTTTATTCTTTATTTTTGCGCCCGATAGGCAATGCAAGAACATATCAACATGAAGGCTTGCGCAGAAGCCGCAATATATTAAAGCATATTCATAGACATCACTGTTAACTTTGGCCTCCGTGGCCCGCCTCTTTACATTTTCTATATAATTTGCCTCCCATCGGGGATTTTATGTTTTTATTGGCTGTTACACTTAACTTCCCAGTGTTCATACGGTATTCATAGTGTGAGCAGTGCGCCTGTGAGGCCCGTATAGGGGCCTGTACGTTAGTGTTCTACCTTGGAGAATTGGAGTGGGTTCTGGTCCCGAAGACAGGCCTCTCAATGGGTGCTATTCTACTGACCTCTTGTTATTGGTAATGTATCATTAAGTCTGATCCTGCCTCCTGAGGGTGAGCCCTAACTCTAGCCGCGTCTGGGTGTACTTTAGACATCTTCCATCCTCCATTAGCGCGCTCACGTCTAAATGAGGGAAGTTAGTTATGTCTCCTTGGAGTGGGACAATGTCAGCCTTATAGAAGTTAAGAATTAGTAGAAAAGAAAAGAAAAAAAAGATAGAGGGTATCCTTGTAGGCCAAGGTTTCTGTACCAAGAAGTAGAGAACGTGGGAAAGATAGATTTAGAGAGAGAGGAGAAGATGAGATGAGCAAGAAGGGTAGAGAAGAGGAAGGAAGATATGAGTGTGTGGGGTGGGGGGGACGGGGGGGATGGGGGAGGAGAGGGGGGGGGGAGGCGGATGAGGTTGGGGCACTTCACTCCTGCTCTGACCCAGCAGTGTCTGGTCCCGAATTGGGCTGTCCACTTGGCCCTTCAGTCATGATCCGAGCCCGTGGGACTGTTGTCCCATGGTTCCCAAACCTTCTGGAAAGTTAGAGTTGTTCCTCTTAGTCTAGCAGTCAGGTCTTCCATAATTCTGGTTTCCTTTATTCTAGAGATCACTCCCCTAAACTCCGGCCCTTCAGGTGACAGCCACGTCGTTGCAACAGTTCTACGTGCGCTTAGGGTTATAGCCCGTACTAGTTTCTGCTCTCTTCTCGAAGGTTGACCATTCCTGACTCATCTGCCCATGCTCCCTAGCAGTTTGACAGAACTGTCCCCATATCTGCTAAATGAAGCCGTAATGTTTTGGAAACTGTGATTCTGATGTTAATGTGTGCTACAAGTGTAACACCCTCACAGTCTAACCACTGTGGGCAAGAATACATTACAATCAAATTATGTATTCTTCAGTATGTGTCCTTGAGCTCACCACCATGCAAGGACTTGTGGTATGACACAAGCATGTGAAAGAAATTTACTCAACCATGGTAAACAGAGATTTTACCAATACGCAACATGATAAGTCCAGAACACAGGTTTGAATGACACTGCTCCTAATTATACTTTGATTAGATGCTATTTTAATTACTTTGATCCACTGTGTCTCTCATTGGGCAGTTCTGAGAAAAGGTTGCAACATTATGTTGCATGGTGCTTAGAGCACACTGAGATGTTTTCTGAGATTGGTTTCTACCAACACATTGTAAAAATCCATTCCACTATAAGACAATACATCAGCATTGGCATTCAGATAACGACAGTCCTGGTATCAATGATAAAGGCATCATTACAATAATATAATAATTTACGATTTTTATAGTGCTTTTCTCCCTGTGAGACTCAAAGGAGTTTACAAGTATACAAACATAAAGACATAAAAGTTAGGAGTGTCTGAGGGTCAGCTAAGTGGACTGAATGCCTGATGGAAGATGTTTGTCTTTAGCATTTTTTTTTTAAAGTCTGTAAGGACAGTGCCTCTCTGATTGCGCATGGTAAAGAGTTCCAGAAGGTAGGGGCAGCATGACTGAATGCTCTGGAACCTGAGTCTGTCTTTATTATTGGAACTGACAGGAAGGATTTGCTGGCTGACCGAAGTGAATGGGATGGAATGAAGGGTTTTAGCACTCTCAGGTACGGTGGGCCTTGATTGTTTAAGGCTTTGAAGGTTAGAAGGCCAATTTTTAAATTTGTTCGCCATTTAACTTATTTCAGTGATGTCCCTGTACTGAAAGCAGCATACATATGCCACACTCAAGAGGGCCCTCTTTACATAGAGAACAGAGCAACAGAATGCACTTTTGTGGTTTGCAGCTTTCCCAGTAGCAAAATACAGATCAGTGAACTGGGATGTGCAATAAACAGATATCAGCTGCTATGCATAATCTACACAATACATTAAAAATACAAAGTCATTTTTTAGTCTAATCCTTTAAAGCAGAAAGGATCAGGAGGTGCAAGAAAGACAGAGGTTTAGGTAAGCTTTCCCCAGGGTGCCACCATCAAGGTGTACGTTTCACCTTATAAGAAATATCTAAAATACACAGAATTCTTACCATTCCTGTATGGCGTAAAGTGTAAGCAGGAGCAGGTTCAATATCTGTAAAATGAATCATATACAGTGTAGAGTAAAAGCAAGACACAATCCTACGCAGAATTCAAATTTTCTATGGTGAGAGAGAGGACATGGAGGAAGAGAGGAGATACTGACACTAAACACGGAACCCACTGACACTCCACTGTCCAAGCAAAGACATTTTCACATACACTGCATAAAAGAAATGATGCTGTGCCTTTTGCAGACATGAGTACATGTTAGTTTTGGCTATTAGCTCATGACATGAACTATTATGCATGGTCTTATGGAAAATAGACAGAAAAACACAATTTACTGCCACCTTAGCTGTCAATTTATTTTTGTCTTTTCCTCCTGAAAAAAGGCTTGAAGAAAATGAATTTTTTTTAAAAAAAATTGGGGTTTTGAAATAATACTCTTAAATGTTTTGTCCAAATAGATATACGCATTACGTTTTTTTGAAAAGATTAATTAAACAAAAACATAAATCAGAGACTGCCCATGTCCCGTCTCGGAGAGAGATTCTGGATATAGTGTGATTTACAGAGTAAAGGGTGAATCACTGTATCAGAGGGTAAACGTAGTCACATCTTACCATCTACCACCCATGTTCTTCTCTTCATTCTATTGAGATTCTTCTGCTGCTGTCTTAACAATGCTTGTTGCTGTATTTCTAATGTTTGATCATCTTTAGGTGGATCTGGATACATGTATCTCACACCTTCTCGGGTGTCTGTGTCTGTTCAAGTTGTTTACAAAGTAAATTAAAAGGAATAGACCAGGCGTATGAAAGTTAATTACAGTTTTACTAAAAAAAATCAAAAAAAAAGTTGTGGAGTCATAAAAGTAGAAAACATAATATATCTAAAGTAGAAACTTTACCATAGCTTGTCAAGTTGAGGCTTCCATGCAGAAATAATTATTTAAGAAAAACACTTTTTGACTAATTTTAAATTTCTTTGAAACTGCAATGCAATGA
The DNA here is from genome assembly GCA_933207985.1 of Pelobates cultripes. Taxonomy (NCBI): domain Eukaryota; kingdom Metazoa; phylum Chordata; class Amphibia; order Anura; family Pelobatidae; genus Pelobates; species Pelobates cultripes. The sequence goes on along the minus strand of OW240915.1, from coordinate 269,610,409 downwards.
GACATAAGACGAAATGTACGGAGTATGAACGGCAGCCAAATAAAAAAAGCCTCATATGACATGATTAGTAAATGAAAAGGAAAGAGTAAGGTATGGTTTGCTCAAATAATATAAGGGTAAAGAGAAATATGCATCAATGTGCTGTTATTTGTATACGGAGTGTAGAATGTGGGATCAATCAAGCCACAATTTGTTCAATTAGCACTGATGTGAATGCTTAGGGTTTGGTTAAAAATCAAAACCGCTTTATTTACATTCAGTAAAATCACACTTTAGCAGTGCAATAAAAGGAATGAACAGACCCACCAAAACACCTAGTGCTGTTTATGCTTTAGAAGCAATTAATCATCGGTGATTTAGAGCTTAGTACCATTTCACATGCTACAATATAAATTCTTTACGCCTGGTTTAATACTCACCTCTGTATTTAAGGTCATTAAACTCTCTGATATTTTGCATGTTGAAGTTATCTGTCCCCTTTAATGATGGCCGACGTACAGTAGCCTTTAACTTCTGCCTGGCCAGTTCAAATATGTCCACTGAGTTTTTATCTCTCCTCCTGCTACAGGTAAGAAGTATATACCAAAATGACAATATACTAAGTGATCATACAAAACAATAATATTACTTATGTATTACATACAAAATATGCTATAGTGAAAGTTATAATTCACACTCACCAATTAAAATTCATTTAATTTCAGCAATTTTGAAACTGTTCCTTGAAACTATTGGCTTTAAAAGCATGTCTCCTGATGTCCAAGTTGCTATCACTTTACGTATTGAAATAAAAAGGGTATTCAATATATATCTTCAATCAAGTGATGCTCAGTGAGTGCCACGCATTACAATTTGTGTTGGTGCCACCACCTACTGCCACACATCTCTCCCAGTGGCATCAACTGCCATAAAGTGTATTTAGAATAGATCATATGACAGAGTGTGTCCTTAAATATATTTTTTATACGTGTTATGCATGTGGCAGATTCTAGAGTTAAATGCTGCAAATTAGGCATAGCAATTATGACAACCTGGATTGCCATCTACTCCATTATTTACTTCACTGTAAGAAACTTGAAAACACAGCTTTGTCGCTCAGTTTAGTGGGCATACTGTGCAATAACTTAGAGTGAAAGCCCTCACACAGTTTCAATATATTTTTAGGTTTGCCATCTGGTTTAGTAATCTGTACATTTACAGCTATCACAGGTCTGGTGAAACAATCTTACCCACTCATAGAACCTAAAGATTCGTCATCTCGATCAACGTCATGTAACCGTCCCTCTAGACGCCTTTGCTCACTTCTCAGCTGCTTCCTGAGCTCCGACAGCTCACTAATCACGTTATTTTTATCCTCTGAAATGCAAAACATGTTAAGTGGGTTTTATACTTTCATCCACCTTCTTTATCAACTATAGGATCTCCTACTAGATCATCACAATGAAAAGGACAAATTAAGTCTAAACATGGGTCACAACATTGCCTTTTGGATAATAAAAACATTTAGCTGTTTATCTTTTTTTTCTGCTGACAATTGCCAGTGATGCAGGCTTGGAAGCAATTTGCACTCTGTATAAACAGCTTTTTTTATTCACAGACCCTTATTCATTTGTTATATTCAAACTTAAAGATGCTCAGTATACATAAGACTATATTAGGAATGCTTAGGAACATTACCATAAGCCCTCAGCTGGTTTCTCCTAGCAGGAACAGGTGGAGAATGTGCTTCTTCCTAAAACAAAACAAAAAAATGAGGAGATGAGAAAGCTCTACAACTGTGTCAGGTATCAAAAATCAGAAGTGTAATGGACATGCTTACATTTTGTTCTTATTAGAAAGAACTCCTATACTCGGTCCTTCTGCTCTTAAAAGACTGAGTCAATTATAAGACACCCAATAAAAACGCAGTAATGCAAAACAAAAATTAAAATAAAACTTTTGAACAGTTGCATGATGGTTTGATAACAAGTCTCAGCTTCAGAAACACCGATATTTATGATAAGTGCAGCAGGTTACAGTTTAACATTCTGTCAATAAATATAAGAACATCATGTCTCTGCGGCAGAACATAAGAACAGGAAGAAAAAAAAAAAAAGAGTTGCGTTATCTTGGTAAATCTGGTCTTTAAGAAACACTCCTGCTGCGTTTTAAGGTTTCTTCCTTACACTTTCTGTTCCAGCCCCAATGACGTGTTCTAGTGCTACAGAGATGTTTCATCTAGCTACTAAGTAGAAAAATAAGCCCAGCTGTAGTATGAAAATGTGGAAAGAGAAGGGGAGTACCGAGAAGTAATTTTATTTATTTTTTAAATTGAACTTTTAGAGAATGGGGCACAGTCATTCTGAAATTAACAATGTTAATGAGGTCTCTTTAAGAAGAGCTGATCTCTGTGGAAATTCACCCTATCCCAAACATGCAGTTGTCTTGCCCAAGCAGGACCTCTGCTGGGCAACCTAAGTAACTACCAGGCTCACAGCAGGAAAGGTAATGTCAGCTGCAGGTTCCAGAAGTGGTCTGATTGGAAAGATCACAGGGGATCCCTGAATCATAAACCAACCAGTCACTGCTCCAAAATGGAACAGAGCATGCTTTGTGATAGATGCAACATCTGCTTGGATTCAGTCTGGTTTGAACCAAACAATGAAGGAGCAATAAGAGTGATCACGGTTACCAAATCAGTGCAATACACATGACCAGGACACCAGCTCCAGAGGAACAGGACAGGATGCACAACCAAGTAAAAGGTAAGTTTCAATAATGGGGCCCAATTAATGGCTGGGAAAGGATTATAGCATGTTAAAATGTCACATAAGGCTGACTATTGCAAGTGAGGGGGAAACCTAATAAGAGAGAGATTTAAGGAGAATGGAATGTGTAATTTAGCAACAGAGGGAAAAATGATGGCATACACAGTGACAATGGCAATGGAATATTGCAAATCAAAGGCACATTAGAGCATTGGGTTGAAATAATGTAATAAAGCATGCTATTGGGTGAATTATGCAAACTAGGTCAAAAACAGGTAAATTACAGAGTGACACATGACGTAATGTTGTTAATGGCAGACATTTTACATTTGGGTGATTTTTACTTGAATTACAAAAGAATTAGGACATGTGACCTTGGCAAATAAAATAGGTCAAACGTGGAGTTCGTTCTGGAATTTGGAGAACATGTCAGAAAATTACAGCAAATCACATCCAGCTGGCCCTACATTAGGTGCTGTATATGCATGTTTGCAGCGGTGAGTAACTTTTTGGTTTGGCCTACATTTTAAGATAAGAATCAACAGCTCACAAGCATAAACAGGAGGTTATAACTTCTGCTTTTTGTGTGGAAAAATAACCCATGTTGTATAAATTGTAATGGAACAATGATCAGTATTTAAATTTATATGAGTAAGAAGATTCTTACATGCGATTGGAAGGATATCTGGCTTTCGGCTGTTGGCGGCCTCTGTACACGTGCAGACTTCTTGTGCTGGAGGGTTGGAATCACTGGTGAAGGCTGCCTGGGTGGCTGCAACAATAAAATGAAGATGATCACTGGATACAATTTGGATATCACTTCTATCACAAAATGTATTTTTTTCAGTTCACAAAATTTAGAAATACACATTGTGTGTTTAATTGGCAACACTAGCATTAGGAAACACTAGGGACAATTGGATCTATACAAGCTGTGTGAAGTAAGTGATAAGTCTATCTGCATCCAGGAAAATGGAAATGTTGATTAAATCAGTGATACAAATTTAGAGTGATACCCCCTTCTTCTCCATATCAAGAGATCTCTGAAATGAGAAGGTTTAACTATAGCCAAGGCTTTTAAGAATAATATAACTGATTGCTCGAGGTACTGAGCAACCTTATGACAGGGTTTTCACCCAATAATATTACTCCCAATTTGAGTTTCACTCCCCCGACCTGATCTGCCTCCTCCATTTTGGGTGGTTTCTCCTGTTCATAGAATCGGCGGAGCTCTTCTTCATGTTTCTCTTCCGCTTCCTTTCTTTTTTTTTCTGCTTCTTTTCGTCTTTCTTCCGCCAGTCGAATCAGTTCTTCATTTTTCTGCCGTTGCTGAAACAATATTGAATTATTTAGGACAGACATAATGTGCTATGAAATGCTCCATGCATTAAATATATAAATGGTAAGTGAACAGTGCTGTGTACTAGAATTGGTTAGTTCCCTAGCACTACCAGAGTAACTGTATTGTCACTTTAAGGGGACACTTTAAACAAAATCATCACTACATCATATTCTAGCTTTTATGGTGCAAGGCGATCATAGTGCCTCTGTTTGTTTTTTCTTTTGACAAACAACTTTCATTTCTTCATTATCAAAAATATTTGTATGGTACAAGTTCAAACTGCGTGCAGCGACCGACTTTAGCACTGGGATATAGGATTTGACATGCAGAACCACTGCAGCCCCTTCTGACAAGGCAGTATCTCTGCTGATCCTTTTTGTATTGTAGACAGGCTACACAACCAGATTCTTAAAATTAGGCATTTGGAAAAAAATTGGGGTTTTTTTTGTTTTTTTTAATTCTTTATTTTGAAGGTGGTATCATAGCAATACAATACAAAAAGCCTCTTGCACCACACTCTTTGCATATCAAAAAAATCACAAAAGTCCAACATAACATAACATTAGAAAATTCAGCATAGATAAAATAAATATTAACAAGCTAGGGAATATACCTCTCTCCCGTCAGGGCACCCACATCTATACTCCTCCTCTCAGCAGTAAGCAAACTGCATACAAATTAGGGATCTTTTCCAGTTTGGAGGGGAATCAATTGGGCATGTAGCATTGGTACTTGTATCTGCGTCTGCGTCTGCGTCTGCTTGTGTGCGATTACAGGTGTTCTGATTACAGGTGTTCTGTGTTACCCACTTATTCCCAGCGGCATGTGGGCTAAGCCTGTGTCTGGTGTTCTAGCTTGTCAGGGTGCCCCCCCTGTTCCTGAGGTACAATTGAAGTTTCTAAAATTCCCTCCCACATTCAATGCCTGTTATTATTCAAGGTTTGGCATAATGGAAATTGATGTGGTATATCTTATTCTTACCTCCTCTTCCTTTAGCTTTTTCTTATTCTGCTCCTCTTCATATTCCCTTTGAATCTTGGCCCTTTGTTCAGCAAGACGTCTTTCTTCCCTTTCCTCCTCAAGTCTGATTTTTTCCCGCTCTTCCCTTTCTTTGCGTTGCTTCTCTTCAATCTATATAACAAACCCAAAATATAAAAAATTATTTAAAAAAAAATCTGTTTTGTCATGTTTTCATCATTCTCATTAATTAACAGACCAGCAATTCTCAACGACATGGATGCTTACGCATTTCCTACCTGGAAGACACTTGGAGAGACTTTTCTAACCACAACTCATAATTTATTATCTCTGGGACTTTGCCTCTCTGATATCGCATGGAGATCCATTTTTAGCTATTAATTATTTAGACTTAAAAAAAGTTAGGTGGCTAAATCAGTTTTTTTATGTAAATATGAAACATGTTATCTTAACTTTTCTTGCCTGCCCTTTGTGAAGACATAAACCAGCTTCTGTTCTTTGCCATTCTCACTAATTAATTTAATAAAAGATTCATAAGCTGCATCCCAAGGCCCCCCTAACGGCACTAAAAACCATAACCCAATCACTTTCTCTTTCACACTGGACACAAATGGGCTTAGACAGACTTGAGCACTTCTTGGAAGACCATCATAAAGTAGTATCCTTTCCAGAACTAAGGAGGAAATGGAACGTGCCCGCCCAGGACACTTTCAAATACTTGCAAGTCAGGAGTATACTGACCTCTCAAGCTCTGCCCCCGCCAACTCCTACCAGCATGAATAACCCATTAATGTCCTCTCTGATTATGCTTAGATGTAGGGACACACCGAATAAACCTAAAGCCCTCTCCATTTGCTACAGAACATGGCTAGCAATGCAGCCAGATGTACCGCCGCTGAGCAAAAAACAATGGGAGGGGGACTTGGGTACAGACCTATCGGACGACACCTGGTTGGGTGCCTTGAACGGCCTGTCTAAATGGACAAAATGCTACTCCCACATAGAAGCCCACAAAAAAACTACTTTACCGTTGGTACCTTACCCCAACTAAGCTACATAAAATATATCAGACTGTGTCTCCCCTGTGCTGGAGATGTGGAGTGGAGGAGGGCACGATGATGCACATTTGGTGGTCCTGCACCGGCATCACACCTCTGTGGGAAGATGTAGGAACACTTCTGAGACAATTGGGACTTTCAGCTTTCTCCCCGTCCATTCCTAACTGCATATTACTGCTACCCGAAACCAAGGTTAAATCAATCTATCACCAACTAGTAGCGATAACCTCTCTAGCAGCTAGGAACCTCATTGCGACAAACTGGAAAAGCACAATATGCCCGCCCATGTCACAATTAAAGGATAAATTGCAACAATATTACATTTACGAAAAAATGTCTCTGGGCTCCCCCTCCCAAGCCCTTAAGTTTCGAGAAACATGGTGTAAGTGGATCCAGTTGACGAACCAACAAGCCACATGAGCTGACATACTGGGTACAACCACTGACCTCTAGACCCCTACAAGTTTGATAAATAATCTTGTGAAATATGCCATCAAGCGGATCACACTTTGTCCCCCTGTTCTGTTTTTCCCTTCTCTTTCTCCATCTCCGTCCCTTCCCCGTTTTCCTACTGCTCCCCTCCTGTCTATGCTATACACAGATGCATGCAGGACTACTCTGTAACTATTTGCAGGTATATGACATGCCATGTTTGCAAGATATTGGAATTTCAACCTTATGAATATGTTAGGCCATGTCAAGTACATACTTATGTTTTGTGAGCAAGCTGCGACTTGCACTTCTAATATGTTATTGTCTTTGTACATGCGACTGTGTACGGTGTTTTGCCCACTCGTTGTAAAACCAATAAAATACAATTTGAAAAAAAAAAAAAAGTTTAGCATGATAATTCAGCAATTAAAGAAACACTGAAATCACCATAATCACTACAGCACATTAAGGAGCCAGAAGTGCCCTGGTGCCTCTAAATGTAAGTAATAAAACTGGTTTAGGACAGTTTGACTTCGCACATATGGTTTGAGAGTGCCGCTTTCTGCCTCCACTACAGGCGACAGGAGAGCCAGAAGATTTCTTTCTGAGCTAAGCCACTCCTATGGTCAGTGATGACAGGTGTCAGTAATGGTCAGGAATGACAGATAAATTGTGGAGTAAATTTCCTATGATTTTCAGTAGTGATGTCGCGAACCGTTCGCGAACTTGCCGCGAACGGTTCACCACGGTTCGCCACAAACCGTTCACGGCGAACTCCGGTCAGCTGACACATCCCTGCCAATCTCCGGCAGACCCTCCCACCTCCTGGACAGCATCCATGTTAAAGCTGCCTTCAACATGGATGCTGTCCAGGAAGTAGGAGGGTCTGGGAGGGAGGGTCTGCCGGAGATTGGCAGGGATGTGTCAGCTGACCGGAGTTTGCCACGAACGGTTCGCAGTGAACCGTTCGCGGCAAGTTCGCGAACGGTTTGCAACATCACTAATTTTCAGCTGTGCATCTTTTATTCACGTTATTTCATTGGAAAGTAATCACCCAGATCACTTTATCTAATTGAAATGGTCTGGGTGTCACGTCCCTGTCCCCATTTGCAAAACTGCAATGTTTACATTGCAGGGTTAACGGCACCTCATATTGACAGCCACTAGAGATGCTTCCGAGGCAGAGACAGAGTAATACTCATTCCTGCGACATGGAATCCCCATAGGAAAGTACTGGGAAGGAGCCTTTGATGTCGGCAAAGGAGGAGAGAAACAGTGCCAAGGGGACCTCTGCATTGTAATAAGGTAAGTGAAACTTTTTTTTTTTTTTTGCTCAAGGGGATTGGGGGGGGGAGATCTATTTAGAGCCGTAGAGCAGGACAAGATAGCGTTAAGGATACAGATTTGTATTCCTAAAAAATAGTGTTCCTTTAACAATTATCTAGAATGTTAAAGACAAAAACAACTCATAAATGGAATTAATAAACAAATAATATTACCTGTAAGCGTAGAAAGTTTTTATAGGATTCTTGCTGATGAACCTGCTGTTCTGTGGGAGGCTCGGTAAATACACTACCTCTTGCAAATTTGGAGTTACTTGCAAAGGCAAACCCTATGAGAATATGTGGGGGGGAAAAAAAAAGTTTTCCAGTTAATATTAAATAGACTAGAAAAATAAAATCGTCAAGACATACGTATCATTCATCATACAGCCTAAAACAAATTAGCATTAGTATATTAACTAAAGGTAGCAAACAACACAGTTTAGTATAAAGATTTACAAAAATCAAAACCGTACATATTTAATGTATAGCAACACAGATTATGTCCAGAAACAAAGCCCTACCAAATTACAACATTCACCGCCACACCTGAACAGTTATGGAATGCACTAGCACCTCTCTACGTCTCCTACACCCCCATCCTGTTTACTTGCTAATTAAAATAGAAAATTTAAAATTGCTAGAACACATGCAGTTGCATACCTGGTATTTTGCTTGAAGATCCTGCATTGTCCGCTAAACTCATATCCAATGCAACAACAGATCGGTTGTCTTCATAGGCTGTTGTTTCTGGTTTCTGATAAACATCTTCATTCTGTTTATGCATCCTCTTCAAGTCAGCTGCAATACACACAGAATGTTAGACTCCCATTTTAATGCAACATCTACAAACATATTGTAGAAAATGGCAGCTTCTCCCGACTCGCAGACATGCTTATTATCGATCATCAATAATTAAAACCTATGGTTTACCACACAATGCCAAAAGACTACTTAAAACCCTTTAATTACCCTTACAATCCCATTTATGAAACTAGGTAAATAATAGTGAAAAACTGCACTGTGTTTATGGGGAAAACATTTTTTATTAAAGTTTTGTTTTTATTATTGTTGCATTCAAACAATATTGATTTGAATATAGCAAATCTACTTTCTATGTAAATGTATACATTTTACTAGAAATATAAATCACTAGAGATATATAGGTTTTCTAGACTACTTAAAGCCTTAATTTAATGGTTTTGCATAATTTTCTAATTAGTTCATATTTTTTAAAATATCTATTTTTTTCAAAATATTAAAATAGATTTTTTAAAAATCAACATATTTAAATATTAAAAAAATTCTTCAAACTATTAAATAATTTTGAAATATATCCAAAAATATGAAATGAAAGCCTTTTCCAGACACACATACTAACACTTCACTTACTGATCAGATTCCCTTTGGCATCTTTAAGTGGAGCACCGCCTCCTCCCTTTCCCCAAGGATTATAGTTTTTCATATCCGTTTCCAGTTTCGCGTCATACTGTTCTTGTTCCTCTTTTTCTTTCCTGCGTTTTTCGTTCCTTTCCTGAATCTGAAAGGGAAGGTATTATGTTCTGTTTATATTATTAATGCATTATAAAAATGCCATTATTTATATGTAAAGGTGGATTCTATTCTGTAAATTACAGAAAAAAACTAAAAACTAAGCCCTACTTCTCATTTTTGATCCGACCAGCCAGCAAGAAAAAAAAAAAAAACTTGCTAAAATACATACAGTGGGAGCAGAAAGAGTAGTAACCATGAGACTAAGTACAGTACCTGCAGTGCCAGAGCATCCTGGTAGGACTGAGCAGCCGCTTTGGATTGCCTTGGTCTCTCTTCAGGCATAAATCCCAAACTTGCTCCACTTCTACCCACAACTCTCTGTGCATTAGGACTAGAATATAAAACAGATAAATATAGTTGCATTGAAATGCAACTCAGCAATCACAGCATTTTGGATAATATGGTCACTTATTTAGAGGTTAAAAAAAATGATTTTTTAAAATTTGAACATTGCCCAATTTGCCAGAAACCATATTTTAAAGAAGAGTTCAATTTCAACAAGGACAGGAGAAACGTGTGAATCAAAAACGAGACTTGGTACATTTTCAGTCATTAAAGTATATCTGTAAGAAAAAAGGGGTCAGCATTGCTCTGAGAACTCAAATATCCTCCACAAGCCTCATCAGGGATCCATGGAAATCAAAATCTTGACTGGCTTTCTGGTACCAGTGTAAATGAATTGATGAATATTCATCACTTCAGAGTATGTATGCATTATAATGATTTGAGGCCAACGCAGAGGTTCTTGCATTCAAATTCCTTTAAAACCCACTTATATGGGGGCGGAGCTTGACCGCCGACGAAGATGGCCGCGAACTGAGGGAGCTCCGTGGCGGCAAAAAAGTAAAGCTCTCACCAGGGGCGACTAAGCCCGCTAAAATTAGCATCAGACCGAGCACACCAACCACCCACCACTCCGGACCGCAACAGTATGGGCGGGGGGAGGAAATCAAAGTCCGGAACGGCCGTGGCTCCCATCTTCAAACCCAGGCCGGACAAAGAGGCGCCAGGCATGCTTAGCCAGCAGGCCTCAGACTCCGACTCTGAGACCAGCACAACCAGCCACAAAGTGGATGCACCATCAGCACCCCTCACTAAAAGAGACCTGAAGGACATGCTGACAGAGATGAAATCACTGGTGGCAGAGGAGCTGACAAAACACCTGGCCCCACTCAAGGAAGGACTCACAGACCTCACCAAGCGGACGCAAGCGCTAGAAAACAAAATGGAGGAGGTAACAGCCACCACCTCCACCCACGAAGCCTCCATAAAAGAGCTACAGGAGCAATTCACATACCTAGAAGACATGCAAGAAGATCTCAATAACAGGTCCAGGCGTAATAATATCCGCATCAGGGGGTTACCAGAACCCTCAACGCCCGAAGCACTCACTGCCATACTCCATGAAGCCTTCAGCAGCCTGCTTCCTGACGCCCTACCATCAGACCTCCTCCTAGACAGAGCCCATAGGGCCCTCCGACCGCCCTCCTCGAGCCCCACACAGCCTCGAGACATCATCATCCGCTGTCATTACTTCCACATAAAGGAAGCGATAATGCGGGCGACAAGGGAGACCCCACTACAAATAGAAGGTCATACAGTACAACTCTATCATGACCTAGCACCCACCACCCTACGAAAACGGAGGGAGCTGAAACCCTTGACCCAAGCCTTACAAGCACTGGGGATACGCTACTCCTGGGGTCATCCCTTTAAGCTAATGGTGCGACACAACAACCGCACTTTCACGCTAACTAAACCGTCGGAGGCCCGAGACTTTGCTGCACAACTAGGCATCAGCGACCTCAACGGAGCACTGCACACAGCATCACAACAGCCTATGCCACAACGCCGACCGTGGGACCCGCAGCCTCAAAGAGACCGCACCAGAGGACAACGCTCTTCACAGACCTACGCCTAAACCCAACGACTGGAGCCGTGACCGCACCCCTACTTCATCCACGACCCACAAGATCTACACCACAGCATATTCCGGCACCCCGGCACCAGATGACAACCGAATCAACACACCAGCAGTGCATGGACTGCCTCTAAGGGGCCGGGGTGATACCGGAGATCTGCAGACCTCAATGATCGCGCCCACCGCTGGCACAGTTCACCACCGGGCTCCCCTCCGCCTGACCCTGGACCTGTTGCCCTCCGGCAAGACCACGTGGCAAGCCGGAATGCTGCACCGCTCCCCTCGGCAGCACCGGGAGAGGACTCCCCCCGAGGGTTGTTCACTCCCCAGCTCACAAGATGAAGTGCCACATGAACTCAACTGACACTGGGCGCACAGTAAGACCCACAATGGGACACTCTGGGCCTGGGTGCGGGGAAGGGCAGTGGGGAGGGGGGACTGTTGGGGGCCCCGGACCCCGGGGAAGGAGTGCACCCTAGGAGGCGCTCGGGACTGGTCCCTTAGCTTGACGACGGCCGCGGGGTTGGGGGCGCCTTGGGCCCCGCGCCTGGGGGGGGGTGGGCGGCCCCAGTGGCCTTCCGCTCCCTTCCCCTGGCGGTGGGGGCCCGGCGGTCTTGGCTCCGTGGAGGGGGGGGGCCCCAGGGGAATACAAGATGAAGCATTGTCCTCGAGTATTGTCGCTACACACAAGGGGAGCGCCCAACATCTGGGGACGAGTTGCGGGAGGGAGCGGACGGCCTGGGGCCCTGGCGGCCTTCCCCCCCCCCCTCATTGGGGCGGGGGGGGTGGCGGGCCGTGACGGCTCCACAGCCGGAGGAAAGTGCATGCTGAAAACCCATAGCTCATAACCACTCTTGCTGTGCCAGACGATATCCCATAGAGGGACCACACTTACTGGAGCCCGACCCATGCACCACACTAACAACACCCACACCAACAGAATTACTAACACACCACTCAACAAGACCTAAAAGACGATAAGGGGTGCGGCTCGACATGTAAATAGTTCAAGCAGGACTCAGGAGATCAGCCCCCACCTACTCCTCAACATCACCTAACCCCATGCCCTCACCCCCCTCCGGCCCTGGACACTTGGAGGGAGGAGGCAGGGATCGGGGGAAAACCTGACTCCCACCTGTTGCATCCTAAGTTGACCCCACCTAAGTTCTGTTATAAGTTACGACTGCCCAAACGAAACAGAAAATTGCCTGCCACATGCCCTGAAGTAGACGACCACCTCTCCCCCCGTGACTAGACCAGTACCGCCGGCCTTGGACCCTCCAGGCCCGAGAGACCGCGGACAACACAGTCCACCCTTGCTGGCAACCGTAGTAAGCCCAGCAAACCCACCCTCTACCCCACTTCACCCGCCCCACTAAGTCCCAACGCTGCCCTCTGGGGACCACCTGGGCTCCAAAACCCCCTCTTGACCATAGTACCCCTCTTCCACAAGTCACGCTCTACGAGCGATATAACCCGTACCATGCCACTTAATCTACATTGTGTCTCCATAAACGCTAAAGGCCTCAATAACCCTAAAAAACGACACTCCCTTCTACGCTGGGCTCACGGCCAAAAAGCGGACATCCTTATGATCCAAGAAACCCACTTCACCCCCCATAAACACTTCCCACCCAAGAACAAACACTACAACCGCACCTTCCTCGCTAACTCGCCGGATGCAAAAACCAAAGGGGTGGCCATCATACTCAAATCATCATGCCCACTGACCGACATCCAGGCCTTCCCGGACAAACACGGGAGGTACCTCACACTCACCGGCAGAATAGGCCCCACGACCTACTCCATCTCCTCCCTATACGCCCCTACAACCCCTGAACCACTGTTCTGGCAAACATTCTCCGCCCACCTAACAGCACACAGTGCCACATTCACCATCATAGGCGGTGACTGCAATGCCACACATCAACCAACCCTGGACCGCACTGCCAGGCCCCGGAATGAACCACGATCCTCCGTAAACGACACCCTCTTCTCCAATTTTCTAAATACACACACCCTATTAGACATCTGGAGAGCCCAACACCCGTCAACCCTAGACTTCACATACTACTCCCACCCCCACAACACCTACTCCCGCATTGACTACTTTCTGGTTTCTCCAAACGTCACCTCGCGAATCACACACACATCCATTGGTCACATCACCTGGTCGGATCATGCCGACATCTCCCTAACCCTCTCCATCCCAAACATGTTACGCCCATGGACATGGAAACTCAACTCACAACTTCTTCAAGACAAACTAGTGACCATATCCATTGCAAAAGACATCACAGAATACTTCACCCTAAATGACCCCTCTGTATCCTCCACAATCACGTTATGGGCGGCCCATAAACCGGTAATAAGGGGCAAATTGATAGCTCTAGCGACTGCACGTAAAAAACAACACAACAAACTATTAATGGAAACCATAACCGAAATAGGCCGACTAGAAACCCTCCACAAACGCAACCCGACCCCTTTACACCTTGAACAACTCACAACAGCCAGGTCCCTGCTCAAAAGCCTCTCTCTTGCAGCTACCACTAAAGCTCTAGCATGGACCAAACAAAAATACTACGAGAAAAGCAATAAAGCAGACTCCATGCTAGCAAAGCGCCTCAAAAACTTGACCGAAACAAAGCGTATCACAAAAATCCGCACTTCAAACGGTGCGATGAGCGACATACCACACACGATAGGGGAAGTCTTCCGACACTACTTCACCTCTCTATACAACCATACCCCAGAACCCCCAACAGAATTGATCCAATCCCAAACGGATAACCTCCTTAGGAGGCTCTCCCTCCCCTCCCTCACCGAAGACGCCAGATCGAGGATAGCAGCAGACATCTCTCCAGAGGAAATAATAGCGGCAATAAAGACCCTGAAACCTAATAAAAGCCCAGGCCCCGACGGGTTAACGGCCATCTACTATAAATCCTTCGGGGACATACTTACACCCAGACTAAGCAAAGTCTTTAATGCGATGCTACAAGGGGAGCCACTACCCGCTGACATGACACAAGCTAACATCACTCTCTTACCCAAACCAGGAAAACCCCACGACGAACCAGGCCACTACCGCCCCATTTCCCTCCTAAACATTGACCTAAAAATACTGACCAAAGTCATGACAACTAGACTTAACCCCTACCTACCGAAACTCATTAATCCGGACCAGGTAGGCTTCATACCACAAAGACAAGCACAAGACAACACGCGGAGAACCATTGACCTAATATGGTACGCCAACCAAAAACGCCTCCCAGCGATCATACTATCCCTGGACGCCGAAAAGGCGTTTGATCGCCTCCTCTGGCCCTACCTTTATGCAGTACTCCATAAATTCGGATTCCCGCCAGAATTTACCCAATTCCTGAAAGCCATGTATCATACGCCTACTGCCCAACTTCTAATCCCCAACATCACCCCCCCCTCCTTCCCGATACTAAACGGCACCCGTCAAGGATGCCCCCTCTCCCCCCTCTTATTCGCCATTTCCCTCGAACCCCTCCTAGAGGCCATACGGATCAACCCACAAATCGAGGGAATCAGGATAAGGGACGAAACATTCACCGTCGCTGCATACGCAGACGACATCCTCCTAACCCTAACTAACCCCCTCCCAACCCTAGAGGCCCTAATGTCAACCCTACAAGAATACTCAACGATTTCAGGATATCAATTAAATGCCACAAAATCAGACCTCATGCCGCTAAACCTCAACAATATCACTACCTCCACCTTGAGAAGTAACTTCCCCTTCCATATCTGCCCAACAGAGATCACATACCTAGGTATCCAAATCACCAACGACACCACCACTCTATACACTGCCAACTATCCCCCCCTCCTGCACAAAGCGTACTCGGACCTAGAACGCTGGAAACCGATGTCCATCTCCTGGCTCGGAAGAATAGCGTCGGTCAAAATGAATCTCCTACCTAAATTCCTTTATGCCTTCCAAGCGCTTCCCATCCCCTGTAAAAAATCAGACCTCAAACACTTGCAAACAGCCATAGACCGATACATCTGGAATGGAATGAGACCCCGAGTCCGCAGATCCACACTATACGTACCCAAGCCTTCCGGAGGGCTAGGCCTCCCTAATCTCACACACTACCTACACGCCGCACACCTAACACAAATACAGCACTGGCACCTCCCCCCTGCCCACAAACGATGGGTAGACCTGGAACACCTCATCTTCGGCTGGGACCATCCCTCCCAATATATGTGGACCCCAAAACCATACAGACCACTGCCACCACCCACGTCACCAACGATCACTCACTCCCTAGATCTCTGGGATCGCCTCAGCGATAAGTTTGATCTCTCCACGGGCCTATCGCCCCTCACACCGATTCTCCGCAACAAAATGTTCCCACCAGGCCTCACACCAAGACACTACGCCCACTTCGAGGACAGAGACATAGTCCGACTAGGACATCTCTACCCCAATGGTAAGCTCCTACAATACTCAGAAATCCCCAACCCTGAATCCCTAACCACCTACGACTACTTTCGATATCTCCAACTCCGAAGCTTTGCAGCAACGGATACGGTACGCATGGCAGCCACCTCGACCCTAACTGAGTTTGAGAGGGATACCCTCCGCTCTCCAGCCAGAAAGAGCCAAATTTCAAACCTATACATAACATTAACCACACACCACACTCAGGTGGCCCTTCCTTACATAGCAGCATGGGAAAACGACCTGGGACCTCTTGAGGATCCCACCGAATGGGCAGACATATGGGCATCCATAAAATCCATATCAATCTGTGTCACCCACAAAGAGCAAGCTTACAAAATGCTCTTTAGGTGGTACCTCACCCCCCTCCGCCTGAAGGCAATGAACCGATTACCCAATAACCTTTGCTGGAAATTGTGTGGCGAAACCGGCACTTTCCTCCACTGCTGGTGGACATGCCCCAAACTCACTCCTCTATGGAAAACAATTACAACACTCTTAACCAGAATCCTTAACAAGCCAATACCCCTGGACCCCTGGGCCCTCCTACTCTCTAAGCCCATTGATACCTTCACCCGCAATGAAAACAAACTCATAGCTAGAATAGCACTGGCCACACGCAGAGCTATAGCGGAAACTTGGTCCACACCACACATACCCACTCAACCCCAAATAAACACTAAAATAACTGACAACATAGCCATGGATAAGCTGACAGCACAGGTCCATGACACCCCAAACTCATTTCATAAAGTATGGGACCCATGGCTGGAAGGATACAACGCACTCCCATGGTGATACAAGGCTACCACACAACCCACTCCACCAACATCAGCCCATAACAAAAGACAAAATGCAGCCCATCTACCCAACCCCCAACCCAATCCACCAAATCGGAGCTCCGGGGGGTAACCAGGAGGGCAGCACCCTACCACCAGCCCCATCGAACACCCCCTCTTTCCCCCTCCCCCCACCCCCCCTTCCCTACCCATCCCCTGACTTGTGACCTTACTCACGAGTCAGGTACTGCTGCCCAATGCCACACAACTAACCACCCTGCAGCAGCAACCTACACTGACGCCAACCCCCACCTAAAAACGACCATCCACGACAACCCTGGCGGAACAGATATACAAGCGCCATACTATCCTCAGACAGTTAACTAATAAGACCAACACAACGCTCAGCACCCCAACTACGACCTCCTCATTGAAGCATGAATACTAACAACACAAACAGAGGAGCTGAATATACGACTCCCTACAAACAGGGATCCGCGACAGACGGGATAGTAATGATGCTTCGGCCCAAAGTGCCAGACACGAAAGCAAACGAACTAATGTCGTACCCAACTAGTTTCTCCCAAATAACCACCCCGTTCTTTTCTTCTTTCTGTACAAAATGTTCAAATGTGCAAATGAAACCTGAAAATGAAAATAAAGAATCTTTAAAAAAAAAAAACCCACTTATATATGAAATATATACAGAACATGGATGAATAGATGATTTCATTTAATAAATATAAAAAAAATAAATAAAAAAAAAAGAGTAAAAATTACAGCACACTAGTAAAAATGACACATATTTGCACATCTAATACTTACACAGCACGATCCTCTGGTTGAAGGATTTGTGGAGCAGGAATGCCGACTCCAGGAGCAATCTGAGGACCCAGCATGCTTGGGTGATCTGTTTGAGCATGGAATAGATTAAGGAACAAGAATCAAGAAAAGAATACAGTATGTAATCAGTCATGTAATGCTGACAAAAGGATACTTCAATTACATTGCCCGGAAAAGCATTATGATTCGGACTACAGTTTATCTAATTTTTGTATTATAATGCATTTATCTTGTTAGCATGCGACCTCAAGATGAACTTAGCCTCCATATAGCCAATGAGAGCAACAATAAAATCACTGGATGAGAGCAATTCATCTAAGCCTACAATAATAACGTACCCAACATGTGTATGTACACTATGCATTTGATGGTTTCATTATCCACCAGTGTGTCTGAAAGCACCAATTAATATTTTTATTACACAATTTTTTTTTTTTTTTTTTAAATAGCATTTAGCTTTCTCCATTAGCAACTTAACACAATTGCGTAAGGTTTGAATGATAACCCAATGGCTAAACTAAGAGGATTGCTCACAGTATGCCAGGTTGGGATCCAGCGGGTTCCTTGCGCCATAAAAGTAATACGCATCATCATAGGGTGTCCTGTAGTTATCAGTCAGGACAGGTGGGTTAGGAGGGGGAACTGCAGCAATCCTGCAACGAGAAATTAAACAATATTAGAACTCTGTGAGTGCAGTATTTTCTCCTGCAATGTGAGTTTCTGTATCATTTCTGTCTGTTCTC
The DNA here is from genome assembly GCA_933207985.1 of Pelobates cultripes. Lineage (NCBI taxonomy): Eukaryota > Metazoa > Chordata > Amphibia > Anura > Pelobatidae > Pelobates > Pelobates cultripes. The sequence goes on along the minus strand of OW240915.1, from coordinate 269,592,207 downwards.
TAGCATTCTCTAACATTTACTAGATAAAGCCCAGGTTACAATCACAGCATTATCAACAGCATTATTTTTTTTAAACTGCACTGCCAAAACCACCAGTTGGGTACTTACTACCCTCATGTATCCAAGCAAATGATAACAGAATGTGTAGCACATTCTCAGAAGCTGAATAAATAATGTCCAGGATAAGAACTGCAAAATGCAGAGTTATCAGACTATGGATTAGCACAGCACCGAAATAGACCAAGCCCTCCTTACAAATTACAGTGGTATCCCTGAGATAACCATAGGTGTTCCCATTACTTCTGAATTGAAATATATAATTACCTAGGAACAACTATTTCTCCAAGAGCACTAGCTAAACCTCGGTGAAATTGTTCACTTGATGGGTTCACAACCCCAGGATAGTCATTTCCATGGACCGCTGGTTCAAACGTTGGTGTTTGGAAAGCTACTCTGGCTCTTTCAGGTGGAGCTCTCTCTTCGTATGCAGGTTTTGGTCCATTTCTCCTGACAGTATTTTGTGGATCATAGGTAGCTCCAGGTCGATAAGGAATGTTCCGATCAGTCATTTCTTGCTGACGATTTATTGCTCCAAATTGCCTTAATCGGTCAGGCTGGAAAGAGAAAAATCTATTTATACAAATTTCTTCTATATTAAAAGGAAACCTCATTTGAAACAGGCAAATTAACTGTTGCTCTACAATCTTCGAAATGTAATTCAGATGATTCTGAGTCAGCCTATGACTGTTTTAGTTCAACAGCAGCTAGCAATAGTCACATACTTTTAAATTCAAACATTTTACCAAAGTATTGAGCAGTTAAAACACCTTAGTGTAAATCATGGATATATGAACATTTGGGAATATGTATAAAGGCCAAATTAGCAAAGTTCTAAAAGTGATGCAGTCACTCAACGGATTGCCCCAGAATTGATTTATATGCATAATACTCCAAGTGCTAGGTAAAATCAATCTTCCTATTTTTCTGGATCTGATATCTTGGTGCACGAAATGATGTATGTTTGTCTCCATAAATGTCATTAGACGCCTAATTAGATCACTCCCTGATGGCATGCTCAAGTTGCTGTAATTAACAAATAGTTTAGGTCAGCAAGGGTGGCCCAAAATCTTTTACCGTTAATAAATGAGCAATTCTTGTGCTTGCCAGCCTGACATCAGTTGCATTTGTAAACTTACAATGAGTAAGTACAATGTCTACAGCGTGAAGTGCTGTGTCAAACAGAATAGAGCAACCACACAGCTTTTCTGACCTCACATGTTTAGCAAGTTTGATCAACACATTTACACCAGCAACTTTTAACACACAGTTGTTGGTGCTCAAACAATTGGCTAACATGAGCTTGTATAACCTACTGGATTGAGAATACGTAACATATGGTAATGTTCTGCCATGAACCCAAGCCCACCTATCTAGAAAAACACAACTTATGTTAGAATAAAATAAAGAAATAAGATAAATGTAATCGTTATCAAAGCAGTGAATGAAAAAGATAACAGAAACAACATGTTTTTATAACTTCCACAGCATCATGACACATGCAAACAAGCATAGAGCATTGTCACTTTTTCCGATATCAATCTTTAACAATAATAAAAGCGTGCAGACATCAAACACATGCAATTCTAATCTACACACAGCTAGGCATTTACAAGCTAGGACAGTAGCAGCCTAAGATACATAGAAGGCCAACACTTGTAGTAGAGAACGGGGTATTTATAAATATAAATTTAAAAAAAAAATACAAAAAAACAAGTTACCTTTTCGTCATTATGCTAAAGGAAGCATGTACAAAACAATTACAACACTGAACGGCCACAGTAAAATACATACATTAAGACACAATACATAGGGACTGTCACCTTTGTGCACATAAAAGCTTAAAGAAATAAAAGACCAAAGCAAAATATTAATTGGTAGGTTTGCCATACTTTGCTAAACTCCATTATTTTCTGTGTTCACTTAATTTCTCATAAGCTCCTTTGGCTTCCAATATCAATTCTATGCGGATGACACACAAATCTATTTGTCCTCCCCTGATCGCTCCACTAGTGTCTCTCACTGCATCTCTTCTATTTCTAACTGAATGGCTGCCCACTTCCTTAAGCTCAACTTGTCCAAAACAGAACTTCTGGTCTTTCTTCCCTCAAGTGTTGCTACTCCCGTTTCAGTCTCCCTTCACGTTAATGGTGCTACCATAAGCTCCACCACGCAGGCTCGCTGCCTAGATGTTCTCTTTGACTCCGACCTCTCCTTCACCCCTCATGTCCAGTCGATCGCCAAATCCTGCCGTTTCCATCTCAAAAACATTGTGTGCATCTGACCCTACTTAACGCCAGATGCAGGTGCTGATCCATGCCACTGTCCTCTCTCACCTTGACTACTGCGTTCTGCGTCTCAGTGGTCTTACATACTCCCAACTTGCCCTATTGCAGACTATAAGAAATGCGGCGGCGAGGCTCCTCTTCCTGTCCGCCCGCACCTCCCACGCCTCACCCCTGTGTCAGTCCCAGCATTGGCTTCCCGTAAGATACAAGGCTCAATTTAAAATTCTGGTTCTTGCTTTCAAATCTCTACATAATGCTATTTCCACCTATCTATCCTCCCTAATAGACAAGTATGTCCCAACTAGGCCCCTACATTCTGCCAAAGACTTGCATCTATCCTCTGCTCAAAACAGTGTACCAGAGGGACAAACCAAGCTGAGGCCAATATGTGTAAAATCACTATGATGCACATAAACTTTTGTCCTGAAGAGTACATTTTCAAGATATGCATGATTAACACAAATCATGCTCGATAAGGGTCAAGGAATGCAAGGAGGGTGTGACGCAAGTCTACTAAACATAGGATTTAACCACTTAAAAAAAATAATTAAAAAAATGTTTTAGTTTGTCCCATTTTAGTTTGGGTGCAGTTCCACACTGAAGTTGGAGCTTCGGTACTCCTGCCTTCTGGCTTCTGTTGCTCTTTGCTTTGCAGTATTAGAAAGGGCCAGCTTATCAGTATCAGCTCGTTAATGGGTGCCCACTGAGAAAAACTGTACATACTGTTTCTCAAGGGACAGCCAATGAGAAACAGACAGCCAAGCTCCAGAGCCTCAACTTTGAGCTTTCATATACTGCTTATTTGAGCTGTAACATTACAGTTTAATCTCTGAAAGTAAGATGGTCCTGGTAAATAAACGTAAGTATCTATGGCGAAGGGAGTGTTTATTAACTTAAGTAAGACTTTCCAAAACGAAGATTTACCTTTACAAGTTAAATCTCAGGACACCAAAACATAGTTTTGATGTCTGGGCCTTTAACAATATATTATTTTTATATTTAAATCAGATGATTGTATGTATAGTCTGTGAAGTATTATACTTCCAAAAGCAGGTTTATGAATTCTAATTCCTAAATGGTAGTTAAAGGGATCCTACAGTGCCAGGAAAACAAACCTGTTTTCCTGGCACTTTAGGTCTCTACAGTGCCCTGTTCCCTCGCGACCCCCCTCCTGCAGGGCTGGAGGGCTTAAAACCCCTTCAGCCACTTACCCGAATCCAGCGCCGATGTCCCTCTGCGCTGTGTCAGGCTCACCCACGCTCCTCCTTATTCAATGCTTTCCTATGGGGAAAATCTGGCGCTGGAGGCCCATGAGGACGTCCAGCGTCAGATAACAGGCCAAAAGTCCGTTTGAATTCTGGAAGCGCCCCCAGTGGCTGTCTGGTAGAAGGCCACAGAGGGCAGACTTAGAGCTGCAATGTTTTACATACAAACAGCTGGATGCAAGGAATTTGCACAAATACTGCCAAAGCAATGAGCCACACTGAACGAAACTGAAAGGAGAGAGGCTCTGATACACTTACAAACACCGAGAAACAAAATGTCATCTGTTAAATCTCTTTACCTGTTTCTCTGGGTCGATGGCTCCAGAAGCTGCCACCTTCAGTTCCAATTCCTTCTCTCTAAAATAAAGAAAAAAACGGTTTTCCCCGAATATTTCAGAATATGCAAATCTCAGGCCACTGGAACACACAGGTTGGAATTGTTTGAATTGGGCTGCCTTTACTAATGCCTTACATGATAAACTTTTGAGTATTACAGGAACACACCAAACATTTAGTGGAAGAACACTTCCAATCACCCCTGGAGTTTTGTTTATACATATGGGTGGGAATAAATATAAATCAGGAATAACTGCAATGGGAAGTGAGAGAGTAGACAAGATGCAGTGTACATTTGATCAATTAGCTTTTCAATATTTCTTGTAAAGGGACACTAGAGTTACCCAGATAACTTCAACTCACTGAAGTGGGCTGGGTGCAGTTGCCCTGTGCTCTTAACCCTGCAATGTAAAACATTGCAGTTTTTTTTTTTTTGCAAACTACAATGTTTACTTTGCATGGTTAGTCTACCAGTACTCAAGGTGCTTACGCTGCACGAGGGAAAACTCAGTAACGTCAATCTCCATCGGAAAGCATTGATTAAATGCTTTCCTATGTGAAAGGTTGAATGCATGGGTATGGCACACTCTGCACATGCACACTATAAAGGAGCATTGGATTGAGTCATCAAGGAGTAGGCCATGCTCTTCCATGATGTCAGGACCTATATCGAAGTAACAACAGGGACATTATAGCGTTAGGAATAAAAATGTGTATTCTTAACACCTAAAACGTACACCTTTGAAGTTCCTAAATTTACTGCAAATACCCAGCTTGCCACTTTTTCAGTGAGCCCTCACCAAAGTAGTGGCTCGGCTATTCATGATGCTCCCATTATAAGCATATTCCCCTTGAAGGATTTATGAGACCTGTTCTTTGGCATGTTGCCGCAACTCCATTACTCGGGTAAACGGCACCAAGGATGCCATCATCTTATTGACAACTCCATTCACAGTTTTGATTCATTCACAAGACTTAATCGCAAGGAGATAGGTAAATGAAGCCATCCTTAATCAGGCGAGAACATTTCACAAAAATGAGAAGGGGAGGAAAAATGGAGACTCGAGATAAACCTACCTATACTAATGTAATACCCAAACATACTGATGTACCATTAGGAAGGAATCAGAGGGAAGAAAGAGTATCACCCCAAAAAAGATGGAATAGAGAGCTCCCTGCCCGGCGCTGGAAAAAAGGTAAGTTTAACCACTTTCCTCGCCATCCAGCACGGTGGGAGGGGGTCCCTGAGGGTGATGGCACCCTCAGGGCATTATAGTGCCAGGAAAAAGCGTATGTTTTCCTGGCACTATAGTGGTACTTTAAAGGATATATTGACTGAGAGACCAAAAATTGTACATCGAGGAGTTAACATTAAAATCAGATAGGTAAGAAGCCATCTGAGGGAAGAAAAAGGTCCATCCCTATTGACCAACAGCACGGGTTTTTACAGCTGTGGACAATGCACAGCTTGTAGAAAAACCAATAACCACAGACGTGTAATCAAAGATTTTAACTCAAATGGGAAGAAATATAAGATTAAAGAGTTTTTAACGTGTTACGCTGAAAATGTGGTCTGTTAGAATGTCCCTGTGGTCTTAGATATGTTGGGAGAACTACGAGACATTTACAAACACGTATAGAAGAGCACTCACTCAACATTGCAAAAGGTTTTGAAAACCATATTGTGTCTCAGCACATTTTAAAACCCACCACCAAAAGAACCCAATGGGGCTGAAATTCATGGGCATAAAGAAATTAAAAAAAGACTGGAGAGGTGGCAATTGAAATAACATGATAGGTAAAGTGGAAATGGAGTGGATCTTCAACTTAAATACAATGATCCCCCATGGACTTGCCATTTCCTTAAATAAATATTGCCCTTAACTAATATATTAAATATTTTTTAGGTTTATCTCTTTTTGATTACTATTTCTGATTCGTAAATTTTTATTTTATTTTATCACTGTAGTATCAACTATTCTTCAAATTTTAGAGGTCAATCAATCATGCTTTTAGATTCAGTGGATGACCAGGTGCGTGTGTGTGTGTGTCGTTTACCTGAGGAAGTGATGGCAGAAGGATGCAGCATGGAAAAAAGGCTAACCAGAGGAAGCTATTGTGCAGGTGTAGGATAGGACCCTGCGTTCCTATGTACCTGATAATACTTAGACAAATATAAGATTGTGGAGACTAGATTATATTACAGTATATTTTATCACCTATACTTACTAATTAATTGGTTCATATTATTACTATTATTGTTTTAATTCTATTATATTTTTTAATATTGAATAGTTAAGATATGTGTAGACATTATAATGCATGATATATATTTTAAATATTTTTACAGACTGTATATGTATATAGAATTGTTTTCTATACCGTTTTTTTATATTGTTCCCTTCCCCTTGAGAGGGGAATCAAAAGGCTAATGGACTAATAAAACATGGGAAACTGCCAAAGCACCGTGGAACGCACGGTGAGATGCATACATAGTAAGACAAAGAGGAACCGGAAGTGAGGTCATGTGCTCCACGGGTAGGAAATAGTGTACGGCCGAAAGAAGATTTGATACGCAATGCTACCCCTTACTGATTAGGGAACAGCAACAGCTGTGAGGAGGGACGGAAAGAAAATATTTAAGAAACAAGAATCAAACAAGTCACTTTCAGGAGACTGAGGAAGCCGTGATAACGGTGAAACGCATTTCTCATCTGCATATGGACTTTTAAGTCAGAGACTGGTAGTTCTATTTATTGTTTTTATATTGTGTATAGCCATATATATATACACACATACATACATACATACACACACACACTTCTAACGGATTCCTGTGGTGCAAAGAAGTGAGTGTAGCCCTTCACTAAGCCGTTTTACTTAGCCAGGTCACAGGCTCTACTCTTGTGAGTATAACAGCTCTATTTACTTCTTGTTATATATCCAAACGGAACGTCACTATATTCTGTGTATCCATTTTCCCAAGATACCAAGGGACCCTATATATCTATCCATTGGAAAAGGGGATTGGTCGCCCTAAACAGACTCTCAAGTGCTTCGTACCAGAGCTAGATTTTCATAACTCTGAAATCCGTGAGTGTTCCCTTATTGTTTAAATATCACATCCATGCGTGTTTAATAGTTTGCACTATGTCCACTTTATTTTTGTCTTAAAGGTACCACTACAACAGAATACACATCTCTGTATATAAAAGTTAAGTGTTTATTCAAGTCTATCACCGGTATTGCATGTGGTGTATTAAAATTATAAATAAGCGATCCACTGTTCCATTATATATTGTACTTGTTTGTGTGGGGTTTTGGAGATTTGCACATTCAGTGTGGTAGCAGCTACAATTGCTATAATATATTTATGAAAAAAATTTAGTAGCAATATATTTTGAGTTATACATTTCTTACACATCTATATCTATATAACATGAATCCATCCTGCACCATTAACTGTGCAAAACGTCTAGGGTGCTTAAGTGTTTGGAGTGTTGTTTTAAATATACAAGGTTAATTAGCATTACCCAAGTAATAATGGTAATGCTTTTAGATTAAAATGAATGGTGAAAATAAGCGATGATTGGTTCAGGTCAACTCATAATGTGAATAATAGATATAAATTATTGGAGTTGAATATAATATTATGCGTTTTGTAAAATGTTGGTTGAATGAGGAAAATGCTATTCCATAGAGGAACCGGAACACTCTCCCTACAGACTACCAACAATCCTTCATACGTGCAAGGAATGCTACCGCTTTAATTTTGGGAGAGAATAACACCAATTATTTTTACATGTGTTCATTTTTAGAGCCTATTACTCCTTCATAATTAGACAATTAATCTGTATAGTACTGCACCGATACAGTAGAAAGATAGTAATTTACCGTCTTTTATTTCTCTGCTGCTCTGCCATCTGCTCCATTAATTCTTGTCTATAACGTTCTTTTCGTCTTCGCTGGGTTTCATCTCTATCCGATTCACCTAGGAGAATAGAACAATTTTTTTTAACTTCACTTAAAGAGAGGAAAAGACCAATAGAGCTAATGTGTAAACCAACAACATTTTCAAATGTGCACAAGATGACAACAGAACCTTGAACAGAACGAGAGACGAAAATTCGGAGATAAGTGTTCACATGATACGAAATAGAATATTTATGAATAATACTTCAGTAGTTCTGAAGAGAAAACAAACACTATATCACAGTAACATGTTCAATAAAACCACAAAAATAATATACTATAATGTCTACAAGAAAACTGGCCCTAAGGAATGAGAAAACATTTTTCTGAAAAAGAATAAACAAAATATTTGTCTTTCCTCTTACCAAGCAGAAGACCCGTGGAGAATTGCTCTTCCTTCAGGCGTGCAGACCTTGCGCGTTCAGCCATTTGCAAAGGGTTGCCCTTATTCACTCTTGAAATAAAGAATGGCAAAGGACAGATTTAGATCAAACAAATATATATACTAAATTTTTTTATATTCTTATTTTGTCTGACAGCAAGGTCAGGTTTGCAAGTCATGTATCTAGGCTGGAAAAAATAGAAAATAAATAAGGTCCATATAGCAGTAGGTTAAGTAAGATGTGAAGATCACAGTTTCCATTTGTCTTGCACAGGATGTATTGTGTATTACAGAGGAAACACACTGTGGAGTTCCCATAACTACATGATGTAGAAGATTTCTTTGTTGTTGCTGTAGGGCCTGCATTACTTTCCTCATGGACAAAGTGGAAGGATTTACTCATTTCCTAGGTGAGATTCTATTAATCTATTGACATTCCCTAAAAAGGGATGAATATTCTTGGATTTCCAGTTGTTCGCAGAATACACTTCCTGCTGCTGGCCATTGACAGGTAGGGGACTATGATCGAATGATTGTCCAAGAACAGCTACATTTGTTTAGGATAGGCCTATTTTCCCAGGACCACTGCTAGTTAATTTAGTGGACTGTCTAACTTTCATATATAAATATAAAACACTGTTTGTTTGTTTTTTTACACAGGTAATAAGAGTTTGGGTTGGACACAGTAACGGTTTCACAGCAATGCTGTAGGCTGAGAACATTCAAAATGATGGTACCATTTTTTACTTATTTTATTTATTAACAAAAGTGTTACAACTCAAGTATGATCTCTTCAATGTAGATTGAAAACAAACATTCACATAAAGACAAAGTTTGAAACCGTAAATAGGGAACAACATTTACATTTGTACCAGGTGATTATGATCTATAAAGTTTATTTTAAAGAGAACCATTTAACAATAATAATTGTTAGGTGCAATATGTAGGCTGGGTTACAGCTTGATATGTTAGATGGAGAATTTTTGGTTTTTTTCCCCCCCCAAAATGAACAATTAAGTGTTCTTGCATAGCAAGACCACTTACGGTTATATTATTATTATTATAGACAAATGTACCACCCTAACTCCTCCCTTTACACTACATAGAAAGTAATATACCGAAAGGTGCGGATTTTTCCCGATTGGTGTGCTATTACTTTGTGGAACGTTTTGCCGAATGGTTCACGGAATATCGTCGTTTTTGTGGAGAAATTGTTCCCATAGGAATGAATAGTGAAATGTTCAAAACTAGAGTGGGAGCTGGAAAAAGCTGAAAAATCAGGACATGATTTCTAAACTGCTACCACTCCCTCATTTTCAAGCCCACCTACACAAATCTTATATCAAAACGTTCAGCTATCCCTGCTGCCACTAAACATGTCCACGGCTAAGCCGTAGTCTTGATAGTTTTCACAATATGACCATTTGTTTGCAACACACTCCGTCCATTGACATTCATTGAAACTCCACTCTAGCCACCTCAAATTTTAAGGGCAATATCTAACTGCGACTGTGCCTTAATTTTTAATATTTCAGAGACATACATTACATCAAAATGTAGGTCTGGGTCTTGTGATTCTCACAATATGAAGCTCTTCGCTGTAGGATTTATAAAATACGACCGTTTGAAGATGGCAACCGCCAGTGAAGTGAGCAATTTGGAGCCGTTTGTTTTTAACCGCTCTTCTCTGCCCTGTTTGAATCTATTAGTTCCTGTTGGCAGTTGGTGGAATGTTCGAGGGATTTGAAACCCTGTGTAACAAGGCTGCAATATGAAGATGCTGTTATATATGTATTAATAAAGTGAGTACTTCGTTATACAGGAATTATTGACTGATTTGTACAAAACATCACCGTGGCAGCAAGGATAGCTAAACGTTTTGATATAAATTGGTACATTTATTTCCCTACATGGCAAGACCACTTACTATTACCTCACATATTATATATTATTGTTCTTATTGAGCAATTTGGAACAGTTTGTTTTTAACCGCACCTCTCTGCCCTGTTTGAAATCTATTAGTTCCTGTTGGCAGTTGGTGGAATGTTCGAGGGATTTGAAAGATTTGAAAGTTCTTCTCTGCCCTTGCTGTAGAGTGAGTGAACCACACTCCAGCCTTTCCACAGTTACTCCAGCCACTCCGACTACACAACAGTTACTCAAGCCACTCCACCCAGTTACACCGCCCACTCCAATTGTAGACTACTGGTGGAGGCAAGAACACTTCACACAATTTCCCCAGCAATTGTAGCTTTTCTAGTTTTTGCTGTTCCAAATTTGTAGCATTTTTTTTTTTCATCTAATAGCTCAGTTCATTAAACCATAATTGAAACCAGAAAATCTTTAATCTTAAGGTGGCACAACAAGGGCATACATTATTTCTAGTTAAACTTGAAGCTTTGTACGGAAAGATTCCAGCTGAGCTATAATCAACATTAGCCCAGAGCTTGGCTTACATTAAAGGGATAAAATACACAAATAAATAAAAATTAAAAAAAACATAGCACATCAAATGATGCAAAAAGCTATACATTATTCACAGGACTAAGTCAAAAATAGAAGAATAAAGTGCAAAACAATAAAAGAAGGTGGGGACCGTGGCTGCTGCAGCGACTGGTCGCATGATCCTAGAGCTCCCAACAATAACAGCTAAAATCGGGGAAAACTGCCTAGATCACCGCACTCACAGTGTTTTGGGGGACTCCCCTTGATACACAGACCAAGATAGGGCGCAAAACCAAGAAGCCCAGACCAGACAAGCACAGTCTGGGGCTAACAATCTGTGACCTGTGGCGGCATTGACATGGTGAAACTGAGCCCAAGATGGCCACCGTCTCAGGAGGCTGCTCAGATTTTTCAGACGATAATTCATTTGGTGCCGAAACTACCTAGTTTACCATAGAGAGCAAGCAAAACTATAACTCACATACATCCTTGTCATACCAACACTCTTTAGCTCCACCTTTGACAAATGACATATTTAGCAAGGGTAGTTTTGGTGATTAAAGATAAAGTATTACCCAAGTTATAATCCAGAAAAGACAAATGGTCTTACCTCGGTTTTGCAGGAGACGTGATGGGTCGTTGCTTTACCTGTTCCCTGAAATCATCTTCATAGTCCGTGGGAGGTGCTCTGTCTCTCCTGTCTCTTCTGTCTCTGTAGGGCCAGCAGGGCATTGCATGAATATTATTTAAAGTACTAGAAGTGTTTAATTCCTTTGCAATGTGCACCATGCCTATCAAAATGACTTAATCATGGCATAAGGAGGAGATGGGTGGCTATACACTGTATTCCAGCATCCTGTTTGCAGGATCCACTAGATGAGAGCAAACAAGTGAAGATCTCCTACTTCACTTGATAGGCCTTGTAGATATAGTTGAGATTTTACGTAAGCCCAGAAGATGGTCTACAGACTAGTATAGTATATATAGAATGATCAGCCATAACATTAAAACCACTGACAGGTAAAGGGAATAACATTGATAATAATGTTACAATGGCACCTAAGAAGAAGTGGGATATATTATGCAGCAAGTGAACATTCAGATCATGTGCTGGAAGCAGGATAAATGGGCAAATGAAAAGATCTGAGTGACATTAACAATGGCCATGTAGTGATGGCTGGACAACTGGGTCAGAGCATCTCCAAAATGGCAAGTCTTGTCGGGTGTTCCTGGTATGCAGTGGTTAATACCTACCAAAAGTGGTGCAAGAAAAGACAACCGGTGAACCTGTGTTAGGAGCATTGATGCATGTAGGGAGCCAAGGCTAGCCCATTTGATCTAATCACACAGAAGAGCTACGGTAGCTCTGATTGCTCTATAAATTAATGCTGACCATAGTGTAAAGCTACCAGAGCACACAGTGCATCTCAGTTTGCTGTCAGTGTGCTCATGATGACCCCTGCCCACCGCCGAAAGTTCCTTCAATTGTGATGTGAGCACCAGTACCATGTGGCTTTAGCTCATCTTGTGCCATTACACAGAGAACATCTCTGAAACATATCAGACTGGTCCCACCCATACGGGCAGTCCAGATCCGAAATGTCAGCAAGTTTCCTCTGCACAAGAGACACAGCAACCCCAGACTATCGTTTCAGCCTTGTTAGGCATCATCAGTGAGGCATAGCGGATTTCTCTCTAGGCACCGTGAGCAAGGGGTCCACGTCTGGATTACCCTTTAAACATATTAAGAGCAAAAGAATGAAAGAAGGATGATTGATCTGATCAATCAATCATGCTTTTAGATTCAGTGGATGGCCAGGTGCGTGTGTGTGTGTCGTTTACCTGAGGAAGTGATGGCAGAAGGATGCAGCATGGAAAAAAGGCTAACCAGAGGAAGCAGTGTTAAGCTCTAGGCAATGTTCTACTGCAAAACTTTGGGTCCTGACAACCATCTGGATGTTACTTTGAGAGATACCACCTACCTAGAGATTGCAGCAGACCACGTACAACCCTTCATGACAATGGTGTTCCCTGATGCCAGTGGCCTCTTTGAGCAGACTAATGCACCCTGCCACACTGCAGAAATTGTTCAGAAATGGTTTAGGGAACATGACAAAAAATTCAAGGAGTTACCATGGCTTCCAAATTCCCCAGATCTCAAACTGATTGAGCATCTACAGGGTGTTCTGTAACAAATCTAATCCATGGAGGCCCCACCTGGCAACTAAAGGATCTGCTGCTAATGTCTCGGTGCCAGTTACCACACTCCACATAAGAGTTGTTTTGGCAGCATGAGGGGGACCTACACAATATTAGGCAGGTGGTTTTAATGTTGTAGCTAAATGCACAGATAAAGAATACTCATTGGGCTTGTCACCCAAAAATCTTAACATAGAGTATGGCATTTCACAAATAGCCAGTTTAGGAGTCAGAGAGAGTAAAACACAATACAGAACAGAGCAGTGTACATCGTAGCACTGATAAGGGTCATCCAGATAGCATACTTTTAAACTATTTAGGTGCATTAACAAATTAGAAATTATTGAATGAATGCTTAAATATTGCTTCTTAACTAAAACACTTTTCAAACTGTCCTTCTGTTTTCACGGCTTACTAACACAGTATACTATGGAAATCTATATAAATTATAAGCATGAGTGTCCAGCAATGAGAGACTGCCACAAACAGAACTCTAAACGAATACTATTTTATACACAGTAGGAAGAAAGGTGCTTGTAATTTAAGAATAGTATAGTGCTTTCTGAAAAGGTCATGCACTACTTAAATATGTTAATAAGAGAAACAAAGACTGTCTAATGATTCAGTTTGACATTACTCAATTATTTAAAATAACTTGTATAAAGCATTAATGTACGTTGTCACGGTGACAACATTAGCAAGGCTACAGTCATTAATTCTCACCTATTTTTACTTTCCCGAACTTGATAATAAGATGCTTGCTCTGAGCCGTTCTCATAGCCATTCACATCAAGACGTTGCATTAAAATTCTAAAAAATCAAAACATTTTATTTAGTTTTTAATCATTTTATGTAATTGGACACCAATATCAAAAAAAATATATAAAATAGCCAAATATATAAAATAGCCAATTGGCTATTTTATATATTTGGCTATTTTATATATTTAATATTGTACTAATAAAGGAATAGTGGCTTTTTATAATAATTTTGCCATATACCCTTTTTTTATTTCACTTTTAAAATTTGTCATTACCTGGTCATATACCATCTTGGAGCCTACACAAGACCAAGAATCCTAGGTGGGGATTATACCACCTATGCGGTTATATTGAGCAGTTTACCCTGCTCATCCAAATGTGAGTATTTTTATTCCTTTCTTTTAATTTACTCATATCCAGTGAGCACTATATTTTGCTTTTATCTCCTTTTTAAAACCGAGGGATCATCTTCACCTATACCCTACCAGTGGGGGACAAACGCCACTGAATGCCCAATATACTAGAGCAAGTCTATGCTCTAATATAGGTGAGTGTATTACCTATTTATTATTTCTCCTATCAACAGACAGTCTACACTATTGGATCGTCTTTGTTTTTCTTTTTTTCATGTCTACCATCGAGCCAAGACTCCTCTAAAGATTAGAAGATCCAGTTCCCTATTGGACATACTACTACCATACACTTACTGGAACTTGTAAGAGAAATATACTAAATACTACAACCACTATTTATCCATTTAAACTTACAATACCTACTATTTGGACTATTATTTTTTATATATTTCTCTTTTTTATATATTTCTCTTTATTTATGTGTTAAAGTGTTTTTATATATACATTTCCGTCTATTTGCTTTTTTGTAGCGCAACCTATTATTCTTGTTTTTGCCATTTCTCCCTTGAGGACTCTAGAGGGAACCTCATATTTATAGGTTGCTGCTTCCTGTCTGTTCATATCACACAGCGCTGATCCGTTTTCTACTTGTGTGTGTGTGTCAGCCAGCGTGTCTGTGTGTGTGTGTGTGTGTGTGTGTGTGTGTGTCAGCCAGCGTGTCTGTGTGTGTGTGTGTGTGTGTGTCAGCCAGCGTG
>OW240915.1:269453562-269577294 GCA_933207985.1 Pelobates cultripes | reverse complement strand
GTCTGTGAGCGCGCGTCTGTCTGTGAGCGCGCGTCTGTCTGTGAGCGCGTCTGTGAGCGCGCGTCTGTCTGTGAGCGCGCGTCTGTCTGTGAGCGCGCGTCTGTCTGTGAGCGCGCGTCTGTCTGTGTTTTTGTTAGCGAGTGTGTGTTTCTGTGTGTTTCTGTTAGCTAGTGTACGCTTATCTGTCATTGAATGTGTGTGTGTGTATTTAGAAGGCGGAGCAGGGGGAAGGGTTGGGTGGGGGTGGTGTCTGAGTTTTGTCCTGCCTAGGGCAGCACAAAACCAGGATACACCACTGGCACAGGGTCCTAATCATATTATAGACTGCCCTGCACAGCACCCACATACTGTTCTTCTTTACGCAAACTGTAACAGTCTAAGTGAAAACTGGTGAGGACTTCACCTGTGACCTTCTAGTTAAAAAAAAAAAAAAAAAACAGGATGTAAGCCTACCCTAAGCAGATGGAAAATTTTCAAACTATAAGGAACCTAGACGTTTAAACAGTGTCTTTGGAGTGGTATGAAAGAAACAAAAACATTAAATTTCTTTTTTTTAAATCAGATTTACAATCTACAGCGTGACTGAGGTATGAGAGCACTATCGGTATATTAAGAATAATGTTTTTTTGGAGAATTGTGTATCATAGGCTCAAGACTGTGTAACCCTGAGAATGTGTGATAAATCCTCTGATCGTGAAACTAAGATAAGACTACAACTATCATATGTATATGGATCAAAATTAAATACTTGCTTATTGTGCACTGTAAGTACCTCTCATTGGGGTGGCTGTATCTCACTGATCGTTGGTTATGTGGCTCTATTTCATATCTCAGGTTATTATCTCCGCTGGTGTTCTTGTCCAAATACAATCTCTGTGGTCTTCCCGTATCCAAGTCTGACATATTATTAGGAGGTCTAGTCACTATATCAGCATCCAAATCAGATCTATTGTAATTTTTATATCCAACTTCTTCCTTCTGTATTTTGCCTCGTCCATCTTCACTTTCAAAGTCTACCTTGCGGTACCTATCTTCTTCTGATCTTCTCTTGTTGAGGAGCGCCTCATAAGCCTCCATTGAGCTATAAGCATCTTTCTTAACCTCCTGATCTCTGTGGGACATCTGTACTGATGTGTATGGTTCTGGGTTTACTCTGCTTTTCACAACAGATTTCTCAATCTGCAGTGATTTTAAAGAGAAAGAAAAAAAAGTAAGAAAAATAAATGAACTTAAAGAATATAACTATACAGAAAAAAAATGTAATATAAACCATGCTTGGTTAGTAAGGTATTAGCATCTCTTCAGGGTTTGGAGTAGAGTCTGTTAAATTACTGTTCTGCCTTCATGGCTGTATATACAATTGGGTATTTATTTTCTCCTTACAACGCATTAAACATGATTTGATCCAACTCTATTAAAAAGGTCCTTTCTCTATTAACAATCAATTGATCTATGCAGACTAATTTAGGAATAAGTTTTACATTAACTTTATGAACTCCTTGGCCGTTTCTTTCTATAGCCCAGCTTTTCTTGTATGAAGAACCTATAAGCTCTCATGTGATTGCAGGAAGATAGGGACCACCTTTAACACAATTACAAAATACAAATCACATTACTATTCTACCAAATATATGAGACGTTTAGACAAGGGTTTGGACATAATACAGAATACGGTTAAATGAACACACGCAAAGGCAGGTGTTATGTAATCCTTTACATCTGGGCTGTTCATCTGTAGGTTTTTTGTTTTTTTAAACATATGGTTAGTCTATAGATTCAAGTTGGCAAAAGCATACATAGGCATTATTACATTATTTTTAAAAATAATCTTTAAAAAAAACCATCATGGTTTTGAAGTCAAAATCGCCTTTATCCAAAGAAACTGTCAAAATTGTACAATAAGGATACTATTAGTAAATACAAGCAAAAAAAGGGGGATGATCTGCTGAACCAATCATAAATAAAACAACATAGCGTATAACTGTATGATGACAAATTGTAGCAGTTATATTCACAAATGGCCACTCACACTTTTGCTGAAGTTTGCAAGCCTTGAATATTTTCCTTTTCAAAATAGGAATTCCAAATCCTCTGTCTGGGTTAAAATCTCCATAGATATATTGGCATGTATGTGCTCAGGAAAGATCATTGTTCATTGTTTATTTGTACCTGTTGATCACACACCATACAAGTCCCTGAGGAAGTCCTATTTGGTTGGATGAAACGCGTAGGACCCCTGGTGGTGACATAGAGGGACTACACTGATGATTTTATATCTTGATGTAAGTTATTAAATACTTTTTTGTACTTCACTCTGAATGTGCATCTTATATTCTTTTATATACATTTCTTTCTTGAGCACGTATATGCCAATATATCTATGGAGATTTTAACCCAGACAGAGGATTTGGAATTCATATTTTGAAAAGGAAAATATTCAAGGCTTGCAAACTTCAGCAAAAGTGTGAGTGGCCATTTGTGAATATAACTGCTACAATTTGTCATCATACAGTTATACGCTATGTTGTTTTATTTATGATTGGTTCAGCAGATCATCCCCCTTTTTTTGCTTGTGTTGTGTGGAAGACAAGAGGAAGTCTTTTGGGATACTATTGGAAATCTTATCCTATACAGGAAAGTTCCTTTCTGTTGATATAAATTAAGCACTTATTACACTGTGGTGGGTGTTCACACACATTGTTTCTTTCTGTACTATTAGTAAATAGACTACAATATAGTTGCAGAGAGTTGTACCTGCGCATGTTGAGCTCCAGCCCTAATTCTAGTATATTCATCTTCCTTCATCTTGAGGAACTGGTTGTATTCCTGGTTTCTCTCAAGTCGCAATCTCTCCTAAAGTAATCAAAAACAGCATAAATCACTCACTACGAAAGCATTACTATTTTTATAGCAAGAACAGATTCCGATGTTGCAGGTTAGATGCATGTCCTAGGAACAGAGCTTGTTAAGTGAACCAACTATATACTTGATTTTCAGAAGGGAGAGAGGCTGTATTGCCATGTACAGGAACAAATACTGTAGGCATGAGGTTTGAACAGAGATTGCTCAATACAACATGGCTTAACAAAATCCAAGCAACAGAGAACTGGCAAATGTCTCAGTGACTATGTCCCTGAAATCTTTTCGTCTCTCCTGACAAGCACAACTAGCTATCCCTACGGTTAGCAAGGTTTTGGGTTGTCTCTGCATTCACCCCTTTCCAGCCTTACCATGCTTATTTACTCACAGCCCAGAAAGGGTCGAACAACATATCACTTGTGCCCAATGATGTCAGTCAGCATGCCGAATGGGACAGCAAGGGGACACAAGAAGTCATATCTGCTATCATGGAACAAAGACAGCACTTTCTTACAAGACTATGATCAAGGGCAGAATGTCTCTTTTTCCTCACAACAGGAGCAGAGAGACGACAGGGAGAATTAAATTTACAGCTTGATTTATGCATATAGATATAATCTATAAAACCCGTGTTGGAATTTAGTGATCTTCCCAAAAAAATAAATTAAAAAAAAAAAAAAATAGATTTTTACATTAGACAAAGAAGGAACTACATCTCACATACACACTGAAAACAGTACAGATGTGTAAAAAGTTGCTGCTTTAATAAGATTCTACTGGCCTTGCCATTTCAATTAACAAATATTTGAACAGTTTATAAAAAAATAAAGTGTAAAAAATTTTTTTAAAAAAAACTACTCATTTGATGAATGTCACCTGAAGAGAGTCTTTATGTAAAAACTAAAAATAAAAAAATATGTAGAGACCTTACAAGTGACAGTGCTGTTGTATATCAGTTTGAATGTGTAACTAATTGACTATTGGTGTATGTATGTGGGCATGAGTAACTGGCTAAATGTTTTGTACAGCGAAATGTGTTTGTATGTATGAAGTCAATGTATGTGTGTTTGTATGTAAGTAGGTAGCTATATGTTTTGAAAAAAAAAATATGGTTAAAGTGGGTGAAAATATATGGATAGTTGTGTGTGTCACATATTAATCCACTGAGTACCAAAGGTGAGCCTTACATCTTGCTTTGCAAACCTTCAGCACTCTAAAGATTAAAACACACACACCAATACATACATACATACATACACACACACACACACACATATATATATCTATCAAAGCATCCAAGGGAGACTATGTACTACTACAGCCGGAGCTCTATTTTATTCAATATCCATAAAGTGGCACTTGATAAATGTTCAATCTGTAGTGCCTCCAGTCCAGGGTGGGCCATTCCCAACATATGAATATAAGAAATTTGGACCAGACACATATAGATGGTGTTTAGGCAGATTTAATGGAAAACCATACAATCCATCAGTACCTACAGGAACCTTTTTTAAGCTTTATTAGCTCCTGTGGGAGCCAGAACATTGTATTTTTGTCCAATATAATCTCCCTAAACACCATCTACATGTGCCCAGTCCAACTTCTTTTGTGATTATTAGGACTTAGTATGACCACCTTTGAACTATAACATGTGGTAGCTTTGAACATTTGTTTATCCTTTTTTAAAAGAAAATAATGAATATCAGTTATCTTACTGATCTGTACATCAAAATGTCAAAAACAAAATACATTAAAAAAAATTCATTATTATAATAATAAAAATATATATAACTGTGGTAAAAAAAAATCAAATCAAAAAATCATCACAGGAACTATTTTCCACACTGTGTAATCAGTACATGAAATGAATGGGTAACAATGAGCTAGATATTTAATGAATGGCCATACCTTGCCTGACAGTCGCTCTCCAATTGGAAGAGACAAACCTTGAGTAGTATGGTCAATCTCCCCTGTATGTCTCAAATTTTTCTAAACAAAACAGAAAAAAGTGTTTATTACAGTTTCTAAACATTAATTGTATTGCTCCAAGATAACTATTATTAGATTTAATCCATTATAACAAAAAGGCATTTTTTTCCCGTTTAAAAGAGAGTTGTTCTATTTAAATTCAAATCTGAAATTGAACCTTGGAACACTAACATTATTTGTGAAATTAGATATTTAACAGAAGAAACTAGCAGTATGATTTCATACAGTTTTCTAGTGTACTTGTATCACTAAATAATTATTCAAGGGAAGACCTACACACACACACACACACTTTAATTGAGATATCCCTATTATCCCAGCAATAGCGGTGTACGGCTGTCGCAAATGTGTAGATAAAACCCAGTTACCTAGAAAACATGTTCAAGTGATTTGCAACATCTTCTACAAGAATCTCTACTCTTGGTGAGAATACAGCAGGAGCTTAACCCAGGTGCCTAGAGCAGAAGCATTGATATGCAGTGGACAGCACAAACCACTATTATGCTCTCTGTATGCTGGGACATGATGCCATATATTTGTGAATCCTGCCTGCATGATTATAGTTTGCCAAGAGACAACAAGAAAGGTTGGTGCTGTCTGGTGCCTTTTTCTCTTGCCCCCTCCCCTCCTAAAACAATAGAGACTAAAGCCCCAGATATTGTCTACCTAATTTCCTCTTCACGCTCACTGAAGAGAAGTATCAGGAAGATGTGCATTTATAGTATCTGTTATTATTGTTCAACTCTTGTAATGTATATGCTTAAACATTTCCAGCAGTAAACAGTTTGGTGATAAACACATAGCAATATGGGTAACCAGCAAATCGAGATTCCTTGCAGCAACATGAAGAGACATTTGCACCTTGCTAAAATTATAATTAAAGTATTTTGAAAGATGTGATGGTATGAAAGATGTACTATAATCCAGCCGAGCACAAGCATGTAGCGTGACAGATTTAAAGCACGCACAAAACAATCACAAAGCACAATTTGGACACCAATTAATATTTAATGCAGGTATTGTTTAATTAATGCAGCATCCTAGTAAACTGGCAAAGCATAGCAGGTGTAAAAAGCTGTAGAGCTGAAGATGTTTGTGACATGATTAGTTAGGTTGTATCTGCAATTAAATGAGATCACAAGTTTATAAAGACATTGCTGAGTGTGCAGACTCACATACACTGTAGCATAAATCATGAATAACAGCTTCCCTACCTTTCGTTTAGCCTGAGCATTACCCTAGAAGTCAGGAAGACACAGTAGACTATTACACAAATAGAAAAGGATTTTTTATTTCTTCAAATAATTCCACGCTTAGAATAACATTGGCTGGCGAGGTGTGAAAGAAGGACAACTTATACAAATATAAGTTCATAACCAGGGAGATTAAAGGGACCGTATAGTCACCTAAACAACTATAGCTTAATGAAGTTGTTTTTTGTGTTTAGATCATGCCTCTGAAGTTTCACTGCTCAACTCTCTGCCGTTTAGGAGTTAAATCACTTATTTTTATGTTTATGCAGCCCTAACCACACCTGTATGGAAACAAAAATTGTTTTATTTTCAATCAGCTGTAAAATTTAACTTTAATTACATACAGGAGGCTCCTGGTCATCTAGCAAGCTATTAACGGTGCAGGATATGCGAAATGCTAAATAAAAAAAAATAGTGTGCAATAAAGGAAGTATAAATATTAGATGACTCTTTACAGGAAGTGTTTAGGAAGGCTGTGTGAGTCACATGCACGGAGGTTTGACTAGGGCTTTATAAACAAAGTGAGTTACCTCCTAAATGGCAGAGAATCGAGCAGTGAGACTGCAGGGGCATGATCTATACACCAAAACTGCTTCATTAAGCTAAAGTTGGTTTGGTGACTATAGTGTCTCTTTAATAAAATAATAATACACCTAAACATTTGTATTTAATAGCACCAGTCCAAAAAGGGAGAAAAAATATATAGATAATAATGGAAAAGAATTTAAAACAGAATTGCAAAATGATGGCTAAAATCACCAAGCTCAGCCATAGCTCAGCTGGACACAAACCAGGAATGACCACCCTACCTGACTGAGGTATCGCCGGTAATCCAGACGCAGTTCTTCAATAAGCTTATGCTTCTTCCTTTCATACTCTTCCCCAAGAGGCAGACTTGAGCCATAGCCAGAGTCTGAATGGTTTAAGAGTATACAAAACAAACAAACGGTCATTTTATTGCAACATTCTCCCTTACAGATTTAACAAAATATGCAAACCTTGAGAGGAATCATTACCCTGCTTATTCAAATATTTCATACGCATGCCTTCTTTGTGTGTGTGTGTGTGTGTGTGTGCGCATGCTGCAAGCTAATTGCAGTTTAAATAGAAAAGTATATTTATTATCTATAGATTTGTTGGCTGGTACAAACATGTTCCTCCATCCTGATCCACATCATCTACAGCTGTGAAATTTTTCCTGGCAGTACATAAAGTGAAGGAAGACTGGGAGATTATGCTAATGATAGCCCTATGTATACAAAGCCTGCAATACATGACGGATCAAGTTTAAATCCTTGGCAAAATAACAGCCCACTATGATTATCACACCACCCAAGAAGAGGCATACTCTACATGAATTTATTCGTATATGAATATAATAAAAAAATTATATGGTTCTCCACTTCCTAGACACAGATTGCAGATGGTTTGAAACTTGCCTCCTGCTTCCTTCATTTGGAAAGCTTCTCTCTGTTGCTGCCAGTTTGGTGGGACGTTTTCTTTAGCCATATAAACTTGTGGATTGTTTGGTTGCACAGTTGTTGTTTCAGCCCTCTTGCTCTATAAAGAAAAAAAAAACAAAAAAACGCAGGCAGGGACGAAAAAAAAAGATTACATTGTATTCTAAAAAGTTATGCCAGCATATATATTGGTAATTACTACACACAAATCCTAATAAATTAAATAAATGAATTTAAAAGAAAAATACATGATATACCTAAACCCTAAACACTTTTTATTTGTTCAGTTTAGACAATATGCTAAGCTAATTACCTTGACTCCAAAGACTGTGCACATAGGCCCTAAATGTGGCACCACAAAAGGAATTTCAGAAAAATCACGGGAAGATATTACGACTGGCAAGTACTGCATATGTGTTTTATACATCCTCCTAACATACCACTACACTTGAAAATGGTTCAGTAGTGTTTACTGGGGCTTGGGATAATGTATTATCATGATCAGTAAAAGGGACAGTTCTCCTTCAAACCCTTTCATGAGAAACCGGGGGGGGGGAGAGAGGAGTTTCCGAACCCTTGTCGAGAAGGACTTACATAATGTTAACATAATGTGAAAACCAGTAACACACAAGGTTAATGCTCTAAATCCCAGAGAGATTGCCATGTAAAAAAATACAGTTCAAAGCATAGATTGCTGCAAATAATTTAGCATTTGAATCTATAACAATAGGTTTCCATGGGGTTATATTTGAAGGTTTGTTTGCCCTTGTCTCAATATTAACTATATCACAATGATCAAAACCATATAAGTGGTGAATGTATTAACACATGCTATCCAAGTCCAACACACACAGTCAGCTAAACCACTCCTTGAGTGTTACCACAGTTACCTTAAAAAAGGTAGCAACATTAATACCTGGCAGTTTTTTTGTTGTTTTTTGTTTGTTTTTTTTAATTCTTTTTTTCTTTTTGTCTCTTTTTATATAAATAGGTTTTTGGCAAAGAGTAGAACTTAAAGAGGGTCCCTCTCTGAAAGCCCAAGCACCAGTAGCCTAAACGATGTATTATATACACATAATGAAACATTGAAGATCAGCCGACAATACTAAATTAGAAAAACATAGGTTGTGTGCTAGAGATCCATCTATTAGTGAAATAGGTTAAAATAAACAAACATCATTACTGGTCTCTAAAGCGCTGTACACAATAAGAAGCCCCAAAGTGCGTTTTGCCACTACCGAGCTCTTCAAGGGGAAACGTGTGAATACGTCACAGAGTGTGTTTGGTGGTGTGTGTATGTGTGTTGATACTTGCAGTATTGCATGTGTGGCTGCTTATGGGGAGGGGGTGTATGTGGATTTGTGTATCAGTGGTGTTGAGTTTGTGTGTGGGCTGTTTGTATTATTTATATGAGGCTGCGGCTTTTTCTGCAGCTCTGCGTAAATCTATCTGTGTACATCTAGCAGTAGCCAGTTGCAGGTCAAGGCCAGGAGCTGCGATCAGGGCCGGATTAACATAGGGGCTGATGGAGCTGCAGCTCCAGGCCCAGGCAATAGGCCCATTTTTTAATTTTTTTTTTTTTTTTTTTTTTAAACACAGTACTGTTAGGTTTGCCACCTGACTGGTATTTTACTAGCACAGCCGGTATTTGAGGCAGATATTTTTCTCAGTATAAATGGAGATTACTCTACAATACCAGCAACAGCCAGCAGGGGTCACTGTGTGTGTGGAGAGAGGCAGGGATAGGAAGTTACAGCATATCCCTCCCTGCCCCTCTCTACTCACTGATCCGCTGGGGAGCAGCTACACAGCACAAAGAGTTCAGACAGCAGCTCCCAGCCTGCAGAGACAGACTACAGCTCAGAAAACATGGGGATACTGAGACACTAGGGGACACTGAGACACTATGAAATGCTGTGAGACATAGGGAGACACAATGGGACATGGGGACACTGTGTCTCTATGTCTCACAGTGTCCCCGTGTCTCCCAGTCAATGTCCCTAGTGTCTCAGTGTCACCATGGCTCCCATTGTCCCCTAGTCTCCCAAAGTCTGTGTCCCCATGTCTCTCAGTGTCCCTAGTGTCTCATTGTCCCCATGTCTCCCAGTGTCCCCAAATATCTGTCTCCCAGTGTCCACATGTCTCCCAGTCAGTGTCCCTAGTGTCTCAGTGTCCCCAAGTCTCCAAGTGTCCCTATATCTCATAGCCAGTGTCCCTAGTGTCTCAGTGTCCCTATGTCTCCCAGTGTCCCAAAGGTTTTCAGTGTCCCCATGTCTCCCAGCCAATGTCCCTAGTGTCTCAGTGTCCCCACGGCTCCCAGTGTCCCCTAGTCTCCCGGTGTCTGTGTCCCCATGTCTCTCAGTGTCCCTAGTGTCTCAGTGTCCCTAGTGTCTCAGTGTCCCCATGTCTCCCAGTGTCCCCAAATATCTGTCTACCAGTGTCCACATGTCTCCCAGCCAGTGTCCCTAGTGTCTCAGTGTCCCCAATTATTTCAGTGTCCCCATGTCTCCCAGTGTCCCCATGTCTATGTCCACAAGTTCCCCCATGTCTCAATATCCCCAAGTGTCTGTGTCCCCATGCCTCCCAGCCAGTGTCCCTAGTGTCTCAGTGTCCCCATGTCTCCCAGTGGCCTCTAGTCTCCCAGTGTCTGTGTCTCCATGTCTCTGTGTCCCTAGTGTCTGTGTCCCCAGGTTTCCCAGTGTCCCCATGTCTGTATCCACTAGTGCCCCATGTCTCCCAGTGTCCCAAAGTTTTTCAGTGTTCCCATGTCTCCCATTGTCCCTCTGTCTCCCAGCCAGTGTCCCTAGTGTCTCAGTGTCCCCAATTATTTCAGTGCCCACATGTCTCCCAGTGTCCCCATGTCTATGTCCACAAGTTCCCCCATGTCTCAATATCCCCAAGTGTCTGTGTCCCCATGCTTCCCAGCCAGTGTCCCTAGTGTCTCAGTGTCCCCATGTCTCCCAGTGGCCTCTAGTCTCCCAGTGTCTGTGTCTCCATGTCCCTAGTGTCTGTGTCCCCAGGTCTCCCAGTGTCCCCATGTCTGTATCCACTAGTGCCCCATGTCTCCCAGTGTCCCAAAGTTTTTCAGTGTTCCCATGTCTCCCATTGTCCCTCTGTCTCCCAGCCATTGTCCCTAGTGTCTCAGTGTCCCCCAATTTTTTCAGTGTCCCCATGTCTATGTCCACAAGTTCCCCCATGTCTCAGTATCCCCAAGTGTCTCAGTGTCCCCATGCCTCCCATCCAGTGTCCCTAGTGTCTCAGTGTCCCCATGTCTCCCAGTGTCTGTGTCCCCATGTCTCTGTGTCGCTAGTGTATGTGTCCCCATGTCTCCCAGTGCCCCAAGTGTCAGTGTCCCCAAGTGTCTGTGTCCCCTGGTGTCTCACTGTGTCCACATGTCTCACTGTGTCCCCTAGTATCCTAGTGACACAGGAAACACTGAAACATGGGGACATGGAGAAAAATGAGGACACTGAGACCCTGGGAGACTAGTGGACTGGACGACATGGGGACACTGACACTTTGATACATAGGGACACTGATGCCAGGCTGGCCTTCCAATTCTTTGGACAGACATGCCCCCTTTTTGGGCATGTTCGCCCCTTTTGGCAGTTCTGGTCACGTGATTTGTGTCAGTGGCCCACCCTTTTACCCCACCCATTGACTTCCTGCTTCACTGGACGCTGCTGTTAGGGGGTATGGATTTACTTCAAAGTTGAAAGCATAAATTAGAGAGCGATTAGCATAGAGTATGTGTTTTGTCTTATAGCTGCATCCTTTGAGTTTCCCTCCAACACCATCTCTATCAGAGACATGACGCTTGGGAGGTATGACTGTTTTAGTGTTTTTGGTCGATAGGATTCTGTAATTAGGCCCATCTTAATTGTCAGCACCAGGCCCACTGGGCTCTTAATCTGGCCCTGGCTGCGATAACTGCTGTGGGTCATCTCTACTCCAGTGCGGATTCCCGTTCACATGTACTGTGAGGAAGTACTGCAATGTGTATATTAAAGATTGTCCCTCACCTTCGGCAATCACCACTCTGTTTGCATTAGCAGATACCTCAAGTCCCGCTGGAACTCCTGATAGGCCAGAGCTTGTTTGACTCTGGCAACCTAGAGTGTTGTATGGAACACATGCCATAGGTTGCTTGACCCCTGACCTAGGCTATTTGCATATTTATCTATTTCTTAATTTTTGGCTGCTGAATTGTTCAAGTTACATTTTTATAGCATACATTTGGCCTATAATAATTAGAGTGTAACTGTAACAGCAATTAAGATGTACATGTTCATAAAAAAAAAATATTTATATGCATACCCTTATCTCCATATATGGTGGATTATTTTCCAAAGCAGCTTTGTCCTTAGCAAGCTTGGCCTTCTGTTCTTCAATAAACTGATCTAATTCTTCGCCCATTTTATAGTTCCTGTAATGTACAAAAAAAATAAAAAACACATTTAATTTATTGTGTATTAAAAAAATAAACAAACTAGTGATCAGTATCCCATGTGCTTTAAAAGGTCAATAAAAGAAAACTGGAATTAATTTTAAATATTGAAGATAAAATACCCGATTCATTATAGACTTTCAAAGTTAAATAGGCATGTAAAACATGTAGAAGTGTTAGAATATTTTAAATGTGCCTGCACACCAGCATAGATTTTGGTTAGCTTCCTTGTTGA
This sequence comes from Pelobates cultripes, assembly GCA_933207985.1. NCBI lineage: Eukaryota > Metazoa > Chordata > Amphibia > Anura > Pelobatidae > Pelobates > Pelobates cultripes. The sequence continues at coordinate 269,565,051 of OW240915.1, read as the reverse complement.
TTTCCAAAAAAAAAAAAAAACACACAAAAAAAAAAGTGTGTGTTCCGAGGCTATTTGATGCTAGCAATAAATCCTCCAAACTTCTCAGCTGGAACAATAAGGTATTATCTAAAACTTGTTTTTCATCTGACATGCAAACATGTGTGTGCGTTTATTATATTTATAGCATAACATTTATTTTACTTTCTCACCCCTCCAGTTGGTATTTTTTCGTGCATTCCTCATTTTCAAATCTTAGCTGTTTCTATAACTTAACTTCTAGATAGCGATCTCAAATATCCCACCTGGAATCTGCTGAAGCCACTCCCCCAACTTTGGGATCAAAGCCCTGAGTGCTCCTGTTACAACTAGAACTACTACGGTCTTTACTTTCCATATCATCTCTAGCACTTCTTTCAGTCCTTAGCATTTGTACATCTTCTCATGTCCCTTATTCCTGATGTTGTGGTCACTGGATATTGCCACATCCAGCACCACTGCAGTCTTCCGTTTCTTGTCTACAACCACAATGTCAGGTTGGTTGGCCACTACTTTCTATTCCGTATGCATCTGAAAGTGCCACAAGCCCTGTCATTCTTAACTACACTTTGTGGTACTGAACTAAGGCAGGTCCAGCACATATTGTGTGCAGATATTTCAGTACACAATCCCAGCAACAATAATGGCAGCCAATATTCTGCATTTTGGCAGTTACCTGTATCAGTCAGGGCAGTCTGCCCAAGGAGCGAAACAGCGATATGTTTAAGGACAGTGATATGGGGGCCTTGAGTAGACAAGATATTGGAGATTCGTTGATGTGGAGGGTGATCTCCCCACATTCAGGTGCATATTGTATGAACAGGTTGCCGGCTGAAACCACCTCTGCCGCTGTCATGTCAAAGAGAGGGGGGAGGACAGTACACAGACAAGAGGGGCTAACAGAGCCGCCTTACCTATCAGGACCACGACATGAATTTGGTGGTCACGATTAGCGAGGATCATGTCACGGTCACCGACCATTCACTGAGCAGAAGAAGCCTGGGCAGAGAGAGACAAGCATTAGAGAAGCAAGCCGAGCAACTAGCACATTCACCCCGGAAAAGGGAAGACCATGACACTGAGGTGAGGCATATTGCTTTGGTGGAGGCTTGAGCACACAAGCACATGTTGATGGTGGGGGCAATTTTAATTACGCCTAAGCAGGGAATCCCCAGATCACATCATTTAGGTGGCCAGGATAAGGGTTTACATACTTTCATAGAGGAATCCTGCTTATTGGAAGTATCATGGCATGCTCCACACCCTAACACGGTAGATGTGACTTTCTATCTACTCCTCATGACAACTACTCCAGGATAGACTTGTTTCTAGTTAACACAAAATTGCTCAGCCATGTGGAACATACTGAGATTAAATCAATCATTTGGTCTGACCACGCTAATATTGCAATTACATTCTCTCCATAGGCATTAGCATTACCCTGGACCTGGAAATTAAACATCTCCCTATTGCGCGCCGGTAGAGGATGCAGCAAGAGGTTTTGAATGACTACTTCAGGAAACACGCCTCTCCGGAGATGCAATTAAATATTGTCTGGTCAGCGCACAAGGCAGTCCTGACACTATAGTAAAGTAGCAGCTTATATGAATAAATAAAAAAAATAAAAAAAACAACCAGAATGCACAAACTTTATTTGACATGCATGCCATACTTAGGAAGTTAGAGAATATGCATAAAACTAATCCGAACTCTCAGATTTTTCTTCCATTCCAGGGAGTGAGGAACTCAATTTAAACTTTACTAATAGATTATGTGGTGCGTCAACTTACTTGGACTAGAAGATTATTTTATGAAAAGGCTAACACAACGGACTCTAAAAATGACACGGGGACTTAGACTGAGGCCTAGGCTAACGCATAATTTACCTGTGCAGGCACTTTGGTCACTGCAGGCACTTTGGTCACTGCTCCTGAAGCCATATTTACCTCTTTTTAGTCCGAGCTGTACAATCATGCCACAGAGCAGGCTGACGCTGTACTTCAGTTTATGGTGGCTCTAGAGCATTTCTATTGCAAGCCTTATCTGGAGAGTCTGAGGATATCCTGGGCTCTGACATTAGACAGGAAAAGGTGCTGGCAGCCATATCGTCACTCATGAGAAACCCTGGACACTTACTGCTTTTGCAGAACATTCTAGAAAGCATTCAGAGAGGTGCTTGTACTTCAGTTAATGACTCTATTCAATGCCCTTAGACAGGGTCAGTTAGTACATCAGCAAACATTGTGTTACTGCCCAAAGAGGAGAAGGATCATACTAGGGTATGGAATTATATACCACTTTTTCTCATAAACTCAGATGCCAAGATATTGGCATAAATTTATGCTACAAGAATAAATCCACTGCTCCCTAAACTGATACACTCCAATCAAATGGGGATAAGGACAGACATCTTTTCAAGTATACGAGACGGAAGGCGAGGTCCGGAATGCCTTCTCTGGTCCTATCTTTGGATGCGGAGAAGGCATTCGACATGGTGTTGTGGTCATACCAGTTTGATATAGACATTGCAATCTGCTGAAATTATAAGGCTTGGGGAGAACAAGCATATACTAAACAATGGGGAAAGGGACTTGGAAGAAGGGATGGAGGGAGGAGATTGTGAAGCAGCCCAAACAGTATAGTTTGGTAATATGTCATGGAAATGTTGATGGAACAAATGCTATGAAATGTAATGGTGCAATTATCTAGTCAGTGCTCTGTAAGCATGTTTTTTGTTTATGTCAAAATGTTTTGTGGGTTTCAAATTATTGTCTTTTGCAGTTCATGACTGTATGTGAACCCAATTTAAAGTGGAAAAAGTGGGGGTGGACAAGCATCACTTAGAGACAGCTTTCTCATTCAAACGCTTTAGCTTTGAATAAGATAGTTGACTCCCTCTTCCGGCTGAAAAAAAAACAGGTAATATCATTTCTATTCATGTTTTCTTCACACACTACAGGGGGACACTGATCAGTGTCCTATCCCTAAGAATGCAGGATAAGTGCGTGGTGCATCCCTAATAGATTTCAGTCAAGATCTTTTCGGCTTGCAAAATCCTGACAGTAGGTAATAAGAGGATGAAATCAGTGAGATGTATGCAAAGCAGGATCCTGTGTCAGGTTCTCCCTCCTACTACTGCACAAAGATGTCCTCTTTCTGTCATTAGCAGACTGGTCTGAAATGGAGATGGGTGGGAAAGAGTGAGGCTGAAGAAACTCACCTAGTTGAGAGGTTTGCCCAGTAATGAAATCTGACCAGGTTTATAGTAAGCTACTAACATTACATACTTTAAAAAGTTTTTCTTCATTTATATTGGTTTGAATATTTGTTTAAAAAAAATAATAATTGTCAGGTGGTGCATGCCCTTTAATAAAACAATTTTTAGAAATGTCCCAAAAACAAAAACCCTGAAGACATCAAGGAAAGCCTGCTCTTTAAAACTGACAATGATGCCCAAGATATTTCAAAATTTGAAATATTTCCCATAATGCTTAGCCATCTTTACCAATCACTATATCCAGCTGCATACAGTATTTTTACCCTTTTGGCAAAGTCACACATTCCAACCACACACTCACTTGACCCTGCTGGAGTGCCCTGTCCAGGTGCATGCATGTTTATATGTGAGTTTGCATTCACAACCATTGCCACATGGGGACATGGGAGTAGAAAGGGGAATGGGAAGAAGGAAGGGAGAAAAAAAAAAAAAAACAACTACTGCCTTTTCTAGGTCCTTGCTTACTTTGTATCTTATAGTATTTACTACAAGAATATATAGTTGCACCATTATTAGCTACTGCAGGACTCAAATTGCCATTGGCAAGTGAAAAATGTAGCCTTTATGAATATGCCATGGATCCTCCAAGCTGACTAGATGGGCAGAATGGTTCTTATCTGCCGTCACATTCTATGTAAGCTTGCAGTGGCAAGTAAATTTTGTGGTCTGACTAATAGTGTAGGAAATTAAATTTTAAGCCCTAAACTACAGCACAGAACAAGTTGAGCTAATGAAAACGGAACCCTCCAAGATCAAGGTAACTAGTTTTGGTAAAAATTATTTTGTGGTAATGTCATATTTAACCTACAGATGACATCTTGTCAAAAATGAGATTTGTAAATTTAAAGTACACACTCAGAGACAACAGATCAGTAAACATAATGTGTCCTTCTACCTTCTGTTCAGTACACATCAACTTAAAGCTAAGCTAGATCACAAAGCTTTGTAATAACATTTATGATTACTGTACTCTGACCACACAAAAGTACCATTACAAATAAAACTAGCTGCAATTCTTCAGAAAATATTTTAAGCAGGTTGATGCAGCATACATAAATGGGAAATAAAGGATGATGTAAACTGCTTGGGTTACAGAATCCCCTCGGTCACAACTATATTTAGCAACAGGATGCACCAATGAAAACATGGTTGTCATGGTTACAAGATTCATGACGATTACAAAATATCATTCAATGTGCTTTGATTCATAAAACCCCCATATGCTTTTGGAACCCATTGTATTGGAAGTAATTGCAGATAGACGTAGACATGAACATGCAATTTTCTGTGTAAAGTAAAATCATCAAAATAACAGTCCTCGGGAAGTGCTTGGTACAATCCCAGTTTTGCTTGTTCAGAATGCAGTCATTTGTTCATATAATCTGATATGACTTTTCTGTAACATAAGAGTATAGGCAGTGGGCTGACATCGTGACAATTCAAAAATGTGCACGGATGTACTAAGTGTATATCTCTACATTTTATGATTGTAAAGTTATTATTTAACTTCTAGTTTTTGCAGAAGACGTCCAGGGGCATTTCTGAGAATGATTATTACAGACTCTCCTAACAGCAGATTCTCTATGGTCGGCATGGGGAGTGTCCCATTTCAGTGCTTGATATGGGTATCTTGAAACTTACACTGAGAACACAGCACTAATATCCATTTATGAAAGCAAGCTGCACTATTTTATTCATATAACATAATGGGGGGAGAGTAGCTGGCAAACAGAATCTCTACAAGGACTTAAAAGTACTTATTGCATGAAGTTTGTCTTGTGGAATAATAATAATAATATAAATAAAATAATATTAACCAACTATATAGGCATCATTCACCAAACATGAAAAGTGTAAAAACATTTATTGAGCTGGTATGTTGCTCTAACAGCACAGATTAGGTTGCTAGGATGAGGCCGAAATTTGCTAAGCTTCTGCCGTTATGTCTTTAAGGTTTCCAAGCAACCGGAAGACAACATAAGAGGGAGCAGCCTGCAAACAGAACATGCACAGTTTGTAATCAGTCAACAAGGGAACGTCCAGGAGATTCCTATTCAATGGCATTAGTAGTCCATGCACAACCCTACCTAGGGTAGGAAGAGAGGCAAACAGTGTAAGACAACAAAATCAATAGATTTGGCTTTATTTACTTATAAAGTCCTTAGCATTACTATAAAAACCCCTCACTCATTAAAGAGGTTAAATTGTCCAATAATGAGATATAGAGCAATATAGATCGTAAGGAGAATAACTAAACTTGTTCACAATACATCTCATGGAGAAAAAAAAATGCCTAGTAAGAAATATGAAAATAATAATAGGCAACACCCTGAAAAGTGACAGACTTAGGCACAGGGTGAAATGTTTTCAGTAGCACTATACATTTTATATTTAGTTGCTCTTATTTACAAGCCCACTCAGGTAAAATTAAATTACCAAAATCATTCTCAAATTAACATGCACAATTACTATACGCAGGCAGACTGTTCCTTCCTCTCAAGTAGCATCATCCATTGGGGGAGAACCTCTATAAGCTCCTTGTGGGCTTTCAAGCTGTTACAGTTAAAAAGTTGAAATGATATCCGGCATTGTGTCCTGTTGGCAGAGGCACGGCACCATGAAGCTCTTACAAACGCTCACTCCTAGCACACCCTGACCAGCATCCCAAGGGAGAGTAAATATACATTACCATGAAAGTGTATGCTTAGCATTACAAAAGAGAGAGAGTGTGTGTGTGTGTGTGTGTGTGTGTCGCACACACACACACAAGGGATTTTGTTCTACACAGCATACATGTGTGCAGGCAAGTATAGTGAAAGGGTTTATGTTTACATGTTTGACATTGGGAGCAGGTGAATATACTTGGCATTAGCTTTTAGGAGACTTGTTTTGTGTGGGATTTATGATTAAAACAAATCACAGCTGTGCCAACTCTTTCACAGAGCCGTTTGGAAAATCTACACATGATGCAGTCTTGTAGAGCCATCATATTGTTAGATTGTAAGCTCGTGGGCCGTCTTCTATAGCAATCTAGTGCTGCAGGTGTTGGGCTAAAGCATGTCATTGGATTGGGGTCTATACTTCTTTTCTGACAGTATATCTATTGAGTCCGTCTGTAAAACCACTTAAAAGCACTATGGAAAACATTGCTGGAACCTCTCAAAGCAAGAATAAGGATATACACAGTATAAACTCGCTGGAACCTCACAAAGCAGGAATAAGGATATACACAGTGTAAACTCACTATACCTCACAAAGCAGGAATAAGGATATACACTGTATAAACTCACTGGTACCTCACAAAGCAGGAATAAGGATATACACAGTGTAAACTCACTGGAACCTCTCAAAGCAAGAATAAGGATATACACAGTATAAACTCGCTGGGACCTCACAAAGCAGGAATAAGGATATACACAGTATAAACTCACTATACCTCAAAAAGCAGGAATAAGGATATACACTGTATAAACTCACTGGTACCTCACAAAGCAGGAATAAGGATATACACAGTGTAAACTCACTGGAACCTCTCAAAGCAGGAATAAGGATATACACAGTATAAACTCGCTGGAACCTCACAAAGCAGGAATAAGGATATACACAGTATAAACTCACTATACCTCAAAAAGCAGGAATAAGGATATACACTGTATAAACTCACTGGTACCTCACAAAGCAGGAATAAGGATATACACAGTGTAAACCCACTGGTACCTCACAAAGCAGGAATAAGGATATAGACAGTATAAACTCACTGTACCTCACAAAGCAGGAATAAGGATATACACAGTATAAACTCACAGGTACCTCACAAAGCAGGAATAAGGATATACACAGTATAAACTCACTGGTACCTCACAAAGCAGGAATAAGGATATACACAGTATAAACTCACAGGTACCTCACAAAGCAGGAATAAGGATATACACAGTATAAACTCACAGGTACCTCACATAGCAGGAATAAGGATATACACAGTGTAAACTCACAGGTACCTCACAAAGCAGGAATAAGGATATACACAGTATAAACTCACAGGTACCTCACATAGCAGGAATAAGGATATACACAGTGTAAACTCACAGGTACCTCACATAGCAGGAATAAGGATATTCATTTTGATTTCCTCCTCCAAATTCATCACTGACAGAGGTGAGCATCAGAGGGCAGAGATAGAATAATTAAACAGTGTGAAGGCATGCATGTGTGTAGACAAACTGCATGTGTGACAGACTATGGTTAGTTTGTTGTGGGTTGTGTGTTTAAAACTCTGATCTACAGCATCACTAGACAGACATTTTATTAGCTCACTCTACAGAGATAGAGTGGATATACTGCATTAGTAGTCTGGTCTCCTGGAATTGGCTATGCGGACAGATTCACAATATTACCATTTTCTGGTGTGTTAGCTACATTGCAAATTGTTGAATCCACTGTATATTGCTACTAGTTTCTGGTACAAGACCATATACAGCCAAGCGTAAAAGAAGAACAAACAAAAACAGTACTTTATTAATTGATAACACTGTTAAAGTGCATTAAATTCAACTATAGCTGCAGCCTAAAATGTAGACTGAGGAATCTGATGCTTCTGGCACTCTGCATCACACTAGCTTATGTTTCTCTGGCTTTTTCCCCAAGTATCGACAACAACAAAGTAAAAATAAAATCAATGTAACAAATTATCCTATATAGTGCCTAAGAAATATTTTACTTGCATCATATTTATTTTTGACACATTAAGAGAAGTGCTTTACACCTTTAAATTAAAGGTGGAACAAACAAATTCTAGGTGTTGTTTTGGTTCAAAAGTAGTACTATTGCCTCCATCACCAAGGATTTAAAAATGCATTTTTGTTTTTTTAATAAATGTCAGAAGTAAAGGAACGCGGAGAGCACTATAATCACTACAGCCCACCCTCCTAGGGTATGCAGTCAAGCAGTTTGAGAATGGTTTGACAACTTATGTGGAATGAACCGGGTGCCAGTCACCTCCTGCAAGGTGCTTCCATGAGCTTCACTGAACTAAACACTGAGGTGCAGGGTCAGCTCATTGGTTTACTGCATCAGCTGAGTGCCTCCCTGCACTGCTGGGTTTAGCTCAGTGAAGGTGCTTCTGGCTGAAGAGGAAATTACAAAAGGCACCTGAATGACCCCAGATAAATTGTTGAATATTCACCCTGGTAGGATGCATAAGGCTGTAGTGGTTATAGTGCTTGGCGTATTCCTTTAAAAATGTAATCCCCATATGGCAATTAATAATTAAATAATACCCACTAGAGAGTGGAAATAAACTCAGATATGAGAGTGATTTTAACCTCTTTGAAATCAGCTAAAGGATTTTTTTAAAAGGCTATAACTTGTCAATTAAAGGAACACTTTAAGCCCAGGTTTTGTCCCATAGTACGTAATCAAACCATTTTAGCATGGGTCCTGCTCGATGCCCACATCTGTAGCCAATGTTTCCAGTCTTTTCTTTTAGGAATGTCTGGTTAGCTCTACAGAGTTAAGCAGGGCCAAGCTCACTGGCTGAGCAATCTCAGCCAAGGAGGATGGTTTGGCATTGGAAAGGGTTTGAACTGTACTAAAAAGAGATTATCGTGGTTATGATGCTTGCAGAGTTCCTTCCACTCCCCACTTTACTCTTTTCAATACAACAGGATCTTTTCTGGACAGAATAGGATGCAAATAAGGTAGTTTAAAAGTCAAGTGCAAAATCCAACTGTTACCTTTCTCCCACAAGAAATCTCAACACAGCATACCTGCATGGCAGAGGCTAATGCCCAGGGTTGTTTCATGCTCAGCAGATAGAGAACTACATTTTTAATATAACTAGTGATGCAACAGTTTGCAAAATCAACTCTATACAAATTCTAGAGCCTATTGTAAATAAACTATATAACTTGCCATCTTATCTTGTTTATAAATCATGCATAAGAATTCATTTAGACATAACATGACTCAGAGAGGCAGGCAGTCAATAACACTAAAAATGTTGAAAGAATGCAAACTAAAAACATGAACACATAAGAATTCCACAGAACTGAAAGTGGTACAAGATTCATCACTAGGAGTTTGCATAATTCACTAAACTGTAAGCGGCCAATTAAGAGTTTAGTCAATAACCATAACAGCCATGTTTAACAGATCAATTCTGTCTCAATAAGGATTATACTTGGACACAATTATTGCATGTATTTTATAATTATGGTTAAACTGGCAATTCCACAGACAGCATGTTTCAGCTCATACAACCCAGTTGAACCTCACATACTAGGGTTCATTCAAACAGTAAAGTGCAGCCAAAATAGCTGAGTTGGGGGAAACTAAACCTCCAAATCTGCTACAACTTATTGGTTCACAGCCGTTCAATGTTTACTAAAGAAACACTTGAGTCCTGATAAAGCTGATCACCAAATATGCAAGCTACACACACACACACACATATCTCTGAACTAGTTTACATATAGCCTGAACTAAACCCTCATGCAGGATGCAAGATATCTGAGACAAGTATCATTTTGTGTTAAAGATACATGAACGGTAACATTCTATGGGATACTTATAAGGGAGAGGAGCAGTATTAAAACATACACACATACAGAATTCTGTCTGTTATAACTGGGGTACAAAGTGATAGTTTTTTGTTTTTGTTTTACTATATTAAAGTGATAGCTTTTTTTTTTTTACTATATTAAAGTGATAGCTTTTTTTTTTACTATATTAAAGTGATAGCTTTTTTTTTACTACATTAAAGTGATAGCTTTTTGTTTACTATATTAAAGTGATAGCTGTTTTTGTTACTATATTAAAAGTGACAGCTGGGTTTTGTTACTATATTAAAGTGACAGCTGGGTTTTGTTACTATATTAAAGTGACAGCTGGGTTTTGTTACTATATTAAAGTGATAGCTGTGTTTTGTTACTATAGTAAAGTGATAGCTGTTTTTATTACTATATTAAAGTGATAGCTGTTTTTATTACTATATTAAAGTGATAGCTTTTTGTTTACTATATTAAAAGTGATAGCTTTTTGTTTACTATATTAAAAGTGATAGCTTTTTGTTACTATATTAAAGTGATAGCTGTTTTTGTTCCTCTATTAAAGTGATAGCTGTCTCTCTATTAAGTTTTCATATAACACAAAGTGAGCTATAAAGTTAATAAACCCTCTGTGTGTTGGTATACACGGTGCACACAGTGCTCTCCCTATAAGAGACCATTACACAGACATTACAGTCACTATGGGCATGTGACTCCCCAGCTGTTATGGACAACAAGTCCCATAATGCTCAGCCAGCTGAACTAGCAAACTATATCCCCCCCTTCCCCTCCATATAAACCAAGTGCGAACACTAACCGCCCCCTACAATGATTGGCAGACACAACACACTCACATCACTCTCAGCCAGGTGCCATAGCAGCCATTACTGCAGCCATTACCTGCACAGTGAGCCGCCTGGGATCACGCGGACCAGCCTGCCCAGTGTGTGTATGCGGCCGTTAGCTGTGTGTCTCTGTGGTGACAGGCCCCGCCCCCGGCTTACAGCTGAGCCCCTCCCCCGATACAGGCTAAGATAAGATCCCCCCCTGCTGGCTGGAGGATTGCATTGCACTGTTAGCTGGAACGCAAGAAGCTGGGTTACCTGCTAAAATACCCCCCTCTCAGATAACGTTGGTATATTCCATTGGGAAGCTGCAAGCATAGAATACTATGTCTATGGCTGCAAGTGGGTGTGAGTTCTCTGGACTTATCTTATCTGGGCGGGGGGGGAAGAGAGAGACTGGACTTAACTGTCCATAGTGGCTCTTATTAGACGGGTTTGGCATAAGGCACAAGCACAGCTGGTATTTGTAGCCCAGCAGGTGGCACACACCTCAGGCTTCAATAAAAATCAACATTGATATTAGATAAAATGGGATTGGACCTAGCTGGAAATCAACCATTTTAGGTGAAAAATAGTCATAAATAGTTGTCAGATCTCTCTTATTTAGCTATTTTGGTCAGAAATGTGAAGTCAGCTGGTCCATTCCTGACAAATCATTTAATTGGAGTGAATAGCTCTGCAATCTCCCAGCTGTTTACATGTTCTGTAACTAGCAGTTTGTACAGACAGTCTGAGTGATACACTGTGTACATGGTATTATATACAGTCAGTTTAATACTGTATATGGTTTGCCCTCCTGCAACATAAATAAATAAATAAAAACCTAAATATATTCTTTCCAGGGAAAACAATTCCTAAAGAAATAAAGGGAGGTATTTGGAGATTTTAGGACGTTAAACAGCAGGGAGCAGGTTATCACTCAGTGACTGGTTTCACACACTGCTCACAGTGAGCCATTGCTCCCTCTAGCTCAGCCAATAAACACTGTGTTATTGTTGTTATCATTGTTCTCGCCAGGGGGCGCTCCAATTATCTCTAAGCAATAGCAGCTTCCCAATGGAATATACCAATGCTTTCCTAGAGGGGTGTTTGGTGCTGACTAGCCAGTCACGAATCTGCTGTACGTATAGCCTGTGATATTCCAATAAGGCATTGTTATTCTGTGTAGTTTATTATAGGTATGGGCAATGGGATTCCTTAATTAAAAAAAAACTTGCTTGCCTTTTGCTTTGAAAGAAGAGTGTGCACCCTGCTGCCTGTGAGTGAGCTCGCCCGTGTGATCAGCCCGGCTGCCAGACTCGGCGGTCACGGGGAGGGACTGGGACTGCAGACATGGCTGCCGGCAGCAGTGTGGCCCAGAAAACCTGGGACATGTCTAACAACATGCAGGAGGTGCAGAGCATCGACGAGATCTACAAATATGACAAGAAACAGCAGCAGGAGATCCTGGCAGCCAAACCCTGGACCAAAGAGTAAGAATGGGGTCAGGGGGCTGAATGTATGGGCTGGAAACTGTAATGGGCCACCAGGGCCTGAGCCTGTATGTATGTATGGGGAATAGGGAACTACCCAGGGGGAGGGGAATGGGGTACCACCCAGGGGGAGGGGAATGGGGTACCACCCAGGGGGAGGGGAATGGGGTACCACCCAGGGGGAGGGGAATAGGGTACCACCCAGGGGGAGGGATGGATAGATAGTGGTAGGGGAATAGGGTACCACCCAGGGGGAGGGATGGATAGATAGTAGTAGGGGAATAGGGTACCACCCAGGGGGAGGGATGGATAGACAGTGGTAGGGGATTAGGGTACCACCCAGGGGGAGGGATGGATAGACAGAAGTAGGGGAATAGGGTGCTACCTAGGGTGAGGGATGGGTAGACAGTAGTAGGGGATTAGGGTACTACCCAGGGTGAGGGAGGGATAGACAGTAGTAGGGGGTAGGGTGCTAATAAGGGTGAGGAGCTGTAATCTGCTTTCAGGGCAGGGCTCTGGGTAGACAGGGATCAGGTTGCTGAGATTGGCTATTTGGAGTATGATCTGCAAATACAGTGGTTTAGAAGCTGTAATTAACTATAAGGGCAGAGATCCCGATAGAGTAGGATGCTGGAACCAGCTGTTAAAGGCAATGAATCTATTTCCCAGGGGTAGGCAGCCTTCTGCACTCCATATGTTGTGGACTAACACTTGCCCCAAACACTAACCGGCCTTAATGGAACTTCTGTCCGCTAACAGAGTTACGATGAATGCTAATGTCTCTATTGTTAAGAGAGCACACACGGTGTGCGAGAGGGTTTACGGGGCCTTAATGCTGACCCACCACATATAATGCCCAACGTTCATGTTTTAACTGTTTGCATTGTATTCTTTAATAATGTTTAGCTCTCCTGATGCGGGTCTGTTCGGGTGGACGGGGAATTGGTGGCGGTAAACTTATGCCGTATGTTGCAATGCTGTGTATGGGAAACCATGCAGGTACAATTAAAATCACAATCATGCTGCATTCCAAAGAGAAAATTGGCATGCCCCACTAGCTAGAAGGAACACACTCACTACAATGCCCTGACTTGTGACTAAAATCCTCACAACACAACGTGCACACACCCTCCCCGCCACCACATGGTCGCCTGTGACAAATACTAGAACGGGAGACTGCTGTCCCAGAGTAAAAGAGGCCACAATGTTGGTTTAGTTTCTTGTAAACCAAATGAAACCTAAAAGAATTCTTTAGGTCACAAGAGGTTTGGTTCTGTCTATGACTGACACTTTATGCAGTCTCACCTCCCAACGTTCCACCCCACATGAGCAAAGAAGCTCTTAAAGCCACACAATGGTAGATGTATTACAACGCCCTACTCCTCCAATGTGGGCTTCCCATATCTGAGTCTACACCAGGACTACGTTGTATGTGTTTGTTAACCCCCACATCCCTAAACCCAATGTCTCCTCTCCTCAAGGTGCTGAACCTCACGAGTCTCCAACATTAAAGCCAACCCAGATACATAGGGGGGAGACCCCACTCCCCGCAGTCGCTGGGATGTCTGATACTACAAGGCTCTACACACAGTCCTCTCAGGAAATGGATACTTAAAAGGTCACACAAGCCAAGCATGTTCCCTGGCAAATAAATAGGTACCAAACTTTCAACAAACCCCACCAACTATGCGCATTGACTCCCATCATGTCAGGGGCCTGAACACACCCCACAAACAATGTGTTCTATTAGAGGAAGCTCAAAGCAGATATTGTGTGCATCCAGGAAACCCATTTTCCTGAAAAATAAAATCCCCACATTTGGCAAACGTGAATACCCGATTCAGTACCACGCCACGCACACTTCGAAGACTAGTCTTGTTCCTATTCCACTCCTCCATCTCCTTTGAACTATTCCAAATCAAACAAGATAGTCAAGGCCTCTACATCATCGTGCACTGTAAACTAAATGAAACCATACACACCCTGGTGGGACCTAACTTACACCAACGGAACTTCCTTCACAAAGTTCTATCCAAACTGCCCTCACTACAGACTAATTCCCTTATTATCTGTGGAGACCTCAATCAGGACTTCAACACAACCATAGACACTACACCAGCACTTACCGTGGAATTTGGCTTATGACATCTGGCGCACACTCCACTCGAACGACAGGAACTATTCCTTTTATTCACAAGTACACAATACACACTCCCGCATAGACGCTATCCTAACACCTGGCAAATTGTTACCACACATACAAACATGCACTATGGTAGACATCTTGTGGTCTGACCATAGCCCAATAATCATGGATCTGCAGGATGCCTTCAACTTTAGAGTCAAAACCCCATGGCGCCTAAACGACTCTCTCCTACAAAATGAACAATTCCGCACTAAACTACTAGGCCAGGTGCAAGAATATTTAAAACTCCATGAGTCCGAAGTAGACCCACCCACGTTATGGCAGGACCACAAAGCTGTCACAAGAGGCTTGATCATCAGCCACACATCCTACATACAACGGACCCACAAAGTGAGTATCTCACTTTATTTAAGAAACTTCAAGATGATACAAATGCCCTCCTAACCCAACCATCCAAGGCCCTCCAGGAGGCCATAGACTCCGCCACAGATCAATTAAATACTTATAGCCAAAACGATAACCACACTAAATAAACTGAGACAAAGAACATCAAGGCGGGCAAGTGGCTGGCCTCTACGTTACGCCAGAAACAAGCCCAGTCAAAAATTCCATATCTAATATCGCAGACGGGGACAAAAACCTGAATCCCCAAGATATTAACAACACAATGGCCCAATACTACCATACACTCTACAACAGGGGTCCTCAAACTCCGGTCCCCCAGATGTTGCTGAACTACAACTCCCATGATTCTCTGGCTATCTATGTAATTCAAAGAATCATGGGAGTTGTGGTTCAGCAACCACTGGGGGGCCGGAGTTTGAGGACCCCTGCTCTACAACCTACTCGAAGACCCTAACACCCACCAACCCACAAAGTCTGAAATAGAAGAATTCCTGAGCCACATGACATTACCAACTCTGACACCGGCACAAAAAACTGAACTCCAAGCCCCCATCCCAGTACAAGAAATTATTAATCATACGCTCATTGCCTGCTCTCTAACCTCTATTATAAAACATATGCAAACCAATTGGCACCCCATCTAAAATGCTCATTTACCCATATTGTAGACACGGGCCCAAATTGAAGCGGCATACATAGATGGGTTGGGACTCTCTTCTCTGGCACGGATACCCACCACCCTACGCAAAAACACATACAGACTCTTACCCATGACAGACATTACTCAAAAAATCTAGTGGTTTATCTAGTGGTCTTGTAAGTTCCACAACATGCAACAGGGGAGACCCAATATCCCCAGCCTTACCAATCGAAGCCTTCTCAGCGCTCATCCTCGATTTTTAACCACAGGCCATGGCAGATGGCAGGGATTAGCAATCTCAACCAAATCAGACTCACAAACACTCATGCCATTTGACACCCTGCAACAAAAATACAACCTCACAAATCAGGTAAATTTCCCCTAACTCCAAATAAAATCATGGATGGGAAAACACTGCTCTCCCAAACAAGTGAGTGTAAATCGACAAGAGCTGACGGAGGTGGAAAGCATTATCCTAAATAAGAAACCGCCTACTAAACGTCTCTCCCGGTTTTATGCTATAATCCGGGACCAACATAAACAGTCTAAACCTGCCTTCATCATGGAGTGGGAGAAGGAACATACAAGACAACTAGATAAATCACACTGGGCGCATATATTCCAAGCCCATAGGAAAATGACACTATGCATACAACACATAGAAACCACAATAAAGGTACTTTACAGATGGTACATGGTCCCAGCATGCTTGCACCACACCGACAAAACAAAATCGGCATTATGCTGGAGATGCCACACAGACATAGGCACAATGGTACGCACGTTTCGGTCCTGCAATGCCCTGCACTCCTACTGGAGCCATGTCGCCAATCTAATCTATGCATGCACCAAGGCCACATTGCTGCTGAGACCAGAGACCTTCCTGTTGCTTCTCCTGCCGCCAAGGCTGCCCAAAAGCACACAATACCTTACATACCCTATCATTATCGTAGCCCCAATGGCCATCGGCAAATCATGGTTGTCTAACCGAGCCCCTCCCCTTAGCCTGTTACACCAGGCAATCAACACCACAAAATTCTATGAATGCCGCTCAAGAGGCAGCGGACAAAACAAGGCCTATTGGCACAGAGCCTGGGCGCTGTGGGACACATTCATAAATGATGACCTACAGTGCCTATGTGACCAGGCAAACCCGTGCCCGGACAGCCCTAACTTCAGCGATTTATGTACTAATCTGAAATATGCACGGATTTGATTTATGTACTTTTCTAAATTGTATGTCTTCGGGTATGAGGCCCACCTGGCCACCCGTACTTAATGTTCCTGCCGCCAGTTAATCCATGTTGTACCTAAAAGATACACCCATATGGAACATATGGACCTACGGGACACCATGGAGACCCTCAGATGCCTCGCAAAGCAACAAGCGAGCCTTTACGCACCATCACCTAGTTCCCTCCCAACCCCTTGTTACAAATAATGTGTATCATTGAATGTTACTTTTTACAAAATAAGCATGGCTGTAACCAATCAGCCTGTTTCCTTAACCCATTAAGGACACATGACATGTGTGACGTGTCATGATTCCCTTTTATTCCAGAAGGTTGGTCCTTAAGGGGTTAAAGGGACACTATAGTCACCAAAACAAATTTAGCTTAATAAAACAGTTTTGGTGTGTAGATCATGCCCCTACAGTCACAATGCTCAATTATCTGCCATTTAGGAGTTAAATCACTTCGTTTAGTAGCCCTAGTCACACCGCCCTGCATGTGACTTTCAGAGCCTTCCTAAACACATCCTGTATAGTGAACTCTGAAGTTTATCCTTCCTTTATTGCAAGTTCTATTTAATTTAGATTGTCTTAACTCCTGCTATAATAATAGCTTGCTAGACCCTGCAAGAGTCTCTTGTATGTGATCAAAGTTCAATTTACAGAGCAAGAGATAAATTGTTTAAAGGACCACTATAGGCACCCAGACCACTTCAGCTTAATGGTCCAGCTAGGTTTAACCCTTTTTTTCTATCAACATAACAGTTTCAGAGAAACTGCTATGTTTATATTTGTCACGGTTCTCACCGCAGCAGACAGACGGCTAGACGTGGTCGCCCAAGGAGTTCCCAACAATGGATTTGAACCAGGGAACTTTGCAGTCCTGGTCCTGCTTCCTACCTCTGAGCAGCAGCAGCTTTTGTATTCCACAAGTCATTCCGGTCCTGTTCATCCTGGCATGTCTATTACTCTGGGGGCTTTACCTTGAATTTGGCTGTGCTTCACCTGACCCTGATCAGACATTAGCAGGGTATTTAAACTCAGCCTCGCCCTGTGATCAGATCAAGTCTTTGATCCTGTTGTGTGCTTTGTACCAGTGTTCCTGTCGTTTGATCTGCTACTTGTTATTGACCCCGGCTTCTGACTACGTTTACTCTGACCTCTGGCATCCCTTGACTTCGGCTACTTCTCGTTGTTCCTGTCCTCTGGCATCCTTTGACCTCGGCTATCCCTTGACGATCCTGTTTGAGCCCTTGCCTGTCCTGTGACTTGGTACTTCATCCTGCACAGCCCCCGTGCACAGACCCACAGGCCGGGTGAATTCTTACCTGACCAACTTGGCCTGTGGCTATCTGCAAGGGTGAGCAACATATCTGCGCTACAGACTCCCAACCCAGGTAAGACTCTGACAATATTAGGGTTAATCCAGCCTCTAGTGGCTGTCTCGTTGACAGCCGCTAGAGGCGCTTCCGCGCTTCTCACTGTGGAAATCAGCGAGAAGACGCCAGCGTCCATAGGAAAGCATTGTGAATGCTTTCCTATGAGACTGGCTGAATGTGCGGCAAGAGCCGCGCGCACATGTGCATTCAGCAGAGGAGGAGGAGAGCTCACCGCCCGGCGCTGGAGAAAGAGGTAAGTTTAACCCCTTCCACTCTCTAGAGCCCGGCGGGAGGGGGGCCCTGAGGGTGGGGGCACCCTCAGGGCACTATAGTGCAAGGAAAACGAGTATGTTTTCCTGGCACTATAGTGGTCCTTTAAGGTAAATTACATCTGATTTGAAAGTGAAACCATATTTTTCATGCAGGCTGTGTCAGTCAGAGCCAGGGGAGGTGTGGCAAGGGCTGCGTAAACAGAAACAAAGTGATTTAACTCCTAAATGGCAGTGAATTGAGCAGTGAAACCCGAAAGGCATGATCTATACACTAAAATTGTTTCATTAAGCTAAAGTTGTTTAGGTAACTATAGTGTTCCTTTTAAGTGTCCTGCGAAACACGCAAGTCATTGTTATGTATTTGCTGTGCGACTGAAAATAAACAAAAACTTTTTTTTTTTAAAACAATATGGGCATTGCGAATGTAATGCAAAAATAAAACAAACAACCCACATAAGCACTATGACGCAGTATATTTGTACACCTTTGCCATAAATGTAAACCCAATGTGTTTGGATGAACTCTTCTTGGAAACTCCTTTTCTGGATTTCATGTGTAACCGTGATGCACAGTTTGTACAATTTATAAATAAAACTTTAAGTACTTAAAATTTAAAGGGACACTCCATGCACCCAGACCACTTCTGCCCATTGGAGTGATCTGCATGCCAACTTCCACCACCCTTAACCCTGCAACTGTAATTATTGCAGTTTTTATAAACTGCAATAATTACCTTGCAGGGTTAAGTCCTCCTCTAGTGGCTGTCTATCAGACAGCCACTAGAGGGACTTCCGTGTTTTTAGAATACGAAAAGTGTTTTAAACTACACTGAACGTCCTCACGCTATGCATGCGTCGCCGGAATCCCCATAGGAGGTTTAATGCACGCCGCCATTGCCCCGCATGCGCATTAGGTCTCCTCCGCCAGCTGACGTCAGGGAGAAGGGACAGCACGGGCAGAGCCTGACTCAGCCCCGAGGGACATCGGCGCTGGATTCAGGTAAGTCACTGAATGAGTTCTATCCCCTTCAGAACATGGGATATGTTTTCTTGGCACTGGAGAGTCCCATTAAAAATGACTATAATTATATTTTAGGTTTAAAGAATATGTTTGTCCATAAATAGAATGATTGTGTTTAAAAAAAAAAAAAATGTATGTAGGCCCATGTGTGTATTTTTGCAGTGTCACATATACACAGTATCAGTCAGACATACAGTCAGATGCACACAGTTAGAAACATATACTGTCAAATATAACCACATGCACATAGTTCCAGGCGCATAGCCACTCGCATGCATACAGCCACATACAGTCACTGGCAGTCTCACTCGCACACACACATCGTAACAGGCAGACAGGTCTATACACAGTCAGTCATACACACAATTACAGGTTGTAACACACACAACCAAAGGCAGACAGTCTCACACACAGTCATAGACAGACTGTCATACGCACACAGGTACAGGCAGTCACACACAAAATTACAGGCAGACAGTTACATAAACCGTCCCAGGCAGACAGACACACACAGTTACAGGCAGACAGACACACAGTTACAGGCAGACAGACACACAGTTACAGGCAGACAGTTACAGGCACAGTTACAGACAGACTGCCATATGGACACAGTTACAGACAGTCACACGCACACATTTACAGATGCAGTTACATTCACAGGCAGTCAGTCATACACACACATCCACCAGCAGAGGAGATGGCCGCGCTCGCGTTAGAATTTCCCCATTCTAATGATGCTGGAGAGGCAGGATGTTCTTATGCATAGCGTGAGGTCTTCCAGCATCAGTTAGGCAACCAAAAGTCGCCTAACAACCCAGAAGCCCTCTAGTGGCTATATGGTAGACGGCTAGTAGAGATGGAGTTAACCCATAAATGTAATTATTGCAGTTAATTAATAACAGCAATCATTACCTTTGCTGGGCTAAGGGACCTGCGAATAGGCATGCCCGACTCCCTTTAATGAACTGAAGTCGTGCCTATAGTGTCCCTTTAATGCATACGCCTTGTAACGAAGGCATACTTTTAGGCTAAAACATTCACTAAAAAGTTTCATAATTTCTGTAGATTTTTCCTGTTGTCCATGGGTCTACTAGATTTTTATTCTCTAGACTTGACATGAACACAGTCTGCATTTTCCTATGCTACTATAAACTTTATAAATGTTACTTTCATTGTCATATTAGATAATATATGGCCACGAGTTCCTATTCTGGCCTATATGATCCTGGCTACAGCACGTAAATGTATATTATACCATTGGATCGGTACCTTCCCTCCGCCACTGTCACTTCTCCACTCAAAAATATCCTACCTATTTTAAAATATCGGATTGAAACTTCACTAAACAAAAGCACTTTGACAAAAAAAGTTTTTTTTTTTTTGTTTTTTGTTTTTTTTCACCTGGCAACTCTACGTTAACTCTGTAGATCTAGCAATCAAGTCCAAAATTAAAGCTGCTTTTGAATTCATGGATTGGTACCTTACTTGAGTGATTGCAGATCAACCCCCCCCGTAGTATAACAAATTAATCATCTTAACCCACCCCACCCGATACTATTTTAAATTTAACTTTTTAATGGTATAAATCCGAATATTGCGTGTACTTTGCCTTTCATGTATGACATATGAAAGAGAGCACTTAGTTCCTTTTTGTTATAATTAAATGTTATGTTTTATTTTTAAAATATTGTGTAAATTACAAAAGTCATTATCTTACGTATTATGGAATGATAACATGTTTGATGTGTACCCTAGTGACTGATAACATGAGAAGAGTCTAAACTAAAACACAATATATGACCAAGATGGATTTTAATATTCTCAGACTGGAAGTACCTGACTCGCTTGTTTGTTTTTCTCAGCCACCATTACTTCAAGTATTGCAAGGTATCTGCCCTGGCACTGCTGAAGATGGTCATGCATGCACGCTCAGGAGGCAATCTGGAGGTGATGGGCCTAATGCTGGGGAAAGTGGATGGTGAAACCATGATCATTATGGATAGTTTTGCTTTACCAGTTGAAGGAACTGAAACTAGAGTCAATGCCCAAGCTGCTGCCTATGAATATATGGCGGCATACATAGAAAATGCAAAGCAGGTATGTTATGGCTTGTTGCAATATGAGTATACATGGGTTTTATCAACTATTTCAGTTTATAAATGCAATAAAAAGTGAGAATTGTTTGACCAACGAAATCTCAGATTTCCCAACAAAATTACCTGAACGGAAACTATATGTGTGAGTTTCTACTAACAAATTAAATTCCTAAAATATCCAACATTTCCACTTTATCAAATAACTTTATCATAAACCGACCAAGCAGTTAACTTTTCATAGTTATATTTAGTTGTGTATCTGTCTTGACTTTTCTGAATGGGATACTCCAAGCACATCTAGTGGTCATGGTTCCTAAAGTATATCAATGTCTGTGGTGACCATCACAACCTATTAAACAGTAAAGTGCAAATGTTATGTGCAGAAATTGAGTATCAAATCAATGAAACTTCCGTTAGGCAGTAAATCCACCCCAAAGATTTCCTCTAATCGTCAACCGTAGATACAAAACAAAAAGGTAGGGGTGATTCTGCTAGAGGAAACGGGAAAGGCACATCATAGTGTTTAACTGTATACAAAACTATATAAATAATGGTTTAAATGCCATCTCCAAGCCTTCGGATAATCTATAAAGAGATCACTTTTGCTTCAGAACCTTGACCGTTTCAAGACCATTTGAAAGTAAGAGTGCAAATTTTAAATAATGTGCATATCAATTTTATTCGCTGACGTAATTTTAAAACCGCAGATGTGGCAGTCAAAAGCATGAATCTGTTGTCAGTTCTCCAGTCCTACGCGTTTCGTCCCTCCAGGGATTTCCTCAGGAACACTGACTGCTCTTGCGCAAATTACCAATAGAGAAAAATCAAATACAGCCAAATCTTCCCTCCCCTCTCCCATTTAAAATCCCTTAATTGAAGGACTCATTGGACAATTATGTGATTTTTTTTTTTTTGATTTTTTTTTAAAGGGAGAGGGGAGGGGAGCAACAGCAAATTCTGTAGCGCTGTAAAATGGGATTTATGTTCTTTTGTTCTCCTGTCCAGGTTATTTTAAAATTGTCGTATCACGCCATGAGATTTTAAATTTAGATCTGATGGGAATAAAATGGTAAAGGTATAAAAATAACATGGTTCTAACAGCAGAGGGCAGCAGATAATTTGTGAATATATTTCTATCCCTTAGGTTGGAAGGCTTGAGAATGCAATTGGCTGGTACCACAGTCATCCTGGTTATGGATGCTGGCTTTCAGGAATAGATGTCAGCACTCAGATGCTTAATCAGCAATTTCAGGAACCCTTTGTAGCAGTTGTGGTGAGTAGTGTGTGTGTGTGTGTGTGTGTGTGTATGTATGTATTATGTGACGGCAGATAAGAACCATTCGGTCCATCTTGTCTGCCCAATTTTCTAAATACTTTCATTAGTCCCTGGCCTTATTTTATAACTAGCATAGCCTTATGCCTATCCCACGCATGCTTAAACTCCTTCACTGTGTTAACCTCTACCACTTCAGCTGGAAGGCTATTCCGTGTGTGTGTGTATATTATTTTTGTTTCATATAAATGATCTTGTGTGTTTAATTCTTCAGAGTTATTGTTTGAAATCCAACCTTACCCAGCATTCTCTTCTTTAGATTGACCCAACCAGGACAATATCTGCTGGAAAGGTTAATCTAGGTGCATTCAGGACATATCCAAAGGTAAATATTTGCTTTTCTAATTATCAGGGTCATGGTATACAATTCCCAATACAAAGTAAAATACATGTTGCAAACCAGCTATACTGGAGGCAAAAGTGTGTTCTGTCAGTTACTAGCTGTGTGTGAGTGTGCACACAATGATATAGGTTGTAAAAGTGATTGTTTGTTTTTTGTATTAGATGATAGATTTAGAATTCTTCTCCAGCCTATAACATTCTTTGCTTAGACATGTGCACCAGTGAAATTTTCGTTTCGTACGAATCAAAATATTTCGTAATAAAAATGTAATTAATCAATTACAAACTTAGTCCGTAAACCATTCGTTTTTCGGACGAAATTCGTTAAAAAATAATTTGTTTTCGTCCACTGTGACTGCCATATTAATAAAAGGGAGGTTAAATCCTACCGCATGACCCTATTCGCGCCATGTCGCCTAAACAATAATTTCAACTGAATATAAATCCGTATGGGGGTCTATGACCCCCATATTAATAAGAGAGGTTAAATCCTCTCGTATGCCCCTACTCGTGGCATGCTGCAAGTAGGGGCATGTTGCCTAAACAGCGAGCAGCCACTGGCTATTTAAAACTACTAGTGACTGGGCTGCTATACCCCCTGTTCCCCCATGGTGGGGAGCCGTCATAACTAAAATGGGGGTCAGTCTCTTCATTTATCTGTCAGAGCACTCTGATTGGTTAGCTTGGAATCAACCAATTAGAGAGTGCTCTAAGTCAAATTGCAGAGCATGGGAAGGTTTTTTTTTTATTTTTTTTTCGGCTTCTTTTGTCCCCCCCATTATTTATTTACTTAGACATTAGATTTATTTAGGGTCCCCACCCACGCGCTCATGGGCGGGTACCAGTGGGACATTAGGTTCCCCCCTTTAATTAGGTTCCCCCCTTTGATGAATATGGGTCCCCACCCGCCACTCATGGGGTTCCCCCATTACATAGGATGTGATGGCAGATAAGAACCATTCGGCTCATCTAGTCTGCCCATTATTATTTATTTAGGGTCCCCACCCACCGCTCATGGGTGGGGACCAGGGGGGACATCAGTCCCCCCTTTAATTAGGGTCCCCACCCGCCGCTCATGGATGGGGACCTGGGGAGGGGCATTAGTTTCCCCCTATTATTTAATCATTTAAGGTCCCCCTACAATCTATGCATTTAATGCAGACACAGATTAGTATACTATGGCAATACAATTGTGAAACAGTGTTGTGACGGACCGCCTGGCACCCCAACCAGGTACCTCCGTCAATCGCTGCTTCCTAGCACTTGCGAGTACCATAAGCACTGCACTGGAACACCATAACCACCGTAAACCCCACGAACCGCCGCAGCTTGGTTGGAGTCTCGCCGTCCTCTACCCACCCTGGACCCAAAACCAGGATCCAGCTTCCAGTGGGTAGGCCTCTCCTAGTCCAGAGAGTGTAGCAGGAACAGCTCTTATAAGAGCTAGTGATTATACTCAATGGAGTATTGTGATATAGCAATCCCCAGAGTGTATGTAGTTCTCCAATCCCCCAAACATGAGCCAAGACTTCATGAAGGGGTAAAGCATTCTGTTTAATGGCAGCCACCACTAGCTTTATATGCAAGTCCCCATGCAAGGGGCACTCCCACTGGACCTTGTGGGGAACTGCAGCACCAAGTCACACTCCCATATACATACTTTTTATTTTTTAAATACCCCAAAAGTACACTAAAAATACATAAAACCCCACAAATGTTACATCCCCTGATCTGGGTGACCAGCGTATCCAAAAATCACCCAGATCAGTTCAGGGGTTCAGGAAATTCCTGGAAGTCTTATTTTTGATCCACCGTGCACATGGTCCCATGCCCAAAACCGTTCCAGAGAATTAGGGCTAATGGTCGGTCTCTCTGTCTGGAGTACTAAAGTACATACTTCACATGAACTGAGCCTTTTAAAATGCATTGGGCAATGTATATTATAGGGCCCATAGTCCTGAAGCAAGAGGCTGGCCAGCAAAGCCAGTGACGATGTTACTTTCGTCACAAGTCTATTTATACAAAATGCACAATTAATTGCAACAGTTAGATAATGTAGCAAAAATAAGGCTCTGAGGTCCTATAGGATTATTATTATTATTTTTGATACCTATTTTTGCTACATTATCTAACTGTTGCAATTTATTGTGCATTTTGTATAAATATACTGTTACACTATTGCATTGCCATAGTGTTCTAATCTGTGTATTTATCCTCCCTTTTATTAATATGGGGGTCATAGTCACCCCAATAGGTTTTAATGGGGGGTAGAAATTAATATTTATTACAAGGAGGTTGCTGGTAGCGCTGCTGGCTCCCTGTTTTTTTGTTTGTTTTCGTGCATGCACAGTTCTATTTTCTCCGTGCTGTGGGGGTTAATTCCCCTGCAGCACGTAGTCTATTAAAAGAAAGTACAGAAAAGGTAATGCATTCGGTTTATATTTCGTATGTAGGGATTTCGTTTACGTTTTAGTAAATGAATTCAGGGAAAAAAACGAATTGTTTGACGAAATCTTATTTGTACCAAAACGAATGCACATGTCTAGTTTGTATGTATGCTTAAAAGTTGCGTGTTTTTTTTCCCCCAGAGTCTGTTTTGTGCTATGTAATGAGTAATCTAAACACGTCTTTCACAGGGTTACAAACCACCAGATGAAGGCCCGTCAGAGTACCAGACAATTCCTTTAAACAAAATTGAGGATTTTGGGGTGCATTGCAAACAGTAAGTGTGTCTGCACTATCAAAGCCACTATCACATTCCTTTGTATAGGAGGAGATGCACTGACGATGTTCTGTTTAGCTCTTTTACACCAATCAGATGATCCTATGTTGCTCCAGTTTTCTTCTAGAACTTATGCACTAAAGTGAGACCTTGGTGTGCCTTTCTAGAATAGATTCCAGAGAGTTTTTTTTCTCACCAGAGTGTGCAATGTCAATGACCAAATGTTGATGTTTATACTCTGATCTGCTCAAACATGATGTTTTAAAATCCAGAGATCGATTCTTCTCATAAAAGTGTTACAACTTCAAATTGGCATATCTTTTAATCTTATTGATGGCAAATGAATGAATATCTGCATAAATTCATAATGAATGCTTTCAGTTTACAGAAAATCGATTTAAAAACCTTGCAACATGGTTCTCTAATGCCTTGTCTATTTGTCTATTAATTAACCTATGCATAATGCTTATCATATTCTAACAGTCTGCTTTTGTGATTTCCAGATATTATGCCTTGGAGGTTACATATTTCAAGTCTTCCCTAGATCGCAAGCTACTTGAGCTTTTATGGAACAAGTATTGGGTTAATACACTGAGTTCTTCCAGCTTGCTAACTGTAAGTGACCGACAAGCTAAATCACTCAAAGCATGTGTAACCGGTTACTGGTCAGCACTATAGTCTAACTCCTCACTTGGAATTGATAAAAGGAATTCTATAGTGTTAGGAATACAACGTTGTATTCCTTGCACTATACTTGCCTATGGACCAGGTCCAGTGTAAAAATGCATAATTAAATGCATGCATGTTTTGATATGGGTTGTATCTACTAAACAGTCATATTTATTTTTGGCAGTGGAGTGTCCTTTTTAACAGTAACCTTTTTAAAGCAACACTGTCCCACAGTACTTGCCTTTTCCCAATCTCTTCCTCTTTTGTATTCTAGTTTTTTAAATTTTTCATCCATTTTTAGAATATTTTGTCTTATGTACTTTTCCTATGCATGACTTTCTTAGACACTGGGCAGAGCTACCGCCGTCTGGAAGTGTCAATTTCCTCAGGCAATTGGCTCTGTTTATGGTGGTACCCGCGGTCTCACATGATCCTAAATGAGAGTACAGCAAGGACATCAATCAGCTCCTGGTGCTGAAGCACCAGGAGCTGAAGAGGACCCACCAGAGAAAGAAGGAACCCACGAGGGACAGGTTCAGGTAAGTAGAACTGCAAGTTCTATTGCCAGCATTCTGGGCGCACTGACGACAGAGGTATTTTATGCAGAATTTACATTTGGCAGTCCAGAATACAGTTTCAGGTTGCCAAAGTCACATGTGCCAGGGGTGTAATCAACCCTCGGCACAAAATTGCAGTTCACTCTATATGTACAACATTTCAGGTAGAAACACTAAGTACTGAATCCCACCTCCATGACCACTTTAATTCACAGAAGTGGTCATGATGGGACAAGTTGGAGTAACCCTTAAACTAAAAAAAAAAAAAAGCAAAACACTATTTTATAGTGGGTAAAGTATTTGCAGGTCCAAGGATGATTTGGAAGGGTATTAAAAAGAGGTCTAAGGAAATAGGAGAGTGCTTCCCAATGGATGGTCCAGCGTTGTATATTGGTGAGTTGTTTTAAAAATAATGAAATAATAACAGTATGTAAAATAGCTAGATACAGGAGTGCTAGCCTCCTTGTCCCATTGCTCAATATCCCGTGCATAACAGACCGGAAAGGATTTTGGTTGTTTCAGAATCACAAATTGTGCTGAAAATAGTTTCCCTAGTGGTGTGGGTTTTTGTTTTCTATAGTATGCTTTTAGAAAACAGTCATTTGCTGTACTTTATTTTTGTGACAAGGGCAGGTCGCTGGGTCATTGACCTCACTAATTATTACTGACCTTGGCTCTAGCCCAAAGCCCCTCTGTTCCCGTACTTGGGTAAATGCCTATTTTTTAGTTTCTTACTCTGTTTGTTTAAACGTCTACATAGTAGTCCTCAGTGGAGTATTATTATTATTATTAACTGAGCGTTGTTTGCCAGTATGAGATTAACAAGTTTATGTATCTTGATTTAGATTTTATCTTGATTTTGCTATGCTAGTTTCTGTCCCAAGTCTACAACAGTATTGAGGGATTTTTGTTTAAAGCTAGAGTAGAATTACTAAGCAATTGACCTTCCTCTGCAATAAAGCCATAGATTCTTACTTTTTGTAGTTTGTTGTAAACCTTGCAAAACCGAGCTCCCACTGCATCACATGTAATTAATCTGTTGTCCCTCATGGCAACAGGAATAGTAACTGAATACTTGGCATGAATACTTCTCCTCTTCTCATTAATGATGTAAAATTACTGAAGATTTTGTGACATTAAAAGAAAAGTTACTTCCAGTTTATTGGAAATATTCATGTTGCTTTGCTGTTTTGACCAACAAGTCCTTGTTTCTTTACTACTAACAGTGGAATTAAACAGCGGGCTTAATAGTGCCAGTTTTGCGTAACCTAACATTTTGGTAACATTTCTATTTTTATGGACTGAGACATGAATCTGATACAATGAAAATGTCGTCTTGCATTTCTATTGTAGACATATGTAATAATTAAATATGTTATGGAGGTTATATAACGATGTATCTAACTTCTACAAATAGCGCACACTCTTCCTGTGCAATCTTATTGGCCTATTTTATCTATTTCACATTACCAAATGCTCATAGCCTATCATTGTTTTCTGAATTTGGCACTAGGGAAGGCGAGCTTCAAATGCTGGGAGAAAGCCAGACTGTAGCCATACTTACAGCATAACCTCTACTATCACTGTTTTTAGTGTTTAAACAATTGTTTGTTTATTTATTTTTTATATACATACTCTGGAGCTTAACCATTTTACTGTCTCCCTCTCCAATTTGGAGAAATGTAATAACTCGAAAACTGGAATAGCTAAATTTTAAGCTAAAAAGCTTACAAATCTTTCCAATAAGGCAAATTGTTTAGCTTTTTCTAAATCATTTTCATTATTTAAAGGGTAGTATGATGATTGCCTGTAATTTGACTCGCGCTCTCCAGCAGCCACATCATAGTCAAGTTGCACAATATAACTGTTTACGGGCCAGTAGCTGTGCAAGGCTTGGTAAACACGTGTAATGCTACTTTACTTTTGCTCAACATACACCTTCTAGTCTCCCTCTTTGCAAGGTCTTGCTTGGTATGTACAGACAAACCAAACCTATTTAGAGGAGAGCTTTACAAAGGAGGGCAATAGCATTTAAGAGCTGTATTTATTAAGGCTGTTGTGGTCACAGCAAACAGTATGAGGCGTGCAGAGTGATTGGATCACATTCCCTGCCTTTTCTCACAACGTGGACTGACTTTAGTTAAACATTGTGCGTTTAGAATGGTAGAAAGCATGGCTAATGTACATTAATGCCTAGGTAAACACTATGCTGTAGTTCCTTATCCTCCATATTATTGCATCCATGTACTGTGCACACTTTAAATGGATTAGAGATGTCACAGTGCTACTGAACTCAATATAGAGTCTTTGGTCCATATTTACGCTTTCAACTCTTGATTAACTGAATAGTTTGTAGATGTGTGTCAATCAGCTAGTGAAATAGCCCTGTGATGCTCAACAAATGGTCCTGGTAGAATAAGTATGTTTTCCTGAGCATCACAAGAGCTGTAGTTCCACAACTATGGGATAAGTATGTTGGATAATTTGTGTACATTTAATATGATTACTCAAAACAGGAAGCCTTTAGAAGTATGTGTTTTGTGTTTTGTTTTGTTTTTTTGGGGGGGTTTTTTTTGCTAACCTAACTGAAACACACTTGGAACTACAACTGGGCAGTGTATTATTGTAATTTTTTTGGGCTATTCATTTACTGGTTTATTGTTAATATAGGTCGAATTTAAGGGGAGCGGGAAATGTAATATAAATAAAATATATATATATATATTGTGTGTATTTTTTTCCATGTCTAAGTTTTCTCTTGTTTTGTATATCTTTTCAGAATGCAGACTATACAACAGGGCAGGTATTTGACTTGTCAGAAAAGCTTGAGCAGTCCGAAGCCCAGCTTGGCCGGGGAAGTTTTATGTTGGGATTAGAAACTCATGATCGAAAATCTGAAGACAAACTGGCCAAAGCAACCAGAGACAGGTATATAACAAATTATATATACACATTAATTGGTATTAAAGATGATCTAATTCATAACCCGTTCTCTGTACCGTCTACTGAGGTTTAATAGATTTAATAGACCTCCTATCATTTATGCAATGCAGGAAGGAAAAATCTTGGAGACAATTAGGCTGGGTTTACTTTTTGCCCCAATGCTATATATGCAAATACCAAAACAATAAATTAAAAATAAAGATTTTCTATTTATTTTTATTTTTTTTACATTTGAAGTTATGCAGTTTTCCAGACTTGCTCACTTAAGTGTCTACAGCACTGCTGAGCTTATCGTATAATCAGTTCTTTATTTTCAGTTTCTTAAAGTTATACATGTAGAGCTAGTGACGGTATAGTACCCTAGTACTGTATCTGGGAGGGTAGCTTAATTGAGCAGCATGTAACTTTAAACCCATGTCTGTTTCTCCTTTACAACTGTAAGAGGGCTTGGAGCTAATGTTGGGCCACTTTCTATGACGTACTTAAAGTAATTCTTCCATTTCATAATAAAGGATGTGAAAATGAAAATCCAGCGCACTCGCTTATCTACTAAACAGTCATTTTAATGCTGAACAATTTTCAGTTTTATTAAAAACACCTAATCTAGGCAAAAAAATATAATGGGGGTTTAGTTACAGTATATGATCATACATTGCATAAGCCTGCCACAACACCAATGTACCCCATCTTTGGCAGGTCCTACTCTGTCTGCTAAATGAGCTTCTCACTTGGGGAAATCCTTCCATCTCGAGGTCTCTGCAGTACAATGCTTAAATAGGATCCTGAGGTTACAAGTGCCTCATCTCAGGATCCTATTTAAGCATTGTACTGCAGAGACTGTTTAGTAGATAAGCGAGTGCGCTGGATTTTCATTTTTACTGTACTTATTGGCCCCCAGCAGCACTCTAACTTAGCATGTGTAAGTGAGTGCAGCCAAACCCTTATTTTCTCATAATAAAGGATGTGGGAATATATATATGGAGTAAGATACCACTATATAACCACATTCTCTGTACCTGTCTCTAATGTTATTAAGGAGTCCAGAGGATTGTCATTCTGTGAATTATTATTTATTTATTTTTTCTGACTGCTTATGCAGTGAAGAGGCATCTTAATTTTTCTAATTTGTTGATTAATCCCTGAGTTTTGTTGTTGGTTATTTTGTCAAACACTGCTAGTAATATGGCTTTACACAATTTTATTGCAATTTTGTATTGTGAGCTTTATTTTTGCGGTTGTATAATAATCATGATTTGGCCTGCATCTATTTCATAATGCAGTTGCCTACTAGCTATTGAAGTTGTTCTAGATAATAACTAATGTTCCATGCTCCACTTGTTGGGTCTATTTTCCCATTACACTATGCCAACTGTAGAGTACGTTTTTAGAATATGTTTTGCAATCTGTCATCTGATTTACTGTCTCCTGATTCAGGACCTTGCTATTAATAAAATGCACATCTTGCCCTATGATTGCTCTAATCTAGTGTTTTTATTTTCAGCTGTAAAACAACGATTGAAGCCATCCATGGATTGATGTCTCAAGTGATTAAGGATAAATTGTTCAATCAGATAAACACAGCATAAACCCTTGATTCTAATGTCCTGTTCTCTGACACATCAAGTTTTGTTATGTCGCTTCTTTTATGTGGAAGCCAGAAAATGTCTTCAATTTAGCACTTATCTCCTACTGTAACGGAGACAATAATACATTGTGTAGTAGGACATTGCAACATCTCCACTTTACAACTGCGAAACATGAACATCTTTGGTTCTGGATAAATAAAGTAAACCTTTTGGAATTGTACATTGGTTTCCCATTTTTATGCTCTTCCTGTTTTATGTTTTGTTGGTTTTGGTTTGTGTGTGTTTTTGTTTTTTGTGTTTTAATCTTGGTAAATTTTAAACGAATTTAGAACACGAATTATTTTCATGGGCTCTGGATTGGATTTTAATAGCAAATGACATTTTAAAAAGACAAAGATCCCTTTTCACAAACTGAAACCTAAGCTGGCTTTATAATATCGATGCATGTTTCAGTTGATTACAATTATTGCATGGGTATCTACTATCTGAAGGTGTTTTCAATCACTTTACCCTGTTCATGAATTGGACCTGAGCTGTAACAGACAAGCACATTCTAAGCATTAGAGACCATGACATGTTTAACATAGAAACCCCCTTTTCTTTTATGTTACACAAATACTGAAGGGGCAAAGAGATCCTTTAACTAATAGCAAGGGTGAGGATTTCACTTCTACCACATGAAGCAGAATAACGTGTTAAGTGTCCCCCATTAAACCTGTTTATTGAAATGTCACACTCATTTGTTTTTTTACACTTTCATTCTTTCACTGTTTTTTTTTCTTATTGTCATTCCTTTTCTTACTCTTTACTTTCCTTCTCTACCTTCCCTTACTCATGCTGTTTTTCTATTTCACTTTCCATCTCACTCATCATTTTTTTATATACATTCATTCCCTCTCCTTCTTTCCTTCCTCTGTGTTTCTCTGCCTCCTTTTTCTTTTTATATTTCACACCCATTCTCCTCTTTTTTACTTATCTCTCTCCTGCTTCTCTTTTTTTACTCTGTTCTCGCTTGTCATTTTTCTTCCACTTTTTATCTCCCTGTCTCATGTGTTCTTACTCTACCTGCCCCTCTCACATTCATCCTCTCCTGTTCTTCTCTCTCAATATTGAGTACATTGCAAGTCATCAATAACGAAGGTTGACTGTTTTGTTTTTTAATTTCCTATATACATGCCTGGTTTTCTTTTAAATGTGTATTAAAGATTTTGGCACAGTCAGGGCACAAATTACATTGCTTAGCCTCAATGATGACTGCTAAATGCAAAAGGGTGGCACATAAAATAATGATGGCCTAAAAGCCAAGTTTGAAGTGCCAGGTTAGAAGATGATGTGGATTTCTAAGTTAATTTTTCAAACCTCACGAACACAAGTATACTGAATATAAAGAATATTTAAACATATTAGAAATGCTGAAAAGTAACTGGTAACCTTGAAGTCAGTCCTGTTATTTGTGTAAGGTTGGTAATAACTAGTAGAGAGTTAAATGATAACATCAATACCCCAGTACATAATTCCTGATAAGAACATCTTGAATTTTTTTTTTTTTTTTTGGTATCATTGAGTTAAGGAAACGATGGTTTCAAAGGAAGCAGAAGAAAAATGTGAATTCCTCCGTGCACATACACGTTCTTTTCTGCTCACCTTTCATAGTCCTATGGAAATTCTACGGTGCATAGAACAAGAATCTGTAACAAAAAAAAAATATAAATATATATATATATATATATATATATTATCCACACACTTTTTATGGTGCAATTATAGAATGCATAAATCAAGAATGTAGTAATTATTTGATCCCTTCAAATGTTCTGACATTTATCTTGAGTAATGCCAGAAAGATTTTGTATTCCTCTTCTAAAATACTGTGATTGGAATGGCAGTAATCCAATGTAGTGTGTTTATTTCATGCCTCAAAATACATTGTTTTTTTCTGAACTGTATATTTAATGACACATACGTTTGTGTGTATGTCCTTGATTGCCACAGATGCACCAAGTTTTTGGATGTAACATTTTAGCCTCACATTTGAAAGCAGCTTCGCTAGAACAATTTGTAGAATTAAATTGTAATTATGCAAAACATGACTAATTCCTGTGAAGTTGGAGGTCAATTATGTTATTAATTTAATTGTGGTACTGTAGTGGTTATAGTGCCAGGACTTCTTGTTTCACCTCCTCCCCACCTTTTGTTAGTAGTCAAATCATTTGAAAACAGTTTGACTTCTTACCTGTGGTCTGTGCTGTCTCCATGCCAATAGCCAGAGAGCTAGGAGCTTCTTTAGCTTTCCTGGGCTAAGCCCTTCACAACAAGTTCGTTGGATGAGATAGTCAGCTAGTCTCTCTGTCAACGAGCTAAACCGTGCACCATCTGGCTTGACACAAGACAGAAATTTCCCTTCTCTATGGCTAATATACTGGAGATGGGGAGCGACGCCTAGTATACCCGAGATAAGAAGTCAAACCATTCTTAAACAGTTTAAATATTTATAATGGGGTGCTGCTAAAGTGTCCGAACACATGAGTAGAAAGGAACTTTCCTTGAGCTCTTTCCAGTACAGATCTGTCGGCCGTCTGGGAGTACTCGCTGCATGGTAAAGTATCTGTGTTAGGTGACGGCTGCAGGGTTACTAGCAGATGTTTAAACGATAGTGGTTTGCGCTTTATTTTTTTTTAACTCCCAATCTTGGGGAGTCATTAAAGTGTTATAACAAGCTCCATGATCACTTCAGTGATTTGAAGTGGTCATGGTGCTTGTAGTTTATATGTAAATGCTGAACATACAGAGTTTAACCACTCTGCTGTCAGAGTTGCAACTCCACCCTGGCAGCATTGTTGGGGTGTCCTCAACCAGTCCGGAACAAGAGTTCCAGGCTGTCTAATGTCAAGTTTGTGCAAATATTTGTTTTCCTTGCACAATGTGCTATTAAGCTGGGGAAAGACAAATTAATCTGCTTCTGCAAAAGCTGGAAGCGAGTCACCAGACATAAGAGCCTCAGAGCCCAACAGGGACCCAGGTAAGAGGGCAAACTGTTTTTCCCTCATTATTGGTGAACATGGCGAGGCTACTCCTGGCATCACAATTGTTACAGCTGGCTGAAGTGGTGCTTGGAGTAACGCTTGAAGTCTCTGTGCAGCGAGCAGAAAAAAGCTGCTGCATTCCAACAGCACTGTAGATCTTTCCAGCAAGTGGGATGGAGGGTCAGAGCACATTTAGCCTAGCTCAATTTCTGCTTGTTAGTGGTCATTTTGAGCCCTGAATTTTATCACATGTGGTCATGACTACTGCTTCAGTTGTCTTTGAGCAGTTTCATAATGAGAATTATGTCCACAGTAATCTAAATATGTTGAAGGGATGCGCAAATAATTCTAATGTAATAATTTACTATAATATATATATATACACTGCTCAAAAAAATAGAACACAAAAATAACACATCCTAGATCTGAATGAATTAAATATTCTTCTGAAATACTTTGTTCTTTACATAGTTGAATGTGCTGACAACAAAATCACACAAAAATTAAAAAGTTGAAATCAAATTTTTCAACCCATGGAGTTCTGGATTTGGAGTCACACTCAAAATTGAAGTGGAAAAAGAAAACTACAGGCTGATCCTACTTTGATGTAATGTCCTTAAAACAAGTCAAAATGAGGCTCAGTAGTGTGTGTGACCTTCACGTGCCTGTATGACCTCCCTACAACGCCTGTGCATGCTCCTGATGAGGTGGCGGATAGTCTCCTGAGGGATCTCCTCCCAGACCTGGACTAAAGCATCTGCCAACTCCTGGACAGTCTGTGGTGCCACGTGACGTTGGTGGATGGAGCGAGACATTATGTCCCAGATGTGCTCAATTGGATTCAGGTTTGGGGAACGGGCGGGCCAGTCCATATCATTAATGCCTTCGTCTTGCAGGAACTGCTGACACACTCCAGCCACATGAGGTCTAGCATTGACTTGCATTAGGAGGAACCCAGGGCCAACCGCACCAGCATATGGTCTCACAAGGGGTCTAAGGATCTCATCTTGGTACCTAATGGCAGTCAGGCTACCTCTGGCAAGCACATAGAGGGCTGTGTGGCCCCCCAAAGAAATGCCACACCATTACTGACCCACTGCCAAACCGGTCATGCTGGAGGATGTTGCAGGCAGCAGAACGTTCTCCACGGTGTCTCCAGACTCGGTCACGTCTGTCACGTGCTCAGTGTGAACCTGCTTTCATCTGTGAAGAGCATAGGGTGCCAGTGGCGAATTTGCCAAACTTGGTGTTCTCTGGCAAATGCCAAACGTCCTGCACGGTGTTGGGCTGTAAGCACAACCCCCACCTGTGGACGTCGGGCCCTCATACCACCCTCATGGAGTCTGTTTCTGACCGTTTGAGCAGACACATGCACATTTGTGGCCTGCTGGAGGTCATTTTGCAGAGCTCTGGCAGTGCTCCTCCTGTTCCTCCTTGCACAAAGGCGGAGGTAGCTGTCCTGCTGCTGGGTTGTTGCCCTCCTACGGCCTCCTCCACGTCTCCTGATGTACTGGCCTGTCTCCTGGTAGCACCTCCATGCTCTGGACACTACGCTGACAGACACAGCAAACCTTCTTGCCACAGCTCGCATTGATGTGCCATCCTGGATGAGCTGCACTACCTGAGCCACTTGTGTGGGTTGTAGACTCCGTCTCATGCTACCACTAGAGTGAAAGCACCGCCAGAATTCAAAAGTGCCCAAAACATCAGCCAGAAAGCATGGGAACTGAGAAGTGGTCTGTGGTCACCACCTGCAGAACCACTCCTTTATTGGGGTGTCTTGCTAATTGCCTATAATTTCCACCTGTTGTCTATCCCATTTGCACAACAAATGTGAAATTGATTGTCACTCCTAAGTGGACAATTTGATTGCACAGAAGTGTGATTGACTTGGAGTTAGATTGTGTTGTTTAAGTGTTCCCTTTATTTTTTTTGAGCAGTGTGTAGTTATTTTTACTCTAAATGATGGGGAGATAAAGCATTACTCCAAGCATCATGACCACTTCATAATGCCTTGTTACACTGGACAATAATTATGCTTATCAAGCGCAATTAGTTTTTCTTTGTGCTGTCTTAACCCAGGATACCTTGGAAATGTTCTCTCCAGTTCAGTGGTATAAGGGAATTCTTATTAGATGACTATTAGGAATCTATCTATAATACAGACACGATGCCCTAGGTTCAGTGCAGGGAGTAAATAGGAGAGGAAGGTCATATAACCACATATGCATTCCTCTGAAAGGCCTTGAATTTGGGGCATTGTTGCCAAATGAGGAGAAGATCTCAGTACATCAGTGTAGCATCTGTTAGCTTGGGACAATAAATTGGAAAATAGAATATATGGTGTTTTATGCCACAACATGTTTAATTTACACTGACCAGCCACAACATTAAAACCACTGACAGGTGAAGTGACTAACATTGATTATATTGTTACAATGGCACTTGTCAAGGGGTGATATGTATTAGGCAACAAGTGAAAAGTCAGTTCTTCAATTTCATGTGTTGGAAGCAGGAAAAATGGGTAAGTTAAAATATTTGAGTGACTTTGACAAAAACTAAATAGTGATGGCTAGACGACTGGGTCAGAGCATCTCCAAAACTGCAAGTTTTTCCAGTATGCAGCTCTGCCTCTGCAGCCCTCCTTGTCCATAAAAGGGTTAAAAAAAATTATTTCACTTACCTGATTCCAGCGCCAAGGGTTGCATTTCTCCTCCACCTAAAGCCGATGGGAGAACATCATGACATGAACATTAATGACTTAATGCTTTCCTACAGGGCTTTACTTGACTCTGGATGTCCTTAAGCAAAGTGTGAGGACTTCCAGCATGATATCATGGAATCAAACTCAGGTAGCACATCTAGTGGCAATTTTAACCCTGTTTCTCTAAAACTGCAATGTTTTACATTGCAGGGTTAAGGGGACAGGGACAGTGCACCCAGACCACTTCAATGAGATGCATATAGTGTCCTTTTAATGCTGACCCTTATAGAAAGGTATAAAAATACACAGTTCATCGCAGTTTGCTGCATATGGGGCTGTGTAGCCGAATACTGGTCAGAGTACCCATTATGACCCCTGTCCACCGCCCTAAGCACCTTCAATGGGGAGGTCAGCATCAGAACTGGGTCATGGAGCAATGGAAGAAAGTTGCCTGGTCTGACAAATCACCCTTTTTTTATTTAGATCAGGTGGATGGCATGCGTTGTATACCTAGGACAAAGATGGCAGCAAGAGTCATTACACACAGTCAATACGTTATTATTCACCTTCTAAATACTGCTGAAGTAGGTACCCCATTTCACTGCCAACAGCCATTCTATTCCTGGGTAAATTCTATAGTATAAAGAAGCCACTCAGCAATAACTCCCAGAATCTCTTGCTTTGCTCATAAAGCACTTATTATGGTATACGATCAGCACTGTCACAGAAAGTTATGTGACTGATTGAGTGAGTTTCAGTTTTTGTGTTCGCTCACTGCAAAGCCTAGGAATTTACTGTACTAGGCAGAACCTCAAATGTGAGTATCTATTATAATATTATTTATGATGTATTATTGTTGTTAATGTTTAATGCATTTCTCCTCATAACACATTAGAAACATAATGGGTGAATTTCAGCCTAGAGTGTCTGTTTAAGAGATAGACGTGGGCATTTTCCAAGCAGAGAACATATATATGTAAATTATTTGAAATAGTCGACCCATTTAAACAATTATATCTGACTGCCTTTTGCACCCTGATAATATTTTTTTTCTATTGCTCAATTGATATTGTGTTTAATTGAGAAAAATATTCAGACCTTCCTAAATGAAGAATGCCAATTTGTGAAACAGAACAATAGCAAAACCTAGTTATATTTACAGTAATGGAATGTTGACGTGATTACAAGTTAGCAAATGTGGAAGTGATTTGTACTATGAGCAGAGATTTCTACCCCCAAAAGAATACATTGCAGAGAGTGTTGTCTAGAACAATAACAGTTCCAGCAATAAATATATTTTTAGAGACTAATCAGCAGAGTATTACATAGTGAGATATTAGACTACACTACCGTATGCTAAGCATTGTCCAAATAAACAGAACAGATCAGGACTCTGATTGTAACCTATAAACCATCGTTTATTAACAGATTGTCAGAAGTGATACATTGCAGATGAGAGAATTATGCATGAGTACAGGAATTCATTGATAACACTATGGTCTGCTTTGTATCTATACCCCATGATGCTGAGCAGAGACCTATATTGGGGCTGGCTAACTGCTCTCCAACGAGGCATGGGACATGAAAGTTAAATGGAGGGATATGGAATCTGAGTTTTATTTCAATATTATATCTCTACTAGCTGTTCTTTATGCTACTCTGGCATTTGCTGCCCCTTTCTCTGTTGTTATTGTGACTTTGTTATATTTTATATATTTTTTCTTTGTTATGCCAGAATTTGTAGTCAAAATGTCAATTATAAATTGTTGATCAAATGGCATGGAACCCCAGTCCTGATCAACAGATTTACTCCTACGGTTCTCTTAACATTATGCCAATGCCAACGTGGGGTTGGTACCCTAGCACATCAATGTTGGGACTGTCCAAATATTAAGTATATTTGGAAAGCAATTGCAGCAAACAAATATGGTTGTTCAGTAGGCATGTGCATGGGGAAAATATTCGGCTCGGTTCGCATTCCGAAATTTGGGACTTCGTCAATTTGGCACTTCAACACTTCGGAACTTCTGCAACTTCAGCACTTCGGCAACTTTGGTACTTCGGAACTTAGACACTTCGGAACTTCGGTAACTTCGTCACTTCAGCATTTCGGGACTTCTCTTGCAGCCGCTTGGTAGATAACTCCCTAATTCCCACAGTATTAGGGAGTTATCTGCCAAAAGGCTGAAAGACCTAAATTGGTCTTTCAGCCAAATTTACTAATACTAAGTAAAAATTACTTAGTATTAGTAAATTTTGCCCCTACTCGCTACACCGCCTGTGGCTGCTCACTGTTAAAATAATAAATAAAAAAAATCTGGTTACTTAATCCACCAATCAGAGTGTTATGAGTCAAATTACACAGAGAACTTTCCCACGCTGTGTAAAATGACACAGAGCACTCTGATTGGTGGATTTCAAACCAACCAATCAGAGTGCTGTGACAGGTATATGTAGAGACTTACCTGTCAGTCTCTTCATTTACCTGTCAGAGCACTCTGATTGGATAGCTTAAACCCACCAATCAGAGTGCTCTGAGCCTAATTGCAGGGCAGGGCAAGGCTTTATAAGCCTTCCCACGCCCTGCAGCGCTCAGTCTGCGCGGAGCCCCCTCCGGGTGAAGATGTTTTTTTTTTTTTTTATTAATTGCGCCGGTTATTATGGATTTTTATGTGGCAAAGAAAACATCAAATGGTTAAAGGTCCCCCCCTCATTATTTTTAGGGTGAGGGGGGTAGGTAGGGGTTCATTTTTGGGGGGAGGGGGTGGCTAGGGGTTTGGGGACCCCTAGTCACCTTGGTGGGGTGAGAGGAGTTTAGGGCCCCCACCAGCCGCTCAGGGGTGGGGGCCGGGGGGGGACATTAGGTCCCCCCCTTATTCTACTTTAGTGCCCCCACCCACCGCTTAGGGGTGGGGGTCAGGGGGGAGGACATTAGGTCCCCCCCCATTTGTATTTAGGGCCCCCACCCACCGCTCAGGGGAGGGGGCCAGGGGGGAGGACATTAGGTCCCCCCCTTATTCTTGTTTAGGGCCCCCACCCACCGCTCAGGGGTGGGGGTCAGGGGGGAGGAAATTAGGTCCCCCTCAATTTTTATTTCGGGCCCCCACCCACTGCTTAGGGGTGGGGGCTATTAGGGAGGACAATAGGTGCTCCCGCCTTTTTTCACTTTAGGGCCCCCAGCCTCTCAAGGTTCCCCCCCCCCCTTGTTCTTGTTTAGGGCCCCTACCCACCGCTCAGGGGTGGGGGCCAGGTAGAGGACATTAGGTCCCCCCCCCAATTTGTATTTAGGGCCCCCACCCACCGCTCAGAGGTGGGGGCCAGGGGGAGGACATTAGGTCCCCCCCTTATGCTTGTTTAGGGCCCCCACCCACCGCTCAGGGGTGGGGGCCAGGGGGGAGGACATTAGGTCCCTCCCCTTATTCTAGTTTAGGGCCCCCGCCCACCACTCAGGGGTGGGGGGGAGGACATTAGGTCCCCCCCAATTTGTATTTAGGGCCCCCACCCACCGCTCAGGGGAGGGGGCCAGGGGGGAGTACATTAGGTCCTCCCCTTATTCTTGTTTAGGGCCCCCACCCACCGCTCAGGGGTGGGGGTCAGGGGGGAGGGCATTAGGTCCCCCCTCAATTTTTATTTAGGGCCCCCACCCACTGCTCAGGGGTGGGGGCCATTAGGGAGGACAATAGGTCCTCCCCCCTTTTTTCACTTTAGGGCCCCCAGCCTCTCAAGGGGGGGGGGGGGCAAAACCTTTTATTTATTTATTTTTTAACAGTGAGCACTGTTTTTTTAACAGTGAGCACTGTTTAATAAACTTGCCCCTATTCACGATATAGCGAGTAGGGGCATAATTTACTAATACTAAGTAATCTTTACTTAATATTAGTAAATTTATCTGAAAGACCAATTCCGGTCTTTCAGCCTTTTACCGTGGGAATTAGGGAGTTATCTACTTATTCATTCCTTTCATTACATTGACTGGCCAAGTAACTTACATTTTATATGAATCTGTGTTACTTGATTATTGTAAGTGTTGCAAACGCTTACAGCTGAATCCTGGCTATGTTTGTATACTTTTTTTTAAAAATTGTAGCACCCGAATGTCCGAATTTCCCAAAATTCGGACCGAAACTAATTGCACATGTCAATTGTTCAGTTCCACCATACGGAAATATTGTGTTAAGCTCATCACTACGTCACAATACTGGTTGATCCTACACTAATTCTAAACGTGGGAGACAAATTAAATAGTGCTAGCGCTAAATAAGCTAACGCGTATTTTAATATTTTGTTGTAAAAGCATTGTAAGTTTATAGAATGAAAAATTAATGTGATAAATTAATGTGATTAATGTGAGTCAAAACGAAACAATTAAAGTGATAGTGCTTGGATGAATACACTCACAATGCAAATTATACATCTGCTTATTGAAAATGTAAATCTTAGTATAATTTGAGCCAATTCCAGCATGAATTAAAAATTAAAAATTGCAGATCACATCATTAGCATAACTGTCATAGAATAAAATATTCTAAAATCTTTCTCTGGGAATATATAGCTATCACAATCGTAGCCCAATAGGCCTAATGTATCCTAGCTCTATGCAGTTTTGGAGACATGTCATAAGCTTAGCCAGAGCAAAGATTCAATTTCAATAATTTACAATAAGACAAATGATTGATTACATTTGTTCATCACTTTGGGATTTCTATGGCAAAGCCTGAACAACGACAGATCCAAGATAGACGTCTGGTTCAAATGCAGAGCTCATTTACACTCTAGATTAAAAGACCAGCAAAAAAAAAAGGCACTTCCTTACTCAGAAAGAAAACTCAGTCAGTACCCCTGAGATATTGTTTGATAATCCCCAGCACTATACATGTAAGCGTTATTGCATATTATAGTGCTCATAGATATGTTTATATTGCCATGTAACATTGAACACATCAGATTATACTGCTTATAGAAGATTAACTATTTCATCACCAAAATCCATTTTGTACTGAAAATGAATACACAATAGGTAAAGTGCGAACACATAAGAGATTATTCAGTAAGCCAAAACCTATGCCTACCTATCGTTGTTATACAGTGTGTCACGAACGCACCCTACTTCAAGAGTGTGCGTGAAGTAGTTGTGGTGGTGAAAGGGTTAAAGTTCACTATTTGTCTGCACTAGGCCGGAAATAATTATAATATCCCACTTAACACCACCCACACTTAAACATAATAATATAACTGTTACTATTTTAACGCTGCCACCACCAAGACAATTTATAATCGTGGTTCCTTGGTCCCCCAGGTAAATCAATAATAAAAACCCACCAAATACACTTAGCACAATATCTAAGCAATTGCAAACCACTAATTAGTCTCTTCAGGTAACGTGAGTCTTAACCAGACAAAGGCAGAATTTAATAAAGGAATATTTATTATGAACAAAAATTAGTCACAGTGCATACAAAAATATAGATGACAATTAAAATTATTTACACCAACAACAGATAAAAAACAAAAGGGATAACATAAGATAAGTCCTAAACACTTATTCACTTAGGTTTTCAAAGTAAAACTTCTGTCCAGGGGG
The DNA here is from genome assembly GCA_933207985.1 of Pelobates cultripes. Classification (NCBI taxonomy): domain Eukaryota; kingdom Metazoa; phylum Chordata; class Amphibia; order Anura; family Pelobatidae; genus Pelobates; species Pelobates cultripes. The sequence continues at coordinate 269,522,245 of OW240915.1, read as the reverse complement.
TCTCTGGCAAGGAAGATGGTGAGTTACTCAAAATTAGATTTTGGCCCCAAGCAAGTACAAGGCACACTTCAGTATCATAGAGATATACTCTGTTGATTACCACGCCTCACCCAGAGGTGGAGTTAAGGTGTATCTATAGAGACACTAAGTGACCACCCCCTTGTGTCCAGACCCACATCAATCAAAATGGAAACATTTTGTTCTATCTTCTCTTATGTACCTGTCACAGAAATAATAATTGCATCTGCGAATTTGTTATTATTTTTTCATTCCATAGATATTTCACACACATTACTTGCGACCATATATAGCAGACATCACAATCCCTTCCCCTATGGTTAAGTTATGCCAAACATGTTTGGGCTTGTTTAGAACATGGCGCTTGTCACATTCCAAATATAACAAAAATGAGGCTTAGTTATTCTGTGGGTAAATATTAATGTTTTTTTCTTTTGGATATGATACTGGAACAAGTCTAATGGCCATTAACATATCAAAGAAATTGACTCATCAAATAAGAAGTACAGGCCATATGGCTGAAGCCAGACATTCAGGCTTTTCAAGTGTAGAATCTCACACCTTGCAGAGCCTTTGATTAATCACACGATCCATCTTTCCCTTTTCACATTCCTATGCAATTTACATTACCCCTTCTGTCATCTGACCTCTGTGGGCGAGGTGTGTAAACCTTCTGACCTTCCATACAATTAAATTAACCCCTTTTGACATTGACAATACCACCTCTACCAGGCAGGTAGATCATCTATGCATTACACAAAGTACATTAAGGGACAATATTCTATAGTGCAATAATAAATTATGCACCCTTGCCGTGACACTGTGGATCTTGAGTACATTGAGCTATGTAGGGATGTCACTTCAGCATTTTTGTCACAATCCTTATTAATTCTTAATTCTATGTGCAGTGGGGCATGAAAGTGCTGCCTGGCATAATACAGAAATCATATCTTATCTGTATGCACTCTCACAGATTAAAGTTGAGAAATACATTGAGAAAATATATATTAGTTTATACTGGCAGCTAAGCAACGTCCTGGCCACCAGAAGACAACTTGCATCCACTGTACCAGGGTGGCTTTTATGAACATGTACCTGTCGCATATTATGAACCAGTAAAGGCAGGTCATTAAGGTCAATATGAAAGGACACATAGGGTGACATAAACACACAGAACAAATTCCAAAATGCCATTCTATCCATTGTTTATCCTCCATATCTGCGCCTCTGGATACTTTCGGGACTCCTCAGGTAAATCTTGGATGGGTTGATTTGTCTGCATATGGGTTAAAAGGAATTTCATATTTGTACATGTCTATGTGCTATCCCTTAGTTCAGGTCTTAAGTAGACATGTGCAATTCGTTTCCGGTCCGAATTTAAATTCTGACGAATTTCAGCAATTCGGACATTCGGATGCTTCCGAATTTCCAAAGTGCCAAATTTCCAAAGTACCAAACCGAACCCAATTGCCAAAGTGCCGAATTTCCGAAGTGCTGAAGTGCTTCGGATTTCTGAAAAGTGGCAAAACAGGAGAGGGAGGTAAAATGAAGGGAATGATGACAGGAATCTAACCCTAACCCTACCCCTAACTCTACCCCTTCTTTCCTCTACCCCTAGTAGGCTTAGGCTTAGGGGTAGGGTTAAGGGTAGGGTTAGGTTAAGGTAGAGGTAGGTTTCGGGTTAGGGATAGGGTTATGGGGTAGGGTTTGAGGTAAGGTTAAGACTAGGGGTAGGGTTATGGTTAATGGTAGGGTTAGGGGTAGGGTTAGGGTTATGGGGTAGGGTTAAGGTTATGGGGTATGGTTAGGGTTAAGGGTAAGGTTAGGGGTAGGGTTAGGGGTAGAGTTAGGGAATTGCCAAAGTCCCGAATTTCGGTAGTGCCGATTTGCCGAAGTCCCGAATTTTGGAAGTGCCGAAGTTCTGAATTGCTGAAGTCCAGAATTTCAGAAGTGCAGAACCAAATTTTTTGTCCATGCACATCCCTAATTTTAAGGGAGAACTCTAAGCACCATAACCTCTACAGCCAGCTGCAGTGTTTATACCAAGGTTTCCATGGCCCCATTCTACTGTTAAAGGGTTACTCAACCTTCAGGATCACTTTTACTTTTAGAAGTGGTCATGATGAAAGCATTCTGTAAGTGCAGTATATCTTCATTTTTGTGCCAGGGTCTAGTTGCACACCCAGCACACATGATTTTAGCAGCCTGGAATGCTGCTCAGGAAAGTCTCATGTTAGCTCTGTGCAAAAAGCACTGTGTATTGGCGATAGATGCAATGAGATACTTGTAGGCAGTGCTTTGAGTGTGCCTGTAATATGAAGCCATTTGGACTGACTGTGCGCAACTTGTGTGCATATGCACTGAAGGTCCATAAACGCTTGTCTGAAAATTATTTGACACTGCTTTTGAGATTGATATGTGTGGGGAGTAAACTTGTGGATGGGGCTGTGTGTGGTAAGAGTTGCAGTGTTTGTGTGGAGGTACATAGCGGCTGTAGTGTGTGTGTGTTTGTATAGGGGGGGTTGTAGTGGATGTGGCAGGGTAGGGTTTGTAGTGTGTGGGAGAGAGGCTGTAGTATATATGTTTGTGTGGGATAGGCGCTGTAGTATGTGATGGGGATATTTGGGCTGTAGTGTTGGGTGTGCAGTGTGCTTGTTTATAGTGTTGTAACCACTGCTGGTTCCCCTATTTACCACTATGATGTCTTAAAGCATAGCATTTAGCAGGGCTAACAGATACAGATTTCTAACAGATACAATATATAGTTAGTAAGAGTTCCTCTATTTAAAATATATAAATAATTGAGAATACAATAAAACTTGGGGTTGTCTTGGAACCAATAAAATTTTGGATTTTAAAATATTTAATTAAATAAAAAATAAATTTAGACATATAAAAACGTAATAATCCGTTACAATAATTTATAGCAGAGTTTATAAAATGTACTTGCTTGCAATATCAATAACCTCTTGAGCCAGTCAACTTCTCAGTCATGACAGAATGGAGCAGCGTCTCTGCATCCAAAATTCTCTCCTATGTCTACCTAATATTAATAAGTACACATATTTATACCTTACAATTTTAATTTAGTCATGTTAGGACAAAGATACAAGGCCATGACTTAGTCATTTCACATGGGAAAATCTTATCTATGTTTGGAGTAAAACTTAAGGTCGGACATTACATGGGAAATTTCCTGACTTGGGGAATTCCACTAACCTAGGACAAGATGGCATCTTAATGTCTAAACACCATATTCATTTATTAAACAGACATTGTATGAAAAACAATATTTTCCATTTGTCAGTTTGCTAAATCTTTTAAAGAAAAAGTACACAGCTTAAGAAATAATTTTCATTCTAAAAACTTGTAATATCTGCATATGCCCATAACAATGTAGCAGGGAATAGGGACTGCAGTGTAGTGTATGAGTTGTAGATGTTTGTATGGCATGTTATAAAAAATAAATTAATAATTAATTAGTAAAGTTTATTCCCCCCTCCTTCTTGACTAACTTGGGACAGGTAGGAAGTTGATCCCTTGTGATTCAAAGTTCTAAGTATCTGGCATGTAGTATCTGGCGTACACTCTCGCACATACACTACGCCATATACAGTCACACACATACAGACACGTGTACACAGTCACACAGAATTACGGGCACACAGTCACACACACAACACACAGTCACATGCAATCAAACACCTGGCAATGATCACTCACAGTTACAGGCACATACGATCACCTACAAACCCATACACATAGTGGCAGGCATGCAGTCACACACCATACACATTCACAGGCGCACAGTTACAGGCACATACAGTCACACACTGTTACACTGCCCTCTCACCCGCTTCGTACACTACTGCTGCTGTGCACTCTCAGGCTGGCGTTGGTGAAGAATCAGAGCTTTGCCCTGGTAACCCGCAGCAATGCACTGACCTACCACAGTGTGCGAAACCCACGGTCTGCACCTGCTGAAAGTGCAGACCACAAACTCCATCATAGGCCTCCCTATCAGCTCACCAGGCCAGTACGCTGGTTTAAAAGACAGCCGGTGTCTGACGCTAGCGGGACGCCAATAAGACTTGCACACAGCGGAGCTGCACTTCCCTGCCCTTTGTTCCTAGCCAGTAAATTGTGTCCAAACACAGGTAGAATGGATATTACTAATGCCGGAGTAGGAACTTCTCATATCTGATATCTGAGATAAACAGACTGCGTGCGCCAAGGTGTAAAACCATTCATAAACAGCCAGACTCATAACAGGGGAATTCAGGCACCATAACCACTACAGCACGCTTTAGAGGTTACAGTGCTTAGAATGACCTTTTAAGTTTTAAAATATTTAGTATTTAATTTGGCTTTTTGGCTAATGAATAATGAAAACGTGTCTAATTACTCCAGCTGGATCCTGACTTGGCTGGCTGAGCCTCATAGGAAGTCAGTCCATTTTTAGCAGGCGACCCAAAACAAGTAGTGGAGCCCCCCAGAGAGGTTGCTGGCTATAGTAATAAATGAGATGAATCCCGTAACCAGGGCGCCATTATACAAAGTGAACCATTATTCCCCCCCTCCCCCCCCGTGCGAGCGCAGCGGGAGTCCTGATCACGTGACGCCGGGGCCGAGCTGCGCAGGCGCACAGCGTTTGGTCTCCATGGCAACCAGTGGTCACTGCATGGGGGATGTCAACAAAAGCTTGCGCAGCACCGGCGCGAGACTCCGTTTGAATGGAATAACCGTCCGCAGGTCAGTCAGTCAGTCAGTCAGTCAGTCAGACGAGGGAGCTCTGACAGGCTGTACCCAGGGTGAGGGTTCCTGTCACAAGCTCTGTACCCAGGGTACCCAGCCATGGCATGTCGGTGACTTCTGAGGGGCCATTAACCCTTTAACTTCCATAAAGTGAGATTAATGGGCTATTATGGGATATTATATCCCACCCTGCCCTGCCTGGCTTTATTGTGTCCCAGCTGCGGGACAAGGAAAGTGGTCTAGTCACTTTAGTTTCAGTAAACTCTTTAATTGTAGGGAATTAAAGGGACACTCTAGGCACCACTACCACTGTAGCTCATTGAAGTGGTCTGGGTGCAATGTCCTATGTCCATTAACCCTGCAGTGGTAATTCTGCTATAATTATCTTGTAGGGTTAACTCCTCCTCCTGTTACCAGACAGCCACTAGAGCAGGGGTTCTCAACGTTAGTCCTCAGGACCCCCTACCACTCCAGGGTTTAGGGATTACCTGGGTGTGTCTCAGGTGTTTAGAAAAAGAAAAAAAAAAACACCTTAGAGTCTAAGGTGTTTTTTCCCCTTTTTCTAAACACCTGAGACACACCCAGGTAATCCCCAAATCCTGGAGTGGTAGGGGGTCCTGAGGACTGGGTTGAGAACCCCTGCACTAGAGGGACTAACGGCTGCTTAAACGACTTTTGGTCGTTGAAATGACGCTGGACGTTCTCTATCGCTATACAGAAGGACTTCCAGTGTCACTGGCATCCCCATAGGAAAGCATTGATTAAAGGACCACTATAGTGCCAGGAAAACAAACTCGTTTTCCTAGCACTATAGTGCCCTGAGTGTGCCCCCAACCTCAGGTTCCCCCCCCCGCCGTGCAGAAGGGGTTAAATTTACCTCTTTTGCCAGCTACGGACGGGGGACTCTCCTCCTTGTCGTCGTCATCGGCTGAATGCGCTTGCGCGGTACGAGCCACGTGCGCATTCAGCCAGTCCATAGGAAAGCATACTCAATGCTTTCCTATGGACGCTGGCGTCTTCTCACTGTGAAAATCACAGTGAGAAGCGCCTCTAGCGGCTGTCAATGAGACAGCCACTAGAGGCTGGATTAACCCTATTATAAACATAGTAGTTTCTCTGAAACTGCTATGTTTATAGAAGAAAGGGTTAATCCTAGCTGGACCTGGCACCGAGACCACTTCATTAAGCTGAAGTGATCTGGGTGCCTATAGTGGTCCTTTAATGCTTTCCGGTGGGGAAATCCTAATGCGAGTGCGGCCATTGCCACACATGCGCATTAGGTTTCCCCCGCTGACTGACGGCGGGGGAGGAGCATGGGCAGAGCCTGACCCAGAGCCGAGGGACATCAGCGCTGGATTAAGTTAAGTGACTGAAGGGGTTTTAACTTTAAAATAGACAAGCTGTGACTGTAGTTAAGTTAGAGAATATTTCCTAATTGGCTCTTTATTCCCCAATTTTGCCATTCAGATTTCTATTTGGCATAATTTGGACTTTAGTGAAAGCTCCTCTCTACTTGTAGGGTTATTCACTAAGGTCTGCCCTGAACCGAAGTGCCCGAATCATTTGGCTGCAGACGGAGCCATTCAGCCTGCAACATCTGGACATTGGGGATGGAATTCATTAACATCCAGATTTGTAATTCAGACGCTGAACGGGCCCGAAACTGGTTTAGATTTCAGCCTTGCGAAACTGCACCAGATGGCTGAAATCTTGTCCAACTGCGGCAAGTTCAGGTTCGGAGATTTAAAAAAAGTTAAAAACCCTCATCAGAGTGAGGGTTAATTATGTGGTAGCTAGCCAACACTTGCTAGCCCACCACCATATTAAAATAGGAAAATGTTCTAATTAAATTAAAATCCTATAGGGTAAGATGGCACCTGGGACCTCCTTGTACCATAACAACTTTATTGCAACGTGTCCATTTAACCAAATAATAGCAAATTAAAGCCTGCATGTGAGGCTAAAAGAGCTGTTCTGGAAACATTATCCAACTTGGCTATATTTACAGCCTGGCTATCTTAGCTCACAGTTTTCCATTTGGATTCCAGTTCTGTGACATCTTGGTGAAATGGCAACTCGTTTGTAACTGATTCCATAAAAAAACAAAAAAAAAACTCTTGGGCAAGGATTACTGCACATTTTTATGCCTAATTATGTTTTATGCTGTCATTTCTTTCCTTTATGATCCTATGAAGAATACCAGTATTTTATTCCTTAAAAATAATTATTAATAGTTTATTCATGTTAAAACATGAGCACAGACATATTTCACAACATCGAGTGAATATGTTATGCATTTATAAGGAAAGCTCAGTGTGACCAATCTTTTTATCCTTTTTTTATATTTCACAAATTACCAGGACAAAGATGATCAGGAAAGCTATAGTTATAATATAATTAGTCATTACTGTGGTTCTGTGCCTCAATTATGGTACGTCTAACAGTGGATCTAATTGCGAAAAGCAGCCATCACGTCAAAAATCGCAAGGATGAAACAAATTCTCAATACTTAAAGAAAATAACTCACCTGAATTTTTCCAATAAAAACATTGATTACATTGTAAGTATCATTGATGTGTATGTTAATCTGAACTATTAATTGACGTTTTTTCTTCTTTTTTTGTCCTGCTGCTCTATCAGTATATATACAAAATGAAAATTAAATTTATCACACATGACAGTTCATAAAAATGTCTTAATTGTATGTGGTTTTTTTTTAAAGTACGAATTTGTTAATTATTGAATACAGCAAACATAGGAACTCTCTGAGGTACATATTGGTATATCTTTGGAATCTAAAACTGCAATAATTATTTTATAATAATTAATAAATAAACAATTGACACTATTTTGTCTTGCTATTTCTTTAACCAAATTCTGGGCACCTTTTCTTTTTCAGTGTCCTCTTTTTTTTTTTCTGTCAGCGTACATCATTGATTATTTACTACATTGCATTGTTGAACACTTGAGACATTTAGAGGTCTCATGATATATTTAGTTTAGTGGTTTCCTTGCTCTCACATGTTCGTTTTTTTTTGTTTTTTTTCTCCCATGACATTTTAACTGTCATGTTTCTAACAAAATAAAAATAAAATGCTATAGCTTCTAATTGACATGTTCACCTTGGCTTGCCCACTTCTTTCATTAGAGGTGTTGCTGTTAAATCTGCAGATGTACAAATTACTGGGACATGGGACCTTGTAGAGATAATATTTTATATTTTAACACTGACGACATGTTCAAGGCATCTAAAAAGGCACTCTAACCAGCATTGCCAATACAGTGGTCGTAGTGGATATGGTGCAGTTCCTTTAATTGCACTCACACTGTTTTTGATTGAGGCTGAACATGTGATGAAACCTCAGCCACCAAGATAATGTGGAACGTTCAAATTCTCATTATCTGTCCAAATTTGGATGGCAACGAAAAGCTTCTAGCAAGTTAATTTACCTTCAGTGATCATACCCTATTGTTACTGTCCATTTTTTTAATGGATAATTTGGAAATGAAATTTGTGTATTATTTGAACAGCAGAAGTGGAGGTGTACTTTCAGTGCTAGAGGAGCTTCGTTCAATAGATTATTGGGGTTATCGTGCTTATAGTTTCCCTTTAAAAAGGTGCATTTTTCTTTTGATAGTTATAGATATGCCTTCTGAAAGATCATCTCACATCTAATTCCACTTAGTCATACCCTTTCCCTTATCCTCTTTCTCCCATAATTAAAAACATTAAATTAAGGTAAACTTACTCCCACGTATCAGTCCAATTTCAAATGAAAAGGCAATGTTGCTAATATGACCTTATCCTCTTAAGAAAAAAAAGTGGTTTTTTTTTTTCTTCTATTGTGTTTTACCATGGTAGAACATTCAGGCTTTCAAAAAATTTACACTGAAAATCCTGTACGTCTGATGGTACCAATAAGTGATTGATCTGAATGGTCATTTTTATCGGTCTTTCTGTATCCAAGGTTAGCTAACATACTTTAGTCAATTTTTGTTGGCTTATTATTCAAACACTGAACATTGCAAAATAAACTGCAAAATGTAGCCAAAAAGAACTGATTTGAAATTTCTCCAACCCAGCTAAAATGTGGCTGTTTTAGTCTGTATTTTGTAATTTATTTTTCAGCTCACCATAGTTAACTGTTTAGTAAATAATCACTTCTGTACTTACTGTTTCATTGTATATTTTCTAAAATTAAGAAATCCAATACAAACTGGCTTAGAAAGAAGAAAACAAATCATCAATACTTGAACAGTTAATGTTCCCAATTGCTAATTTTTCCCTATTTTTTCCTAGGATGACTTGTCTGCGTGCAGAAATCTTACCGTTTTATATCTTTATGATAATCAGATTGATCACATAAGAAATTTGGGTTTTGCATCAAATATGACACATTTGTACCTGCAGAATAACTGTATTTCCTGCATAGAAAACCTCAGTGGATTGAAAAGACTTGAGAAACTGTAAGTACAGTTGTGGATTGGTGTATTTTTTTTTTTTTTTTGTAATTTGTTTTTATGCAATAGAACTCTGTCATGACAGACAGTGTACCCTTTTGTAGCATTGCTAATTTCATCATACTTTATGCTAATAAAGCAACTAACTACTTTGTTTGCCCGTTGGAGCAGTTCCTTGTCTTGCTTTGTCCTTATTTCTGTAAATGTCTCAGATGTCTACAGATAATGGTTCTCAGTGACTATTCATATAGTCAGTCACTGCATGCATTTTCTGGGCATATTATTTATGGACAGACACTGCTCACAGCAGTTTACACTGGACATCTTGTAGGAGATGTATATATGAACACTTTTTTTTTTTTTTAATCGTTACATATTTCTTTTCCCCAAGTAACACTCTGTAAGTAGTAAGCCTCTATGAACTAACAGCAACAGCAAAAGTTTGAAGAACTTGTGTCTCGGTTTTACTGCTGTGTATGATCATAGAGGCTCACTATTAGCTTCTCTATTTGTGAACATTTTATTTCCTTGATAATATAATTGTTCTTGATATTAACACAGTAACATTTTTAATTTTGAAAGATATCTTGGTGGCAATTACATCACAGTTATTGAGGGGTTAGAAGACGTTAAAGAACTGAAAGAACTGCATGTTGAAAATCAGCACCTTCCACCTGGAGAAAAGCTCCTCTTTGATCCAAGAACTCTAAATTCATTAAGTGTAAGGAATCAAAAATGTCATACATTTCCCATGATACACTGCAAGTAGGTGGCATGAGTATTGCAGATTACTAATTTGATAGTTTGTTCAGTAATATGGATGATTATCGTTTAAACCCTATCCTTGATAAACTGTTGTTTCACATCTGCCCGGTACTGCTAACGTGTTCTCTGACTGTGGCAGATCATATTGATTAGACTAGAATCCCATCATGCTGGCTGTCCAGCGGTTATTCTTTATTTTTATCAAATGTAAGTACATTAAAGGACAAAAGTTATACTGCAATATTTCTAATTGATCTTCAGAATGTTTATGTATTTAAAGGAAGGCACACTTAGGAGAGATCTAGACTACACACTTTTAGTGTAAATTTCATATTGTAAACATAATAAAAATGCCTTTTACTGTGAAGTTTCTATGAACTTCACCCTCCTGCAGTCTTCAATACTCACAGTGCAAGAAATTGTATGAGTACATTCTAATGAAATTATTTAGGAACTGTAGGCTCATAAAGGTGATTCCCGTGAGCTGAGGTATATTATTCTCTGCTCTCAGCTGGATTACCGACTTATTCATTTATACGTAGAGTAGGCAAGTTAATTAACAGAACTTTGGGGGTAGACTTTTTGCTAAATGGATGGGAATGTGAGGCGATGTATGTTCTCCAAATGGTGTTAGCATGTACTGTCAATGGAAGGATTATGATATGCTTTATAGATGTATTTCTCATCTACGGGTTAAAAAAAAATCTTTTTTCCACTTACCCAATTCCAGTGTCGATGTCAATAAAGGCAGTCTTAACTCTTTAATGTAAACATTGCAGTTTTTCAAAAACTGCAGTGCTTTACATTGCAGGATTAAGAGAACAGGGACAGTACACTTAGACCACTTCAATGAGATGAAGTAATCTGGGTGCCTATAGTGTCCCTTGAAGGTTCATGTTTAGACATCGTGGAAGGGAGGAAAATAAATACTTGGAGTAGGATCCTTCTTCTGTGTTGTGTGGAATAAACAATGTAAAATGTCCCAAGCAAGGTGTGTATGAAAGGACATTAAAGCAACAGTAACTTTCTTTTTACATAAGAAACAAGTTTCTGAACAAGATTACCGGATATCACTAAATATATATAATATTAAATTAGCATTGAAAGAATGATGGGGTAACCAGATATTTGGTGGTAGCTCACAAAGTTTAATGTAAATTTGGGCTTCCTGCAAGCAGTACAGGTCATACATTCTAGGAATTCAACATGTGAATTTGAACAATACCAGGCCCACATCACGACCGAATTTACAGCAATGTTAGCCAGTAATTAGATGCACCAGTTGCAGAACTAAAATGATGCTTTGCCACTCTAATGACTAATAAAATAACTTGGAAGTTGTATTATTGTGTGAACTGGGGTTCTATCTTTGTGACACCCCTGTTTAACAAATTGTCCTAGATGACTGTGCATCATTGTTTTACTTTTTATATTTCTGTTTTCTACAGAAATCTCTTTGTGTTTTGAATGTCAGTAACAACAATCTTGATGATCTGAAAGAGCTAGAAATCCTTGAAAATATAATCCAGTTTATAGCTACAGACAATCAAATTCAAGAAATGAAGGTAATTTCTGCAATTTCACAAACAGTCGATAACCTATTTCTCCATATTTATAATGTGTTCTTATCAATGTCTTCCTTCATAGATGTATTTTGCATTGCTTTTATGTTATAAATTAGATATGATGAATAGGATTTTCAGGATAAAGTATTTATCCTGCTTGGTACTTTATTTGTTCTTGGGAGTTTCAAAACACTGCATAGTAAAGTAGTAAATGATTGTTCGGCAACTCCATTCAACCTTTGACAAAGACTGTTTGGATAAAAACATTGACAAGTCAGACTTGGCTGAATAAAAAACACTGAAATGGATTGGAGGAACTCATTTATTTTTCTGGAGACAGAACCATGTTTCCAGCTCCAAATGAAGTGAGTGCCTTTCCTTTGTTCTTATGTTATATATCACTGGGATTGCAGAAACAGAACTCCACTAGGGAGTAAAAAAAAGTGGGACGTGGGCAACAAAGAACTCTCCTAATAACCAACAGGGTCCTGCCAATCATGCTCTGTGATACTGCATCCTGAATGCAGATGGTTGTTGGGTTCAGGTACTTAGCAGGAATTTGCAGTAGCCCATTCTGCTTTAACCAAGTCATGTGCTAGCCAGAATGTAAGTGGTAAGAATATATTATTGTAATTGTTATACCCCTCACAACCTATTTGCAAGATTTAGTTATACTTATGTACATGCATACCCATTTATGTCTTACAGGACCTAGTTGGACATACTTAAATACATACCCATTTATAGCATGCTTTATATTGCACCTGAGAGCAATTACGATGAGCATTGAATTGGGACACAGAGGAAAATTCAGTCTTTTGTCACAGTTATTCTTCATTAATCAGGCAAATAAATAAGTTGTAAATAAAAGTTTAAACAGTCAGTACTTAATATTGATTCATAGTTTAAGGATAATTATGAATCTGAAATGAAGACAGCTTTATCTTCATCATGACTTTAATGTATTCAACCTCTGCCCACTATTGATTATTGGAAAAGCATACTCAAAAAGACAGATTCGTGTTTTCCCTCCCTTAGGCAAGCACCAGTGTTCAAAATATAGATTTTTTTTCCCACAGAGATTATGACAAGCAGTCAAACGGATGACAAATTGCTGTCTGAAGTCACAACTAAAGATCTGAACTAAATATTTCCAATAAAAAAATGATACCTCACTGTTTAAATACAAGTTCATAAATGGCCAATGTTAATCAAGGAGAAGGCTATTGCCAGTGTTACATCCCTTGTGTATGGCTTTTGATTTACTCTTCAGAATTTCTAGAGAACTTCTAAGTGATGATCTGACATGATCATTTATCAAGTAGAGTATGCTTTAAAATGAAGAGACTTGGTCCCTCTAGTAATTGTTATTAAAAGGCTGAAAAGTGAGAGCACTTTATTAGAGACAGGAAGGCAGTAAAGAACTACAGCGTATCCAAAGAGGTAATCATATTTCAGCATAGGATTAGAGCATTCTAACATAAACATACACTGGGACCGGACTGTTATGGGTCATTTATCAACTGAGTAGCAGTTAGCAAAAAAATGCTTGAGTGCAGTAATATATTTATCAAAGGCGAGTGCTACAAATTGTGCGTTTCTTTGTAATGTATCATTTTCTCATTTCTCTGATGATCATTATAAATCTAAAAATCCACAAAAATAAACACTACTACCTCAAATATTTTGTATGCATACTAGAATACCAAGATCGTGTAACTGTAATATAGGCTTTTGATTTTTTTTTTTCATACCGGTTATACTTCTTTTTAATAATTATTGATTGTATTTTTATTTCCTTTTTTAGGTATAACATTTCACAGCTCATTGAAGTGGTCTGGGTGCTGTGTCCCTTTTGCACTTGGGACATAGTTAAATAAGATATAAAAGTATGGACTTAACTAGATGTTCAGATCTTGAACATGACTTTGGAATTTGAGTTTCAGGACTATCCCATTTGTAGCTAGATTTGCATTCAGTCTCCTAATCTTCTAATACTGTGTATACCTGGTCTACAAAACAATATTTACCTTCTTTATTCCAGCTTAGTTTAACTTCCCTTTCAGCACTTACCTTCATCCAGCAGGGAAATTACTTTTTCTAACACAGCTCCAACCAGTCCCTCTACTTGATGCAGAAGTAGTTGAAATACCAGTATGCCTAGTAGGACATGTTGCAGTTTATTTATTTCTGAGTCTACACTAATATTTAAGGCCAATGTAATCTCTACAATCTTTTACCCATCATTAGTTCTGTAAAGGCTGAAAAAATTCAGCATAAAATGTGTTACTTTTCATAATTACATTTTGGTATCTCTGAGCAGCAGTTTATATACAACATATTTTACTTGTTATCAGTCGATGTACTCAGTGGTGTATCCTGGTTTTGTGCTGCCCTAGGCATGCCAAAACTCTGATGCCTCCCCCCTCTCGCGCCACCCCCTGCCACACCCCCTTCTCTGCCTTCTAAATACACACACATTCACTGACAGACACACATACACTAGCTAACAGACATACACGTTCACTAACAGACGCATACACTCTCACTAATAGACACACACAAACTAACAGACACACATAGTAACACACTCCCTAACAGACACACTCCCTGACATACACTCACTAACACACACACACTAACAGACACACACTAACAGACACACACTCACTAATACACACACACACACACACGCAAACATTAATACACTCACTTTTTCTTTTAAAAATTCAACCCCCCCAGCCTCCTTACCTTTGGGAATGCTGGGGGGGGGGGTTTCTTCCTCTCCCTGGGGGTCCAGTGGCTGCTGGGCGGGCGGCGCTGGCGAGGGAGCACTTTCCCCTGAGCTGTCTCAGCTCCCTCGCGCGCCGCCCACAGAGTGATGCTGGGAGCCGGACTATGGAGCTGTCTGCTCAGCTCCCTCACACGCCGCACGCAGTGTGATGCTGGGAGACGGAATATGACGTCACACAAAGGAGCTGAGAAGAGAGCTCAGGGGAAAGTGCTCCCTCGCCAGCGCCGCCCGCACAGATTTTTACTTAGCTGCACGCCTGCCTGGACTGTTAGTTGCAAGGCTAATAAGACATTTGCCCTGGGCATTTGGGGGCGGCTTTTTTTGCCGCCCAAGGCAAATGCCTTGTTAGCCTCGCAGCTAATACGTCCCTGGATGTACTACATATTTGTCCCAGGTTTCAAATAAATTTTATACTATTTTCGGATGCACTTGTCCATAACTGTATGGGGCATTTACTTGTATTACATTAAGACCTTGGCAGATTTGACTGTATCTCCTAATACCAGTTTTGTTATTTTACCACTTGACGATCACGTTGATTAAATAATAAATAAATAAATGTAATCCTAGAGAGTTATTTGTGAATGATCTAAAATTGACCATCGGTACTGCAAAGTTTAAGCAAAAATATCAAAGCTTTGATTGGGCCATTTAATTATTGTGATATTTGTTTTGAGTTGCACCCTCAGCCTTCCCTTCTGATAACGGCAAGATATTTTATTGGTACAGGTAGCTTTAGCCATAAACATCTAAATGCCTGCATAATATTTATTTAATCTCTGAAGATATATCACTGCATGGCATAATTTCCAGTAGATATAAAGGCCTGATGTAGTTATTTTTTGGCATTTACTAGAGTGCTTTAGAGCACTGCGTTCATGGTATCTCAGGTTAGATGACAGGCATTGCTGCATGTCTGGAAGGTGTGCATGTCATTGTTATATTCGCATACTCACTGTTGATATATCCAACTTCACAAGAGTGTTCTAGTCAACTTCTTTAATTGCATCCTTTCATCCCGTTGCAATTATAGTATAATGTACAGGGTGTGCCAAAATTCAGAGTAGAATTTAACAGGTAAGTAACTTTGTTAGTAGTTCAAATTTTTTTCGTTGCAGGTACATATTATAACTGGGTCTGGGTAGATTCAATATGGGTAATTTCATAAAGGAACAACGAGACAAAATCATGATGATTAATAAGTCCCACTCACATGTTCAAAAACATGTAGTGTCCACTTCCCAGTAAATCAGCTCACCCAGCACTACACCGTTATCATACAGCACAGTATAAATTATTGTTTCCTTATTTATTGTATAAATATTGCACCATGGTCTGTTTTTATGCTTAAAGGGATCTGTTTTCCTAACACTATAGGGTTATTAGGGCCCCTCTCCCTTGCGACCCCCTCCCGCACAGTTGAAGAGGTTAAAACCCCTTCAGCCACTTACCTTTATCCAGCGCCGATGTCCCTCAGCACTGGGTCAGGCTCCGCCCACGCTCCTCCCCCGCCAGACAGTAGGGGAGACCTAATGCGCATGCACGGCAATGGCCGCACACGCGCGCATTAGAATTCCCTATAGGAAAGCATTATTAATGGCTTTACTATGGGGAAAATCTGACATTGGAGGTCCATAAGGACGTCCAGCGTCAGATAACCGACCAAAGGTCGGTTTGGATTCCGGAAGCCCTCTAGTGGCTGTCTGGTAGACAGCCACAGAGGGCAGACTTAGAGCTGCACTGTAAACATTGCTGCACCAAGTGCAAATGTTTACACTTCAATGAGCTGAAGTGGTCTGGGTGCCTACAGTGTCCATTTAACTTTTTAGGAGTGCTATTTTTTACAGAAATGTGGCAATATTTTACTTTTAGACAATTATTAATAATTTTATTATTATTATTGGAGTGGTTGTGTATTCTCAACGATTTTTATGTTTTAAAAAAAATATATATAATGGCACTATAAAATGAATTCATCTTGAACAGCATATACAGGCTTTTATATGAGACATATTAATATGCTAGATGTTTGTGGTGTGGAAATGATCCATACATTCACAGAACTGTTGGTATTTTGTGGTGGTTTAAATGGTTTTAACGTTTATTTTAGTTATGCTGGCACAGTGGATTTATTTCGAGATTTTTTTTTTTTTATAATAAGCATGTTTTTTTTAATTTATACAAATCTACATTCGGTTTTTGCTTTTGTTTTTTCAGGACCTGGAATTTTTGAGCAAATGGTCAAAGCTTTGGAAAATGGATCTTCTTAGAAATCCAGTTTGCCAGAAGCCAAAATACAGAGATGAAGTTATCGTTCTTTCACAGAATTTGGGTAAATGTACTTTTCAATTTATTGTTAATGCAAAACGTTTACTGCAATTCAGTGGGAAATCAGTTGAGTGGAGTGAAAAAAAATATATTCTGAAAAAGTAAAAATGGGGTTTATGAAACTGTAACTGTTTAAAAATATAACTTGAGGTAGACAATCTTTAAAACCCAGTGTTATCCAAAATAGGTTTTAAAAATATTCCCACACGTGGGCAGTTTTAATAAGAAATTTACCTCTGTTACAACTTGCTATCAGATTAGAGTCAATAAGTATCTTTGAATTATTTTTCAACAGAAATACTTGATGGTAAAGAAATATCAGAGATGGGGAGATATTTCTTAACGAAATGGAAAGCATCACGAGATGCCAGGAGTAAAAGCCGCGAGGAAATCATGGCAAAACAACCAGTCTACCCACAATTATGTAAGTCACATAAGTAGTCATTCCAACTATACACAGAGAAATGTCATAAATACTATCTCTAGCAAAATCATTTTTAGTGAGACAACATTTATAATTCTGTTACATGCTACCAGGCAAAGAAGATGTAGTAAGTTAGACAAATGGCATTTAAATGTTCATTGAGATGTCTAAGATTGCAGGGTGGGAATCATTTCACAATTTCAATTATTTATATAGTGCCAACATATACCGCATATTGCACAATAATCTAAAATTATTGTTTGTGAAATGTAGGATGACGGTCTGTACAAGAAAGGCACTATGGGCAAAGAAAAAGAAATCCAAGTTCATTAACTGAGTGCTGTAGGACTCTAAACTGTCATTTGGAAATTGGGATACATACTTAGTGTTTGAACTTTAAAGGAACACTAACATGTATTGCTGACCCCATAGTGTTATAAACACCATCTACAATAAGCTGTAGTTGTTCTGGTGATTACAGGGTCCCTTTAAGTGGCAGCAAAAATTAAATCCTACTCCTATCAAACCAGTAGAATTAATAAGTTATATTTGGATGTCTTTTTTCATTACAAATTAAGTGTTTTTTGTTGGGGGGGTTTTGTGTACATTATAGTCAAAAATTGAAAAAATATAATAAAATCTATTCTTTACTGTTATATAGTTTTGGTCCTGATTTGTGAGTTGTACATATTTGAACACATATGACCAAAAAAAATAATCAAAGCACACATTTATGGTATTCTATTGGTCCTTAAGACATTACAATGTCACCTCACACCACAAACATTTATTCAGTGCTTTACTACAATGTCCAGAATCAACCATCAATCAAGCATGTTTACATTTTGCATTAAAACATTCCAAGTGTGTGGCTTTGGGGTTGTTTTGTTTCTTTTTTTAAGCTTTTTTTGTTTTACTGAGTAGAGGATAGACGTACAAGACAATTTTTACATGGGTATTGGTTTAAGCACACATATTGATAAGACATTCTGATCAATTTCTCTGTGCAAAAATTAAAAAAAATATGAACAGATTTGTATCATGATTTTAGCTTTATGAAGTAAAATTGCAAATGGACAATTAATTTGGCCTGATAACTATCCAGGGAAATAATCAATGTCTCTTATTATTGTTGTACCACAGATGGGTTTGAACATCATTCCTCCCTTGTTCCTCATGGATATCAGTTCTCAAAAACGATGGATAAAGAAAAAATGAAGTATATGATGTCACAAAATGGTTATAAGCAAAGTCACCTTCAAAGACCAGAGGGAAAAAGAAACATTAGTATTAGTGATCACATCCGGTAAGTTCTTTCTTTCTTTTTTTCTCTCTCAAGTTAGTTACTCTTTTTTTGCATCATGTTATTTTGATAAAGCTCAAACAATGATTGTGCATGGGATTTTTTTTTTTTTTTTTTGCTTGTTGCAAATTTTTGAAGGAAAAAAAACAAATAGATCAAGTTAAGGCAATTTCATCAAGCATGCATGTAAGCCATGGGGCAATGATCCACAGGAGGTCATCCACATAGGTAGTTCATAAACCCTTCAAAGGATATAGGATTTATCACAAGAGGCTTAGTTCACATTAGGTCTATACAATTTACTGGTCACATTTCTGTCAAGTTTAAAGAATTAAAGTACATGTGAAATACCTTTTCCTCGTCACACAACTAGACTTTCCAAAATATGTGTACATCTGCCTCAAACCTCCAAGTGTGTTGTCTTTTCTGCTATCCCAACTCGATCGCAGTAAAGCCAGTGACAGATCAAACTGATATTTAGCAGAACACCTTTTCATAGATACACTTGGCTAAGTGTAAATTAAACGGTATTCTGTTTAATCTGTCACCAATGTAGGCACTGCACCATTCTTGCATTGCCTTTTTATCAGTCAGATTTTGTCGTCCACATTTCTAGTTTGAGTATTTTAAAAACTAAATAGCCATTAGAGATGTGACACTTAGAGAGGGCAGTAACATGTTGAATGGCTGTACTATTCTTAGACATTGTGTGTTTCTAGATGTATAGTTATTAAAAAAGTAATAGATTGCTAGATCTGCTTAAATTCCTTAACTTGCCAGGACACCTAGATTTTATTTTGTTTAGATGGTACAGTAGCTATGATGGTAGAGCCCGGGATTCTTGGAAAACATAAATCATAGCGACAACATGAATAAAATGATCAAATAAGAGAATATCAATATATTCTAGCAGTAGGTTTTATAAAGATATATTGCTAGTCAATCACAATTTGCTACAAGTAAAAACACATTGATAAAGAATGTGTATATAGTACTGTGTGTGTTCACGTTATGAATAGCTTGTTTGTTGGAACCGCTAAATTTAGGTTTATTGCTCTAGCAGTATTTTTGCTGTATTAGCAACCATAAGTCTTGCTTTCTCAAATAAAAAAAAAAGTACAAAGTTTTTGCAGTAGTGCCCCTAAATACATAGACCGGGACCATGTCACGCTCAACTGGTTAAATTCAATATCTGAATGGGATTTAGTCCAAAGTCCTGCTTTCCTGAAGAATATATGCAAATATTATATTTTCTTTTATGGTCCTGAGTGAAAGGTGGAAGCAAATTTCAGCATAATTAGTTTTCTTTTGGCTGTTGTGAATATATCATCATATGACATGAAGTTGGAGTCTCTACTTTTGGCATATTGCAAGATTAAATGGTGTGTATATCCGCCCCTTCCTTTTTTTTTTTAGCTGTAATAAGGGCTTGTAGGACTTGGTAGCTCAATGATGACATCAGTGAAATCCTTCCACAGCTCCAAAAAGATGTGTTTATTTAGTCTGATGATAAATGAAAGCAATATTGTGTAAATGACAGGGAACTCTGGGAAAAAACTAACCACAAGTTGGATAAGGCAGTCAAAAGGACCTTTTTTCAGATTATTAGTGTTCACTTGTTAGTTTGCTTTTCTACAAAGAACAGACGTAATTAATGAGCCATACATTTTGTGTCCTTACTGGGGCTTTGATGAAAGATATGGAATTTAGACATCCTGATGGTACTTTTATTCTCCATCTTGCCCTGGGAAATACAGAACTTGAGCAATGAATATGGTTAACCATTTTAATGCATAATGTATATGTATTTATGAAGCAATGAACATACATCAAACTGTGTCCATATCTACTGTAATGGATGTGCCTATTTGTGCCTTAACCCTTTGGTACCACATTTCCCATGATAATCAGCCAACCATGTACTGTAGTTCACAACACCTGGGGAACTAGTACTTCGCTCCCACTATCATGATATATTAACCATTTCTGGAGTGGAATATGGGTTGTACAAAAGCCTTGTGGGCTGCACTGAGCATATGGCCTCTCAGTTGGAAAATCCTTCTTCAAGTATGCACAGTAAATAAATATTATACGAGTTATGAAAT
The DNA here is from genome assembly GCA_933207985.1 of Pelobates cultripes. NCBI lineage: Eukaryota > Metazoa > Chordata > Amphibia > Anura > Pelobatidae > Pelobates > Pelobates cultripes. Next base: position 269,501,727 of record OW240915.1, on the reverse strand, counting down.
CTTAAATTATTGAACACAGGATTTATTGTTAGGGCTGGTCACACAAATAACCTGTATTTAGTAAGCCTCTCTCTTCTAGTGATATGCTGGTAGGGGACCTGGAGAGAGAATCATACTGCCACTGTCTCGGCAGCTCCCATGTCAGCATATCAGTAATAGGAGACAAAATAAAATAAGTTGTGGCAGCTGGAAATAGTAGATGCTGCCCAGGAGTGTAACTCCCATCTATCTGGGGCAGGCCAGAATCTGAATGTCTCATTCTTCCCTTGAGATTCGGGATGCATAACAATAATGCCATAGGGTGTTCTGGAAACACAGTTACCATGAAAATAAAGGTCATGTGACTTATGACTGTGACCAGAACACATATTTCTGTCATTACCCTATTATTCAGTATAACTTGTTGGAGACCCATAGACCAATCATAGTTATAAGCCAATGCTCTGCACCAAGTCCTTCCGCCAACATAAACCATTTTGTGGGTACTTGTAAGCTTTTTTCTAGCTGGAGTGGAATACATTGTGTGATATGCGTTGGCATTTAGTAACTGGAGTCATAAATCATAAAATTGGCAATAGTTTTAGCAGCTCACTGTTATTTAAATGAATACAGTGAATGAAGTAGATAAAGTGCTCTATGGGAGGAAAAAAACTTACTAAATGTACTTAACAAGAAACACTGTCAGCATTTATTCAACCTTCCTTAACGAGTCCTTACTATGATTCCAAGATGTGACCCAACATGACCATGGATTCCAGTATATGTAACAATATCTCTGCACACCACATGCAGCTTGTTTGCATACATACATGTAAAATATTTTTACATTAATCACAATACACCTTTCTGAAACATTTGGTTTCTTGGTATTAATTTTAAAAACTGTACATAAATATTTTCCCACAAGACTCCGTAAAGAGAAACACACAGTAGTAACATTTGGATTTAATACATGTATGCAAACTGACTTGGAGGCTTCCTGAAATTTGCTACCGTTTTAATATTTTAAAGAATTATTTTTGCATACATTACAATTGCGGTATGCATCACTGTTCAAGGTTTGCTTCTTCTCTCCAATTACACAATAATATATTCTGGTCTGTTTTTAAAATATGCTTGTGGAAATCATTTTTTTAAGAATCGCTATATAAATGCTTTAAAACAAAAACTGTTTGTGTCAAAAAGTTGTTTATTGCTCTTTATAAACAAATTACCCATGGATTAAAGGAAAACTCCAAGGAATTTATTCCAAGGATTTAGTAGATATAACTCCCCCTTCCTCCCAATAACCAAACAAACAAAAAAACAGGCATTTAATGTTTTTTTGAAAGGTTATGAAATAAATAGCTTATATTAGCTGTATTATGAGGTTCTGCAGGTATTGTAAACATTCACCTTTCTCTCTTCCGCAGACTTTAATGTTAGTGCTGGACATTGTCCAATCACAGGTTTCTCACTGAGAATCCCAGTTGGCAAATTGCGCATATGCTCGACTGGCCAATCATACAGTTGCATTACAATGTCCACCTGCATGATTGACAAGTTGTGTGTTAGTCTCCTCAATTCTCTGATTATGCCCAATTTCCTTCACTTCCACTTTCAACGATAGTTCTCAAAGCAAGCAAGGCAAGAAACCCTCCATCTGTGTGATTGACAGCCAGGAAGGTTTGACACAAGTGGTTTATAAAAGTGTTGATTTCTCTTGAGATCAGCACGTTTACAATATAGGACTGCAGGGACATTAACTCTAAATCATTTCAGCAAGCTTCTGTACTTTCAGTGCCTGGAGTGTCCCCTTTAAATGCATATCTTCTAATAGATAACATTATCACCAGGCGTGTGTTAACAGCCCCCCTAACATCATTGGAGGAGGCACCCTTTGAGCACATTTACATCTTCTATTCTGTGAGTGCAACGATTATTAGCACACATATACAACTTATAACAGTATGACACTATTTTTTTATTTTGTGTTCTCTTTTAGAATATACAGCTGTTTCCCATGTTTTGTTGTTTCTATCCATATTATCACCAACCTTATCAGTGTATATTGATACTGGCCACCACAGCACCAGTTTTATTACAGTCTAGTATCCAGAAAATAGTGGAGAACCAGGTCACAGGTTCTCATCAGTTTATTAAACTCCCATTCAATGCACACAAAGTGAGGAAAGAAGAATAGTGATTTCTGTGTCCTGCTTACTTATTGATAATACTGGGCTCCTTTTATAAAAATGTATATATACATGTTATTTCATAGTGTATGCTGGCAGCCCAAGTTGCCAGTAGAACCATTTGTGTACAAAAGTTGGCAGCTCAAGGATGGATTTATAAATACCTGCATCTTTCCAACTCCGATTTAAAGTGGCAAAGTCAATGATATTTTCTTTCTATAAAATAAAGTTTTAAAGAGAGATACAATTACAGTGCATATTTAATGATCGGTGAAATGTTTTAATAGAAATCTAAATAGATACGCAAAACATCGAGTCCATAGTTCTCTCTGATAAACAGTTATCTCCTTTGCAACACATATCAGTGACTAAAGACGTGGAAATCTTCACTTATTTGCACACGTTGTTTGTTCCCTTTAGTGTCTGGGCATAGATTCACCCTACACGTTTGTATCAATGTGGTTGATCAGGTAGTTACTGTTTGTGAAATTCCTTAGACTTCCGAAGTCTTGTTTTTGTTGCTCATCACACAGCATGCATAATCTTGGAGAGTTCCAGGTTACAGACCTGTCTGCAGAAGTCCAGATTACAGGTATATTTGCAAAGCTTCAGTGTACAACCAAATTTACAGAACTCGATGTAAATGGAATTGCTCTGCTTTGCAGAACTCCACAGCACAATCTGGTTTACAAAGCTTGATAATTTGCAGAGCCTGAAGTGTAAGTGTAACTTGTGTATGCTAAAGTATATTTGTTATTGTTAAACGTTTTTTAGAAAACAAATTGTAAACTGCAGCATATATGTATTAAATAAAAAAAAATTGAAAATATGAATTTTATAATGAAATGTCTAAAAACTAAGGAAAACACAAAACAGAAAGAAAACTGCTAGATTTTTTTTATAACCTTACACCCAGATGAGAGGCCACATTTGAGAAAAGGGGGAAATAATACTGAATTTTTGCTTGCCAAGACCTGCCTATAGATGGTTATGCTTGAAAAATGAATGCCCTGCACAAACCAAAGTATCTTGACATGTATTGTAAGAAAGATTAATTTGAGGCCATCAATGTACTTCTAATTTGTCAATGGCATTCAGCTTTTTTCTATTTATTGTTTCTGTTGCTGCTTTATAATTACATTTGTAAGGTTGCGGTTTGTTTTGTCATTGCAGACAATTAGCAGTAAAGTATCCTGAGAGTTCACTGCCTGGACAAGATGTACTTGAGCCCCACCTGCACAGAACCGTAGTGCCGTAAGAAAGAAGAGAAATTGGCTGTGCTATTTTTTTGGAATGCATGCAATAAGCCCAAACTGCTGGACTTCACACACCAATTTTACATGCAAGCTTTCTTTGTTAATATAGTTTATGGAATAAACATATTGGAACAAGTTTAGATTTAAGTCCTTTAGTTTCTGGAACAGGATTAAGGCTTTACCACAGTCCTCTAGTGTTTTAATGGTAATGTGTCATCTAATTGATATTTGGGACAGGTTTATAGAATATGACACCTCCACCCTCTAGGAGCAGAGCTTCATGGGAAATGTAGTCAACAATATATGAAATGGTTGCCTACGTCAACTGTAGAGCAAAGATCGTTCTATCCATTCTATCTAATGTAAAGATGAAGAGTAAAAAATAGAAAATAAAAAAAAAGCTTTTAAATAATATTCCTTGTTTGTAATATTTATATAGCCTCACATAGGGGTTTGTGCACTAAACACTAAATTGTAGTAAGTTGAAAACTCAATTGTTTTATCTGGTATTGCACCAACAAACTCTACAGTTTACAGTTCCCTAAGGAATAGAACATAGCAATATAGTCTTTACTACATGTATTTGGATTTATAATGGGATTAACTGAAGATATGTAAATGGTCCGATTCGACTGACTCAGAATGTGAATGCAGGAGGTGCTGGGGATGGACAGAGGTGTAGATAAAAAAAAATAAAAGACCAACGACAGTCAATTTAGCGGGGTTGGGAGGGAGCACATGAAGATAGAGAAGGAGCAGAGGTACAAGTTCCACTTGTTGAAGCTGATTAAATCTCTTGCCAACTCACAGTGCACGCTGATGACAGACATAATTTTGCGAGAATTAACATTAGGCAGTCTGGAACAGAGATGTAACTAAGCCCTGGCACAAAACTGCTAATATCTCTCTATGTCCACATACAGATTGCGTCCTCTTTGACCACCTCTAAAAGCAGAAGTAGAGGTGTAGGCTGGAGCAACCATTTAAAGGTGGCTTCTGTAGATTTATCATTTGGAATGTTTTTCTAGTATTGAATCACTTTGAAAGCTTATTAAATGGAGGCCTATATTTGTGGTATCTGATGGAGAAAATCTGTCTGATGGTGTGTTCTGAAGAAAGAAAACAAAAAATCTAAATGAAAGAATGGTTCGATGAATCAAAACTCATACCATATTTTATAAAAGAGAAGCAATTTCTTTGGTACAGACTTAATAAAAATTTTAAAATATATATATATATATATATACACACACATATACACACACACACACATATATATACTTCTTTAGATACCAAATATCATCCATTGAGCAGTACGTGATGTTCTTTAAAAGTGTCACTGACCATGAAATTAGTTTCTAAGTTATAAGCTCATTGTAAGCAGTGTTATTTTTCCTCTTGGCTATGAAAGTATGCATTGCATATTGTAACCACAGTTGTAGTGGTATAGTAAATATTTTTGTTCTTTTCTGAAGGGTGATTTCTTACATTTGAACAGAATGGCTCTCTTATTTTTTTATTTTTTTTATGTTTTAGAGATATTCATATTGTTTGGTTACTTTGCAGTATTAATCTTAACATTTGAATGGAAATAAAATTATTATCTTTAACTGGATTAAGCCTGAAGTGTGTTTTAATAGTAATCGTAATGAAGATATATAATTGATAGAACTCCAGCATTAGGTTATATGTAATGCTTGTTAGATCTGGTGCAATATCCCGGCGACCAACACTCTGGGACATGGAGTACAGGCTGGGGGAATGGAGGACAGGCATCCCGGCACAGTGAAGCTTCCAGGCAGCATCTGAGGCAGCCTTCTGTCCAACTTGGAGACGTCAGTGAATGGGAGATCTCTCCACCCTTAACTCTATGGTACTCAGAAGCCTTTGACTCAATCCCCCTTTCACTCACCTTCCACCAGCCGATGTGGGTTATCCTGGTACCCTACCTCTCATTGGCTCTAACACTCCAGGTATATACAGGGGGAGGTGCTGAGGCCAGTTGAAATTCTTGGTGCGCTTTACTTGTGCATCAATCTTCCTAAGATGGCGGACACCATGCGTTTACAAGACAAGTGCACAGTCCTCTACTGGAAAGGCTCTTTGCGGATTTCTGGATTAAACTTAAAAAAGTCTCTGGCTACTGCATCCTGTTACAAAGCAAAAGGTCTCTAACTTACCTCAACAGCCACTGCAGAGTGACCCATGTATATTGAATGGCCACTCCAGCCAGTGGGCTCCTGCTCAGTCCTACAAGCCAATAAGATACACACAATATTTCGAATTCAGCTATACATCTTTTAAGGGATAAAATGGAATGTATTGTGAAGTACAGCAAGACACAGTTAACTCTGTTTGACATCTTGGGGTGCTTCCCTGGTTAAGGCTGGAGAGCAATAACCTTCTTGACCTCCTTCCACCAATTTTATGGTCAAGAGCAGAGGGTGTTTGTTTGCTGTATGTTTTTAATTTATATTTGGAGTAGTCTGCTCAAAGGAACACTATAGAATTGGTAATATAAAGTGTATACCTAACACTATGTCCCTGTGGAAGGTTTAGGTGCTTCTGTCCTGCTTCCATCGTTGAGATCATCAAGATTGATGATCTCAGCCAATCCAATGCTTTTTCATAGAAAACCATTGGGAGGCTAATGTGCATGCATGACAAAATGCATCGCTCAGGCTTTGCATCACGCAATACAATTGCAGTAGTAGATAAGGCATGCACAATTTTATAACATGAACAAGATCAACATCGTTAAGTATGGACTTAAGACAGGCTATATAAACTGACTCATAATTAATCTTATTTGGTTACACATATGTTAAGCTGGGTCTTCTTGTCTAGCTAGCGGAGTGTGTCTAGTGTATTTTGTCCTGGGGGAGGCTGCGTAGGACAGGATAGAAGTAAATAATCAGGTCGGACGGTCGCATACAGGCCTCTAGCTTCTCCCAGAAGATGCTGAAAATTGTGGCAAGTTGGAGCTCTGTTTCCTGGCACTGCACGTGGCTGCGGTGTGGGAGGCCTCCGTCCAGTTTATAGACCTCACCAGGATCCTCAGGACGTCGTGTCACCTGTCGCTTGGTGGTTCTTGTGTGCCATTTCAGTGCTGTTTTGGCTTTTTTTGCCCTAAATAGCAGGAACAGTGGAGGCTAGCGTCCTCCAAGTACCGCAGTCAGGCCCCCGCTCCTCTGATGATTTTGAATGTTTGCCCACTGACAAAGAAATGATCAGTCTATAATTTTAATGGTAGGTGTATTTTAACAGTGAGAGACAGAAAAAAAAAATCCTGAAAAATGCATGTCAAAAAGTTACAAATTGATTTGCATGTCAATGAGTGAAATAAGTATTTGATCCCCTATTAATCAGCAAGATTTCTGGCTCCGAGGTGTCTTTTATACAGGTAACGAGCTGAGATTAGGAGCACTCTCTTAAAGGGAGTGCTCCTAATCTCAGTTCGTTACCTGTATAAAAGACACCTGTCCACAGAAGCAATCAATCAGATGCCAATCTCTCCACCATGGCCAAGACGAAAGAGTTGTCCACGGCTGTCAGGGACAAGATTGTAGACTTACACAAGGCTGGAATGGGCTACAAGACCATCGCCAAGCAGCTTGGTGAGAAGGTGACAACAGTTGGTGTGATTATTCACAAATGGAAGAAACACAAAATAACTGTCAGTCTCATTCGGTTTGGTGCTCCATGCAAGATCTCACCTTGTGGAGTTTCAATTATCATAAAAACAGTCAGGAATCAGCCCAGAACCTCACAGGAGGATCTTGTTAATGATCTCAAGGCAACTGGAACCATAGTCATCAAGAAAACAATTGGTAACACACTATGCCGTGAAGGACTGAAAGTGCCTGCAAGGTCCCCCTGTTCAAGAAAGCACATGTACAGGCCAGTCTGAAGTTTGCCAATGAATATCTGAATGATTCAGAGAAGTACTGGGTGAAAGTGTTGTGGTCAGATGAGACCAAAATCAAGCACTTTGGCATCAACTCAACTCGCCATGTTTAGAGTAGGAGAAATGCTGCCTATGACCCCAAGAACATCATCCCCACCGTCAAACATGGAGGTGAAAACAGGGAGTGTTTTTCTGCTGAGGGGACAGGACAACTGCACCGCATGAAAGGGACAATGGACGGGGCCATGTACTGTCAAATCTTGGGTGAGAACCTCCTTCCCTCAGCCAGGGCATTGAAAATGGGTCATGGATGGGTATTCCAGAATGACAATGACCCAAAACACACAGCCAAAACATCAAAGGAGTGGCTCAAGAAGAAGCCAGTCTCCAGACCTTAATCCCATAGGAAATCTGTGGAGGGAGCTAAAGGTTTTAGTTGCCAAATGTCAGCCTCGAAACCTTAAAAGACCACTATAGGCACCCAGACCACTTCAGCTTAATGAAGTGGTCTGGGTGCTAGGTCCATCTAGGTTTAACCCTTTTTGCTGTAAACATAGTTTCAGAGAAACTGCTATGTTTACCTATGGGTTAATCCAGCCTCTAGTGACTGTCTCATTGACAGCCGCTAGAGGCGCTTACGCGCTTCTCACTGTGATTTTCACAGTAAGAAGACGCCAGTGTCCATAGGAAAGCATTGAGAATGCTTTCCTATGAGACTGGCTGAATGCGCACGCAGCTCTTGCCGTGCATGCACATTCAGCCGATGACGGAAGAAGAGAGAGGAGAGTCCCAGCGCCGAGGGAGCCCAGCGCTGGAAAAGAGGTAAGGGATTAACCCCTTTCTCCCCCTTCAACGCCACGGGAGTGGGACCCTGATGGTGGGGGCGCCCTCAGGGCACTATAGTGCCAGGAAAACGAGTATGTTTTCCTGGCACTATAGTGGTCCTTTAATGACTGGAAGAGGATCTGCAAAGAGTAGTGGGCCAAAATCCCTCCTGAGATGTGTGCAAACCTGGTGGCAAACTACTGACCTCTGTGATTGCCAACAGGGGTTTTGCCAACAAGTACTAAGTCGAAGGGGTCAAATACTTATTTCACTCATTGACATGCAAATCAATTTATAACTTTTGTTGACATGCGTTTTTCTAGATTTGTTTTTGTTACTCTGTCTCTCACTGTTAAAATACACCTACCATTACAATTATAGACTGATCATTTCTTTGTCAGTGGGCAAACATTCAAAATCAGCAGGGGATCAAATACTTTTTTCCCCTCACTGTAGTTGGCTATCAGCAATATGATAATATGTGACATTGTGAGGTTGAGCAATTACGTTTGTGAAACAAGCCAGTTTATTAATACAGGCTACATTCCAAAGCATTGTTTAATCATATTTCCCAAAGCCCATTACATAAGCACAATTTTCCTATACAGACTGGATATTTAAATATCACTCAAATCTCTATACTACGTCTAACATTTTTCATGTGGCAATACCTTTACAGTTAAAAAGCATGTATTATTGGTGATGGCATGACTTACATGAATCTAAGCAGCCAAGAAAGGAACCAAGAAAAATATTTTATATATATATAGATTGCCAGGAACCTGCCCTCCAGAGTCCAGTATTAGTGATGCCCGGTTCTGGTCCACAAAATTAAATAGAGAAGTACGTAATGATAGCATTCCTTGCACTTCTTGTACAGTTTTAACATAAAACTTAATTTTTATTTTCTTTATAAATTAAATGTCAACGTTTCATTTTTTTTACACAAATTTTTCAAAAATGCCCTTTTGATTTAGAAATGCTAGAAAACCTTTTCTAGATACAGTAAACATGCCACTGTAACACACACTCATATGGAAGACATACAATAGAGATAATTCCTTACTCATCTGATTTATTCTTTAAATGGAATAATCTTCTCATCTCCTCTATTGTCACTGTACATATTATGTGTTTGTGGATATATGATATATAATCACATCTCCACTCAGATCTAGGCTGTGAGACTTAGAGGGACATGTTTTTATCATGGAAAATGTCAATCCCATTTACAGAGAATATAATCTAAACTGTCCAGTCAATTAGCAAATTATATATTTTACAGTTAATCTGATCCGGGATAATTCTGTGTTCTGTAAATATCAGTCCCTTTAAGTTTGCCAGTACACACTAAAAATCCAACATTTATTTAAGCTGTAATAAAGGAATACATAGACCCTGTGTTCATCATCCTACAATAATATAATAAATTCTGAATACACAAAGATGATACATTCAGATCCTGATTTATTGTTTATATATTTGTATTATGCAATTGACCTCCAGTATTTTCCATATATGTGCCGAAAAAAAGAGTGTTGATACCACTTGATACTTATTTACATTTCAAATGAAAGTGCTAAATAACATAATTAGATCTCATGAAATTCACACATTTTGCCTGTTTTACTGTTTTTATGCAAAATGTGCATAGCTATAGTTTGTAACAATAATGAACAGTACATATACATCCATTTGTGTTGTATTTTAGTACACTTTGCATGTACCTTCTGCTTCTGCTTTGCCTCTATGTTATTTAAAAATTATTTTAGCTACTATCTGGAATCACACATATGTGCTTCTAATATACAGTTTGTGTGTGTGTATATATATATACACATATATATATATATATACACACACACATACACACACCAATGCAAATACATTGTGTGTATATGTATATACACACACACACACACACACACACTGTATTTACATTGATGTTTATTCTAATGCAAACTCTGTCCTCATTGGACTCCAGAAAACCGTTCGGTTTAGTTGCTTCAAATAGTTGGGGAGAAAAAGAAATTCTTCTATTTAACCACGTCAGCCTGAAATTTGCCCGTTTGTCAATTGCCAAATTACTGGTTTTTTGACCAAACCTTAGCATGTTTCTGGTCATAAAAGATAAATTAAGATGTGTGAAAATTGTGAATTTTTCTCCGTTTAATAATATAATAACAATATGTAATATAATTTCTGTATATCATTTCCACAATAAAAAGTTACAGAAAAAAAAAGTTACATTTTCAATGCACATTAAATGTTTCTTATAATACCACAACATTAACAGCTATTAGATCTAAATATGTTTTTGAAAAATGGCAATTTGCTATTGATTAACCACTTCACTGGCAAGTTCTTTTGGTTTAAAACAAAAATGAACTGAACATTTCTTTTTAAACATGGGATGCACAGTACATACACTTACAATAATTGATGTTTAATACAGGTGGACGTGGATGCTTAAAATAATAGTAGCTTTGTACCATTTTAATTTTTACATTTATTGTTTATCATTTACATAAATGTTGGGAGGTTTAAACATTTTTAAGAATCATATCCTTTATTGAAATATTAACAATGTAGAAATACTTCTCAGATACAGTGTGTGTTTAGAAAAATAGATGAATGGTAAAATACACTACTTGTGGGTATTTTTAAGAGAGAAGAAAGTACCAAACCCATTGTCTTGAAACTTCGTTATCAGGGTTTTCCATTAAAGTAAGAATTGTCATGAATTTAGAGTGAATTTCAATCTTTACGGCTAAAATAGCCAAACTAGGAAAATGTTTCAATTAAGTCATGCTGCACATGTGCTTACTCTGTCCTTAATTCACTTTGAATTCCCAAAAATGCACACTAGTGAATAATCCTGTAAGAGTGGTGACGTGTATATAAGACGCATCCATATATTTTATCTATAAATTTAGAAGAATTAAATAAAACAACCAATGGAATGTCTTACCCGCTTTAGTGTATCTTATCACCCTTGAATGTCTTATCCAACCTTTGTGTTTCTTGCACCATCACCCTCCCATTTCCGTCACTCATAGTTGTGTTGCTCACCTACTGTTGCAGCGTGGCCTTGTGGACGGTGGTAGAGGATAAAGAATATTCTCAAGCTCGACCCATGTCACCACAGTACGGCTGGTCACTTGCTGCTGTTGAACGTTTACATTTGGATGGCAATGAGTTGCATGGAGAACCGACTTATCGCTAGTGTATGGGCATCTGAATAAAGAGATATTTATCACCATTCATTCATTCTTCTGGCAAAGTATGAGACACAAATGACAGAGAAATAATCACAGCAACTACTGCGCATGCATTGTAGTTGCATTGATGGAACGCAGAGAAGCATCTGTAGGAGAGATCTCCTACTCTTGTCTGTCTAGATCAGGAGTAGGCTACTTTCCGGGCTACGATTTGTAGACTACATCCTCCATAACGCTGGCAAAGTATCAGGGAAGATGTAGTTAGTCCACAACATCTTGAGTGACAAAGGTTGTCTAAATATAAGCATTATGAGTAGACAAGATTTTTATTTTTAAAAATGTTAATATGTGCTAGCATTTCTGCATGCATACGTATAGATGAAATGTGATGTCATGCATAGGAGTATAATTTTATTAACAATTGACAGATATACTTTAAGTTACAGTTTGCTGTGTCCTGTTAATACAATGTGGCATATATTTAAAACAAATAAATATATAGCAATCAGGACATAAATGCATGTAAAATAAGTTTAACCCTTTAACGGCACATACGTTGCCAGAACTGTCATAATGTAAAGGGATTTGCCTGACATGAAGGGGTTACGCCTGTCCTTCAATTGACATAATGAATGCTACAAGCCATCAGTTACACTCTATGTAAAACAAGGTGTGTATGAAAATAGTCTTGTAAAATAACATGTAAGTAGTCCCTGCCTGAGCCTTTGGTTTAACCTGTGAGCCCTATTCTCAATTTCTAGCCTGCAGCACTGCTGTTACCCAACCCCAAAACAAACAGTTTGCAAGGGGTAATAGAATCTATTACTACAGCAGTATAATCGCTTCTTTCATTACGGGAAAATAACTTTTAACCCGTGAAGTGCTAGAGGGAATACCACCTTCTAGAACACTAATTGGTCCTGGCAATTCAGCAGCTCTGTGTGAGAGTACATAGTCATAGTGCGACTTAGCAAGGAAGAGGTTAATGTCACTGATGTGTGACTCTCATAGAGATTTCCTCTTTGGTTTCAAAGAAAAATAATTAACATATTAGCACACTTATTTCACACTATATTAATGTCCATCATCTGCTACAATTTTATGTTTGGAGTAGAGAAAATAGGGAAAGAAAATACCAAACTAGATTTATTAATAATAAATATGTAAATTGATGAGTGTGATATCTTCATTGTATATTAGCCTTTTCTGAGTTCGGATTATCCTTTTCTGCAGTTGCTAACGGTTGAACAGCTTTAGAAAAATTCAGCGATTTCTTATGTTTCTACTTTTATGACCAAATTGAAAAAAAAAAAGGAAAATGACCATAAATTTGTGTAATTTGAAGAATGGTAAATCAAGACCATAATCCAGTTTATCCCTGGCACACATTGCGTGGGAGGAGAGGGGAGGAAACAGAAACATTGAGGAGATTTCTCAAAATGTCAAATTCTGAAAAGTGCTGCAAAGTTGCATTATTATTATTGGTATTTATATAGCAATGAGACCATTACAAAATGTCACAGGAACAATAGGTAGATGAGGACAAACGAGCTTACAGTGTAGAGGAGGTGGGGTATAAAAACACAATAAGAGTTTTGAGTATTGAGGGGTAAAGAGGGATTCATTCATAATAATGAAAGTCTGCTATTCCATTGGTTTCCATGGTGATTGCCCACTTTTACAGCTTTGCACTATTTTTCAGAGCAAGACACTTTGATACATTTCCCCGTTGATTCTGTCTCTCCTCTGTCTACGCAGTGGACTTGCAACAATGATTGGCACTGTGCCAAAATGGAGGCGCTTAATTCCAGGACTGAACTAAATACAGCAGTGTGAATTCCTGTATTTAATTTTCTTTTTCAGACCTCACAAGAACATAATAGGTAACTATTATTACTACTGCAGATACGTAAATAGAATATTACAATTCTGGGAAGTGACAATTCACCTCTAAAAAGTGACCTAAACTTGCATTTAATAAGAACAGTGACATAAGTAAGTATTGATTAATAATGGCTTCTTTTCTACAGGTGTCTATGGAATTATGTAGAGAAACAACAAAACAAATTAATTGACATGAAGATTAAAGGGAGACTATAGGCACCCAGACCACTTCAGCTCAGTGTCGTGAAATGATGCACATTAATGCATAGATATGTCAAATAGAAAACGCTTGTTTTGCATTTGATCACTGCAAGAAACGTAATCATTTTAGTTAATTGAAGCTGCAAGGATAGACAGTAATAAAATAACGGAGCCATCAGAAACCAAAGCTGTATTCTTATTGGCGTAGAGCTTTTGGCCAATCAGTATTCAGCTGGAATCTACATCATGGTCAGTGACTACAGAATGCACAGAATGAAGTAAACTGTATGCAGATTTCCAAATAGTGGTTAAAATAGCATGTTCGCTAAATTTTGCACATATATATTTTGACTTTACATTGTCTGTATTTTCATTTAAATTGAACTGAATTTAATAATTAACTTGAAATTGAAAAATAGAATTTTCCTAACGACAAACACAAAGCTTGTAGTCTGGTCTACACCCCATGCTGGTTGTGTTTTATTAACTTTATTCACAATCTAGAATTTTAAACCATTCATTGACTTCTGATCTTTGCCCTGTCTGTACTATTTGATAAATGGCTGGGGTTTGTGAGTCCCATGTGAGCACCTGTCGTGGGCCCAATTAATGCATTGACACAGAGGAGCTGTCAGTAGCAGATAGAGTGACAGGTTTTAAGAGCCTTGACCAGTATGGACAAAGACTCTTTCTGGAGACATCAACTTCATCCCTTGGAACAAGCCACACATGGATCTCTGTGACATGAATGGTGATATTAATTGATATATACTCTTACTCCTTGTCATAGGCATTTGCAATCTGTACACAAAATGTGTTATATGTTTGTATGCTAGCTATTTATCCCTTGCTTCAAATAAATGTTATGCTAATATTTATTCAAGCGAAAGTGCTCGGTAGTGAAAGGGTTAAAGTATTTTGATAGTCTGTGCCCGGTTCGGCAACCTATGTCACATGACTATATTTGAATGGTATACAAAACTGCTAGACCTGAACAGGCCATTGGAGAAACCAGAGGATCAACGAGGGAGCTGGTGCTGGTGCAAAGGAGCATGTGGTCAACACCTCCAGCACATGCAGCCCACTTGTACTTCTCCTTCCTGAGTGGTTGCTTTGCATCAATTCAAATTGCAGAGCATCAAACTGAAGGGGGGTGCAAATGATCTGCACCCGCCAAACCTGCAGTGGTCATCATGGAATTACCCTCCAGCTTACAAAAGGAAAGCAAAGCGGGGGGTTGAGTCAGCGCTAGTCAGAGAGGCAGCAGTCCCAAACAAGGATTCCCTCTAGTGTCCTTGGAATACAAATGGTAGGAGCAGAAAAAAAATGGGGGATGGGTCTGCGCCGATGTGTACACTGAGTGTTGAGTTCAATGTATATTGTCGTGTCCAAAGTTCTACTTTTGGTGGGGTTCAGAAGGTACGGTATCGTGGAGAGTAGTCCAAATATAAGAAGTAGAAGAGATCTTACTTACAATTAACAGAGCTTAACCCAGCTCTGGTGTGGATAGCTTGCAGCAGTATTATCCCCGCTTACAGGATATTCGGCAGGTATCCTCTTCTTTGTGGTAGCAGGTGGCCGTAGTTGGGGAAGATAAAATGAAGACAGTAATGGTGCAGTATGTTCTACACTGATAAAAAATATAATAAAATATGGTAGATACACTCACATTCGATAGAGCTTAGGCTAGCTCTAGTTGGTTAGGCGTACAGCGGTATCATCCCCGCTTATGGGATATATGAGGAGTGATCTTGATTGGAGTATCAGGAGCTCGAAGAGAAGGTAAAACAGCGATAGTGCTCTCAATAAAATCTTGAATGGTAAAATAAAATAATAAAAATATACTCACAGTGTATAGGGCAGGCTAACTGCTCTATGTAACAGCGTAGGTGGTATAATCCCCACCTCGGATTCTTGGAGTATGGTATACAGGACTTAAAATAATAAAAAAAAAAAAAATATATATATAAATAAAAAATAAAAAGTTATTAAAATAGCCAGGTAATAGAAAAGATGATGGTTTATACGTAAAAATGACCAAAATCTTTTATTAACAATATATAAAATAGTTTATGGATATTTTAAACTATTTTATATATTGTTAATAAAACATTTTGGTCATTTTTACGTATAAACCATCATCTTTTCTATTACCTGGCTATTTTAATAACTTTCTATTTTTTATTTATATTTTATTATTTTAAGTCCTGTATACCATACTGCAAGAATCCCAGGTGGGGATTATACCACCTACGCTGTTACATAGAGCAGTTAGCCTGCCCTATACACTGTGAGTATATTTTATTATTTTATTTTACCATTCAAGATTTTATTGAGAGCACTATCGCTGTTTTACAAAAGGAAAGCAAAGCAAGAGGAAGGGTTCATGACATTACTTTTATATATGTGTGTATTATTTCAATTATAGTTCTTATTTCAAATATTTGCACCAAGTCAAATGTAATTGAAAATACCCACATTAAAAAAAGTCATACTAATCTTCTTTAAAGGAACACTGTAGGGTCAGGAACACAAACATATATTCCTGACCCTACAATGTTAAAACCACCATCTAGGTCCCCTTACCCTTCTAAATATAGTAAAACCTTACTTTTCTTCATGTCTGAAGCTGCTGGTTCTGCCCCTGATCTGCCTGCTTGGCTTACATCATCAGAAGTGATTCTCTCAGCCAATCATAATGCTTTCCCATAGGATTGGCTGAGACTGTCAAGGAGGCAGATCAGGGGCAGAGCCAGCACAAGCCAAACACCGCCCTGGTCAATCAGCATCTCCTCATAGAGATGCATTGAATCAATTCATCTCTATGAGGAATGTTCAGTGTCTCCACACTGTGCAGCACTGCCCCAGGAAGCACCTCTTGTAGCTTTCTGAAGAGGCGCCAGTGAAGATATCTCTAGGCTGTAATGTAAACACTGCGTTTTCTCTGAAAAGACAGTGTTTACAGCAAAAAGCCTGAAGGGAATGATTCTACTCACCAGAACAAATAGAATAAGCTGTATTTGTTCTGGTGACTATAGTGTCCTTTTAAAACTGATTTTCTTCCAAAATATAGATAACTTATTAGTATTTTTGTTATTAATAATTATAAAATAAATATACATAAATGTTCTTAAACATTTGGAGGACATAGTCTGAGCTGCACTGACCTACACTCAACCCATTCCACAGCAGGGTCTTCGAGTGTCCTTACCTCCTGTAAATATTTTAGTTTGTTTTCTGCTCTTTATTTTTTTCCATTAGATCAAAGTGGGGCCTCCAGGGTGGGCACAAGTTTGATTACATATTATCTGCCTACCTGTAATTTTCTATTACTCCTCGGGAATCTAGCATATTTTATCAGTTTCTTGTATTCATACTCAGATGCCTTAAGACTTACTGTCTTATTGCAAAGCGAACTAAAACAAAAATAAGCGCCGTAACCTTGCTTGGCAAAGTTCGATAAGCTGATTGTAAATCTATATTTTCAATTATGTGTTTTTACCAGTTTGTACACATATTTGCACGACTAAAATGTAACAAATTTAAAGGAACACAGTGGCGCTGAAGAGGTTATAGTGCCAGTAGTGCCCTGTACACCCCCATCGTTTAAGATTAGTTTGACTTTTTTTTAAATTCTTTATTTTTGTAGTGCAGAGTGAGATCCATGTTTCAGTAGTAAGACATAGCATAATGGAATATAACAAGGTAAGACATGGGTAATCATGAGATGCAGCACTTTTTTTTATTGTAAAACATAAAGCATGGTATAAGTTAGAATTTGGATAGCTATACTAAGACGATTATGGTATAACATGCAATGGGTAGTAGTAATGCCACTGGGTACTTCTCACTAAATAGAACCATGTGAATATAAGCGTGGAGGTCTCTGCTCTGCATACAGGGCCAGCTAGCAGTTTGACCTGGAGTCCGTCTCCACTACCACTGTCTGCAGCTATAGAACTCTCTGTCTGCGCCATGCCCAGTAGGTGCAGGGCTTAGCTCATTGGCTGAGAGTGATAAGCTGACGCTTTTTTTGTCTCACTAGAGGTAAAGGAAGCTCCTAAGTAGGAGATTCGAGTTCTCTAGCTGAGAGAAGGTGAGAAGCGGTGCCATGCGGACCCCTTGTAAGAAGTTAAAACAACCATTTGCCAACGTAAAATGGGGCACTCCTGGCACCATTTCAACTACAGTGGACTGTAGTGGTTATAGTGTGGTTGCCTACATAGGGTCTATGCCATCCAAAAAATCCAGTAATTAATATTTCTATTCCAACGTATCATGATCCATTCAGTTAAAGGGTTATTCTGAACACCATGACCACTTCAGTGATATTAAGTGGTTATGGTGTCAGCAGTCCTTATGTGCATTGTTTGGTTGCGAAATGCTGCACATACGGAGTTAATCCCTCTGCTGCTGGAGATGTAACTCAATCACCAGTAGAATCATTGGGGTGTCATCAGCCCAATATTCTATATAGGTTTTGTGGGGACCAGACTGGAATGACTACAAAGTGCAATTTAGGCGTCTTAAAGGGTTAATATCTTATCACAAGTTTAAGGGGTGTTCATTTCCCCTTGATTAACCAGATGGGCTTTGAACTACATCATACATTGAGATAACTTGCAACCCTTTAAATAAAGAGTTCGTTTGGGAGATAAAATAATACACACTTTTGTTAGAGATGAGTTTATTCAGTTGAAAAGCAATTTGTATAATTTATTTAAAAACAGAAAAGGCTGTCAGTATAGAGGAATTGGGAAATGTTTCATAATCTGCTATTTGGACTAAATATTGCAGTTTTGATTTTCAGTGTACTACAGTTTGCTGTTTATACTGTTACTCTAGGACTCTTGGGGTCAGCAGGATCTTCCAAGATGTTTATTAATTCTATATCGGCATTAATTGTCCGTAGCTTCCACCAGTGAATGATGGCTGAAGCAATTCCTGTTTGGGAGCAGATATGCTAGTTCAGATATCAAGATTAATACTTTTACTTATAACAAAAGTATATTATTATGACATCACAATAGAAGGAGTTCAAATCAGAATGGCAAAATGATACATTTGTGCTGGGCAGGAAGAAAGTTTATGTGGTCTGCACCCACCAAAGGTACAGATCAGGTGCTCCCCTCTGGACCACCAGAAACGCTGTCAGCGCTACAGAGATCACCAGGAATCATACTCTTGCTGTACCACCAGGGATTATACTCATACCCTGCAATTAATTATGCTAGAGGGGGTAATAAGTGTTTAAATTGAAATATTACACTCGCAACACCCACACTCAGCCACTTCCACACACAATCACACTCAGCCAACCGCACACTAAATCTGACTCAGTCAACCGCTCACTTAATCACACTCTGCCACCTCTATGCACAATCACATTCGCAAACCCTCACACAATCACATTGAACCAGACACACACACACACACACGTGCACGGAAATTCCACAGTAAATCACTCTCAGCCAGCCCTCACATACAATAACACTCAGCCAGCACGCACACACAATTATATTCAGCCAGTCCAACACACACTCACATTCAGCCATTTCCAAATGCTTCTAATGAGGGGAGTCTCCTGGCTGTTCAATAGTAATTAAAATATAATGGACACACAGAGAGCAATATTCCACAGCAAATTTGGCCATGACACTATCTACCAGTATTGGAAAGGCAAAGATTACTGCTAAAGAACTGCTAGTCACCAAACTGAGAATTCAAAGTGAATTTCAAATTTAAGGTAAAAACTGCCGAATTAGAAAAAAAAAATCTCCAAATCAGCTATGCTTTTAATTCACCTATTCTGGTCTTAAATTGGAAAACCACTTTGGTAAATAACCCTGTCGGTGTCAAAAGGAACAAGAAGGGTCCTCCTATTGCTATGATGACACAGGCTGAATGGGTTAAGCTGAAGTCATTTGATCGCTGGATGGGATGGAAAGGAGGGGGGCAGCCAACAATCTGTAAGTTTCAGAGCTGCCCCAATCAGGGCCACCTCCCCTTTCTGCTGGTAGTTGCAGTAATGTTAAGGGCAGTCCATTTGACAGACACACACTTCTCCAATCATCGACAGCAATCACAGCACAGAAGCCCCCTCTGGACAGACCCCTAATAGTCTAATACTGGGGACAGTAGACAGTGACACTACAGAACATCTTCTACAGTGAACGAAAATCCTGCAGGCAGTTCTGCTGTCCCAACCCACTGGACTAGTTATTCTCACTTCAGTAGACTGGCGTAACTTCCCTCCTCATTTACTAACGCTGATCCCCTCTTCAGATCCAAACTGCTGTGTGCTCCCTCCAAATACTTGACTGGTGTGAGCCCCTGACTGTACTGGACCCAGGTATCTCACTCATTTCTAATTTTTACCAATAACACAGTGTTTCAATGTTCATGTTTGTATTTATTTTTGTAGTGTTTCTTTTTTTCTGATGTTATGTTTTGTCACAATGTACCAGAAAAAAAACAAAAACTGAAACTCACTAAATGCATTTTGTTTAACAATCACATCTAAAACACGAATTATCATTTTTGTACCAGAATTCTATGTGAAAGAAAACGCTGTAAAGAAACCATTGAGAGGGAGATTACAAATCCTGCTTTACAATTAGAACATTTATTTAAAGGACGTTTAAAACCCCCAAACGATCTATTTAGGGTCGGATTTTTTATTTAATGCAAAATTCATTTATTGTGAATTATTTTCGGCATTTAATGTAAAAGTAATTATTTCTGTGTATATAGGCAAGAAAAAGAAAAATGTATGCATACTATAAAATCAGCACATTTTTATATCGCATGATAAAAAATACAGTTATTCATGAATGTAAAAGGAATGTGTTAATCAAATTGGTTGTAAAAATATGACCTATTAACCCACGTCATGTGTACACAGTTAATATACAGTATGTGTTGGTGTTAGTTTCGTTTTTGTACAATCTAGAAATCCACTCTATAATCAGATGCACTTAATAAATATCACATGTTACAAAATTGATTCGATTTTTAAAAACGGGATATATTTGTGTAAATATTTTTCTTACATGAAAGTGCCGGGAAACGCAATTTCACTTAGATCAATAAATTAACTGAAAACACAATTAATTAATCTTCAATTGCATTGATGATCTATGTAAAGTCATCTATTTCTCTAAATATATAGTATTTCTACAGAAGTGCAAACACTATACTATATTAATATTAAATCAAATTGCTATAATAGTTATGTTCAAAGTATGTATTTATGTATGATATTAATGCATGGTTAGAATTGAGATAGAGATATATATATATATATATATATATATATATATATATACACATATATATATATATATACACACACACACACACACACACACACACACACACATACATACATTTATTTATTAAAAATAGGGACTAATAGACCTTACCAGCCAACTTATATAACTTAATCAAAATTATTATTAGTCATTATTGTAAATGGAAAAATGACCTCAAAAATACAAATATAAAGCAGTTTAACTGAAACTTGCCAAGTGCACAAAACTAAAATAACTGTATATATTAATTCGCCTTTACTTTCTAAGTTATTGTTACTATTACATACACTGATTGTGCTTACTTTCAGTGCAATAATCCAATCCCTGGTAGGATGTAGTCTGCCAAGATGTAATTGTTCATTGTCTCAATTCGCTCGTATATTAAATGATCAGGCTTTTAGGAGAGAGCAATCAAATTAGAATGACATGCTACTTCCATTGAAAGGTGTAACAGGTGTGTGCAGCCCAAAATGAGGAAACTTGACTCGTACACAATTCGAACAAATTAAACTCCTTTTTAATTTATGCCCCAAAGAATCGATCCATCCATGATTTACCTGTGGAGTCTATTTAATAGAACAAAGCACCATAGGTAAATACCGGATGGATCAATCCTCTCTGGTGTAGATTAAAAGGAATTTGATTTGTTGGTACTAGCAAAAGTCATGATTCCCTTTTATTCCAGAAGTTTGGTCCTTAAGGGGTTAAGGGACATTCTATGCAATATAACCACTACAGCTCCTTGTATCATTTCTCCCCTTTTTAAAGCGTTGTATGCCATTATCGAGTCCAGAGGACTTGACCCCAATAAACTAGAAATGAAAACAGAATTTTAAAATTCAGGAAAAACTTGCTGATTTTTAACAATTCTTAAACTCAGCTGTTGTCACAGCTCTGCTAATTTAGCCTACATTTTGCAGTTTTTACCTAATTACAATCCAGTACGTAGCGAATAAACCCCAAGAGTGTTTAATCATTCAACTCCGATTTGTAGAGAATTGAAATCCAAACTGCAAAATTTAGGCGGAAATAGGTTATCTAGAAATACAATGGCATAATTTGGCTATTTAGCCTAACCTTTGCCATTCAGCCCTTAATTGTCAGCAATTTTAAGTTTCATGAGTTTACGAATAAATATCACCTGCTCATTTCATTTATATTGTCATTTTCTATTTTTTTTTTTTGAATGATTGCTAGTTTTCCATGCCAAATTCATTCTATTAATATCATCTTTATCTTATTATTTTTGTTTCTGCACAGCTACCTGTGTATACATTTTCTCCACTGGTTGACAAGTCTTGGACCTTAGGCCGCTGTTAAACTAATTAGCAGTATGTTATTATTCAATATACGGCGTGATTTATATACATTTCACATATCAGTTCTGTGAACATGCAACATTTTTGTAATATATATAAAACGATTACTCTATCCTTTATGGATTGATTTTTTTTCTTTTTCTTTAATGTGCCAAAATAATCCATCTTTTTGCCACACTTCCTTTCTCTTTTTAATTTTTGCTTCTATTTTCTGTAAAATTTTTTACCATTGATTACGTTGTGAATATAAGACAAACGAGGAACAAAAGGCATTTGCAACTTTTGCAGACTTTTTATTCTTGAATCAAAAATAAACAAACTGCTTGCTTACCTGCTTCAAGAAATGCAGCAATCTGACAGTGACGGGAAAAATTTGTCAGAAAAAAGTGCGCTCTTGCACATTTTTAATTTTATACCTCGATAGCATCTTTACGTATTATTAAACAAAAGAGACACAGAATGAGACTGTGTGGAAAGGCACAAACAAGGCAAATGTGGCGCAGACGAAAAAAATATTGTCGCAAACAGAAAATGCGACACCGTTCTGGGGTGAAACCAGCTGCGCCACTTTTTTGATAAATCACCTCCCTATTATCCCACTGTGCATTTATCTTCGCATGGTCTGACGGCTGTCCCCTGTACAAAAATCATTCAGATTGTGGAATTAAAAACAGAAACATACATAGCCATGTTTAGATTCATTTCCTCTAAATCCGTCAGATTTATTTTTGGAAAGTTTAACTGTCCATAAGTGCCGTCAAGTAGAATATGTATTACAGACCCTCCTGGCACTCAAGGGGTTAACGGACATCAAGTGACAAGTGTAAATAGTAAGAGATTAACTCAGAACAATTCACCTCTCTGCCTCTTTGCAGCTGACATCCTGTCAGTTATCACCATATTAAGATTGTTATTTACAGGATCCTGGATGCTTTCATATTTATCATGCTATATGTTGGAATGTCCCCAATAAACTAACAGCAAAAATACCGCTCTGAACATATATTGCAGGTGATAAGTATTCCATGGGAATCGGTTAGAAATAGGCACTTATTCAAAGTGATTTTCACATTTTCAAATGTTTTCATTTTAAAAAAATTAGCCAAATGGCTATGTTTTCAATTCAGTAATTTTAGCTTCAAATTTGAAATGTGAATTACGGAACACTAATATCTTATTAAATAACTAAGAGCATTTTAGCCCAATATTTGCAGTTCAGTTGTCTTTTCTCACACATTCTCTGTGTAGTCGATAAACCTGTGAATGATTTTGTTTATTTTCAATCCGTGTGCTTGTAGCCTTTTTGCGATATTAGCTTAAAAAAATAAATATATATATTTTTGCACTAACATAGAAAGTGGGAGTGTCTCCCCTCCTCCCCCAAATATATAAACCATTAGTTTCATTGTGTGAATGTAATCAATGGGAAAATCATCAGGAAAACTGAGAAATAAAAAGCAGCAGAAACACTGATTGTTTTTTTGCATAAGACGTAAAATAACACCCCCAATGTATAATGGCGTAGAAACGGTTTGATACAAACCAACGAAGCAATGTCACAAAACTGGTGGAAAAGGGAAAGTGAAAAAAAATTTGTACTATTGGTGCATTAACTCTTACCACTTAATTTAGTGTCCCTTTAATGGCCTGTCAGTACTTGACGATTATATGACCGTGAAAAGCATATATTTTTTATATATATATATATATATATATATATATATATATATATATATATATATATATATATATAGTAATTCTATTGAGATCCGCATATCATTGCACATCAGACATTGTTGGATGAAGATATAAATTGTCTTTCACCAAATAAAAACTTCTTTAGCTGTACAATACAACAGTGTCAAAGATGACTCAGTGGACCATATTACATTACCATATCAGGCAAATGCCCGGTGGGCCCCGATGGCCATGGGCCGAGGCCGGCAGGGGAGATCCTGTGATCGCTGTCTGAGCGCCGGCTCTGCTGTGTGCCTTCATGGGCTGGTGGGTAGATCAAAGATCTCCGGCACCAGCCCACTAGCACTAACAAGCAGCCACCGGCTTGGGAGGGAGAGGTGGACCTGGTGGAGCTCTTACCTGCAGCTCTGCCGGGTTCCTCTCGCGAGGACTGAGCATTGCCGCAGTTACCACGGCAACGCGCAGATCTCGCAAGAGTGAACTCTAGTCCCACAGGCTAGAGTTCACTCACCACTAGAAATACCAGGGATGGCAGTACGGCCTCTCCCCATTCCCCCTCCTCTCCCTCACAGGCAAAAGGTAAGAAGGGAGGGGGGGGATATAACTTTTCTTTTAAATTAAAAAAACAAACACATATATATTAAAATCTGTCCACCCCCAGCCACCCACACACACAATCCCTCAAACATATTCACACACACACAGCACCCTCACACAGCACACACTCCTCACCCCTCACACACACACATGCTGCACTCTTCACACATACACACAGCACACTCAACACACTGCGCCCCTCACACATACAATACGTCCAAACATATATACTACAGCAGCCCTCACACTGCACCACTACACACATTATGTTTCAGATACACGCTAGTTCCCTTACTCATCTCTGGATCACCTAATCTACACACACACACACTAGATCCCTATATACACTCTGAATCCTATACATACACACACACACACACACACACACACAATCTCCTATACACACACTAAATTCCTGACATACACACTCTGGATCCCTTATGCTCACACTACATTCCTTGTAAGCAAACACATACTACATTCTCACAAACACTCACACTCTCTACAAACCCTACACATACTTCATCACCACACTATGCCCCTTATACACATACTCTCTACAGCCCCTACCCACACATTTTACACCACAAACACAAATGAAATTGACCTATTTACACAATACCACACCACAATCAGCTCACTCTACACACACGCAATCCCACAAGAAAGCTCCAAGCACATGCACGATACACAGGGCCTTTTTCTCATGCTAGAGCTCTCAACAGAGCTCTGCACATTAAACCAACATACTCAATTTAAAGAGGGGGCTTGCTTGTCATTAGTGATTAAAACACAACCTTTCTGGCCCCACCCCATCTCATCTGTGATTTAAAAATTCCCGGGCCGTATTTTTTTCCCATTCCGGCCCTGATTATGTGTCTGGGTTTTGTGTCCCTGGAAGACCAGCCATATATTCCAGTTTCGTGATGATCACAGGACACATTTTTTGATTGTGCCTCATAGATGTGTTGGTTCAATTCTGGGTTTTTAATATCGAGAACTTACTTGTGGCATTTAGCAAATATCATGTGAAATATCCATCAATCTTTATAGACAAGCCTTTCCTCTTTGCCAATGCAGTTTGTCTTTGTGTAACATTTGGTGTTGTTATTGGGACTTTTTCTCTTCACGGTAAATCATTTTCCAGTTTTAGTGATCTAAGCACCTGTAAGCACCACCTGCTGTGACTTCTTAGAAATGTTAGTTGTTTGAAAACTCACATGTCACAGGTCCAGAAGTCAGACCTGTGTGTGTGTGTGTATATATTCAACAGAGTTGGGTCAAACTCTACCTAATTCTCATTATGCATCTGGCCTAGTTATTATGAGAACTCCCACCCCACCCACCAAAATAAAATAGGATATTGGTTACTCCTCAAAGTAGAAATATATCTACATACATATAGACTATAGGAACACTTGAGGTAGGCAGTTTTAGAAAGGAAAATAATACAAGATTCAAAGAAAATTATAGCTCAAATTCGCAAAATAGTTTTTATAATTACAACCTCTACTAATTAAAATCATGTTCATTATTTTTCTCAAAACTACATTGTTTACATAGAAACATAGAATTGTTTTTACATATCTCTGACACCTCTGTCTGAAATATTACAGGTTACTGGATGATAATTCTATTTCCACAAGTTATTCTGTTTAATAAACAATATGTGATCAGTATAATGAAATGGTCTCTGGTCCTGTAGAATACAACTAATTATTTCATTCAATTGCTTTATTATAGTAAATGAATACAATTTCCTTTTTAAAGGATCACTATAGTGTCAGGAAAACAAACTTGTTTTCCTGACACTATACAACCCTTAGGTCCCGCCCACCCTCAGGGCCCCTCTCCCTTGGCGCTGAAGGGGTTAAAACCCCATCAGTTACTTACTTTAATCCAGCGCCGGGCTTATCGGCGCTGGTGACCTCTCGTCCCACTCCGATGATGGCTTCCGAATGGAGAGGAATGCGCATGCGCGGCAATAGCCTTGCGCGCATTCACACAGTCCATAGGAAAGCATTTCTCAATGCTTTCCTATGGACGTTATGCACGCTGAACGCGATTTTCGCATTCCAGCGTCGCAGAAGCGCTTCAAGCGGGTGTCAGGAAGACAGCCACTAGAGGCTGGGTTAACCCTGCAATGTAAACATAGCAATTTCTCTGAAACTGCTATGTTTACATCTGAAGGGTTAAAGCCTGGGGGACCTGTCATCCAGACCACTTACTTGAGCTGAAGTGGTCTGGGTGACTATAGTGTCCCTTTAAAGTAGTGCTACCTGTTGAGACAGCCAAGTCCCTTTTTCATGTACAGAGAAGACAATTAAAAAATGAACTTGCCTGCACAGCATTTATAGATAGCCAGTGCAGCCATTATCCACATGAGTGTTGGGGACCGTTTTACTACAAGGCATGGCTCTTGTGTCACATGCACATAATCCTTTACAATAAATGCCAGGCTATGCCAAAAATAAAGAGTTGTTGTTTTTTTTTTTTGGAAATAGAACTATACAACTAAAGACAGACATCTAGTTTCTGAAATTGGAGTTAGAGGGCAAATGCCCCCTGAGCTGTTTAAATTTTAATGCATTTTTGTCCCCTGTAGTGCTGATATATAGAAACATAGAAACATAGAATGTGACGGCAGATAAGAACCATTCGGCCCATCTAGTCTGCCCAATTTTCTAAATACTTTCATTAGTCTCTGGCCTTAACTTATAGCTAGGATAGCCTTATGCCTATCCCACGCATGCTTAAACTCCTTTACTGTGTTAACCTCTACCACTTAAGCTGGAAGGCTATTCCATGCATCCACTACCCTCTCAGTAAAGTAATACTTCCTGATATTATTTTTAAACCTTTGTCCCTCTAATTTAAGACTATGTCCTCTTGTTGTGGTAGTTTTTCTTCTTTTAAATATAGTCTCCTCCTTTACTGTGTTGATTCCCTTTATGTATTTAAATGTTTCTATCATATCCCCCCTGTCTCGTCTTTCCTCCAAGCTATACATGTTAAGATCCTTTAACCTTTCCTGGTAAGTTTTATCCCGCAATCCATGAACCAGTTTAGTAGCCCTTCTCTGAACCCTCTCTAAGGTATCAATATCCTTCTGAAGATACGGTCTCCAGTACTGTGTACAATACTCCAAGTGAGGTCTCACCAGTGTTCTGTACAATGGCATGAGCACTTCCCTCTTTCTACTGCTAATACCTCTCCCTATACAACCAAGCATTCTGCTAGCATTTCCTGCTGCTCTATTACATTGTCTGCCTACCTTTAAGTCATCAGAAATAATCACCCCTAAATCCCTTTCCTCATATGTTGAGGTTAGGACTCTATCAAATATTCTGTACTCTGCCCTTGGGTTTTTACGTCCAAGATGCATTATCTTGCACTTATCCACATTAAATGTCAGTTGCCACAATCTGACCATGTTTCTAGTTTACCTAAATCATTTGCCATTTGGCTTATCCCTCCTGGAACATCAACCCTGTTACATATCTTAGTATCATCAGCAAAAAGACATACCTTACCATCAAGACCTTCTGCAATATCACTAATAAAAATATTAAAGAGAATGGGTCCAAGTACAGATCCCTGAGGTACCCCACTGGTGACAAGTCCAAGCTTCGAATATATTCCATTAACTACAACCCTCTGTTGCCTGTCACTCAGCCACTGCCTTACCCATTCAACAATATTGGAATCCAAACTTAAAGATTGCAGTTTATTGATAAGCCTTCTATGTGCAACAGTGTCAAAAGCCTTACTGAAATCTAGGTAAGCAATGTCTACTGCACCACCCTGATCTATAATTTTAGTTACCCAATCAAAAAATCAATAAGATTAGTTTGGCATGATCTCCCTGAAGTAAACCCATGTTGTCTCTGATCTTGAAATCCATGTGTTTTTATATGTTCATCAATCCTATCCTTTAACATGGTTTCCATCACTTTCCCCACTACTGAAGTAAGGCTTACTGGCCTATAGTTGCCCGACTCCTCCCTAATACCTTTCTTGTAAATGGGCACAACATTCGCTAACTTCCAATCTTCTGGGACTACTCCTGTTAACAATGATTGGTTAAATAAATCTGTTAATGGTTTTGCTAGTACACCACTAAGCTCTTTTAATAGCTTTGGGTGTATTCCATCATAGCATTACTAGCAGTGCTTTACAATATATGAAATTAAAGATAAACACATTTAGGCATTCCGCCAATTCCCACAAAGTCCAGACTCAAGTGAGCTAACTGCGTTGGTTGACTTATATGTACTGTGCTCCTGCTATTTGGTTAATTTATAGGTTAAAAAAAAAAAAAAAAGTGCAATTGCCCCTATAAATGAACATTAAATGCAGATAATTATTGAGACAAGGAATCCTGGTGTGAAACTTGCTAGCCTGCTCATGGTCACTATTTGATTGGTTCATTTTTCTTGTAGTGTCTAGTGTGGATATGGTGGAGAAAGTGCAGCGCCCTCTTGTGTCTAGTCTAGTGCATGGCAGAGACGAGTCTCCTGGTGGCTCTGTACAAGATTCACATAATTTGCTGGGAAGAGGAAAAGCTGAGGGAGGAAAAGCTGGAGGAAGTAATGGCAACAACATGGGAAATCGACCTGCTGCCGCCAATGCTGCTCGGGAGAGAAACAGAGTACAGACCTTGCGCCATGCATTCCTGGAGCTTCAGAGGACACTACCTTCTGTGCCACCAGATACCAAACTATCCAAGCTGGATGTGCTCATATTGGCAACAACCTACATTGCCCACCTTACCCGCAGCCTTCAGGAGGAAGATGAAAGCAGCAGCGGCAATCACCAGCCCAGTACCCCGAAGAACTCAGGAAATCTTAGTCCAGAACTCTTGGGGACCCTGCATAATGGGGATGGATATCTTCACCCTGTTAAGGTATGGATAGTTTTCATTACCAAACACACAAACTTAGTGTTATAAATTAGTTTTTACTATGCAAAAATGAATAGTGGTTCTATGCAATAAAATGCTAATTTCCTGCCAAGTTTTGAAGTTTTATGCTGCCCAATTTCATGAGCTATGTTTAGTAATAGCCAAGTATTAAAATATTTACCAATCTGCACCAAACTGAATCTTACCCAACTTCAAGAAGGCTCAAAAGCATTCTCAAGAGTGTCTTAAGTGGCACTTCTTCTTTATATAGCATAAACGGATAAATTGAATAAAGGGGACACGATAGTCACTAAAACAACATTATCTTAATTAGGCAAGTTTTAGTGTTTAGGAGTTAAATCACTTTGTTTATGTAGCCCTGTTCACATCTTCCTAAATGTAACCTGCACAGCCTTCATAAACACTTTTTGTACAGTGAGATCTAATGTTTAAACTTCCTTTATTGCACAGTTTGTTTAATTTAGAAGTTCTCATCTCCGGCACTGTTACTAGCTTGCCAGTCCTTGCAGGGTGTGATTAAAGTAACATTTTTAAAACATGAGATAAAATTAACTACTTGTAAAGTAACTTAGCATCTGATTGAAAAACGGAAAAAAATCATTCATGCAGACTGTATGCCAGTGTGACTGGGTCTGCATGGACAGAAACAAAAAAGTTTAACTCCTAAATTGCAGAGAATTGAAACTGCAGAGGCATGATATATACGTGATATGTGCTCTAAAACTGCGTCATTAAGCTAAAGTTCTTTTGGTGACTATAGTGTCCGTTTAGGAAGCAATTAGCGTTAAAGGAACACTTTTGCATGAGGAATATAAAACTATATTCCTAGCACTATAGTGTCCCTCTGTCTTTCTCTGTAGGTCCCTCCATGTCTGGCGAGTAAAGGGTTAAAACTCTTCCTCCAGCGAAAAACATCACAAACAAAACATAACAGAATAAGGAAAATAACAGGTGGGAAACCTTCTCATGTTGCTCGCCTCCAATGATCCTCAAAATGGGAAAAAAAGAGCAGCCAAAATGGAAGTGGAGATTACTAAGATAACTTTTACAGTTTGACGGTTTTCACCTTGAATTTCAAATTCACTATGAATTCTCACTTTTTGCGAATAACCTTGTTTATGTAGGGTTATTCACTAAAGTGTGAATTGTTGGGTGTTCAAAGTGAATTTCAAATCTTCATCCACAGTAGCCAGAGTCTGTGTTAATTTTGGCGGAAAATTACAATTTCGTTTTAGTCATAGACTTTTGACTAAAAATCAATTTTAGTTGTATTTTAGTCATCTGAAACAAATTGTTTTAGTTTAGTTTTGGTTGACTAAATCTCCAGTAGATTCTAGTCGACACGACTAAAATCTAATAGGTTTAGTTAAAGCCTCTATCTGTATCTTTTGCCCTTTCCCTGGCATCTCTGTGTCTCTTTGTGTGCTCCCAGCCCCTCTAGGTGTCTCTCTCCCAGACCCTGGTGTGTCTCTTTTGCCCCTTCCCCAATCCCTCTGTGTCTCTTTGTTCCTCCCAGTCTCTCTAGGTGTCCCTCTCCCAAGCCCTGATCTGTCTCTTTTGCCCCTTCCACAGCCCCTCTGTGCACAGGGCCGGATTAACATAGGGGCTGATGGAGCTGCAGCTCCAGGCCCAGGCCCAGGCCCATGGAATAGGCCCATTGATTTATAAAAAAAATAAAAAAAAATATTTTTTTTTTACATTTTTATTTTTTCCACACACTACTCTTAGGGATTCCACCTGGCTTTTATTTTATTGGCACAGCCAGTATTTGAGGCTGCTTGGCTGGTGCCAATATTGCAGTGATACTGGCAATACAAATGCTGGTATTTTTCTCAGTATAAACAAGAGAGACAGCCTACAGCTCAGGGAAGTAAGGGATGGGGGAAAGGCTGCAAGGAGACATACACTGAGACACTAAGGGGCACTGGGAGACATTATGGCAGACACTGTGACACTAAGGGGCACTGGGAGACATTATGGCAGACACTGAGACACTAAGGGACACTGGGAGACATTATGGCAGACACTGAGACACTAAGGGACATTGGGAAACATTATGGCAGACACTAAGGGACACTGGGAGACATTATGGCAGACACAGAGACACTAAGGGACATCGGGAGACGTTATGGCAGACACTGAGACACTAAGGGACACTGGGAGACATTATGGCAGACACTGAGACACTAAGGGACATTGGGAGACATTATGACACAGACACATGTGGACACAGTATCCCCATGTCTCCCAGCCAGTGTCCCTGGTGTCTCAGTGCCCCCTAGTCTCCCAGTGACCCCCAGTCTCCCAGTGTCTCACTGTCCCGATGTCTCCTAGTGCCTCCATGTCTCCCAGTGCCTCAAGTGTCTCAATGTCCCCATGTCTCCAAGCTAGTGTCCCTAGTGTCTGTGGCCCTGGTGTCTCCTTGTCCCCATGTCTCCCAGTGCCCCCATGTCTCAATGTCCCCATGTCCCCCAGTCAGTGTCTCTAGTGTCTGTGTCCTTGGTGTCTATGTCCCCATGTCTTCAAGCGTCCCCTATTTTCCCAGTGTCCCCATGCGTCCCAGCCAGAGTCCCCGAGTTTCCCAGTGTCACTGGTGTCTCCGTGTCCCTAGGTCTCCCTGTGTCCCCAGGTCTTCCCGTCTTCCTAGTGACATGGGGACCCTGGGATACATGGGGACACAGGGAGACATGGGGCATTGAGACACTGATACATAGGAACACTGAGACCTGGAGTAATCGACACATGGGGGCACTGGGAGACATGGGGGCACTGGGAGGAATCCATCTATACAGCAGAATCAAACTAAGTAGTTTTTTGGTGATTTTACAGTATTTTCTCTTATATCACTCCTTGTGATTTACATCATGTGATGTCACCCATACATATTTAATTATGCAAATTAGCAAGGCCGGTATGTTTTTCCAAGAAAGGTGGCAACCCTAACTACATTTCACATACTCTTACTTAAGTATGGAAACTTAAGAGGGATGTATGGGAACAAAACTTGTGTGGACTGGCTGACAATGAATATAGTTAAAGGGACACTAGAGTCACCAGAAGAACTACAGCTTATTGAATTTGTTCTGGTGAGTAGAATCATTACCATCAGGCTTTTTGCTGTAAACACTGTCTTCAGTGTTTACATTACAGCCTAGTGATAACTTCACTGGCCACTCCTCAGATGGCTGTTAGAGATCCTTCCTGGGTTATGGCTGCCTATAATGCATCCAAACATTCAGTATCTCCACCCTCTGCATGCAGACACTGAACTTTCCTCATAGAGATTCATTGATTCAATTCATCTCTATGAGGAGATGCTGATTGGCCAGGGCTGTGTTTGAATCATGCTGGCTCTGCCCCTGATCTGCTTCCCTGTCAGTCTCAGCCAATCCTATGGGAAAGCACTGTAATTGGATTAGGCCATCACTTCTAATGATGTCAGCAGACTGCCCTTAGTTGGCCAGCTGCATGATTGGCAGGCAGTCTGACATGCATTCATACCAGGCTGGCCTTCTAATTCTTTGGGCAGACATGTCCTCTTTTTGGGCATGTTCGCCCCTTTTGGCAGGTTACGTGATTTGTGTCAGTGGCACACCCTTTTACCATGCCCATTGACTTCCTGCTTGACTGGACACTGCTGTTAGGGGTTATGGATTTACTTGAAAGATGAAAACATAAATTAGAGGGAGATTAGCCTAGGGTATGTGTTTTCTTATAGCTGCTGTTTTCTTTCTCTCCAGCACCATCTCCATCAGATACATGACGCTTGGGAGTGTTTTACTGTTTTTGGTCGATATGATTATGTAATTAGGCCCGTCATAATTGTTAGCACCAGGCCCACTGGGCTCTTAATCTGGCCCTGTCTGTGCAGTGTTAATTTTGGCAGCAAATTTCAATTTAGTTTTAGTCATAGTCTTTTGAGTAAAAAGCCATTTTAGTTTTATTCGTCTTTTAGCCATCTGAATTGTTTTAGTTTTAGTCTAATTTTAGTCGACTAAATCTTCAAAATTTTAGTCGTCTAAAATTTGACTAAAATTGTTAGTCATCAAAATTAACACTGAGTCAGAATAGAAAACGTTCTCCGACAGGGTTAATTATTACAGTGTGAATTGTCAGAAATTCAAATGAATTCAATTCAAATGTTAGGTTAAAATAGCTAATTTGAAACATTCTCTAAGTCCGTTTTGCTTTCAGTTTATATATTTAACCTTAAATTAAAATTCACTTTCAAATCACGCCCTAATGAATAACGTGCAAGTCAACTATGTTCCCAGTTTCAAATATATTGGCCAAAAAGTTTAAACTCTCTTTGAATCCCTGATAATTTACTCTTCAGTGACCCTGTATGTGTGTTTTAAACATGGTGGTTATACAGTCTAACATATACGGGCATAAGGGGATGTATTACTAAGACCTTAAAATAAAACCAAATGAAAGTAAAAACAGAATGCATTAATCAACATTGTCTGAGAATACCCAGGAAAAAGCAGTCAGTGATTACTATCATAATATATAGCGTTTGTAAAGCGTAAAAAGTAAAATCTAGGATCCTGATTTGTAACCAGGTGACTGCACGACCACATTGCATGTACAGAAACAGACTTTAAAAAAAAATGTCATCGGGTTATGTAAAAACACTCATTAGCAGGTTATTTGATCATTTTTATTTATTTTTCTCACATATATTACATGCAACAAAATGGGATTTCTGTTATTATCCTCCAAATATTTCTGTAAAAGGTGAATGACAAAATGAAAATATGTGTAAATGTACGCTTTTGTTTCCTCTTTGAGCAGTCTATCCAAGATGTCTGTTTGCCCTAGGCTTGTGTGGCCTATCATCTCAGGTTTCAAATTGGTGCTATGATTAATTTTTTTAAAAAGGGGTTACTATTATGGTTTTTACCGAGATAGTTCATTAATTGCATTTTATGCACATGCTAATGTTTTTAGAGGTACGTGGCTTTTTTTTTTGTCTGCCGGCAGAATGCTAAAAATCTATCCGTGGACTGTACCAAAAAAAAAAAAAACGCAAAACACGCCACGTTTCATGCTCTTAATTTAGTCAGCAATAACACACTGTTCTCTTAAAACAGTAAAGATATATATTTCTGACTGGATATAGTAAGCTAATGCTGTGCTTTTCACTCTTAGAACAATTGTTAACCTCACAAAAAATAGTTTAAATCATTATTATGCATACAATTTAAAAATGTACCAAACCCACAACAAAATAATTGCAGTAATGCTAGTATTATTGAGAAAAAAAGTCTTAAAACAAGATGGCGTTTCTAAACTAAATGTATAAAGGGACAATGTATTGCACATAATGTCATACACGGTTTAACAATAAATATAATACACAAATAAGCCTACTATTCTCATCATATGCAATCCTGAAATAAAGGGAATACATGAAAAACCATTGAGAATTACTATTATATGCAAACGGAGAAATGTAGACTGTAAGAAGCAGTGATCCCGCTGCAGTGATAGCAAAAACCTAGAAAAATGGATGCGAGAATGGGTAGCGAAGAAGACAGTAATATAGAAAATATGTATTCTGCCCTCAAAAAGAAAAAAATGTAAAACAAGATGGTAGACAGAAGATAAAGGTGGAGGATAGGTCAATAGTCATAAAGCTCAGGGATGTTAAACAGATTATGGCATTTTATAATGTGGAAAGTCTGGTGACCTAAAAAATCTGAACCTGTAAGACCATGTCTGCAAATACCTATTGCGGAACTTTGGAAGCAATCGTTTTCTTAATTCTGCGTCTTCCACGGGCTTCCCCAAAGCACCCAAATGAATTGCTGTTGTCTGCTTCCAGATTGGGGGTTCAAGCTTCTAGCAACATCGAGCAGTGAATATTTGAGATCCCAAAAATTCACTTTTTAGTCTGTCATTTGCTTCGCTTCCATTTAGCCGTCAGTTAATGTATTAGAAAGCCATCACTCATTGTGCATGAACGAAAGGCCCAACTGATTTCATGTGATAACGTTCAACTTTTTTGTTTTTGCATTTAAATATTTAAAAAAACAAAACAAAAGCAAAAATTATAAAAAAAAATGCTAGTTCATTAAAAAAACATTGTTCTGCATGTTTATTAAAGAGAAAAATACATATTTTTTATTTTATTTAGCATGCAGTCTATCTGAGCTCTGGGTAATCAATATTCCTTACAGAAACATAGCTAAAGTACCTTTCACCTACCATTCAGCTCCCTCTTCCTCTGCCTGGGTCACTAAATGAACCTCCTGGAGCAGGGGATGTTGGGTCATTGCACATGCAAATGAATTTACATTAACTCCTTACTAATCACTTCCCATGACTGCTGGGAATATTCTCAGTAATCCCATGTAGCAGCCTGACAGTGATGGGTTTCATTTTGATTCATAGCTTTATAAATAAATATTGGAGTAAATCAGGGAAGAATAATTTCATAAATACAAGAGAAGAAAGATGTGTTTGTTTTATCTCATACAGTTTTAATTAAAGGAAAATAAATGCATGGTTTGTTAAACAAAGTGAGAGGGGAGATTGGTCATTTTAAAACAGAATAGTTATGAAGATTGTTTTAAAGTAAACCTGAGAGCAAATTTGTTTTAGCACAATTTACTTCTCACACGGTGCTCATCAAAAATAGTTAATTACTACAATATTCGTCTGGAGCTCTACCTCAGACACTGCATTACTGGCATAGAGCTCCTAAAATAGAACTTACGGTATTTCTGCATTATTTGCACAGAGCTCTTCAAACATACATCCCACACATTTTTGTAAATATTTTATTATATATTTTCATGTGACAACACTGAAGAAATGACACTCTGCTACAATGTAAAGTAGTAAGTTTAGGGGTGTACTCACTTTTGTTGCCAACGGTTTAGACATTAATGTCTGTGTGTTGAGTTATTTTGAGGGGACAGCAAATTCACGCTGTTATACAGGCTGTACACTTACTACTTTATATTGTAGCAGAGTGTCATTTCTTCAATGTTGTCACATGAAAAGATATAATAAAATATTTACAAAAATGTGAGGGGTAAGATACTCAGGGCCACCATCAGGGGGTGACAGACCCTGAGCTGAGTTAGGGGCCCCGAAATTTCTGGTGGTGGCCCTGAAGATACTGTATCTTACTACCAAATATATCGCAATAGTACATTTCTGGCACAGAGCTCCACTCAAACACAACTCATTACTGTATTACTTGGACACAACTGATTACTTGTACACAGTTCTTCCTCAAATACCATTTTTACCGCGTTACTTTCAGAGAACTCCTCTTCAAACACAGCTTATTTATTATTTATTTTTTATCAGAACATCAGAATTGACAGTTAACGGGACACTTCAGGAACTATAACAATGTCACTGTAATGATGTTGTTATAGTGGTAGGAGGTCCCATGGCGCTGGCTTACCTCCAAAGGGCCACCCAATCACTCTACTCATCTCCTTCCGCTGGAATCAGGGAGCCGCAGATAGAGACATCATTAATTAGCTGACGTTCTCAGCCTATCATGGGCTACTGGCTTGCTATGGAGGCTTGGTGTTACTTGGGAAGTACATACCAATATAGTTGTGGTGGGAAAAAAGCTTCCAGCCTCGGACTGTGGTAGAAGGAAATCGGCAGAGTGATTGGTCACCAGATTTGGGATTAAACCGTTCGTTAACAGTTTAACCCCTTGCAGTAAGCCTGGGCACCACCGCACACCATAACAACTTTTTCCATATGAAGTTGTCATAGTACCTAGAGTGTCCCTTTAAATTGAGACTCACATTTTGGTATTTTCAAAAAAATAATACTACTACTAAATTGCAAATCATAATCAAGGATGAGAAATTGCAGGCAGGGGAATGGTTGACCATTCTGGCATTCACAGGGACCCCTACACTAGTAGCACATCAGAACTAACAGCTTATATGGGTTTTGTCTTTTAGAAATGGCCGATGCGTTCCAGACTGTATATCGGAGCCTCTGGGCAGTTTCTACACCAATCACTGACTACCGAAAGCCAGAATGAAGAAGAAAATCTCCACTGATCAGCTGAGAGCATTACACACTGGCACAAACCTCAGCCAGACCTTACATTGAACTCCATGTTGTATGGACATTAGAGAATGGGACTAACATTGATTCTGAACATGGTCCGTGTATCGAGTTTATTTCAAATCCCTTCAATGAAAAGCACTACAACATTTAGGGACGGAGTAAGCTTTGAAGAGCACAGCACTATCTTATCCTGCTTTAAATTGACATTGAGTTAGCAGAGAGTTTGGAATGCATTAAAACTGTATTTATTACCTTATCAAGCAGTATGTTACTGCAAGTTCTAAAGAGATTTACAAAATAAAATAAAATTCTATTGCAATGTTAGCATACTGGGAAGAGTTAGCACTGCATTTAATCTCAATACTGAGGAAATCTAATAGATGGATACATTGATTATCTTTTATAGAACCTTATCAAAGTTACTTATTATTAAAATGATTTTATTTATATAAATGTCACTTAATGGCTTGCATGATCTATCTTGTGCGAGTTTACAAGGCTGCGAAGGCACGGTGCTTTGGTGTGCGTTCGTATTTTTATCTGTGAGCAATTTACAAAATGATATTTGGATTGTTTCAGTTTACAAAAATACAATTATAAAAATATTAAAAAAACAAGATAGTGGGGGTTTTGTTTGGTGTAATTATGGGACTAATGCAATTAATCATAGTGCTGCTGGTAAAAATACAAAAAAAACAAAAAAAAAAAAAACACCAGCACACATTAATTCACCTTACTGAGCAGTTTTGTCAAACTGACTTTTACATCAAGTTCGGCTATATTTTACTGCTTTTTGGTAATTCTAATGTTGGGGAAATGTTCTTCAATAAACAATGGACATTTATGTTGAACTGACAGTAAACTTGCTATATGTTGGCAAAGATAGTGATGATGGAAAAAGAACAGATGTCTAGAATATTCAATTTTAGTAAATTTGGCCCAAGTTCTCCAATTCAGATTCCAAATATCTCCTGCTTTGTAAGCGACACTCCCGCACACCGCAAATGTTTTTTTGCTAAATAAATACAGCCTATAGTTTCCTTTTAAACAGATTATAGAACTGGATTGTTACTTAAATTATGAATAGGTCTATGTTCTTGGCAATGATGTATCTTTGACACCGTCTAAAAGAAAATAATAGCAAAACCTTTCTTAGAGTACCTGCTGCTATTTTACCATCCTAGGGTGAGGCCATTAAAATTGATTTTTTACATTTGAATGCACTTCCTATTGTTCAGAGAACTCTCCGAGCACCATAACCAACATCTACAGCGTGCTGCAGTGGTTATGGAGCCAGGAATGTCCAGACCCTTCCCCATTTTAGCTCAGATAGTCAGCTTCTGGCACTTCGTCGGAAGTAGTGAAGGAAGGGAGCAGAGCCTGGTGGACTCCAGGTAAGAAGTCATGCCATTCTAAAATGTTTGACTACTTACAATGAAGGGTGTAAGGGCGCTCTTTGCACCATAATCACTACAACGCCACACTGGTTATGGTACTTGGAGTGTTCCTTTATTATTGAAGACTCCCTATAATAGCAGTGAAGTCAGTAGGACAGAAAGCAATTTAAAAGAATAGTTAAACACAATGCCTTTTGCTTGCATAGCGTTAATGGTGTCCTCTTCAACCTATTGTTCCTGTAAGTTTTCTTGTGGTTGTCCTATTTATAGTCCCCCCCCACCCCCTCTTATATTGTAAAGCTCTATGCAATCTGTTGGCACTATATAAATGGCGATAATAATAATAATAATAATAATAATAATAAGACAAGCTAGGGAGCTGCATACTAAACAACCTTGAAATTGCCCTTAACCTCAGTCATGGGTAACCTAAAGACTTTCAGAGCATCATGGGACATCTGGTCAAACATTGGGCAGAGTAGATGGGCCGAATGGTTCTTATTTGCCGTCACATTCTATGTTTCTATCTTCAATACTACGGCAGCCATCATTACTGTACATGTAGAGTATATAAAAAAGGAGGTTTTGTTTTTTTATCATTTACATGTAATGAAAATCAATGTTCACTGTTTATGTGTCTATAAAGTAATCAATGTTACGTTTTATTCTATGTAGGTAGAAAGTAATCAGGCTATGTATAAATTCAAGTGCTGTGTTTTTGTCAACATGTTTCTACGAGTCCCTCGTCATATAAAATGCTTGACCGTGACTCTTCCCTCGACTTGTGCCTGCGCCTGTGTCAAATCTGCTTGAGAAACTTTTTGCTATTATTTACCTTGTACTTTTAAGGAATTTGGTATTGCCATGCTTGGCTGAAAGGCTATGTGCTGTCAGTAAAAACATTTGCACTAAATGCATGCAACAATAGGTAAACAGTTTGTCATGTTAAGTGTTCTGTCAAAACCGAAAACAAAAAAAATGTCTTCGTTTTATTGAAAGTCATTCCCAGCCACTGGGAGTTTTTTTTTTTCGTCTAATTTGTATAAATACAAAACAGAATAGGAAATATGTGAAAAAAGTTCAATTGTTTTTTAGCTTTTAGAAAAAAAACCTACATTAGGACATTTTTCCACACCAGGTATGTTGTTGACAAATGGTGAAAGCGTTATTTATTTAAACGGGGGTCATATAGCAGAGTTTCTAATTAACCCTACTTTTCCTGGAGGGGGTTAGTGCATTTTGTTTGGTTATAGAAAGTTGATTTTTTTTGTCAGTAAGAGAAATGTCCCCTGAGTTAAAATAATAGAAGTCTAATGGGAGTTTGAAAGGGCAATGAAAGGACCCTCTAGCGAGTGATCACAGAAAGAGTTTTTAGAAGTTTACTTTGGAAGACCAGGGACAATGAAATGATAAATAAAACAAGTCCCTTGTTGTTAACCTCTGTTGACAGCTAATATGTCATACTTGGGGCTATTACCATCAATCAGAGATTATTCAGAGTTCCAAGACAAATCTCCTATTAAGAACATTTACATAAAAAGGCTATTGAGGAATTGAATTTTGTACCTTTGCAATACATATTAAAAGAAACATTTAAAGCGAGAAAGTTAAGTCAGTTGTGTGTTGTTTAAAGGAACACTCCAGTATGACAGAGTAAATACATGTATTTATTACACTAGAGTGCTCGGAAGTCTCCTGGGCACCCCCCTTTTACGTAAATGAAGAGTTCACTTTCTTGTAATCCAATGGTTAGACCAGTGAGTGCCAAACTTTTTAGCTTCAATGCACACTTAATAATTCAATATTTTTCCAAGACGCTCCAAGTCGAGACAAAATTATTGATTGCATATCTGTACAGCGCTAAAGCATACACTGGCGCTATTGTATAATGCATAGTGATGGTGTTTGATTGAAAGGGTGGCTTGTATAAACTTTTAGTGTTTTAAAACAGAGGTGTGTTTGTATATAATGTTTGCTTTTGATTGCAGGGGTGTGTCTGAATGTAATGTTCACTTTTAAATGCCGATGTACATTTGTGTGTAGTATTGGTGTTTGAGTGAAAGGGTGTGTTTGTACATAATTTGGGAGTTTAAATGCAGGGGTGTGTTTGTATGTAATATTTGTGTTAGATTGCAGGAGTGTGTTTGCATGTTGTGCTGGTGCTTGCTTGAATGTATGCACATACACTACCACATACATACAGTATCTCACAAAACTAAGTACTCACTTCTGTTGCCAAAGGTTTAGACATTAATGAGTGTGTTTTGAGTTATTTTGAGGGGACAGCAAATTGACACTGTTATATAGGCTGTACATGTCAGGGTCTTACCTGAGTTGGGAGTCTGTAGCGCAGATATGATGCTCACCCTTGCAGATAGCCACAGGCCGAGGTGGTCAGGTAAGAATTCACCTGGCCTGTGGGTCTGTGCACGGGGGCTGTGCAGGATGCAGTACCAATACGCAGGAAGGCAAGGACTGAACCAGCAGGATGGTCGAGGGATAGCCGAGGTCAAAGGATGCCAGAGGACAGGAACAACGAGGAGTAGCCGAAGTCAAGGGATGCCAAAAGTCAGAATAAACGAGTCAGGAAGCCGGGGTCAATAATGCAAAGCGATGAAACAGGAACACTAGAACAAACAGGATCAAAGACTTGACACTGAGCACAGGGCGAGGCTGGGTTTATATACCCTGCTGATGACTGATCAGAGTCAGGTGAAACACAGCCAAGTCAAGGTGCAGCCCCCCAAGTAGTAGCCATGTCAGGATGAACAGAACTGGAATCAATCTTCACTGTAAATAGCTGCTGTGGCTCAGAGGTAGAAAGCAGGACCAGGACTGAGAAGATCCCCGGTTCAAGTACCCTGTTGGGAACTCCAAGAGCGACCACGTCTTGCCGTCTGTCTATCAGGTGAGAACCGTGACAGTACCCCCCCTTTAAAAACAACCTCCGGGCGTAAATAGGTTCACTGTCAGCATAGTACACCTCTCCAGGGTCACTATCTGAATCCAGTGAGTCCCCATAGTCAAACTCCCTAGCAAGGATTCCCTTTACAGCTTGGGAGTCCGCAGTACCGGCTTCTGGTACGGCTGGAGAATTGTCCAGGTCTTTTAGGTTCCGGGTACAGGTGGCAAGCACTTCCAAAACTTTGGCAGGAGCAGTGTTCGCAGCTAACAATGCTTTTTCGAACATATCAAGGTCTTCTTTACGGACTATAGTGCCATTAGAAGTAACGGCACAATCCACAGGTAAAACCTCTTCGGGCGGGCAGGAAGTAGTGGTGGTATCACAGGAAGCAACTTCGGGAGTAGATGCAGGAGGCTCTGGAGCAGGGGATGGAGGTTTTCTTGCGGAAGCCAAGCATGTGCAAGCACAACGGCTTCTATTTGGCTTTTTAGGCTGGTATGCGGTGTACACAGGGCGAAGGAAACTAGTACCAAGTCGGAGAGCTGGAGGTCTAGGAGGGCGAACAGGACAAAGCGTGATGAAGTGCCCTTTTTCTCCACAGTAATAACATAGGCCATAGCTTCTCCTTCGGTCTTTTTCCTTAGGTGTCACTTTGCAGTGGACGAGTCCTAATTGCATAGGTTCCACAGGGTCAAGTGGAACACCGGATACCTCTGGAGTTTTCCTGGGAGCTGGAACATAAGGAGGCATTTCTGGGGCGTAGTGGTGGTACTCGGTTTCTTGGTTAGGAAGAGTCTGAGATTTTTTAGTACGTGGAGCTGACTTGGCCACAGTGGTCTTACATTGTGAGTCCATAGCAGTACTAAAGGATTCCCAGCTGACCAGGACAGGACTCTTCATCTGCAACATTTGGTGAGCCCAAACTTTGATGCGTCCAGACAACAGGTTGATAGCCGCTCTGACCCTGATGAATTCTGTGGCATATGTTCGAGGCTTTAAGGAAAACAACACCTCACAATCCATCTTGAAAGACTGAAAGGATGTGCGGCTACCATCAAATCGGTCGGGCATGATGACAAACGGTTCAGGAAAAGCTGGTTCCGGGGCTGGATGTACTGCGCCTTTAAGGAATAAAATTTCTTGCTGCAGCTCCGAAACAGTCTGGGCCAGGCTGGACACACGCTGGGTCGAGGGTGAGCACATCTCAGCGGACTCCATAATGGTCAAGTCCTTATGTCAGGGTCTTACCTGAGTTGGGAGTCTGTAGCGCAGATATGATGCTCACCCTTGCAGATAGCCACAGGCCGAGGTGGTCAGGTAAGAATTCACCTGGCCTGTGGGTCTGTGCACGGGGGCTGTGCAGGATGCAGTACCAATACGCAGGACAGGCAAGGACTGAACCAGAAGGATGGTCGAGGGATAGCCGAGGTCAAAGGATGCCAGAGGACAGGAACAACGAGGAGTAGCCGAAGTCAAGGGATGCCAGAAGTCAGAATAAACGAGTCAGGAAGCCGGGGTCAATAATGCGAAGCGATGAAACAGGAACACTGGAACAAACAGGATCAAGGACTTGACACTGAGCACAGGGCGAGGCTGGGTTTATATACCCTGCTGATGACTGATCAGAGTCAGGTGAAACACAGCCAAGTCAAGGTGCAGCCCCCAGAGTAGTAGCCATGTCAGGATGAACAGGATTGGAATCAGTCTTCACTGTAAATAGCTGCTGTGGCTCAGAGGTAGAAAGCAGGACCAGGACTGAGAAGATCCCCGGTTCAAGTCCCCTGTTGGGAACTCCAAGAGCGACCACGTCTTGCCGTCTGTCTATCAGGTGAGAACCGTGACAGTATACTTACTACTTTACATTGTAGCAGAGTGTCATTTCTTCAGTGTTGTCACATGAAAAGATATAATAAAGTATTTACAAAAATGTGAGGGGTGTACTCACTTTTGTCAGACTCTGTACATACTTACACAGATATACATATATATTAACCCACAGATACATATAAATACAGTGACACATACACACAAATTCATGTAGACACCGACACATACACAGTTAGATATATACCCACACACTGACACATGCATACATTGAAATATATACACAAA
Source organism: Pelobates cultripes (assembly GCA_933207985.1). Lineage (NCBI taxonomy): Eukaryota > Metazoa > Chordata > Amphibia > Anura > Pelobatidae > Pelobates > Pelobates cultripes. The sequence goes on along the minus strand of OW240915.1, from coordinate 269,457,936 downwards.
CGCACACCCTAACATGCAAATACATGCACCCTGACACACACAAACACTGACACATACACACACAAATACACATACTGACATAAACACACACACCTACAGATGCACACACTGATGAACACCCTTAAACACAGATCTCCATACACATACACAGATGCACACCCTGACACACAGATACACACACTGACATATATACACACACACACAGATGCACACCCTGACACACAGAAGCTCAAACACACTGATACACAGATACAAACACACTGATGCACATACACACACCTTAACACAGATACACACACTGACACACACAAACAATCTGACATACACATAAACACATGTGATATTTTTTTATTTCTGCAGCCACCCTCCTGTTAGCTTACCTTTTGTGTCCAGGAGAGTGGCTTACGTGAGGTCCTGGTCCTGCTGCTGGTGTATGGGATTGAGGGGTCTGGGGCAGCTCAATCTTTGCACTTCTTTCCCTTCATGCCTGTGTGGCTGCCTCCTCTCCCTAATGTGTGGTCTCTCAGTTAGAAGCTGGAAGGAAGTGACAGGCTGTCACTTCCTCCCAGCCTACTGATACAACAGTGACCCGGTCGCACTCTTAAAGGGCCACAGAGCTGGACCATTCCTCTGTTCAGCAATAAAGCAGTAATACCCATCGGGTGGCTGTAAGTGAATGGGCCACCTGGTGGGCACCCTGACATTGTGGGATCCAGTGGCACCCCTGTATGCCTGTCACGGTGCACCAGGACGCAAGGCTTGGGAATCTCTGGGTCAGACTGTTCCTCACTGTTTCGCCTTCCCAAAAATTATATTTAATTCAACTTCCATTATCTGGATTACGCTGAGATAACCTTTCAGACCTACAAATTGTACCTGGTCCTAGCAGATTAACAATGCTTCTAAAGGCAAAAGGTGAATGTCGCAGCAGAAGGGTAAGCCGAGAGATACACTGAAAAACGATTACCTTGTATATGTATTCACTACAAAATAATATACAACAAAACTATATTACATGTATCGTTTTATTTTCAGTAATAATAATAATATGTAATGTAATGTTTGGCATGATGTCAGTTGTCGAAAATTTCCAAATTGTCTGGTTACTCCTATTGTAGTTCTTGTGTCAATAAGTCAGTAAATGAGTGTACAAGTGTTAGTGTAGAGAGGAATACAGGTGCAGTGTGCTGTGACAAAGGTGTACATGACATTAATTCACACACACAAAGAGTTGGTGTTTGTTGTTGGAGGCACCAGAGAAACTCTGTGAAAGTGTTAAACAAAAGGAGAATTTTACCGAAACCGGGCACTGTCAACCTGCTTTTGTGAACCACTTCTTCCCCTGATAAAAGTCAATTTGTGTTTTTACATAAGAATTTCTCCTCTACAGAAACGTACATCTTTAAAGGAACTCGGTAACTTTAAAACTATATATATTACATTAGCGAATATATTTCTCCTGCCGCCCACCCAAGGGCAAATAAAGAACATTTTGCTGAATAAGTAACTGCAAGATATTGTAATACTAACCTACTAGGCCGGGACTCAGCAGTATCCACTGAGACCCTATTATGGTGATATGAAATCTTGGCACCCTTTTTAGGCAGAGAAGAATTGTGGGAAATGTAGTTTTTAATCATCTCTGACGATTAGCAGATAACCATTAATATAGGCTCTACTGCCATGACTACTAAAACTGGCATCAATCTCCTCTCGGATACAAAAATGCCTACTTATCTTCCATCTCATAGTCCTCAGTAAGTCTGACACCTAACAGGCCCAGCCGTGGACTTCTATCATGTAACTCTACACAGTGGAATAGAAAAATATGGTCCACAAGCTCCCTATTACTTCTCCCAAGAATCAATGTTTCTGCTAGTGTTCCAGTAGGGCTGCCATTAATATGAGCTGCCTCTATGTTTCTTTAACCAGACTACATATGATTTTTTTATTTTTTTATTTTTACTTTATTGTTGTATCATAGAATAACATGAGATAATTTTATATTTTAGCATCAAAGAGTCACAGTTTGACTCTCCATGCTGTTTGCTATTAAAATCCACAGTAATAATGTGCAGGGTGTATCAAGGTATGAGAGAGCTGAACTGCATTAAAACACAGTAATGTACAACAGCGTTTCTCAACCTTTTACGGAGAAGTACCCCTGAAGCTCTAAAAAAACCTTTCCGAAGTACCCATGCCTCGAGAAAGTAATTTCTATTGATTTAAACATGACACACACACATTGACACACAGAGGACACTGACACATACACACACAAAGGACACTGAAATACACACATTTACACCCAGAGTAAATGGCACACACATTTACACACTAGATACACACATTTACAAACTGAGGAAACTGACACACACACACGCACACACACACACACACACACTTTTACACCTAAAAGATACTTACATACAGTTACATACAAAGGACATTGATGCACACACATATTCACAGAGAGTACACTGAAAGAAACACACACAGAGGACACTGTCACACACATTTACACCCAGAGTACGCTGACATACACATTAACACAGAGAAAACTGACACTTGCATTTATACACAGAGGAAACTAACACACACACATAGTCAATGACAGACAAACTCTCACTGATTTAACATACACTGACAGACAAACACACTTACTGACACATACACATTTACTGACAGACACACACACACTTACTGAAAGACACAATGACACACACACTCACTGACAGATTCACTCATTGATTTGACACACACTCTCACTCATTTGACACATTGACAGACACAAACACACACACACACACACACACACACACATTCAATGCCACACAAGGAGTACATTTGTTACAAAGGACAAACCAATCCTTTCCTTGAGGTCCAATGGAGATCATTTCCTTGTGGTCCAGTGGAGATCCATTCTCTGGGGTCTAGTTTGGATCCTTTCTCTTGGGGTCCAGTGGAGATCCTTTCTCTTGGGGTTTAGTGGGAATCCTTTCTTTTGGGGTCCAGTGGGGACCCTTTCCATGTGGCTGCTGTCATCTTCATTTTCTTCCAGCTCTTCTCCCCCGCGCACTGTTTAGTGATCCTAATAAAGGTTAGGTTATATGTCAAATATTTTAGAATTAGCTGTTATATCTATTTAGATTGTGATGTATACGTCTTGCCCCTCTATGGGTGTTTTTCCCTTGTATTTCCCGTTTCTTAAAATGGCAATATTTCATTGTCACTGAGGGAAGGGAGGTGAGGTCAAGACACCATAGTTCTATGAAGACATCATGTACATATTTACTCCCCTCTATTTATACTACATCTATTTGTCTTGTTCCAAGCTTATATCATATTATGCAGACTTAGGATATGGACCTAATGTTATATGTCACATTCCAATACAGCCGGAATTCACGTTTCAGAAAATGGCGAGACTATATCTGCCACACAAGGAGTACATTTGTTACAAAGGACAAACCAATGGAGAATAAGAAAAGGCCAAGTGGTGGAACGCATTTTGGTAGATTTTTTATATATATTGACCCTTATTGTTTTCTTTTATCACTTTATGACTTTTTTTTAGCACTTTGCTAAGAGCACTTGCAGTACTCCTTTGTGGTGATCGAAAAACTGAACACAAGGGGGCGGAGCCTGGCAACCAAGATCGACGGACGTGTTGTCCTATAGCTCTGACACGTTCCAGCACTAAGAACCTTAAAACGCTCAAATCCCACGCTAATCATAGCAACCCAGGCCAGGGCCGGACTGGGGATACAAAGCAGCCCTGGAAAAAAAATTTGTGCCAGCCCCATAAGTCACTGCGCCATATATTGTCGCGTGTAATATGTAAGGCTATGTCTTGCCAGGACAGATGATTGAGTAATATATATATATATATATATATATATATATATATATATATATATTGCTTTTTCTAATATAAAATATTGGTCCTTTCAGGGTAAAATGTTTAATTATACAGTAAGCATACGCACATGCAGACACAGGCAATTTCACTGACATTTCAGTGACACACACAAGCTCATTGATACACAGCCTCATAGACAAACAATCTTACTGATATACATCAGCTCATTGACATAAAAACACAAACTCACTCACTAGCAGGCACACGCATGCAAGCAAGCTCACTCACTAGCAGACGCACACACAGCTTAATGTGGTGGTACTGGTGTCTATAGCATGTCGCTACAGGCTTTTCAACGTAAACACTGACTTTTCAGAGAAAAGGCAGTGTTTACATTGCTTCAAAGTGACACTGCTAGTGACAGTCACTCAGGCGGGTACTAGAGTTGCTTCTGTGTTAGTGCCCACTCCCGCCCAGCGGCGCTGCTGAATGAGACTTCGGCGCGAATAATG
>OW240915.1:269430119-269453462 GCA_933207985.1 Pelobates cultripes | reverse complement strand
CTTCAAACACACAATAGATCACCTTCACACACACATTACATCCCTGACATACAAACTCTGGATCCTCTATGCACACAATAGATACCTTATAAGTTAACACATACTACATTCCCTAAACAAACACACTCTACAGCCTCTATACGCACTATACTCACTATACACACACTCTCTCACTCTTTACAGCCCCTAGCCACACATTACCCCACAAACACAACACAACTGAAAACGACCTATTTACACAATATGACACAACAATCAGCTCACTCTACACACACACAATTTCACAAGCAGGCTCCAAACACATGCACAATACTCTTTCCTGGCCCTTTTGTCTCCTCGTATCCCACTTATGGAGACACCAGAGACAAGTTACAAGCAAACACAGTGCAAGCATGTTAATAAAAATGTTTGCGCTGCGCAGAACAAATAAAGGGCCTGTTTCTCATGCTAAAGCTCTTCAGCAGAGCTCTGTGCATGGTCTGCCCTGCAAGAGCTTTGAACCAACATGCTCACTTTTAGAGGGGGCGTGCTTGCCATTGGTGATGACAAAACACACCCTCTCCGGCTCCGCCCTTTCTCAGTGGGCCGCTGTGATTAAAAAATGCCCGGGCTGAATTTATTTCACAGTCCGGCCCTGACCATCAGTAATCTTTTTTTCCGTACTCAGAAAATAAAAACAAATTAAACAGTTCATCCAAAGTCCATTGTGTTTGCTTTGGGATTTATACTTATAGCATTTCGGAGTTCGGGATTTTGGACAAATTGCTGAATATCTAAAATTCGAATGAATTGCAATTTGTTTGAAACCCATTGCACAAGTCTGCAAAATGTAATTCAAATGGACCGAGTTTTGTTTTTCTTTTAGTACATATGACTCATTGTGATTATAATGCAGACATAACTGGTGCCTTATCAGCACATAACAGCATTACATTTACCTGCTGGAATAGGATATTCTAGGAATTTTATAGGGCCATAACTTCCCATAAAGCTCAGTAGTTAACATTGTAATGGAGCCCTACAGAGTCACTAATGACAGCTCTTATAAAAAGCAAATTACTTATTTCCTGGTTTAAATTAATTTGTAGCGAGAGTTCATTTGCCTCTGATATACAATATACGCAAAATAAAAACTGATCTGTAGACAAACAAACAAATGTTATATTAAGCGACAATGAAGGGTTAAGACTAGGTTCATCGAGGTCGTCTCCCATTACGCTTAGACAAGAAGAAATTCTTCAGAAAGCTTTGACAAGTGTTGTTGTCTCTAAAGAAACCAGTCCGACAGGCACATGTCAAAAAAATAAATAAATAAATAAGTAAATTTAAAAAAAAGTGAAAATTAATCTGAAAGGATAGTTGGCAACATATAAACACATTCTTACTGTTCCACGAATACTTCCTATTCCTCTTTGTATCGTACACAGTTAGCATTTATCTGGCAGTTTTGTTGAGTTTTTCATAAAAAACTGAAAATTGCTGATAAGCAGGATGACAAGATCTGGAAAAATGTCTTCACTAAGTACTTTGAAAAGTTAGAGCCAAACGCAAATAATAAGCACATTATTCTTTATAAAATCAGCTGAGCGAAGGATGCCTTTCGCATCCACATTAATAGAGCTTTAGACGTGCAATGTGCCAGCATAGCAACATAAACAGCATTTTTCGTGAATGTATTAATTTATCTTTAAAAACTCTTTTTACATGGCTCCAGTGAGTTTTGGATAAAATGAAATTCAAGTTAGGGTTACCACTTTACGGTTCTAATAAGAAACACAATATTGGAAATAAATCATTCAGGTTTCATCTATATTTTGTCCAGTTAACTCCAAACACAACAGTGGCCCACACACTATAATCCTACAAAATTTAGATTATTCTATTGTGACAGAACTCCCAGACACTTATGCCCATACAAGGAACAACCCCACACCTCACTCCAAAAAAGGGCATAATCACTGTGATACATATACCCCATGTCCCCTTCCACAGACTTTGTTCCAAACCACTGGCACTCCTCACCATTCCTTCTAAGTTAATTTACCAAGAACACCCCTTTCCTTGGCAGTACATGAAATCCAGAGAGGAAAGTAACGGGAGTTACCTACAACTTCTCTGGAACTCCAACACGGCCGTGGCTAAATACCTTTCCCGGCCAACTTCTACCTCTATTTTCCCCCACTTCTCGATCAGCCAGAAGATTGCTCTTTTAGGGAAAAAGACTATGTACTCTCATGAATAATCGCTCCTGGAGAACAAAGGGATGTGCCCCTTTTTCAGTCCACAGGAGCTCCCGATAGTTGACCTTTCAAAGGTCCTTGTATAAATGACTGTGTTGGTGACAATAAAATCAGATCTCCTCCATCATTAAGTCTTGACTAATGTATGGGGGGAAATGCCATAACACTGCTATGCACTACTGCCTACGGTGTTAAATGGGATACTTTGAAGGAGAAATGAGAGCCTTGGTGGTGACACTTGGGTCCTTTAACAAGTGGTCCGCCACATCTATCTACATCTTGCCTCAGATGTCTGTTAAGGGTTGGCTAAGTCACCATAACAACTTTGGAAAGGTTTTGGTGGAGAAAGTACTTTGTCTCTGTCTCTCTTCTGAGAGTGGCTTATAAGAATGCTCCTTGAATCAGTGATTTTATAGATAGAATTTATCTTTCTGTTTTGCCGTCCAACCTATGTCCAACGTAGAATGTTGAATGAACACGTCAAAAATGTGCAGATTGATCAGTTATACCTGTGATGAACATAATTGAGGCTGGGGTCTATAATATATATATATATATATATATATATATATATATATATACCTATATCCCAAAATTCCTCACTGGACAGGCCATAATGGGATGACCCTCATGGTACTAGATTCTGGTCTGGAACAGGTCCAGAATTTTAGGAACCATAAACGGTTACTTCAAGCACATAGACCATTTCAGGGTTCTGAAGTGATGGTACCTGGAGTCTGTATGCGCAAGGTTTACTATGAAATAATACAAATACTGATTTTACCCCCTTTGCTGACAGAGATATGTTGAGGAATTCTGAATATTTATTTGCACAAAGTTGTATTAATTGACTGAGAGCAATTAATTGACACTAATGAATGACCATTGGGATCAGCATTTGGCTCTACAGAAGCCGGATGTGCCTCACCCAGCTCACAGGAGGCTTTGGAGACCACTAGGAACTCACGTACGGTTTGTCCCTTAACGGGAAACAGCACCAGAGTACTCCTAGCATCACCATTACAGTGGGCTGTAGAGGTCATGATGCTTGGAGTAACCCTTTATCAGTCAGTATTTTTAATTTTAAATTATTTTTGTTGTAAATTTCACATGACGTCACATGACAGAGTTCCACTCAGTAGTTGCTCAGGAATCACCTCTAGTGGCTGTCAGGAGGTATAGTTGTCACTAGAGGAGTATTAATTCAGTAATGAAAACATTGTGGTTTCTACAAAACTGAAATGTTTTAAACTACAGGATCACTGAATCTAGACCACTTCATTGTGCTGACGTGTTCTTTGTGACATTAGTGGTCCATTAATTAGTAATATATATATATATATATATATATATATAAATACATTTTAGAAAACATATTCTACTGTTTTTTTTTTGTTTTTTTTTACAAATTAAACAGCCAACATGATATTCTATTATCTTTATTTATTAGCATTAAACGGTATTCCAGAGTCTGATTACGGTGTATTATAACAATTACATTTTTAGAAAAAACAGTTAACATGTTTTTCTAAAAATGTAATTTATATCCTGAAATGCACCTGCAATCTTATATATGTGGGTAGAACCACCAGATTCCTACAAATAAGAATCGCGGAACATATAAGAAATATTAAAAAGGGTCTAGAAACACATAGTGTTTCAAACCATTTTAAAATGTATCACAAAAATGACCCAAAAAATATGTTCTTTTGCGCAATTAAATTGGTACAGAAAGATTGGAGGGGGGGAGATTTTAATAAGAGAATAGGAGAAGAGGAGATGAAATGTATTTACAATTTTAGAACATTGATCCCACATGGTCTTAATCAAGATTTTGAGTTGTGTCATTTTTTATAGTAATATTTAAATTTTTATAGTCTTTTTTAACCCCTTGTTATTTATTTTTATTTATTTATATATTCTCCCAAATCCCCTCCATCTCTGTATTTATAAAAAGGTGCTGTTACACTATTTAATAAGAATATTGAATTAGGCAACGTGTCACTTTAAATAATATCTGTCTTGGTTTACTACCTTACTTTTAGAATTTTGTGCGAAGTGGGATGATATCGAGAGTCCACCTAAAACTATAGAAATGGATTCACTACTAAATTACATACAACTTAGCAATATCTAAATTAAATTCGCACTGTCACTTTAACAATTGGCATTTAAAGATAAAAGGACTGTGTAATTATATATAAAGAAATATATTACGTAGCTGTAGTGTTATTTTATGATGTAAAATTATGGTTTTATTGATATAATGAATTTATCTTTAATTTATCTTACATTTATTTATCTCTTTAATTATATCAGCTATTATCAATGTATACATCATGTCAAGAATATGTATTATTTTGTTGGACAATTTATAGGAGTATAGTGTTTATAGAGACTGTTTTATTATATAAATTAAGAGACTGGTAAAGGACAAAGGATTCCAAATTTGGTGGGACGCAGAGTGCGTTCCACACATGCAGAGTGCAGAGTGCACAGATGAGGACTTTGGAGGTGTGCCGTCACTCTAATGGAACGCACGATGCGCTCCATTCACGCCGGAGATCGAAACCAGGAAGTGTTATGCATTCCAGTAATACTGAGGCTCCATGTGACCGGAACCAGGAAGAGAAACGCAGACGGAGGAATGGAACGCAAGGTGCGTTCCACTTGAAAAAAAAACGAATTTGGATTATACGCAGCATTTAAAGACCTGTATGGACTTACAAACAAGAATTCAGCCAACTGAGGACGCCACATTAGGCGAAACGCGTTTTGGCAGCATTTTACTTATCTCATAGATTTTATTTACATTTTTTTATTTTTATCTGCATCCAATAAATATATTTTTGTTACTTTATACCTATCTGGATCCCCTGCAGTTTATTATTGGGAGAAATTTTCCACACTACAGACCAGATATCCAGACCATCCATAGAGGGATTTGGATCACCTTTGAAAGATCTTAAGGCCATCCACACCAGAGCCAGGTTTAATATTGGCTCTAATTTTGTGAGTATTTCCTTGGATATGTTATTTTTGCATTGTAATTTAGAGTTATCTGCACTATTTGTATACCTCTCTGTCTCCACAGCATTGCTGAATTCGTTGAGAAGAGAGGAAAGTATAATATTTCCTCCACCCATTGTGTTGTATTGTATGTATCTTTGGTGTTGGTATAGGGGATACCACACAGGTGTTTTAGAGCTTTATTGTCACTATCAGATATACCACTGGTATTTGTTTCTAACAATTGTATTATATTGTAAAGTGTAATGTGCCCTTTAAATATGAGATAAGTGTATCAATCACTCACTCGACGTCCTGGGAGCTATCATTCATTGTCACTGTTCCACCAGAGTAATCCAGATACTGTACAGCCTACGCTGACCCGTGTGATTCTGTGACAGATCAGAGTTTATGAATGTAAGTCTCTGAGCGCAGGTATATCAATAAGGAAATTAAAGTTTTCAAAAAATCTTCTTTTTTAGTCTAGTTCTTCTACGGGGAAAAAGTTTGCCTATAACTCATGGCAGGGACAGTTGATGGGTGAGTTGTAAGCAGCATGTTGTAACCGCAAGAATTGGTTCAATATTCAATCTACAAATTCCTCTCGCTAGACAAACTATGGCTGGTCATTAATCATTCATTACTTAATAATTGATAATGCATCAATCGGTAAACAGAAATATCAAATACCTTTTAATTAACATGTAAAAGAATCATTATGTAAATATATCAAATTCTCATTTTTGTATATATTCGTTCATCCTTCACAGAAACATCGGAAGTGATATTTATCTGATCTAATAGAATCTAGATCCTTGTCTGAAATATTGCAAGATAAGCCAGGGCCGTCTTTCTGCATGGGCATGCTGGGCAGTTGCCCAGGGGCCCCACAAGCTTGCCCATGATCATGATCAGAGGCCAACAGGGGAGATCAACCTCACTGTTTTCTCAGGTCGGGGAGAGATCATAGATCGCCAACACGGCATAAAGGCACTTCCCTGCATGAGAGGGAGGGAGTTAGGACCCGGGAGACAGCAGGAGAGGGGGAGGGAGGAACTGTGAAGCTGTGTATTCCTCACAGGAGGAGAAGAGAAAAGACAGCCTGCAGCCAAAGGTTCCACACTGGACCACCATGGGTTTAAATGTACTGCCCCTCTCCCTGACAGAAGGTAAGAAGGGAGAGAAGAGAGGGAGGACATAACGTTTTCTTATTTTTAGATAATAAAAATATAAATGTTCTTGATCATCCCCCTCCATACACACGCAATATAGAACCTATGCACTGCACCCCTCACAAACACTGCACCTATCATACAATGCACCATTCACACACACATGAACCCCTCACACAGACACCGCACCCCTCACACAGACACTACATCCCTCACACACACTGCATACTTCATACACTGCACCCTCACAAACTGCACTTCTTATACGCTGCACCTCTCATATAATGCACTCACCACACACACACACACACCTCACACAGACACTGCATCCCTCACACACGCACACTGTATCCCTCATACACTGCACCTCTCACAAACACTGCACCTATCATACAATGCACCATTCACACACACATGAACCCCTCACACAGACACTACATCCCTCACACACATTGCATACTTCATACACTGCACCCTCACAAACTGCACTTCTTATACGCTGCACCTCTCATATAATGCACTCACCACACACACACACACACACACACCTCACACAGACACTGCATCCCTCACACACGCACACTGTATCCCTCATACACTGCACCTCTCACAAACACTGCACCTATCATACAATGCACCATTCACACACACATGAACCCCTCACACAGACACTACATCCCTCACACACATTGCATACTTCATACACTGCACCCTCACAAACTGCACTTCTTATACGCTGCACCTCTCATATAATGCACTCACCACACACACACACACACCTCACACAGACACTGCATCCCTCACACACGCACACTGTATCCCTCATACACTGCACCTCTCACAAACACTGCACCTATCATACAATGCACCATTCACACACACATGAACCCCTCACACAGACACTACATCCCTCACACACATTGCATACTTCATACACTGCACCCTCACAAACTGCACTTCTTATACGCTGCACCTCTCATATAATGCACTCACCACACACACACACACACACACACACACACCTCACACAGACACTGCATCCCTCATACACTGCACCTCTCACAAACACTGCACCTATCATACAATGCACCATTCACACACACATGATCCCTTCACACAGACACCGCACCCCTCACACAGACACTACAACCCTCACACACACTGCATACTTCATACACTGCACCCTTACACACACACTGCACTTCTTACAATCTGCACCTCTCATATAATGCACTCACCACACACACACACACCCCTCACACAGACACTGTATCCCTCACACACACACACACACCCCTCACACTGCACCTCTCACACACACTGCACCCCTCACACACATTACACCTGTCATACAATGAACCCCTCTCACACACACTGCATCCCTTATACACTGAACCTGTCACACGCTGTACCCCTCACACACACATTGCACCCCTCATACACTGCACCCCACAAACACACACTGCACCCCTCATACACTGCCCCCACACACAAATTTTTAATTGCATTTTTTGGAAGACAAAGAGAAGGAGAGTAAATCAAGTAAAAAGGTATTACTGATATGTGAACTTATTATTTAACCATTTATTACATTTAATAAAAATTTATTTTTGTTAATAACATTTATTAAAATGCCAATAGGCAAAGTAGGCAGCTACCTGCACACACCTGTCTATAAGGGACACCTACAGCAACTACAAATATAAGACATGTGCAATTCATTTCATTCCGAATGTCAATTCGGATGAATTTCGGGAAATTCGGACATTCGGATACTTCCGAATGTCCGAATAGCTGAATTCCTGAATTTCCGAAGTGTCGAAGTTCCGAAGCACAGTATATACCTACCTAGTGGAAGAATGAAGAATGTTACACTGTATACAAGTTTAAATAAAAAGTATACAAACATAGCCAGGATTCAGCTGTAAGCATTTGCAACACTTACAAAAATCAAGTAACACACATTCATATAAAATGTAAGTTACTTAGCCAGTCAATGTAATGACAGGAATGCATAAGTAGATAACTCCCTAATTCCCACGGTATTAGGGATCTATCTACTAAAAGTCTGAAAGACCTAAATTGGACTTTCAGACAAATTTACTAATACTAAGTAAAAATTACTTAGTATTAGTAAATTATACGCCTACTCACCACAGGCTGCTCACTGTTTAATAGATATGCCCCTACTCGCGGTATAGCGAGTAGGGGCAGAATTTACTAATACTAAGTAATTTTTACTTAGTATTAGTAAATTTGTCTGAAAGACCAATTTAGGTCTTTCAGCATTTTGGTAGATAGCTCTCTAATACCGTGGGAATTAGGGAGTTATCTACTAAGCGGCTGCAAGAGAAGTGCCAAAGTTCCAAAATGCCGAAGTTCTGAAATTCCGAAGTGCCGAAGTTCCATGTTGCCGAAGTGCCGAAATTCCGAACCGAACCCAAACTTTTCCCCATGCACATCCCTAACAAATATACATGTTTTTCATATTTTTCTGATATTTTCATAAATGTTTTCATGTTTTCATTTTGCTATGATACATGGTAAATGTATCTTTTATTTATAGAGAGAAGAAGCGAGAGGTGCAGGTCTTACCTCTCTAGTGTGCATATTTTAAGGAGCAAGTAACAGAGAATTTAATGTTTTGGGTAGTGAGGGGCGTCTAAGAAGGCTCCACTTACCACTTACTTGAGACGTAAATCTGACTCTGGCCATAAATACTTTCACCTGATGGCACTGAATTTGTGATCCACCTGCATTAGACAATTCCTAAGCTTTAGGTAATTAAATAATGTTCTAAAAATTAGAATTTACTGATTATTATTCTTTGTCAGTTACAAATACCTCAACATCAATGATATATGGAGCTCTCTTCTCCCACTGGGCTTAGTTTCTTATTGTTTGTGGTAGAACCCCCCCCCCTTTCAACCCACAATGACTCACAAATAATCAAATACTTCACACTTAGCCAACTCCTGGATAGATGATAGCCATGTGTCTTCTGCACACTGCTATCCCGGGAGGTAAGAAAAGTAGAAAAGTAGAATTTTAATATAAAAGAATACAAATAGTCCTTTAAACACTAGTATTCCCTTAATAGAAGCAGGTGCTGGTGACTAGTCAAGTTTTGCTGCTGGGGACTTGCTGAAATCGGATTATTTTGAGTAATTGTTTATCTCCCAGCTGTATAATTATCACCAGAAATGACAAGGCAAGGCATCCGAATTTTCATATTATTTTTAATTTAATTTTATCTTCTTCTAGCAGGGAAAGAAGCCCCAGTAACATTCAGTTTAGACCCCTGCGAAGCCGCGGCTCAGCTTGATATATCCATTCTGTTCACGAAATAGACGATGATTTGTGATGCTCTCAGGATGTGCCTTGCTTCCTCTCAAATTATTTTAAAGCATCAGAGTTGCTTTTATTTTCACAGCCCTCTTGTGTGCAATAATTCATTTTCAGAAGAGAGACAGCTTCACCAACATTTTATTCAATATATTAACACATTTGGTGTTTGAAACAGACAAGCAATGGTTCACAACACCAGTTTCACAGTAAGATGATTGGAGCTGCCTAAATAAACATGTCCCTATGCCAGAAATACTTTAGTCAGAGTGGGGAGATATGAAGTGTAGAGGACCACCCATCGCCTCATACCTATATAGTCAAACCTAAATCTATACACATAATCCAAAGAGCCACAATATGTTTAAAAAGAATGATCTATGTAGAACCTATCTTACATTCCGCTCAGTTTTATCAGAGTGTTTATTTGACTTCAACCTTCCTATTAACTAATCCTTGACCAAAGTAGCCTCAAAACTACTTTCAATGAATTCCCTAATCGGACTGTCCCAGTGGGCCAATTCTCCCATGCATGCAAAAGGAAACATCCTCAATCTTATATTTTAAGATGCATATACCATCTCTAATCTCTGTAACATTACATTTCCTCTCTCAGATCACCACCTCTTATCTTTTGTTCTTGAATGCCACACTCATCCAACACCCTCAACCTAATCTTCCTCAACTCAGGAAAATCTCAGGAGAGTTCTCTTGACATCCAGCAACAGTCAGTTGATTTCCATTCCCAACTCTCATCGATCCCTGGGTAAAAGACAAATAGTACAGTACAATATACACACCACTCAAGATAATAACTGTAGTGAAATGTATACAAATACTTAACTTAATTAGTACAGCCTCCCAAGATCGTTACCCAGAAAAGACAACCTTTTAACATAGATAACCACAAGCAACACAGAACTTCGGGATACGGCTGGAAATTAATCTAAAAGGAACATGAAAAATATACACAAAATAGTGAAGTACGATTAACACAGTTTTTTAGCTGAATACAAATGCACTCACAGAATGAAGTAGAATATATCGCTCATAGGGTGCCTCCCCTAGGAGTGGGGGGTTGGTAATCTCTTGACTCCTTATAGGCTTCCTTAATAATGCTCAGGACTCCCAGCAGATAATGGTAGAAAAAACGATGTATTTATTGATAAAAGGTGAATAATCACCATCAATATAAAGTATAATAAAAAAGAACGGTATGGTCCTACGCGTTTCGTTCTGCAAAGAACTTCATCAGGGACCGTATATAAGAAATAAAATCAATATACAATTACAATATATAAAAAAACATCCTATTCCCCCCATCACTGAGTCCTCTTTAAATAGGGCTAGTCCCCATGTTCATTGGTGGTTCTGTGGGTGGTATCCAGTGTCTGTTGCTTGATTGGTCCTGAGAGGGAGCTATTCAGCTGTTTTTCATCCTCCCTATATTGCTGTAATCAAATTCGGCGCGTTCGAGCGACCGGAACCGGAAGTGGAAATTGGAACGCATTTCCGCGTTCCACTTGCGTTCCACATGCGTTCCACCCGCGGCTGAAATGCGTTCCACCTTCATTGCGTCTCAATATAAGTGTATAGTCAGGAAAAAAACAATAAAAGACACAATATTCTATCTGCTAAAGAGAAAAACAATATTAATAACCTTATTCTCTACATTTACTTATGTTAGTTAGTATAATTAGTCACCATTAGATTATTATAATTGGACAGTATCACACAGTGTTTCTTAAAGTGAAAGGTGCACTCAAATTGCACAATTTATATAATATATGTGATCCTATTGTCAAAAAAACATTGTATTTCAAATGTAACATGCATGGCTAAACTATAAGATATATATCAATATCTATTAATTATTAATAAGTGGTTCATGCCACAAGAATTTTTTTAAAAAGAATAACATGAATATTTATAAAAAATAAATTTGAATTGAAAGAAAAATAAATTTTGTAGTGTTCCTATAGAAAGTCTCCAATATTTAGTGGAGTTACACATATACCTAATATCCCAAATGATTGTATTTTACCCATTAATTGATAAATGAATACAAGATAATGTTTCTATCAATATCTGTATGTCTCCAAGATACAAAAAACCAAAGAAAACGTACTCCCAAATATAATTAAGTTCCTAAATATCGAAAAAATTCCAACTAATATATATAATATATATAATAGACAATTCAGCCATATATTTACTTCTACATAACCCATATGGAAGACAGAAGGCTGTATTTTAATCAAAATCACCATCATCCGCAGAAAAATAATGTGTAAAGAAATGAATATATGTATAAAAAGAATCAGTTTTAAATTCTAATCCAAAAAACAAACTAAGTCAATACCAATATTGAGGCCCTTCGGCTCTAGGGTATTCAACCGATGTATCCAAAATGTCTCCCTTTGGGATAGTTTTTGGATTCTATCACCCCCTCGCCAGAATGGAAAAACTCTTTCAATGCCCATAAACGTAAAATCCCGAAAGGTAAATAATGGACAGTTGGAACAATGGGCCGAAACTGAATGAGTTTGAAGTTTCTTCTTGATATTATTTAGATGTTCAAGTATTCTAACCTTTAGGATCCTCTTTGTGCGTCCCACATATTGTTTGCCACAGGGACACTGCAGTAAATAAACCACATAGTCCGAGTGGCAACTAATTTCAGATTTCACCTTGAATGTTTCCCCTGTGATGTTACTATGGAACAACTGTATTTTAGACACTGATGTAGTAATACAGGCCTTACAAATTCCACAGCCCCTAAAAAAACCGATAGTGGAAGAAAGATGGATATTAGGAGGTTTAATAGCATAGCTGGGAGCCAGTAAGTTCTTAAGATTCTTATTCTTTTTATAGATCACCAAAGGGCGATCCGATAAAGATTTTCCCAAAACTGGGTCCTGAAGTAAAATGGGCCAGAATTCCTGCAAACTTTTTTTAATTTTTTGATGGTCAGTATTGTATTGAGTTATAAAGGATGATTTAAAGTTTTTGTTATTTTTATTTGTACTGCCCTTCTCTTCTAATAATGAACTACGTTGTACCGAGCTAATGGAACGGATTTCTTTATCCAAAGAATTTCTTTTGTAACCTCTATCCATAAGCTTTTTCTTAATATATAATGATTGGGTCTTGAAATCCTGAAAATTAGAACAATTACGTCTAACACGTGTAAACTGACTTCTAGCTATACCCCGTAACCACGGTTTATGGTGACAGCTTTGTTGATGTACGTAGCCATTACCGTCTGTGGGTTTGAAAAAACATTTGGTCTGTATTTGTTCTTGATCACAAAAAAGGACCAGGTCCAAAAAATGGATTTCATATTTATTCCATACTGGAGTAAAAACCAGGTTGTACTGGTTGCAATTAAGGTATCGAACAAACTCCTGAAAAGCAACCGAAGTCCTTTTTTGTGATCAAGAACAAATACAGACCAAATGTTTTTTCAAACCCACAGACGGTAATGGCTACGTACATCAACGAAGCTGTCACCATAAACCGTGGTTACGGGGTATAGCTAGAAGTCAGTTTACACGTGTTAGACGTAATTGTTCTAATTTTCAGGATTTCAAGACCCAATCATTATATATTAAGAAAAAGCTTATGGATAGAGGTTACAAAAGAAATTCTTTGGATAAAGAAATCGTTCCATTAGCTCGGTACAACGTAGTTCATTATTAGAAGAGAAGGGCAGTACAAATAAAAATAACAAAAACTTTAAATCATCCTTTATAACTCAATACAATACTGACCATCAAAAAATTAAAAAAAGTTTGCAGGAATTCTGGCCCATTTTACTTCAGGACCCAGTTTTGGGAAAATCTTTATCGGATCGCCCTTTGGTGATCTATAAAAAGAATAAGAATCTTAAGAACTTACTGGCTCCCAGCTATGCTATTAAACCTCCTAATATCCATCTTTCTTCCACTATCGGTTTTTTTAGGGGCTGTGGAATTTGTAAGGCCTGTATTACTACATCAGTGTCTAAAATACAGTTGTTCCATAGTAACATCACAGGGGAAACATTCAAGGTGAAATCTGAAATTAGTTGCCACTCGGACTATGTGGTTTATTTACTGCAGTGTCCCTGTGGCAAACAATATGTGGGACGTACAAAGAGGATCCTAAAGGTCAGAATACTTGAACATCTAAATAATATCAAGAAGAAACTTCAAACTCATTCAGTTTCGGCCCATTGTTCCAATTGTCCATTATTTACCTTTCGGGATTTTACGTTTATGGGCATTGAAAGAGTTTTTCCATTCTGGCGAGGGGGTGATAGAATCCAAAAACTATCCCAAAGGGAGACATTTTGGATACATCGGTTGAATACCCTAGAGCCGAAGGGCCTCAATATTGGTATTGACTTAGTTTGTTTTTTGGATTAGAATTTAAAACTGATTCTTTTTATACATATATTCATTTCTTTACACATTATTTTTCTGTGGATGATGGTGATCCTGATTAAAATACAGCCTTCTGTCTTCCATATGGGTTATGTAGAAGTAAATATATGGCTGAATTGTCTATTATATATATTATATATATTAGTTGGAATTTTTTCGATATTTAGGAACTTAATTATATTTGGGAGTATGTTTTCTTTGGTTTTTTGTATCTTGGAGACATACAGATATTGATAGAAACATTATCTTGTATACATTTATCAATTAATGGGTAAAATACAATCATTTGGGATATTAGGTATATGTGTAACTCCACTTAATATTGGAGACTTTCTATAGGAACACTACAAAATTTATTTTTCTTTCAATTCAAATTTATTTTTTATAAATATTCATGTTATTCTTTTTAAAAAAATTCTTGTGGCATGAACCACTTATTAATAATTAATAGATATTGATATATATCTTATAGTTTAGCCATGCATGTTACATTTGAAATACAATGTTTTTTTGACAATAGGATCACATATATTATATAAATTGTGCAATTTGAGTGCACCTTTCACTTTAAGAAACACTGTGTGATACTGTCCAATTATAATAATCTAATGGTGACTAATTATACTAACTAACATAAGTAAATGTAGAGAATAAGGTTATTAATATTGTTTTTCTCTTTAGCAGATAGAATATAGTGTCTTTTATTGTTTTTTTCCTGACTATACACTTATATTGAGACGCAATGAAGGTGGAACGCATTTCAGCCGCGGGTGGAACGCATGTGGAACGCAAGTGGAACGCGGAAATGCGTTCCAATTTCCACTTCCGGTTCCGGTCGCTCGAACGCGCCGAATTTGATTACAGCAATATAGGGAGGATGAAAAACAGCTGAATAGCTCCCTCTCAGGACCAATCAAGCAACAGACACTGGATACCACCCACAGAACCACCAATGAACATGGGGACTAGCCCTATTTAAAGAGGACTCAGTGATGGGGGGAATAGGATGTTTTTTTATATATTGTAATTGTATATTGATTTTATTTCTTATATACGGTCCCTGATGAAGTTCTTTGCAGAACGAAACGCGTAGGACCATACCGTTCTTTTTTATTATACTTTATATTGATGGTGATTATTCACCTTTTATCAATAAATACATCGTTTTTTCTACCATTATCTGCTGGGAGTCCTGAGCATTATTAAGGAAGCCTATAAGGAGTCAAGAGATTACCAACCCCCCACTCCTAGGGGAGGCACCCTATGAGCGATATATTCTACTTCATTCTGTGAGTGCATTTGTATTCAGCTAAAAAACTGTGTTAATCATACTTCACTATTTTGTGTATATTTTTCATGTTCCTTTTAGATTAATTTCCAGCCGTATCCCGAAGTTCTGTGTTGCTTGTGGTTCTCATCGATCCCTACCTTATCCTGTCCCTCTTTGGCTATATCTTTCTTCAACGCTACCGTCAACTCTTCCCTGGGTGCTGCAGTCCCACTCCAAACACACATTTTTCAAGGAGGACGTGCCTTCAACTGTGGCACAATAAGCCAACCCGCTACCTAGAGAGATGCTCTTGTTCAGTTGAATGCTGCTGGAGGAAGTCTTGCACCGCGTCATTTTTTTTCTCTCGGGGTTCTTTTCCTATCTCTCCTAACGTTCATCCAGTGTTTCCTTTTCTAATGACACCTTCTTCCCTCATCTTGTCATTGTTGTAGACCCTCAAGGCTCTATTATTAGTCCCTTTTGTTTTCTCTTTATACTGCCTCTCTTGGCAAACTTATTCATTCCTTTAGATTCCACTACCACATGTATTCCAATGGCACTGGTGATGCTTTTCTAGAATGCATCACCAGTTGCCTCTCTGAGTGGATGTCCTCTTGCTTTCTAAAACTGAGCTTCTTATGTTTCCTCTTCATAATACTAATCCTCCTCTTTCGCTCTCCCTGCAAGTTGATGGTACCTGCATCAGCCCGTCCTTGCAAGTCCATTGTCTTGGTTTTATTTTTTACCCTGTACTCACCTTTTCCCCTCACAGCCAGTCTTTGCTAAATCCGGCTGATCCCACCTAAAAAACATTGCCCACATTTGCCCGTTTCATATGCAGGATCTACCTAAAAGCTTGTTCATTCCCTTGTAATTTCTCATATTGACTACAGTAATTATCTCCTTATTGGTCACCCCAGGAGCCGTACTGAGTCACTACAACCTGCAACAAATGCTGCCGCCAGGCTGATCTTTCTATCCTGCTACTACTCTCACCCCTCGCCCTTCTGTCAATCCATACTTTGGCTTTCTTTATCCTATAGGATTTAATTCAAAATACTAACCCTTACCTATAAATCTCTAAACTCTACCTCCCGTTACATTTCTTTACTATTTCATAGTTATGCCCCTTCTCTGTCTCTCTGCTCTTCCAGTGACCTTCTCCTGTCCGCGGCTATTACCCTTACTGCTAAACCGCGCTTGCAAGACGTCTTGCGATCTGCTCCTCTCCTCTGAAACATCCGCCTACCCCCATAAGACTCTTCAGTCATGTACCAAGTCCCTCAAATCCCACCTTTTCAGAATAGCCTGTGGCCTCCAGTAGTAACCTATATTTCACAAACCTATCTTTGGCTCTCTGAAAGGGCCACACTCCACAATCCACTTTCGATTCTGCTACTTTTCCACCTTGTTGCTTGGTTGTTATCCTGCCCTTCCTATTGTGTTTTTATACCCCACCTCCTCTAGATTGTAAG
Source organism: Pelobates cultripes (assembly GCA_933207985.1). NCBI lineage: Eukaryota > Metazoa > Chordata > Amphibia > Anura > Pelobatidae > Pelobates > Pelobates cultripes. The sequence continues at coordinate 269,436,524 of OW240915.1, read as the reverse complement.
CTCGTTTGAGCAGGGTCCTCATCTGCCTATTGTTACATTTTGTAACGTGTCTCATCTACCGTTAGATTTCCCCATTTATAATATTATAAAGCACTGCGGAATATATTGGCGCTCTATAAATGATGATTGTACTACTAGTACAAATAATAACTTGTGGACTTTCTCAGAGCTGGGATGCAGCTTATCCCATTCATGTCAGCAGAGTGGTCAAGCCTTGTGGGGTGGAGGGTTCCTGAAGCCTCCTGTATTGGATAACGTAGGCTGTAGATTGTAAGCTTATTTGGGCAGAGCCCTCTTCATGGACTGTTCCCATATGTCAAACCTTCTTTGTTAGAATTAAAAGTTTGTCTTGTTTTTTTACCTATTGTATAGCACCGCTACATATGTAATTGTAATTGTAACACAGTGATCTCACATAAAGACAGATAAAAAGCCTTGGAACTCCTTATAGCACAACATTATTTGTAAGCATTTTATTTTTTTCTGAAAATTTGTAAAAGATTTGTGTGTTTGGGGCATATTCACTAAATTGCTATGCGAGTAAGTGTTCATAATATGTTATATCCTTATATCCTGAATCCGTAATGCATCACTGTGAGAAGCATTTGACTGGACACGGCACGGCAAAAAAAGGGAAGTCTGACTTCCGACCACTAGGCAAGAATTGTGAAAACCAAATGAGTATTGTATTAACAGGTTTATTTATATGAGTTAAAAAATCTGTGTTTTTCTAACCAGTGCAGGCTGGTCCATAGTGGTCGTTGGGGAATGCCCCACAGCCCCCAGTTTTTGTTAAAAAAATAAAAATAATAATAATTTGAGCTTTGGGGAAAATGCTGCTTTGGAATTAGGTGTGTTTATAGGTAATCATGTCGTAAAGAGGATACAGAGGTGGAATGAATCTACACCTTGAATCTTGTCTAATAATGGATATATGTAGTAATCTTGAGAACTATTTAATCTGGAATAAATATAGACACACTAACCCTATAGACACCTATATTTAAAAAAAAAAAATATTCCAAACTTCACCTTAGTACATACTGCTACTGCACAGATAATTTTTACTTTTTAACATTGAGCTTTATGGCTATGGCCATCAGCTCTTGTTCTGGGCTGGCTAGTGAAGTCCCAATAATGGTGCCGAAGGTGGCGTTAAACCTCTGGCAGCAGAAGGGTTAAACTCGTATGTGCAATATTTCACAGGGAAACTTCCAAGCACTAAAGTTACCCCACTCTTTCTGCAAAGGATCAGTGAATAAATCACATTTGTTTAACATTTATGAATTTGTTTAGGTGTCCATAAGCAGCAATTTTTACACATAATTGCCATTTTGTTCCCCATTTTTGTTCTAGCTATACATTCCAAGTTTTATATATATGTTGTTCTATTTTATATTTATAAAACCAACACATTTAAAAGCAACACATTTAAGTTACTACAACAGCGAATCGTAAGAAATTCTCAAATGTGTTCATGACAAACTATTTGCTGTGTCTCAAAGTGAGATTTCCAGGATTCAATATGTGTGGGAGCTAAAAGAACTCTATCCTTTACGAAAAAAATATATTTAGGTTTATAATCTGATTGATTCCCTAAGAGAGACAAAGGTACGTCTCCATATCTGACACTGGCTGACCTACAGGCTAGACTGGAAGAAAAAGGTAAAAACGTAACATTGATAATAACATCCGTAATAATAGTAATAAGTCATAAACATTATATTTAATCCTCAACTAAATGAAATTCCAAACAAGCGATACAATTGTATAGAACAGCTAGCTTCCATTGTGTTCTATATTACCAGCAACATAAATAAATGGATATGTATATTTACACACACACACACACACACACATACATACACACACACACACTACTTTATTGGAGGTCCGGTCAATGCGTAAGAGCTACATACTTTATCTGACTCAGGAACACACACTGTATCTACTGAACTATTGATTTTCTAACTGCAGAACCTGCACACAATCAATCAGCTCTGGGCCTTGTAGAGATAAGATCTATGTTGGAAGATATGAGTTTGTGCAGCAAATTGAGATATCGTCTAAATCCTTGTGCTATTGACCACATTTTTTATTTTGTTTTCCCCTCGCCCCAAGGAATAACATTAAGTCATCAATTCTGCAACCTAATGGCGCTAAGATATGGCAACTCATCCTTGAAAATCAATTTTGAAAATTTTGTCTGCTTCATGTTGAGGACGGAGAGATCAATGACGGTAAATCAGAGCTTTGCATGTTAATGAGAGGCAGGCGTCGGATGGCAGATAGTATCTTTTTAACAGACATTGTCTTGCTCTAAGGTGCAAATTGCCCCCTGGAACTGGCTTTAGAGAAATGATAATGTACTGATTTAGCTGAACAATCTATAGAAACATTAGGAAAACAAGTCTGTGTTCCGTGAAGCTATACAGTGTCTCAGAATAGAATAAGATTTATTTTATTTTATTTTTTGTATAAGCTATCTCTGACAGAGAAGACAAATTAGTTTGAAATGAGGTTAATGAGGTCACAGGGCTGCATTTCTTAAAAGCTATTTTCTATCAGGGCATTGTGAGCTGAATCTGTACATGACTACCATGTGACCAGCCACACACGTCCTACAAACACAGTTTGGAATGGCCATGTTGGGGTGTGGATGAGAATTAGGCAAATACATTGACATAGTTACATAGCTGAAAAGAGACTTGTGTCCATCAAGTTCAGCCTTCCTCACAAATGTTTTTGCAGTTGATCCAAAAGAAGGCAAAAAAACCTAGTCTGTAGCGCTTCCAATTTTGCAACAAACTAGGAAAAATTACTTCTTGACCCCCAAAAAGTAGTCAAATGTCTCCTTGGATCAAGCAGCTATTACCCCACTAATTAGAAATTATATCCCTGTATATTATGTTTTTGCAAGTATTTATCCAATTTCAGTATAAACAACTGTATGGACTCTGATAAAACCACCTCTTCAGGCAGAGAATTCCATATCCTTATTACTCTTACTGTAAAAAAAACCTTTTCTTTGCCTTAGATGAAATCTCCTTTCTTCCAGCCTAAATGTGTGACCTTGTGTCCTATGTATAGCCCTGTTTATGAATAGATTTCCAGATAATGGTACTGGCCGCGAATATATTTGTATAATGTTATCATATCCCCTCTGATGTGCCGTTTTTCCAAACTGAGGAGATTTAAATTGTTTAACCTTTCTTCTTAACTAAAATGCTCCATTCCTTTTATAAATTTTGTAGCTCGTCTCTGCACTTTTTCTAGTGCCATGATATCTTTCTTTAGAACATGTGCCCAAAATTGCACAGCATATTCAAGGTGTGGTCTTACCAGCGATTTATAAAGAAGCAAAATTATATTTTCATCGCGAGAATTTATGCCCTTCTTTATACATGACAAAACCTTACTGGCCTTAGCAACTGCAGATTGGCATTGCATATTGCTGCCTAATTTGTTGTCTATAACAATTCCCAAATCCTTCTTGTGTGTGGTTATCCCTAATTCACTACCATTTAGGGTGTAAGTTGCTTCTGCATTCTTGACCCCGAAGTGCATAACTTTGCATTTCTCTACATTAAATTTCATCTGCCATTTTAGTGCCCAGTCCCCCAATCTATCCAAATTCCTCTGTAGCAAAGCAATATCCTGCTCATATTTTATTACTTTACAAAGTTTTGTGTCATCTGCAAACACCGAAACATGGCTTTCAATGCCCATTTCAAGATCATTTATAAATATGTCAAACAGAAGCGGTCCCAAAACAGAACCCTGAGGGACACCACTTACCATTAATGACAACTCGTACTCTATCCTTAAGCCAATGTTCTACCCAAGAACAAGAATAATCATCTAGACCAATTTCTTTTAGTTTGAAGACTAACCTATTGTGAGGAACCGTATCAAATGCCTTGTCAAAATCCAAGTAGATCACATCCACTGCAACACACTGATATATACTTCTACTTACTTCTTCATAGAGTGCAATTAGGTTAGTTTGACATGACCTATGTTTCATAAAACCATGCTGATTATTGCTAGTAACAAAGTTCTTCCCAATGAATTCCTGAATACTATCCCTTAATAGCCCTTCAAATATTTTCATGGTCACAGAAGTTAAGCTCACAGGTCTATAATTTCCAGGCAAGGATTTTGAACCCTTTTTAAATATAGAAACGACATCTGCCTTCCTCCAATTCACCGGTACAATACCTGAAACAAAAGGATCTTGAAAAATTAAATACAGAGGTTCAATTATTTCCCTACTTAGCTCCTTAAGTACTCGTGGGTGAATACCGTCAGGCCCCGGAGCTTTATTTTCATTCATTTTCTCTAACAGCTGTAGCATCTTGTCTCGAGTTATCCAATCACAAGTTAACTGCAACTTTTTTGCAGCAATCATTTGCATATATCTTGCCATAGGATCCTCATTAATATATACTGAAGAAAAATAGTTATTTAAAATGTCTGCCTTTTCCTGGTCTTCATTAACTAACAGACCCATCTCTGTTCCCAGTGTACCTACACTTTCATTTTTTGTTTTTTTAGAATTGATGTACTTGAAAAACTTTTTGGGGTTGGTTTTGCATTCGTTGGCTATCAATTTCTCCTTTTATAGTTTAACCACTTTAATTGCCTATTTACAAGCATTATTGACTTCCTTATATATTATATAGGATGCCTCTGATTTGTCAGATTTAAATGCTTTAAATGCCCTTTTCTTATTTTTAATCTCTTGTTTTACTTCTCTACTAAGCCACCTTGGTTTCAATTTGTTTCTTTTATATACCCAATGGTACATACTATGAAATGTACCTTTCTAATATTTGTTTGAATAGTTTCCATTTATCCTCAGTGTTTTTCTCACTAAGGAGTTTACACCAGGCAATATTTTGTAGAGCTGCCCTAATCTTATTGAAATTCCTTTTTTTTTTATTATATGTTTTAGTATACCCCACGTGCTTTTGCTTTTTTGAGTTTATTTAAAAAGTTACCATATTGTGATCACTTTTCCCCTAATGCTCCCTGTGACGAAGTGCCCTTCGCCACTTGTGCCTGGAGAGGACTGCTTGCCCGCCTCTTGCCCTGTGACTATGGCCCCTGGGATGTATTGCCCTTTAAAGATATGATTTGGGCATAATGGATTTGTGTTGTGCTGCTGCTGGCCCTTTAAGAACCATCTGGTGACATACTGTGGAGTTACTGGGTGGCCACCATTTCCTGTATCAGAAGCACATGGTGAGAACAATGGATGGCGGCCATTTTAACTCACAGACACTGTTTGGACTTTTCAACACGGTGCCATGTCGCCAGTATTTGGTGCACAGACATTGTGCAGTGGTTTTGGACTATACAGCAGGGGACACATTATAAAGTGATTGTTTTTCATTTAGCCTGTATATGTTCTGCAGAATCTGCATTAAACTGTATTTTCCAAAGTACTGAACGGATCTGGGTGAATTTTGGATATGTGGTTCACCCAGATCCCCTGGTTCCAAGGATATACTTTTATGGGGTTATTGCATGGTTTGGGGTCCCTGTGATGTATATTTTAGAAGTTATGAATGCTGTAAAAATTGTAATGTTTCTGGCCAGCAGATAATTGAGCTTTGTGTATTGTAGAAACTCAATTATCTAGCCTGGCCCAGAGGAGGAGTTTTGTGTTGCATAAATTGTGAGTTCTGTGTGCCAGTAAATCAGTCTTGTTCCAGCATTAAGCCTTGGCTCATGTTTGGGGGAAGGGATACCTACACTCTTGGGATTGCTATAATCACTTACTCCCCAGAGGAAGCTCTTGCAATAGCTTGATTTGTTCCTGTTCCTGCTCTCTGGGGAAAGAGAGGTTCACCCACTGGAAGCTGGATCCTGGCCTTGAGTCCAGGGTGGGTGGAGACAGCAGAGACCCCGGCGCAGTTGCATCGCTGGAAGTGGGTTCTGCAGTGCTGATGGTGTCGGTTGGAGTGCTTGGAGTCCTCAGCGAGCACTAGGAGCATCGACTGGCGGAGGTACTCAGTCGGAGTGCCAGCGTTCCGTCACACTCCCCTACTTGAATGTTGGTCAAAAGATCAACATTGTTTGTTATAACGAGATTCAGAATAGCATCCTTTCTAGTTGGTGATTGTACCAGTCAGGGCTGCCATCAGAAATTTTGGGGCCCCTGACACAGCTCAAGGTCTGGGCCCCTCTGGTGCCTGCACCCGAGTCCGTCCCTCCCCCCCCCCCGAGTCCGCCCACAGGGATGCAGTGTCTGCAGGGCCGGTGCAAGGATTTTTGCAAAAAGCAAAAGTAAAGTTTGCCGCCCCCCATGTGACATCACAATGCCCCACCCATATGATCTGCCATGTTAACTAACACAGTGCTGCAGTGCCGCCGTGTTTACAATAAAAGGCCTGCAGG
>OW240915.1:269250073-269422946 GCA_933207985.1 Pelobates cultripes | reverse complement strand
GTTTCTGTTTCCTGTAACCGGCCGGACTGACAGGAAGTGCACACTCAGTGTGCACCTTCCTATCACTCCGGCCGGCCACCGCGGACCGGAGTGCAGCCCGGCCACGCTACAGGGGTGGGAGGGGAGAAGCTGCAGCTGCCCGAAAGGGCCGGCCCAGGAACGCAGCCGGCCCCCAGGTGCCGCGGCCCACCGGGAAATTTCCCGGTATCCCGGTGGGCCAGTCCGGCCCTGACCCAGGCACTGATGACTGACCAGCCACGAGGGGGTGCACAGCGACCCCTGTAACTCACACCGACGGCAGCGAAACAGAGCCGTTTGGATATGGGGCTCGGCGGTTGTGGCGACCTGATGCATGGGGGAAGCGGCCGATCTCCCGGTGCAGGGTTAGCTGCACGCAACGGACCTCTGGTGGCCCTGCAACCCCCCTTTAGACCGGCGGGGCTTCCCCCGGTCCCCACTGGGGAAGCCCCATTTGCAAGGGGGACATCTCCTGATGGACCAGCGACCACATGGCACGCCTAAGATGGCCGGCGAGCCTGAAAGCGAGACCCTCACCAACAGCCTAGAGATCCAGGCCTGGAGAACGGACTTTGAGCACCGATTCAATATGGTGTGCCAAACCTTCTGGGAACGCATCCGCCAAAGTGCCCACGACACTGCGCTGCCTGCAAACCCAGGGATCCAAGCCCCTACCAGGGTGAGGCCAGGTACCTGCACAATGGGGATGCCCACCAACAGCACGCGCAGACCACAGCGACTTCACAACCCGACATCCTGCATACTAAGACTGGAGCCGACAGCGGGTGGGTGAACGGGGGCCCTCCTCAGGGCAACACCACAACCCAAACCTCCGACTTCCTCATTTCAGGCCCTCCCGGGTTGAGAGCAACAAGGGGCGAGCCCCAGAGGTGCCAGCCACGTATGCGGGGAACAGCAACGCGGAAACCCAAGAGACGTACAAAGACCCCTCGCATCACCCTGAAAAGGTCGAACCTGGACCACGATGGTCTCCAGGCTCGTGGCCCACAAGCACCAGCCCTCACGCAACCCCGGGGCAGAAGAGAACTCCCGCCTCCAAAACGCCGCGGCTCCACACAGAAGAGACGGCACCCAGGAGCGAGATCAGCACCTGAAAGAAAACAGATGACCGGTCACCATATAGCCCGCTGCAGCAGAGCTCCACTCACGGTACACGCAAAGAAAGTCGTGGTGCAAACCCAGCAGAGCCAGAGGAAAGCCGTGCCACACAGAGCCCTACTGAACAATGGCAGAATCTACCCAATAGCCCTGCTCTCACACAGGCTAAGGCGATCGGCGGACTCAGGTACCACCTACCCGACCGGAATAGGCTGAAACAGGGCTTCACAGCAGGCTATCGGACACTCTGAACTCAGCATGGCAAATTCTCACACGCAATAAGTTTGTTCTCTCTTGGTTTTGGCTGCCTCCAGTCCACGGTTGGAGCGGTCCCAGTGGTTGTACCCATGTTGGTTTTAACAAGTTTATAAGCTGTTTAGCATGTCATATAATAATAGTGCACCTAGCACATAGATAGGTAAACGGTGTTATCTAATGCCTACTAGCCTACTTACACACAGCATAACTTATCTTAGTATTGCATATTGTCCGGCTACTACTACAATGCATAACATGTTAGCACATCGCAGCTTCACTAGCACTAACACTACTTATCTAACTTTCCTCTGACAGTATAACTGTTTAGCTGAGCGTGATATATATCTATATCTATATATATATAAAGAAAATATGCGAATACTCATGCCACTACCTAATTCTTGCAAATGTTGAAATACGCTGTTGTTGAGTCTGTTGATACCCTGTAACTACCTGCACAACAAAAATAAAAAATTTAAAAAAAAATAAAAACTGAACACAGTGTCCAGCCAGCTTACTTGGCTCTATATCACATGAGTTGTTCTATGGAAATGGTATTAACCTATCTATATGGTTTACACTATGAAACTTAATTTTATCTTAGAGGTTTACATTGTAACCCAATCTGATTAAAAGAAAGGGCGAGGACGCATTGACAGTCCTACAAACGCTACCCACTAGAGCCAAGTGTACCTTTTGGCTCTCGTATGTGTGAGATTCCCCTTGTCAGTTACTCTCATCCTTTATAACACCTTTTAATCTGCACTATTGTTTTTATTTAGTTTCTCCCACATTTAGTTGTACCTGCCATCAGCCAGATTATAAAATAAGTTTTTTGTTGTTTGTATCTGTTGTTTGATGTGTTGAGGTCTCACACAGTTGTTTTAGAGCAGCTTTCTATTGTACCTACTGTCGGGCGGAAGGACAAATGAGAAGCAGCCTCATGGGGTTTGATGGGGCAGATGCCGGTGGTAAGTATCGGGTTGGGGTTTGCAGAGGCAGTGCGAGCTAGGTGTCAAGTGCAGGGCAGCGCGTGCTGCTTGTTCGGCTTGTGCGTAAGTATAAATTTAAAGGCGTCAGAGTTAATTTACCTCAGCTTGTGCCAGACAATTAAAAGGCTTGTAAGTATTTGAGCTGCAGCCCCACCCACCTTTCCCTTTCAGTTATGAATTTTGTCATGACTTTATTATTATTATTATTTTATTATTTATATAGCGCCAGCAAAATTCCATAGCGCTGCACAATGGGTGGACAAACAGACACGTAATTGTAACCAGACGAGTTGGACACACAGGAACAGAGGGATTGAGGACCCTGCTCAATGAGCTTACATGCTAGAGGGAGTGGGGTATAGTGACACAAAGGGTAAAAGTAATAGGTTGCTAGGAAAGTATTCACTGAGAACTTAGTATGTTATTTTTGACAGTTGCAGGAGAGGAGTCAAGGGAAGGGGGGGTGAAAATCCGCTAACAGTGTAGATGATATGCATTCCTGAAGAAGTGTGTCTTCAAAGATATTTTGAAGGAGTGGAGACTGGGTGAAAGTCTAACGGAGAAGGGAAGGGAGTTCCACAGAAAAGTTTCAGCCCTGGAGAAGTCTTGGAGGCGAGCATCAGATGTGGGAGTACGGACAGATGATAGACGTAGGTCTTTGACAGAGCTCAGGGGCCTCGGCGGGACATACTTGTGTATTAGGGAGGATAGGTAGGTTGGAGCAGCATTATGTAGGGACTTGTAAGCAAGCACCTTCCTGGGCATCACAGGAAGGTGGATTGGTTTATTTGGTTTTAATATATATTTATGGCCCCTGGCTTTATTTGGTTTTAATATATATTTATGGCCCCTGGCTTTAAGGGGCGGAGCCTGGAAATGGTTAATGGTTATTTTGGTTAAAAGTTATGGTATATTATTAAGGATGTTGATGTTTAAATTGGAATTGTGAAATCCGTAATAAAGGTTTTGTAACGGTACTTACCCGGTCTGTGAGTTGGTAGGGGTCCTCTGATTGAGCCGCATGCCTTCAGGAGAGCTGCGGCTGGTCGGGCGCGTGGCCCGTACAGTATTGGTAATGCTGTTTGCATTGTGAGTATGTTCTTAAAGGGGAAATGGGAACCTAACCTTGCGGTCGGCTCCCGTTGACCCATGTCATTCCGGCAGCCCCATTCACGCATGGTGCAAGCATGAGGTGGACCAATCAAATTAAAAATAAAGGTATTTAAACTTACCTGGCCCTATATTCTGTGCCCTATTGTGGTTTCTGTTCCCAGCACCCTTTAGTGCGTTCCTTGTAATTAGTATTGTATTCTGGTATTGACCTTGGCTTTGTTTCCTGACTCTGAGTTTGTCTTTTACCCTTGCCTGTCTTGTTTGCCCTTCTGATTATTACCATGTACCTGACTTTGGCTAGTTCTCGTTTTCGCTGTCTCTTCGTTACCCTGACCTCGGCTCGTATTTCAACTATGCTTTTCTCTGTCTAGCAAAAGAAAGTAGAAATAGAGCCAAATCAAAGGTACACTTTTAAAGAACGGGGGGTAACCCCAAATCTAACATAGCAAGAAGAACAAGTGGTGTACCTGTATGTAATCAATGTAAAATAAAGAACAAAATAGGTACGATAATGAGTATATCAGTCTCAGACAAATATGCTGAGAAGATATACTATTAAGCAAAGTATACCACTGATATATAGTAAAAAAAGAAAATAATAAACAAATTTTATTGACTTAGTATTAAAACCAAAACGTGCTAGTGTACATATGTGAAAAACACAAATAAGTGCTACAATAGATAACCAAAAATAAGTGTGCAAATCAAAAAGGATAAAAAATATATCTACCAGTAGTTAAATCTTAATGTATCAGGACTGGCAAACAATCACCAGGCCACTTAGTAGGTATATATAGCAAAAATCTAAGAAAACGCTGGTAAATCTCAGCAATTGATGCAGCTGTACTAAGTGCTAGGGGATTGTAGCTAGTATTGTAATAAATTTATGCAAACTTGATAATCAAAAGAATTTTGAAAACAATGTATAGATACAGAGCGGAGAGAGCACAGCTCCACATACAGGCTAATGAGAATCACAGCGAATGTATTAGCAACATTGTAACTGAAGCTTAAAAAGCCTAAGCAGTCCAGTGTTTCATAATAAGCAGCTGCAGCTGATCCGACTGTGTTGAAAGGATCTAATGGTGCACTGTGAGAAAATGGATGTAACACTAGATATAAATTGCTGCTATAGCAAATATTACCTCTGTGATAACACTAGATATAAATGGATGGATTTAACACTAGATATAAATTGCTGCTATAGCAAATAATACCTCTGTGCCTTCGAGGGCACCTAACTGTCATCCAGCTAACACAGAATGAATCGAACATAAGATTAACCATTTGATTAGCGGCTAAGCTCAATCTAAAAAATAGCTTGTCATAGATTCAACTAATAAATAGAAAATCATAAAAAACTATGAATCTGGAAATAGGTTATTTAGTATAATATTTGTGCCTTCAGGGGCACCTACCAATAGTCCTGCTAGACACAGAGGAAAAGAGATAAGTACATAAAGGAAAGAGAAGGAAACCGTTTCAATGACGGTAAAGCGATAGTAGGAATAATGATGAAAGTATCTATTAAAGGTTTGATTAATCCTGTACTGTGCTCCCCCGTATCTGAAACTAGAACTGTGCTGTAAACTGTGCCTTCGAGGGCACCTGTCACTAATCCCACTGGTATAGATACAGAGTAGAAATACGAAGAAATAATGTCTACATCACTAATAAAATTCTCTAGTAGAGTGTGCAAAAAAATTGATGCGCACACTCAAAAAGCTTATCAATATTAAGATAAGTTAAAAGTGATGAGAAGATAGCATGGTTACAAGTCGAAATACTTCACCCCCGATCATAGGGGAAGTACTATTGAAACGCCCTGACGCGCGCGTTTCGCCCGACCTGGCTCGTCAGAGGGGAACCGGTCGGTACACTGCGTCTGGTTTAAATCTGTGAAGAAATATTTCTATTGGTTGACAGAGATGATTCCTGATTGGTTAGTGCTCGTAAATTAAGTTATGGCGAAATCAAACTTGTATCAAGAGGAGTCAGTCGAATGAGTTTGTTAACCCTTTCTCTACTGGATTTCTCAGTTGAATTTAGCCAACAATGATAATTAAAGAGGAAAGAACATTTTTCAAGTAAATTAAATAAATGTTGTGAATAGAGTAAGGTTGCCCTAAATATTGCTAGTTATAATTGGAAAATAAAATGTTAGGGGAAAAGGAAACAATAAAAAACTAAACTAAATAAATAATGCAGCAAATGAATGATAAATGATAAATTCAAACCTTATCCCAAATTGATTAACGCTTTCTCTACTGGATTTCTCAGTTGAATTTAGCCAACAATAATGATTAAAGAGGAAAGAACATTTTTCTAAATTAAAACCTTATCCCAAATAAAAATATAGATATAATGAATAACCTCAGACTATGTTTAATTAATGTAAATGAAAAGAAAATCAAAGAGACAAATAATTAGACAGTATATTACTCTATAATTGTAAAAAATTGAACTAGCTATCATTATGAGTAAGCAAGTAATAACTTAATACCTGAGAATAGATGAACATGAAAATTAGCCTAGAGAAAGGTATTAAATTCTTATAATGTATTTATATAAGTAGAGGCAGCCAAATTAAAAGACATTAATGTTATAGAGATACTATTAGTAAATGGTGAATAAATCCTAAACTTGTCCAGAAAAGGGTAGGTTCAGAGTTAGCCAAGTTGTTTATTGGTGTATAAAGGGGGTAAAATTGAACTCTTCGTTTAAACCGTCAGGTGCTAATGTTTTAAAAAAATAAATCCATCTAGACTCTTTCATTAGGAGAATTTTATTAAAATTCCCTTTCCTGGTGTTTAAGGTTAATTTCTCCAATGCTTGGAATGTAAGGTGTGCTGGGTCAGCCTGGTGGTAGTTCCGAACATGGTTTGATACTGGAGTGGAGATGTTTAGGTTGGTGATGGAACAGATGTGCTGTAGTATCCTTCGTTTTAATTGCTGGTAGGTTTTGCCTACATATTGGATACCACAGCTACATGTGATTAGATAAATGACCCGGGTAGAACTACAGTTAATAAATTCCTTAATTTTGTATTCTTTTTTTGTTATGGAACTTGTTACCGTTTTAGTGGGTTTAATGAATTGGCATGCCTTACAATGTCCACAGCGATAAATACCCGTAGTCTGAGTTAACCAGGTGGATTGTAATGGTTTAGTGGGCTCAGTGTGACTGTGAACCAAGATGTCTCTCAAGTTTTTAGCCCTGCGTGCCGTAATTTGAGGAAAATTGCCAATGCTTTCAACCAGATCTGTGTCGTGTTGAAGTATTGGCCAGTTGTGTGTCATTATCTTTTGTACTTTGTCCCAATATTTTTTTACTATATATCAGTGGTATACTTTGCTTAATAGTATATCTTCTCAGCATATTTGTCTGAGACTGATATACTCATTATCGTACCTATTTTGTTCTTTATTTTACATTGATTACATACAGGTACACCACTTGTTCTTCTTGCTATTTTCTCTGTCTAGCGTTAAGTCCGCCCACTCTAAGGCCCGGTAAGACGTTAATATTTCATTTGTCTGTTCCTTGCTATCCTAAACTCTGCATGTTAGGGTTAATACTCCGTGACATGTTCACGGCCATTCTCCAAATGTTTCACTCTTATCAAAATAAACATATTAAAGGAAGAAGTTGTTTTGTGTTTTTATTATATTATGTATCATTAAAGAATGCAACATTCAAACCCCATGTGTGATATCCACAGGTTGTTGTTTCTATCGATCTTTGTTATTAGTAATGTGGCGGACAGCCTGGCACCCCGACTGGAAACCTACGCCAATCATACTTCCTAGTAGTCGCTGAGTACTATAAGCACAGCATCGGACACCATAAACACTATAGCTCCTTAGCCGCCGCAGCTTGGCTAGGGTCTCGCCTTCTCAACACCTTCTCAACACCTGGATCCAGCTCCCAGTGGGTAGACCTCTCCTAATCCAGAGAGTATTGCAAGTATCGCTGTAATTGTCGCCAGTATCGCCTCCCCTCCCACACATGAGCCAAGGCTTAATGCTGGGAAGTAATCTGGTTTATTGGAGGCCACACACTGCCTTTTATGCAAAAGCCCCTGCAAGGGGTTTCCAATACAAGAATACAGGGAAATCCCTCCCACGATCCTTTGTGCCTGAGAGGTAATTATCTCAGAAGCAAACAAATAATAAAATTATCTCTCCGGTACAAAAAACATACAATGTATAAACATCCCAAAAGTACCCCCAAAATCCATGGAAACCCCACAAAAGTTATATTCTTGGATAGCGCCGATCTGGATGACCAACATATCCAAAAATCACCCAGATCAGGTTCAGGGGTTTGGGATTTATATGGAAGTCAATTATTTGACCTACCGCACACATGGTCCTATGCCCAAAACAGTTCCATGAAATTAATGCTAATGGTCGGTCACTTTCGGGAGTATAAAAATACATACAATACCGAATGGAATCCATATTTAACATGTGTAGCTTGTTCACCTCGTTCAGGGGAAACGATCCCACCGAAAAGTGCCCTTCTAAGTTGTATAGAACCGAACGCAGGCGATTATGGAAGTCAACTGGTGTTTGGGAGTTTCAGTGTCCGATGTCAGCTCCATGAACTCGACGACCAAACATCGCTGCATGCATTCATGCAAACAACATGGCCGCCACCTTGTGGTCGTTCAGCCGAATTGCGGCCACCCAGACGAACAATTAGAACACTGCGGTGGAACTCATTACAAGGTGTCAGTTGGGCTTAACAAGCACACGGGTGGTCTCTGGTTCGTGCGGTTGTTCGGTTTCCGAACAAGATAATCCCAAATCACACAAACAGAGCCTTTTAAAGTGTATTTTACAGTGTATCTTGCAGGGCCCATAGTCCTGAGGCGAGGTTATGTTCGCCACAAGTAAGTCACATAAAATTTCTCAGAACAGTACGCCCCTGTTCACACCTCCACCAACACCCTTAAAATTAAAGTGTCCCTCTTTGCCAATTTGAAATGCTGGGAGATATACCTTTGTCATGAAGAGATTAAGTGAATTCAGCTATATATGTGTATGTATGTATGTATATATGTCACTCTACACATATATATATTTCTGTAGGCTGTATATTGCATTTATTGCTTGTTTGGATTCTGATGAAACATCGATCTTTTAATTTTTTCTTCAAATAAAGTATTTTATTTCATAAAGACCGGAGTGCAGCCACGCCTATGGATATATATAGAGTTCAAATGGATGGTCCGTACTCACGATTTCAATAAAATATAACTTTTATTTGTTACATTTAAAAAAGGTGAAACGTCGATGACTTATTGGCACCTTTTTTAAATGTAACAAATAAAAGTTATATTTTATTGAAATCGTGAGTGCGGACTATCCATTTGAACTCTGCATTCTTGATGACCTTGGTCCAGCACCCGGCAAAATTAAGTATATATATTTATATATAGTGATGTCCCGAACGGTTCGCGAACGATTCACCACGAACTGTTTGCCACGGACTCATCATTGAGTAAACTTTGACCCTGTACCTCACAGTCAGCAGACACATTCCAGCCAATCAGCAGCAGACCCTCCCTCCCAGACCCTCCCACCTCCTGGACAGCACACTAAGAATGCAGCTTCACAATGAATGTAAAATGGATGCTGTCCAGGAGGTGGGAGGGTCTGGGAGGGAGGGTCTGCTGCTGATTGGCTGGAATGTGTCTGCTGACTGTGAGGTACAGGGTCAAAGTTTACTCAATGATGAGTCCGCGGCGAACCGGTCGGCGAACCGTTCGGGACATCACTATTTATATAATCTCCAGTCTGCAGTGCAAGGAAATGTTGGATAATGGATATATACATATATTTTTTTTTTTTTTTTTTTTACAGATTTAGTATTATAAATGTTGTAATATAATTTAATTGATATTGTGCTTTGTTTGAAGACACTTTGAGCTGGTCCCTAATTGCTCCCTGAAAACATGTCAGAGTGTTAATTGCAGTTTGTCCAGAAGTTAACAGCTCACACTTCTTCTGCCCGCCTCAAACATGGCGGAAACGGTGACGTGGCGGACGCTCTGGCTCTCTGTGGAGCTCTATGATCCTAGTCTATGTAAGCGCTGGGAGGGCGGTGACCTCCTCCTCTTTGGCTGAGTGGCTGGTTGGAGGTAGGTTGTGTGCTGGGCACTGATTTACTGACCTGGCTCGCTCTATCTCCTAATATGCAGGACACTGTCTTTATACAGGGTTAGATGAGGGCTGTGTGTGTTATACAGGGAGCCGGGGGGGCTGTGTGTGTTATACAGAGAGCCAGGGAGCTGTGTGTGTGTTATAGTGGGAGACCACTCAGGGGTTCTGACTCCACGTGTACTATGAATGTCAGACTTTCTCTCCCTCATTCCATCCATTTGTTGAGTGAATTCCATTTGTGTTTTTTCTAAGAATGTTCGACATAACTAATTGTAGTCACACGTGGTGACTCTTTAAATGTGTGTTCTAAAACTACAGCTTCCATGAGGTTTACTGCTGCTCCCCTTCCATTATCTAACCCTTATTAAACAGTTTGCCCTATATTTGTTTTAGAAGCCTCCATAGAGCAGACCTGCCATGCTACCTCAGTTGTGTTTTTCTTTGTCCTGCCCCATTCGCCTTCACAATCCCTGGACAGCAGTTCAAATTAAATACAAACCTGCACTGAATCTTTTATTTTGGTTTTTCGAAGCTGGTGCACGCTATCATTGAGTCTCTCTAATGTGCAATATTTATTATGACACAGAACTGGTGGTCTCAGTCAGGGGCATACTAGCATGATCACTATTGTTGTACAGATTTTGGCACCCATACAGAAAAGGTGGGTAAAAGGCCAGTGATTTTACAAAGGGTGGCATAAAAACACGTGCATACAAATTGCAAATGTGACTTTTTATGCATAACCCTATAGTTTCTGTTTTTTTCAAGAAAGGTGTTATGTATAGTGTCCCCTCTGTTCGTTTTAATTTTTGGTTTTGACATGGAGTGATAGTGGGTGCAGGGGGTACATACCTTAATGGTGCTGTGTAACTCCCATTATTCTCAGCCTTGTGAGAATAGGGGTTTGGGCCCCAAGCAAAAAGATAATTGTAACAATAGTGTGAAGTAGGCTGGTGAACTCTGCATCATTACAGCATGAGGTACAGCTTAGTCATCTGATGCACTAACGATGTGTGTTGTGGTGCTCGTTATTTGATAAAAAATTGATAAATTATACTTTATTAAAGGTAATTAACAAAAAAGCTTTAAAACACTCATGCTGACTGCATTCTAACTTGCTTGAAACTTGAGCGCATGTTGCCAATGGCGAATTTAAAAATAAATGCTAGATTACAGAATCTCTAGTTTTGCACAGGGATGATCTACTATATTCCCTAAGTGGCTGTCTTCGCTCAGTTGTATTGATCATTTAACCTTTTTACCTTGTCTTAGAAATCAAATCCTCTGAAACGCTAATTGCTAAAATCTCAAACTAATATTTTCTTTGGCACGTTTCATAATGAATTATAATAGAGTAATACATCACTGACAGTTAAGGTCTAAAATGGATGATAAATGTATTTTTTGCTTTCTGACCTAGTGATCAGCTTTGTGGGTGACCCTTATTATCCCATTTCATAGTGTAGCTAGTTTTAATGATGGCCATCTGGACTTGTTAGAACATTCTGCACTGTGGACGGTATTCTCTTGAGGACGCTGACCTTGCATTGATCTTGTGGTTCAGTATCCTGAATCATGTCCTTGTCCCTTGTGCTCTGACTTTTTTTTTTCTTTGATCTTGTTCCACACTTACAGTAATTATTGAACTGATAGAGATGGACTCTTACTAATTGGGGACTATTGTCTCTTGTAAGACTATTGATTCCCTAAGAACAGGTGTAGAAATGTTTTGTCAAAAATTTAAAGTGCATCATTAAGTAGTTGGTCATTCCTATATTCACCATGGTGACTGAATGAGATGGCCATTTATTTTTTGATATCCTGCAAACAGTATATGTATTTGGTGAATGTGCACTGTAGTCCTCAGTTATCCCTCCATTCAGTGCTTGAACCATTTTTGAGAAGCTTATTGTATATATGATTTTTTTTTTTTTTTTTATTTCTCCTCCCCATAGGATAAATGAAGATGCTGACACGCCGAAACAAACCGAATTATGCACACTCCTTTAAGTCTTGTGGTAAGCTATAGAGGTGGTTTTTTTTTTTTTTTAGAAGTTTTTTTTTTTTTAAATAGTTTGTACCAGCTGAAAATTTGCTACATCATATTTCTCTATTCTTCCTTTGTAGAACCTCAGATTTGCGCAAGATGTGCAATGCAGGCCTCCAGAACAAATGCATTACAAATATCTAATGGCTGATGAAAATACAGATTGTTACCAAATATCCCAGTTCAGGTCAGTACCTAGGAAATAAATGCATGGATGAATTTTTAGGTTGGATGTTGCTCAATCTTGCCTTGCAAACTGTAAAATAACACAATGATGATTCTCATAATGCCGTTTACCCATCTGATTTAGGTGATGACCATTATGGAACTGATATAACATTTCTCACCATATTGTTTTATGGTAACTTGGAATGACTTTCATAACTGATGTTATTTTTTTTTTTTTTCCTTAGGTGTTGTGGTTTCTCAAGTTGATCCTTCCTAACTGAGGTAGGCATGCAAATAACTTGTTTGATACATCATATATTGAAGGTATGGGTGGTCCAGGGGCTCTATATAGTGGTGGCTAGAAATACCGCTATATACTGGACAACAATTAAATGGCATGTTATTACTAATGTAAGGTAGAACTTTAGTTTTAATATTTCTAAGACCTGTATTCTTGTTGCCAGTATTATGATGATTAAAAAAATTGCCGTTTACCTAACAGAGTGTTTGTGGTGAAACCATCTCAATCTGAAATGTTGGCATACAGTTTAACTGTTGTCCAGATATTGTTTGAGGGTTTCTGTTAATTTTGCTTTTTCTATCTTTATTTTAGAATAAGGATTTAAACTTTGACCTTTAATCTGACCAAAGCTACACAGAGGAAATCAGAAATGCGGTGTAATGTAAACGTCAACAAATGTTGTGAGTATTAGACTTGTCCTCTACTCTTGTTTTGTCTATACCAGTAGAGCTACATTTTGATATAATTGGGTTTTAATTTTGTAATGGAGATACAGTATGCCTTGAGATTCGTACTTTAAGACTCAATCAGACTTTGAATTGTATCGAATGTTTTAACATCAGTAATGTTCTGGCTCAATGATGAGTAACTTTTTGCCGTTTACCCAACAGAATGTCTGTGGTGAAACTTTTCTATTCTGAAAAGCCTGAACAGATTTGATTACATGAATTGTAGTTAATCATACAATATCTAATGTATGTATATTCTCTCTAGGTACATTGTGCAGTGTGGACTAGGTGTAGTCATCCTCCCAAGGCTTGAGGTACAGTAATTCTGGCAGTTGACTTAATAAAAATAAAGCTTTACTCTTCAAATGCTATATATCATATCCATGTTGAGCACCATCCTGAATTAATATAGCTGTGGTTCATGATAGACTTTTGAGACTGCTAATCCTTTTAGTATGCCACATGGAACTGTAGTTATTTAAGACTTGTTCGTTCATAATCTGGCTTAATGATGATTTTTAAAATTGCCGTTTACCCATCTGAATTTCAAATGATGACAATTTATTTATCTGAAAAGCCAGCTAAACAAGTGCACTGTACTATTTGGTCTTGTCGAGGAAGTCCTTTGGAACATTTATGGGCTTTATGAAACTTGGGCTCCTCAATTGTAACAGTCTATGCTAAATGTTAATCACCAAACAATCACTTAGCACAGACTTTTTTAATAATTGTGATTCAAATCCTAGATGTTGCACATGATGAAAGCTGACACAAATATTGTGCTGCCTATAAAATAATTCAACAGTAATTATCAAACCAAAACCACTCACCATGCCTGTAGGCTGGTAGTCGTTTTCTTGCCTCTGCTGACTGGAGTAATTTGACCCATTGTAGGACCAGTCATATATATATATATATATATATGGTGTAGCTGTAAATAACCAAAAATCTGAAGAGACCACTAATCGAATTCCCTATTCAGAGATTGCCAGTGCTTTCAGCAAAAGCTATTGCTTTTGAGTTTTTTTTTTTGTGAACTGTAGAGCAAACGTAGCACCTGGTAACTTTAAATGATTGGCTTTGGCACTGTCAGGTCAACGATGCAAACAGTTAAAGAAAACCAGAAATGGCTGACTTTGTGTTTGGTTTAAACTTAAGTGCCCAGTTTGTCACTCACCATTCATTTTTTTTTTATTTTTTATTTTACAGCTCCTTGTGCAGATATCCGGAACTTTTCTGTATTATGGTGCAAAGAATGAACAAACGAGTTTTCCAGAATTTCAGACCTTCCAAGGGGCACGGCACTTATAAAACTATTTTGAATAGGCGGCAAATTAATATCTGCTTATTAACTTTAAAATGGCTAGTACTGGTTGTGTAAGATGTCTAAACAGTCAGTCAGACTAACCTGTTTGTGACTTCTTGTTTTTTGTTTGTTTAATAAACCAAAGTGTAAGAATTGATTTTTGTATTTCAATAATCACTAAACTGTTATCTCCATATTAAAGTGAAACTTTGAAAACTTTGTTTCCTAGTGTTGCTAAAGGCAGCTGCTCTTAAACAGGTCCATCAATTCAATAAATGTAATAAAAGGTACTGTAGTACAGTTTCCTTTAGACTTGGAATTGCATCTAGGATTGTAAAAGTACATGGGACCAAGAAGTTTTGTGGGTTTTTGAATTTGTTACCTACCTCTCACTAAATTAGCAAAGTGTAGTATGAGTTATTGCTCTGAAAATAGCCTTCACTGCGTTAGTAATACTAACTAAGGGAATGTACAATTTATGCAGCCAGCATTAGTCTGTTGGCATGTATCTTAACATGGTGCACTGTATTCTGTAAAATAATACAACCAATTTGCATCCTCATGCTCTCTTCTCTTGGTTCTTGATGAGCACACCCTACACAAGTGGGATTCACCTTCCACTTAGTGTTTATATTGATCCTATATATGACAGGACACCTAGCAGTGTCTTCTGGCTTTTTTTTTTAATTTTTTTTTTAATTTTACACCAGGTACACGCTAAGCATACTCAGTCAGTGGTCTTTAGGTTGCACAACTGCATGCTTACTACTAGTGTTTGATATTCTCACCAATAACTTGCACTGCAATAAACCACCAACTGTAACATGAGATGGCCTTGGTGTAAAGCTCAATTTTTTTTTTTTAATATATATATATATATATATATATATATATATATTCATTCTCATGTTGTAGATTCCTCCCTTAAGAGTGGGATATAAAGTGGGCAACTTTTGCTGTAGAACTTAATTTGTTGAAGTTGGACCAGGAGTCTGGGTGCATGACCAAAGACAGTTGGATTGATGGCTGTATTTTTTATTTTACTCCCCCCAGCTGTGCTAGCCATGCTTTAAAGGTTACTTGCAATTGCATAATCACAGGGCTACAACTTCACTCCCTATTGATTAGTAAAGATTGTGTGTGTGTATATATTTTAACAATGGGTTCATCTTCTTGCGGTCATTCTGCAACCTTTGCAAGCACTCCCCTCTTCCCAATGAACAAACTTGGTCTGTGGGGGAATACTCCAATGCCTCTGTGCTGGAGCCACAAGGGCATGTGGCTTTACTATGCTTCACAGTGAACTGTAATTAACAAGGGAAGGCCGTTGTGCTAGTACATCATGCTTGCACCTTCAAAAAGCTCTGTGGTTGAGATTTCTGCCCCCAAATTGGACAGTTTAGAGGCACACAACAAGTTGAAGTGCAATTTTAAGCGCAGTCCAAACACATTCTATAATGAACATGTAACGTAGTTTCTTGGGTGTAGACAAGTGTTGCTTGAGTCAAATCCATGGCTTGAGCCCAAAAATAACACTGCAGCACCTCCTAAGCTCCACCCATTGACACCATAAGTAGACCCACTTTATGATACATTGGAGGTTGTCTTCATGCTGGGAGGTGGGGAGGCGGCAAGCCGATGACTTGTAAACTGTGTTTTTTTGTTTTTTTTTTTTTATAAATGGGGGGGGCAGTTGCAGACCTCTATAGAATTTTATCCAATCGGTGGGTTGTCTAAATTATGTAAGTCCTCAGGGTCGTGTAGACCTTAAAAAAAAAAGCCACGGACAATGGCTGCTGAATGTTTATTTTGTAGTCTGGTGTTCTGAAAACCACTAAATCTTACAAGAATCTAATATGAGCCAGACCAAATTTGAATGGTAAAATCCCATTCCACTTAGTGGACCAAATTGTAACAGGTATTGGCCCATTAAATAGGCACTGAAATTGCATCACTGTAATGCAAAAGATATTTACTTGTAAATTTATTTTGCAGTACAGTAATGGGCTTTTTTTTTTTTTTTTTGTCCAGAGAATCAGTTTCCCCATATGCTTTCCAGAACAATACTTTGATGAGCTAAACTGCAGACAAAATTCAATTGGCCTAAAAATATTGCATTGCTTTTTTTTTTTTTTCCTTCATGCAGAAGTCCATTTTCTGGTGCTAAATTATGTAGCTTGTTTGGCCAAGGCCATCTTCACCAGTTTGTCAAACTTTTTAAAACCTTTTATTTTTTGCTTCTATATAATTTTAATTGTATTTTCCATCCAGATAAAATGCAGTGCACAACAGGGATCTCCATCAAAACTTGAGGAAAAGCCAGGCAAACCATTAAAATAAATAAAGCTCCCCCAAAATGGCATTAAACTCCCCAATTAGTTTAGCCACTTTAGTTCTTTGCCTGCTTTCAGGAAGATAGACCCTCACATTTTTATTATCATGGTTTTATTTTCCAGATGTATCTGCATAGACTTATAAGAAAAAGTACAGCTTATTGAAGAAAATGATTTGGCAAAAGATCAAGAACCTGTTAAGCAGAAAAAGCTCAAATCATTTGCATTTCCTCCTAAATTTATGCTGATGGAATGGGAATATCCATCCGCAAAAAAAACCCAACATATTTCAAAGAACTTTATTTTTGCAGCTAAAGAACAGGAAATTGGAGGAGCTTCCTAAAGTGGTTGTACCTATAAACAAAATTAGCAGAATTAACTTTACGTAAACGATTCTCCACACATGCAGCACAGTAAAGCTCTTATTGCAGGAATGTTCGTTGCTAACGCGCAATGTATTTAGCTAAATTCACTCGATAAAGTCTATATGGGAGAATCCAAGGAAGATCCTGCAAAGCTTCTACAGGACATCAGAATGGCTTCAGATAGTCCTTCTGATTTAAATTCAGAGGCACTTACACTATCAGCCAAACCGATGGGCCTCTCCACTGTGGCTAGACATTGGTTGGCTGATTGCATCAAAACATTCCCTGTGTGACCTACCTTTTAAACAGGGAAGACTGTTTGGATTTCAACTGGATGATCTATTTAAGCAGATGGCAAAGAAAAAAAAGACCTTGCCAGAAGACCGGAAAAAATATAGTGGAATAAAACAGTCTTCTATGAGAACAAGTCTTCTAAGAGAGATTCAATTTGCAGGCCCCTGACAAGACAAAACAATCAGACAACCATTTGATTAAGGGAAAAAAAGTTTCCTGGAAAAGCTAAAGATCGCAGGTTATGATGCCAGAGCAGTAGGAGGAAGACACCATAGATGCCTGGGTCCTCACTATTACCATGTAGAGTTCAATGACTTTCCTCCAACACATTTTCTATGCTCTGCAGTCCAATCATCCAAAGCTGCTTCAGCTCTGTTTGCAGAAGTTAGGAATCTTTTATAAAAACTTCACCCCCGAGAATATTTTCCAGGAACCCACTCAAGGCTGTTTCTAGTTCAAAAGCAAGATGGGTCATTCAGACCCATTCTAGACCAAAAAGGTCAATCAATTCATCACCAGGAAATAAATCCATATGGAGACCATACAATCAGCAAAACACATTATTCAAGAAGGAGCTTGGTTAAAGGGACCCGAGGCACCCAGACCACTTCATCTCATTGAATTGGTCTGGGTGTAGTGTCTCTGTTGCATTAACTTTACAATGTAAAACATTGAAGTTTTAGAGAAAATGTATAAATTGCAGGGTTAAGACTGTCTAATGGTTGTCTGCCAGGCAGCCACTAGATGCGTTTCCTGCAGTTTCACAGTTTGACTTTTGCTTTGTATGAGGACGTCCACCATGTTGTAAAACCGCTTATTAGGTTATCCCCAATGGCTGACGACGGAGGAGGATGAACCTGACCCAGCAAAGAGAGACATCTGTGCTAAAATAAGGTAGGTTTTTAAAGGGTTTTTTTTTTTCAATTCTTTATTTTTGTTGTGCACATATAACAATCAGTCTTACCCTGCCACGACAGCAGGAGCAAAAGTATAATCGTATACAGTATAACAGTGGCAGTTGATAGATCTGCACATTTTACATACATATAGATAGATGCCCAGCACTCAGTGCATACAGAAGCGTGTGGTGCAGTATGCTGCCTTACTAAAGTTGTACAGTGCTTTATCCAGTTTTACATGTGATAGAAAAAAAAAAAAAAAGAGAAGTCAATGAGGGTATTAAAGCAGAGTAAATCGTGTCTATGCTTTTTATATCTATTAGTAGAGCCTGGTTGTGGCAGTGTGGTTTGCTAGCAGAAAGATGCATTTTAGTGTGGTATAGGTAAATGGTTGTACCCCAGCCGGCGTGGTGTCCGTGTAGGGAGACGGACATGGTGTGGAGCGTGTGTGGGAAGAGGATCCTGGCCCCCGTTCCTGCTCCAGGGGGCCTACCTCGGGTGTGGTGGTGTAGCGTGAGAGGAGCCCCCTTGATCTGCTGATAACAATGTCGGTGGGGTGTCACTGGGGCAGCATCCCCATCAGCAGGGCCTCTCTTTGCTGTTTGAACCTGCTTCTGGGGTCACGCCCTCCGTTGAGTTTCGAAGAGACTACGTCTCTCCTTTAGGAGGCGGTGTCTGGTGTCTGCGTGATTGTGGTATTGTGTGGTGAGGGTTGGGGAGGCAGGGGGGAAGGAGGAGGAAAGAGAGGGAGAAAAAGAAAGAAAAAAAAAAAGGAGGGGGAGCCGCTCGGGGTTCCCCCAACCGCCCGCGAGGGGCGGGGGGAGGAGCACGCGGCGGGCCCTGTCTCTTGCTCTTGTCAAGTGCTGTATGTCCTAGTCGCCTATGTATGCCTCCCATGGTTGCCAGACTTTGTGGAACTTCGTTTCCGTGTTTCTTATTTGGGCAGTGAGTTTGTCCATTAAGTAAGTGTCTTTAATTTTCAAGATGACGTCGGTATTTGTCGGGACTGAGGGTGTCCGCCACGCCTGGGCTAGTGCCCGTCTGGCCGCCAGGGTGATTTTGTTGAATAGGAGTTGTTCGTGTCTGGGTTGGCCATCTATTGGCCAAGATAGCAAGACGGACCAAGGGTCCATTTCCACCTGTCTACCCAGGACGTCCGTTAATAAAGTCTGTACTTGTTTCCAATACCTGCCTATGACTGGGCATTCCCACCACATATGCACAAAAGTGCCCTTATGTCCACATCCCTTCCAGCATGTGTCTGTTGTGGTTTGCCCCATTCTGTATAATTGTACTGGTGTGTTATACCATCTCATTAACATTTTATATGATTGTTCCTGGTGGAGAACACAGATCGACGACTTTGCAGCCGCCTCCCATATATCCACCCAGTCCTCACCCTCCAACGCGCCACCCAGATCAGTCTCCCACTGTCTAATGTATCTGGGGTCCGGGGTGTTTCTGTCTGGGGCATTGAGGTGTGCGTAGAGAAGTGTGATCAGTCCTTTCTGTTCGGTCTCGGCGTTGCACAGTCGTTCAAAAAACGTCATGGGTGTGTGTGCTGCCTGTTTGATCTCTGGGCCGTTGGCGAAGACCTTAAGCTGGATATAACGGAATACGTCTTTCGTGGTCAGGGGGGCTAGGGTTTTCAGGTGTTCAAACATTTTGAATTTCCCCTTATCGTATAGGTGGACGTATCTCTGTACCCCCGTGTTCTCGATACCCCGGAAATCTCGCGCACTCAGTCCCGGCAGGAGTGCCCTGTTGTGGAGGTATGGGGGTTTTTAAAGGGTTTTTAACCCTTTACATGGAAGGCCATGGGGGTAGAGAGACACAATAGTGTTATAGATATAGCTTTTTATTCCTGCCACTATAGTGTTACTTTAAGCTCATAAGCTTTCAAGGACGGCTATTTACATATTCCCAATGCAGAAAGAAGCAAAACGCTCATTGGGCTCTGCATCATATGGAAAGAAGAATTGCTATATTACCAGTTCAGGGCCCTCCTGTTTGGTCTTTTTTCAGTCAATCAGGTAGTCATAATGGCTGCATTAAAAAATTTATCCATATTGTTAAATATTTTAGACTATTGGTTTCTCTTTGCATCCTCAAAACAGCACGTCAAACCCATAAAAAAAAGCCAAGAAAAATTGGGATTAAATTTTTGTGTCTCATAATAGATTCCGTTCCAATTTATTTTATTTTCCCATCAGAAAAGAAATCTCTTCAGCTCTAATATGGCTGTAGAAACAAAATATGTTTCTTTGCCGTTACAATTCCAGTTTTCATCTAGGCCAAGGCACGAATAAACCCTCTACAAAGAAATATTCTAGCAGAATGTGACAGAGGAGTCTCTTCCATGGTCTTATTAATGAAAATTTGGAGGATCTTTCACTCAGAATGAAAAATTTGCTTATAAACCACCACAGACTCCTCTTCTTTCAGTTGGGGAGCTCACCTGGTGAAATCTGCAACAAATGGACAATGGACTCCCCAGGATTCCCGAAAGTCATCACATTACTGAGAACTCAAGGCAACCTGTTTGGCTCTCCTATGTTTCAGGAAACACCTACAGAGATACCATGTTCAAATACAATCAGACAACGCAACCACAGTCTCATATCTAAACAGGCAAGGAGGAACTCATTCTCCCTCCCTGGCAAAGTTGTGAAATGCTCTGGTCAGAGTCACCCGCTCTCCCTATCTGCAGTTTATATAAATAGAGAAACCAATATTTTGCCAAATTCTCTGAGCATGAATCATTTGAAGCAAGGGGATAGGTCTCTCTCCTATCAACATTTCCAGGAAATAGTGTTAATATTTTTATCTCCAGAAAAAGACCTGATGGCTTCAAGAATGAACAAGAAAACCAGAAGATTTCAGATCAGACAATTTAGACTTTGTGAATAACCCTTGCAATTTCCCGAGATTGTTATCTGGACAGTACTTTCCCTCCAGTTGTTCCTATTTGGTAAAAAGCAAGAATCATTGCCATTAATATAATTGCCTTGATGTTAAACACATGAAACCTGATCATCCTTCTAATAGGCGGTTTGCTCTCTATCAGGGTAAAAAAAGAGGTCTCAAGACATCCAAAGCCTCATTAACAAGACGGATTAAAGAAGCTATCATTCTTGCCTACAAATACTCTAAAGTTACTCCTTTGCTTCATTTAAAGGCTCGTTTCATTTGGGCAATTGCTACATCCTGAGCATCCAAGGCATTAGCAACTCAGCTCAGATTTTCAAGGCAGCTACCTGGTCCTTGATTCACACTTTTTCCAAACAATATAAATAAGACATACAGCCTGCTGTTTTTGGGCACAAGGTGCTTCAAGCAATGATAAAATGATGTCTACCTGCCCTTTAGGGGTTGCTTGTTTATCCCTATTGTGCACTGCCTCTCAGAAGGAGGGAAAAGACCAAATTTTGCTTAACATAAATGTATTTTTCCTCTGGATTAGAGGTAGTGCATGTATTTCCCTCCCTATTTAAAAAAATGTATTTTTGCAGTTACAAGCCTTGTGTATTTTCTGGGGTTACTAAGGTGGTTTAGGGGTTTTATGACATATGGGAAGGAGTATTAGGAGGAGCTGAACTTTTAAATTTCTAGTGTATCTATCTGCGTATTCCTGCCAAGACATAGTGGATACCCCTTTGTTTTGCACTGCACAGCAGATCACACTGCTCTGGTGAAAACTGTAACAGTTAGGCCACAAAAGCTAAATTGGAGAATTTTATGAATTCAGCTATTTTTTGCCTAAACTGTGCAATCCCTTGGTAAATGTTATGTCTGTAAAAAGGATACACGTATGTGTATATGCCAGCAACGGGCTGTTGTAATGGTTAAATGTATATTTTTATTGGTAATATTGGCATTTGGTTGTTCCCTTTAAATATTTGTCAAGTTAGAATAATTATGTGTTTAAGTTTAAAGTTGATATATCATTTATCATTTCTTTATGATCAAATTAGTTTTCCTGGTATGTGGTTGCATAGTGTCCAAAAGGAAGTGGCCATTACTCAGAGAAAGCATGTTTTCTAATGACTGTACAGAATGATTTACAAGCTCTTAACATTGCTCGAGGCAGCTGCGCACAATGTCCAGTTGAAATCTAATTTGGATGCAATTTTTTGTGGGGTGAGTACTAGATAAATATTTAAGTTAATGACAACTGCTACCCAACCCCAAAAGAGGTCAATGAACATTAAGAGTCTTATGAACTCACATTACCAAAATATAAATCTAGCAAATTCTTTAGTTATTTATATAAACTATGCCTTAATCCAGTTACTGGAGAATGATTATTGCTAATAAAATACATAATTGACTAGGCAGTCACTAAAATCCATGTCTTCGAAAATCTTTGCACTGGCAGTGTGCATGAAAAACAGTTCATTACCACAGAACTTCTAAAATCTCCCAGGACCATGAGGAAGGGAAAACATGACTACTGGACCGGCTAAGGGCCTGGGAATAAGGGTATACATTTGTTGCAATTGGTAGACTAGATATAAGAGGGACAAGTAGGGAGGGGACTCACAGTGGAGGAAACTGCCGCATCGGTTTGGGGAGCCGCAGCCTGCCAAGAGCTGATGGCGGTCGGCAGGCTGCCCTGGACTCTTGGATTTACGGTTAAAGGTGTCTATTGGAGAACCAGCCCAACAGCCAACAGGTCAATGTGTTTGCTGCCATATATTGTTTATCTAAATAAAGCTGTGGCCGTTGCCCTTACCCATTATATAGGTCTCCTGTGTTTTATTGGGCAATGGGAGTTGGGGTTTTTAGGATCAGCAGTCATGTGATATTACTGACAGTTTTGGCAGCTGGGAAGTTGCAAAATGCAGACTTCAAGGTGCATATGTGTAACAGGAACGCTCATGCGACAGGTCACTGTAATAGAACCTAAAAGGAGAGTCAGGGAACACGTGGGGATAGTATGGAAAATGGGTTAATATCCACAGAATTCTTCTAATAGAGAAAATACAAAATGCCTGCATGAAATGGGAGTGATCTTGCACTTAAAAATGCATGAAAAGAATATATGCCAGGCCTAGTAGAAAGTGTCACTACAGAAGTGATGTATCTGGAATAAAGCAGAAAATGTACTGTAATCAAAAGTGATGCTGATGGATTTGTGCACAGGCCTTGAAGTGACTGAAAATAGTAAATGGCCAATCTCAGAAGTGACCAGAAGTCAGAACAGAAGCACCTCCCCTTAGTCAATTAAAAACACCCCACTTAAATGGCCACTAGGACCATTTCATCTCAGTTAAGTGTTCTGGGTGCCATACATTAACGTTCTGAAGAACAGTGATGTTTTCACTGCAGGGTTAACCTGCCTCCACTATTTCAATCAGATTATCTCAGAGAGATCATCTGATTGGTGCAGCATAGCATTTTGTTGCACATGCACACTATGGGGTGAGATTATCGATCTTAATGATCTCAGCCAAAGAGGGAGAGTGGAATGTGAGAGACCAGTGCTGGAGGGAGAAAACGTGCGTAAACTACCTTTGTACCTTCCCTGGAAGGTGGGAGCGTGTCACCTAAACTGTGACTAGGACGCTATAGTGTTAGGAATACACATTTGTTTCTTTAAACCTGAAACAAGAATAGAGCTCGAGGAACTCAGAAGCTGATTAATAGCAATATTCCAAAACTTCAAATAATTTATGCTAGTAATTTGTAAACGTGTTTTGACAGGGACCCAAAATTATATACATGGCATTCTTTAGGTGACTCATTCTTTTATTTCTAAAATGAGCTGGGCATACATTCTTAATTTGTAATATAATGTATACTAAACAAATGCAGAACATCTTCATTTAGACTATTCCTGGTGTCAGCGGAATCTCTATTACACTAAGAAAGATAGTACTACTAAAGTAAAAAAGTAATGAGCTGTTTCCTAGGGCCTGCTAAATATGACGTACCTATTCTAACCAATAGCATCCAATTTGGGTCCTGATCCAGAAGTGAAGTGCTATTGACGTATGCCAAAGAAAACAGAACTAGATCTTCAAGAGGTACATAAGGAACTGCTTGCTAACCTTGAGCAGATGAACTACCTGAGTATACCATTATCTGGAAAGAGGTGTCAAAACATTTTGGCGGAAGGCAGCAAAAGCCTTCTAACACAGGGGTAATGATGGGGAACCATGCAGTAAGCAGGCATTTTTCAGTTCATGGAAATTATGAGCGTTAGGCACTCCAAAGAATCCCCCAAATTTTGGTAGCAGCGTGAGCAGGTAAGGCCCCTTTTCCATAAACTTCATACAAGGTACACAGCAATTCAATATAAGTGCTGTGTATTCAGCCATCAAATCAGGCACAGGCAAAGTTTGGACACACTCTGAGTCTTCCTCAAGCTATGGCTCGATTTCTTGTTTGATACAAGACAGAAAAAGTGGAGTATCCTTTCATTTCATAAAACACATTATATGGTTCGTTATACCAAAGCTTTTATATTTAAAAGTTTTGCTGTACAGATAAAATAAGTATGGTGTTTCTTTCTCAAACTTGTTCCATATTGCTGACTCTCTCCTGCCATCTTGTGTTCAATAAATACATGAAAAACAAACAAACAAACAGTCAAAGCATCACAACAGCTTATTGTAAGGTATATGGTGTAAGGACTGTGGTTGCAGTTACTCTGGATTTTCTCAAACTGTTTTCTAGCTATTTGAGGAGGAATAAGTATAAAAAACCCCAGATGATTTCCAGGCATGGCAAACAATAACAGCTACCTAACCTGTATCTATTGTGGTGCAGAGTGTGTTAAACGTGACTGGCACATCAGAATTCTGCTTACCTATAGTAATATATTTGAAATGAAGAATTATAAGGCAGACTGCATCCCACATACAGTGGTTTAGTTTGTTTTTTTCCCCTCTATTTCTTCTTCAAAGCACTTGAAATGGCACAATACCCTCATTGCCCAATAATTATCATAATAAACTTCAAATTGTTTAAAAAAAAAACAAATCAGGAACAAAATTGTTTAAACTATAGGACTGCATCAAACCAATATGAGGATTTTATAAAATAATGTCGGAGATACTTTGTTTTGTCTTTACTGCTCTAAGTCACTTAGTTATTCTTCAAAGATAGAAGATGATGTTCCAGGCCCATATGTAGCAATGAATGTAAGTAGCTGCTGGTAATATTCTCTCAGGTGTACATCTCTCTGGTGTAAACATTTCTCATCATAGAGTTCAGTAGGAAATAGAGCATTGGGAGATACAGAAAACACAGAGCCGCCTACAAGGCAAACAGACAATTCAATGTCAGTTTTATGTTAACTTGTGCTAGATGGTGTGATAACTTTGGATGAAAACTATGCTCAGTGCCCACCATGCATATATTCAGTGGGATAAAGTTTGCTAGCTATACAACAATAGCTTCACATTTTTTGTTGGTTTTCATTTCAGTTTGTATAATAATATATGCAATCACGAACACCTTCAGATGAGCTAAAGAAAAATGTTTGTTTTAATGCACTGTGAATGGGTACTGTTGTTGTACTGGAGGTAGAGTTACCACATGGCAAAAAAAGAGGGGGGAAATAGGATAAAACAAAACCAAAGCAAAAAGGGGATAAAAAGAGTATTTTTTTTAGTCTGTTGCACTTTATATCCTATATCAATTTATTTGACTTTTGTAGCCCTTTGGAGTTTTCACTCGATCCTAGCAGATTAAGGGACACTGTAGGCACCCAGACCACTTCAGCTAATAGAAGTGGTCCGGGTGCTGTGACCCTTTTGCACTTAGTGCTACAATATCCAGAGAAACTGCAATGTTTACATTGCAGCGCTAAGTCTACCCACAGTGGCTGTCTTCCTCTGCCTCTAGCATACAGCCGCGGGGGCGCTTCCGGAATTCAAAGTGACTTTTGGTCTGTTATCTGATGCTGGACGTCCTCACCCTCCCCCTCTGGCTGACGTCAGCGGGGGAGGAACGTGGGCAGAGCCTGACCCAGCGCAGAGGGACATCGGCGCTGGATTCAGGTTAGTGATTGAAGGGGTTTGAAACTCTTCAGCCCCACTGTAGGGCGCGAGGGAGGGGGGACCCATTAACCCTATAGTGCCAGGAAAACGGCTTTGTTTTCCTGGCACCATAGGATCCCTTTAGTATTCATGCTTGGAGGTCTTACTGCTGGATACATCTACCCTTTCGTTGCTATTATTTCGTTACAGCATTCACAATGTTGATATTTTCTACTCTAATAATTTGATACATTTGCAACTTTAGCCTTCTAGTAAGAAATACCTGCTATCTAAAAGTAGAATTTGATTATAGGCAATTGACTTTAGCAATATCTGCCATCTAATATAAGTATTTGAATGCAGGAAATTTGGTTTAAATTAAATTTTTATTTTCTTAATGGTTATTAATAAAGGTTAATTTTTTTTATTTTCTTGTGCAAGGTTATAGGGAATTTTCCTTACACTATGAATTTTCTTTGTACCTCCTTTTTGCTTTGTTTTTGTTTTATTCTATCCCCCTCTTTTTGCCATGTTGTAATTCACCATTTAGGGGTTATCCCCATTTTTTGAGAGTTCCTACACACATTATATAGGCTAATTTTTCCCTTTTTTCGTTTGGAAGCAGTTAAGATCAAAATCCCACTGTTAAGTGCCTCTGCCATGTTATATTTGCATTGCTATGGAATGTTTAACATTTGTGCCCTTTGCTTTTGAAATAACAAATTTGTAAAATAAAAACATGTCAAACACTGAAGAAAAGATTTACAAAAATGAAGACTTCTGATGGTACTTTTTTTTTCTGTTTGCAGGTATTATAGCCTTGACCAACTGACCAGGAGTGGGAGCCACTGGGGACATTAAGTCCTCCCCGTTTTTTAATTACTGTGTTTTTCCATGTATAAGACTATGTTTTTTTCTAAATATTTTTGGTCTAAAATTGGGGTAATCT
The DNA here is from genome assembly GCA_933207985.1 of Pelobates cultripes. NCBI lineage: Eukaryota > Metazoa > Chordata > Amphibia > Anura > Pelobatidae > Pelobates > Pelobates cultripes. The sequence continues at coordinate 269,396,176 of OW240915.1, read as the reverse complement.
TACACATGGAATGTCACTGCAGGGGTTAAAAAAAAACCACTTGTGAGCGGGGCCTAAGTTAAGATGGCGCCTGCCACATTTCAGTGTGCCACGGCCCACATACTTGGCCTACCTCCCACGATCCCCTTCTGAATGCTGTGGCAAGAAGGAAGAGGTCCCTATATGCGTGGGAGCTGCAGCAGACATCAGCACTCACCACCAACGGAGCTCCAGAGACATGCCACACCTTAAAAGGATTAGCCATATTAAAGTATGCTCCACCTCAGGTAGGTCTTACTTTCGGATTTATATTCATGGGGGAGGAAATTGGATCAGGGAGCAGAGGGAATACTACTGTGATGTCCCAGCATGCCCTCACACCATCTTCTGTATTGTGGGAGCTGTAGATGGATGGCACCATTAACTTCACAGAGTACCGTAGCATAGGGGAGGCATGAGAATCAGAAAAGTGTTTTTCTCTCCAGAAGTCACCTCTAAATTGTAAAATGTGTTCTATTTGACGTTAAAAATATTGATTTCTTAATTTAGGGCTAAAAAAATAGGGGTTGTCTTATGCATGGGATAGTCTTATACATGGAAAAATATGGTAATTAGCCCCCACCTGCCACCCAGGGATGGGGGTAGAGGAAAACATTAAGTCCCCACCATTATATTAATTATAAACCCCACCACTGACCATGGTTAGGGACACAGGGGGGTACATAATGTCCCCCTGCACTATTAATAAATTAATAGGGACCCATTGTAGGGCCATAGGTGTTGGACAGATCATTGTCCATCCCTTGTTCTTGCATTTGAGGCCACAGGGGAGACCTGTCCAGGTCCTGCCTGTATGTTACTAGCAGCATTATATAACCCAGTCTCCAATTTGTTATTAAAAGGACACTCCAGACCTCTAAAGCACTTTAGCTTGCTGAAAAGCTTTGTGTGAAGAGGTTTTTTTTTTTCATTTTGCAAAAGTGCAAAATTTAATAGAAGTTGACACTTTTATAAATTAACCTAGTTACACCCCCTGAATTTCTAGCAGACAACAGGTCCTATTACTTCCTGGTTTGGTTAGCTCATTGAAGCTAAACTCAAGTGGCAGCAATTGCCCAGAGCATCTGCCTGGCAAAGACTTCTCATTGAGCTGCATTGGACAGCCACAGAAACTCTGGGCGAGGTTAGAAGGCAGCAGACAAAAGAACTTCAGGTTTTGCAAACTGTTTTAGATATACCCCCAATGAAAGAAAGCATAATTAAATACATGCAAGTTTAGATTTTTTATTGGGGATATATCTACTTAACAAGGATTTTTATTTATTTGTATTTGTGCAGTGGAGCATCTCTTTAAGAAGGGATGCTCCACTCTGGGCATTGCGAGTGTGGGCATGGGGGAGGTTAAAACCTTCCTTGTACAACTTATATTAGGCATATATTTCTTTTTATTTATTTTTTTACTGAAAATGAAGCAAATGTTACTTTTAGTAGCAGCATTTGCTTTCATTTTGAATTTTTTTTCATAGAGATTAATGATTGTCTGAAATTCAAAATGTTGCTGATGAGGCTTTTCAAACGATTGAGCAGCAATAGCTTATGGTAAGTATAATACTTTTGTTTTACAGGTAACAGTTTTATTGTAAAACATTGCATTTTGTTAAATTTTTTACGAAAATGCAATATTTACATTGTATGGTTAAATCTTTACAGCCAAGCATCTAGAGGCTCGGCCATTGCGTAAATACAAAGTTTTCCTATGGGAAAGCTTGGATGTGCATGAAGCACTTGCCACACATGCGCATCAGGTCGCCAGTGCTCCTCTACAAGGAGCATTGGATTAGACCATGCCTGAAGGTGGCCATGACGTTGCAGTTGGCAGAGAGGCGAGCAGCATCGATGGAGCCTCTGCACTTGAAAAAAGTGAATTACTCTTTTATTTTATCAGTTGTTATTGCATATGGGCAGCGGGGGGAGGGACGGGGGGGTGGGCGGAAAAGGAAGGGGCAAGGGCACTATAGCGTTAGGAATACAGGTTTGTATTCCTAATACTATAGTGTTCCTTTAACCTCAGCTCATATATTTATCAGAGTCCATGCATATGTTTAAACAGCAATTAGATAAATACTTGTAAAAACATAACACACAGGAATATAATTTCTAATTAGTGGGGTAATAGCTGCTTGATCCAAGGAGATATCTGACTGCCATTTTGGGGTCAAGAAGGATTCTTTTCCTAGTTTGTTGCAAAATTGGAAGCGCTTCAAACTGGGGTTTTCACATATAATGGGGTTATGTATTAACGTTAACTTGCACACAAAGATTCTAATATACAGCTCATGTAAGAGATATTAGTCACATATACAGAGGCTGTGTCTTAACAGTACATCATACAGAAACTATACAGTTGTATGGTTGCATACAGTTGTATACTTATATATAGTTGTGTACTGTGAGGCTGTGTCTCCACACCAGTAAATATACTAACAATATATCAGTCAGATATACTGATCACCTCATACACAGAGATTTAATTAATCACATATCCTGAAGCTGCAGGGGAATATCCAGAAGCTAATCTCAGGAGGGACACTGGTAGATCACTTAAAGGAACACTCCAGGCAAATAAGTAGTGAAGGGTTAGGAGCTGTAGTGGTGATCAAAGACACTAGAGGGGCTGTAGTCGGGGTTAGGAGCTGCTGTGGGGGAATTGAACTGTAGTTGGGGGTTAGGGGCAGTAGTGGGGGTTTAGGAGCAACAATGTGGCAGTAGTGGTGGATAGGGGCAGTATTGGAGGGTTAACAGTAGTACTTGGGGTTTAAGGGCAGTTGTGGGGGGTTAGAGGCTGAAGTACAGGGGGATGGAGCTGTAGTTGGAGGATTAGGAGCTGTAGTGGGTGGTAAGCAGATGTACTGAGGTAGATAAATGGTACTGAGGTAGATAAATGGGACACCGTAGGCACTGAATCTGCTTCATCTCATTAAACTGGTTATAGTGTCTGGAGTCCCCTGGTACCATCATTTCTTTCAGCATTAAACAGTTTTTAATGTTTTAATGTGTTAATGCTAAACAAGTCCCTGTCAGTCCATCCCCTCTGTGCTGCTTTGGCTAATAAGGAAGTGTTAGCCTGAGCAGCAATAGGCAGCTGTGATTGGCTGAGAGTGTCAGCTGACTGCTTTTAGCCTGTCAGAGCTCCAACTGACGGTATGAATGGGTATGACAACAAGGAAGTGTGGAAGCCTTAGCTACACATACAGAAGGAGCTGGACTGTGGGTGGCCAGGGACTCTTATTTTGTGACATACTGCACGAACATGTTGCAACACTGAATGGAGGGACAGTGCCAGGGCACTTCAGGCACTGTAACCAATTCAAAGAGATGAAATGGTTATAGTGAGTACAGTGTCCCTTTAATTTATATTAGGCTGGTGGGCCTTATGTATCTAATGGACCACTGTCACCTACAGTGAGAGAGTTAGGTCAGAACAGCAGTCACTAAAGGGGGTACCCAGGGAGGCAATTCTTGTATATGTGCTGTTTGCTGGGTCTTCAGGGGCAAGAGGCTCAACCTTGGCTGTGTTTATATAAATATTGGTCTAGTAAGCATAAAAGAAAAATCTAGGCCTGCTAAAGCAGACTCCTTCCAAACTTCTGTTAACAACAGGGAAAATTGGGTGGATCTATATATACCAATTTCCGAGTTCTATTTCCTGTCCTTTCTGCTGTGAGGGGAGGGGCTAACCCACGGGTTAATTCTGCCATGTTATGGAACTGGCTTATCAGCAAGGACAAACAGAACATGGAAAGAATGAGACCATATTAACATCCCCAAAGACGAGAAACGTCATATGATATTTTGGTATTGTTAATTACATTTTAAACCGATATTAAGCTTATTTAATTGTGATGGTTTAGCATACGTGTAAAACTATTCTTGAATTCAGCATTTGGCTAAAGATATGACCTTAGTTAAATGTGCTATGGATACAACCCAAACAATGGGGGGTCCCTGCACAAGGGATTTTGTCATCTTGTGTCCCTTAATTTGTAAACCCAAGAAATTCAAGAATAATTTATTCACCTAATTTGTACAGTTCAGGCAAAACAGCTACAAAACCATAACCTTACTGCTTTAACATCTTCTATTTGTGTTATTTTTATATTACATTTACAGCTAATTATTCTTGTCAGGTCTTGTATAACAAATACCAACTGTCTCTAATGTCTGTACTTATTAATCCCCATAACATTGATCAAATATGGAATATATGTAATACTTCCAGTGTTGTACTGATTCATAGATGTGTGTAAAAAAATCAAAAGTATAACATTTTCAAGTGAAATATTACCATGTTTCAAAGTAAGTGAAATTTCAAACAACAAAACGGCAATCAGAACATCTGCCTCTGTGACATTGTTTTTAAGACTGAGTTTTGCATGTGCTTCTGCCATGGAACACCTAATGAGATATGGAGACTAAGTGTTATTCAACCAATAATATCCAACAATTTATTTTTTTACTTGATATCTGAAACAAAACAATTTTATATGCTATCAGTAAAGTCATTTGTAGATCTAGAATGATAGGTTAACCTAATTGTCTGGTAAACTATATAACAATAGACAAAAAAAGAAATGGTTAGGTGTACACTCAGTATTGGAAATTAATGATAAAAACCACCACTGGTGTGCATATGGAGCGCTTACAAATTTGTTGACTCACCCATATGGGTTAACATACATATGTATGGAAAACGTGACTCATAGCGATATATCTGAAACAAATGTAAATGCAAGAAATAGTGCAGATAACGTTTTCAATAAGTGCAGTGAGGGAATATTCTATATGGTCTCACTCACATGTAGCAGAGCCCTATAGGATAGGCTCAGATCTCAATGGCCTGCGTGTGCTTATGGTGACACAGTACCCAATCGGTCCTCTAGGCGTCTGGAGATCCTTATGCATACATGAGAGAGAGAGAGAGAACAAGGGGAAGAGGAGAACCCCTAGTGCGGTCAATCCCAATGTACAATGTCAAATAGTACAGAAAAAGTGGCTTCTCACCTGATGTGGAGCCCTATACCTGGCTCCTGGTGTGTAGGTGTCTGTGCCTTTAAGGGGGCAACTACCCTTCTTTAAGCAGCAACAATGGAGGGTGGATTCCAAATATAAAACAAAATTTATTAAATAAAGTAGTAAAAACTTACAAGTAAAATATAAACAAAATTGTGAGAAATTATAAAATGTGGAATCTTCAATCCTCCAGCCGAAACATGTTTCACTGTACCCAGACAGCTTTTTCAATCGGTAATATAGTTGCTGCTGTTACTTGTTTAAATACTTTGTACTTCCTCCTGTGTGGTCCTTCAAACTTCCCTCCCTCCAATCCGCTGGCGTCCTTTTTCATGAACAGCTGTGTTGTGTTAGTAATGAGAATGCTCCGGTCTCGGAACAAGTCATGTGACCCGAAGCATCACGTGCCGCATCACAAATTGGGCGTGTTTTCAATGTAGGGCTCACAGTTCCATATCGTCCATTTTTAAGTTGGGCAAAATGCCCTTCCTTCAACCAAGTCCGTTCCTATTTACAAGCCAGATGCTCAATTTGAGCGATATATAAACGAAAAAATGAAGGGAGAAAGGGGGATAGTATTATTGTATATTGCTTACAAGTTAATTCATAAAATTTACATATCAAAAAAAATAAAAACATCTATTGTTTTTCATTCAAAGTGACAGTACATGCATAAAGATAGGTGGTGAATAGGAGTGTGCTCTTTTAGGAGAAATGCTGATTATTATTGAATAGGTCTCAATTGTGTCAGCAGCTTATCTTCAATGATGATATCAATATTAAAATATATATATAAAAAACATATAAATATATAGTAGGTTCCTAGCTGGTCTCCCATACAAGTACTAGCCAGGCCTAAGCCTGGATGGCTTCTGAGATCTGACGAGATCAGGCATTTTCAGACTGGTATGGCCATAGAGCAAATATTTAAAATGTATGAAACATACTAATAAAAAAATAAAAAAATAATTTAAGTTAAAAAATGGCATAACTCGGGCGTGGCCTAACGAGCAATGCGGATGGTCGCTCGGATCTGAGCTCCGCATAACGCTGGCCCGACAAAGCAAAGATAAAAGCATTAATCAGCTCCCACAGACCCACCTGCGACCTGGCAACATGGCTAACACAACCAAGAAGAAGCAGGGCGAAAAAGCGGACCGTTCCGTTTTTTTTGCAGCCAGAGCGTCGACGCCCAAAGCCGCAGGCCTCACAGACGGAGACCAAGATGGCGACGGCGGGAACGACACAGTGCCACTACAGTCCTCCCCTGGGCCGCAAAATCTACCGGTCACACAAGATTTTCTGCAAAACTGCCTAGAGGATATGTCCACCAAAATCCTAACCTCCTTACAGAGCACTCTGAAAGAGCTCCGCAGAGATGTGCAGGAGCTGGGAGACAGGATGACACACGTGGAACAAAAGATGGAAGATCAGACTGCTGCACACAATGATGTGGCAGACCAAGTGCAGCATATGCAACAGCAACTGGAATACACACAGCGCAAGGTCATGGACCTGGAGGACCGCTCTAGACGCCAGAACCTGCGGCTCCGGGGTATCCCAGAAGAGGTGAAGCAGCCAGACCTGCATGCATTCCTGATCGGATATTTTAAAGAACTGGCGCCAGATTTACCTGCTGAGGTACTGCTCCTAGACAGATACCACAGAGTACAGAAGCCAACGTTCCTACCACAAGACACCCCTAGGGATGTGCTCACACACCTACACTATTTCCACGTGAAGGAGGCACTACTCCAAGCTACGAGAGGGGGTCGTGATCTGCCACAGAAATACAAAAACATCAAACTCTTCACAGACCTGTCAGCAGCCACGCTGCAAAAGAGAAAAGAATTTAAAGACGTCACGGAAGCACTGCGCCAGAACAACGTCCAATACAGATGGGGATATCCGATCCGTCTGCTGATACGGAGAAATGGTACGGTGACGGCAGCCAACACACCTGAAGAGGGACGGAGAATCCTGCGCAACTGGAACATCCCAGTGAACCCGGTGGGGAAGAATATGGCCGCACCAGCCAGGCTATCCCCGGAATGGAAAAGAACCAAGAAATGAACTGAACAATTACAATAAAGACTGTGAAGTACAACAGTCCGCAGTCCTGGCCACGGACGGGCAACAACTCGGCCGCAAGTATAATAGACATTGCACCACACCACGGAGTCGTATACACAATGCTAGATACCCACGCACACACGACAGACACACAGGCGACAGGGAACAAACACGGGGAAAATCTTAAAAAAAAAAAACACTTTTGCCCACCGAGAGGGCAGAGATATTACAAAGCACACCACTCAGGACAAGAAAGAGACACAAATGTGTTGCGCAAAAAAAAAAAAAAAAAATCCACGAAAGGAGAAGTATACTGCCATTATGATGCACACCATAATTAGGCATTACCAGGTCCTACACCAGGGCAGTTAAAGTACAGCTTCCTAAAGAAACATGACAGCAAATATCGGGCTCAGCAAGCTCACACATAAACCCTTACCCACAGAAACACACAAGACAACCACGTCCACACACGGCACTATTTAGCTGGTGCCCAATCCTACATTGGGAAATGCAAATAATTGTTATTGTTCTTGTATATATGTTGATTGATGTAATGCTTCATTTGTTTGTTATGAACACCTGTTACGTTAGTGTTCATCACCGTCCAACCCACCCCACCCATCCCACCCCCACCAGTAGGGTACTAAAACCCAGGGTACTGAACAAAGCTGAAGAGCATGGGCAGCAAAGAGGGAACACAAGCACGCAGGGGAAACCGCAGGAAACCCAGTCGGCCGATTGGACCAGGGGCGGCAAAGACACGACACAAAAGTACAGTCTCAGGGCTAACGGGAGAGTAGGAAGGAATACAGGGAGAACCCAGCCAGATATAGGTCCGCATTGCCAAACAGCAATATACCCCATAAAACATGAAAATATATTGCCATAACGTAAAAGGGTTAAACATCCCAGTCAAAAGACACTGCCTAGTCTGGGATCTGCGCAGAGTACGCCCAGATGTGGTATGCCTACAAGAAACTCACCTCAAGCAGACGACGACCATAGCGCAGGCATACTTCCCCATGCAGTACCATAGCACCTATACGTCCAAAACAAGGGGGGTGTCAGTCCTAATCAGTAAGGATGTGTCCTTTAAGCTGATATATGAACACGTAGACAATCAAGGGCGATACATAATATTGGTCTGCGAAATTAACAACGCGGAATACACGATAATCAACATATACGCACCAAACACAAACCAAAGAAACTTCTTACATAAATTGCTCACACAGCTAGCACACCTACAAAGGGGAATCACTTTCATATGTGGGGACATGAATCATATTCTGGACCCACGATGGGACACGTCGGTCCCAACCCACACACCTAGAGCGGCAACACTGACGCCGGAATGCAAACCTCTAACACAACTGATGAGTGCGCACGATTTGTATGATGCATGGAGAGTGCTGCACCCGGAGGAGAGAGACTTCACTTTCTTCTCCCAAGCGCACAACACTTACTCACGCATAGATGGGTTTTACATAAAAGGCACATTCCTCAACCAACTAAAGGATTGCTCCATAGGCACCATCACGTGGTCAGACCATGCCCCTGTCACCTTAGAACTACATGACGCTTATGAATATAAGCATCGCAGCCCCTGGCGGCTCAACGAATCGATACTACACAACGAGCAGTTCGGCGAGCAATTAGCCGAAGAGATTAAGCAGTACTTTAAGACGAACACACACCCAGACACCTCCCCTGAAACCCTATGGCTAGCACATAAACCAGTAATCAGAGGATTGATCATAGGGAAAACCAGCGCGTTAAAGCAGAAATCACAAGCAAAACTAAAGGAACACTTGACAGCCCTCTACCGCCTTAATAAGCAAAACCAATTGACCCCAACACCGCTGTTAAAAACACTAATACAAGAAAAGTTAGAGGAAATCAAGACACATGACCTGGCGAAGATGGGATTTAGCCTTAGGAAACTCAAAGCAACACAATACACACAGGGGAACAGGGCAAGCAAACTTTTAGCCAGACGACTAACACAACAAAGCATAAAGGCAAAAATCCCATACCTGCTGAACTCACACGGGGAAAAAAAAGTGACACCAAAAGAAATAAGCGACATTTTTGCCGAATACTACACTACACTGTACAATCTAAAGCAAGACCCTAACACAACACATCCAACTCCTGGACACATAGAGCGCTACTTGGACAACATAACCCTACCCTCTCTATCGGAGGAGCAAATAGAATCCCTACAAGTCCCCATCACCACAACGGAAGTCCTGCAAGCCATCACACGCTTACCCCCCGGGAAAGCACCCGGCCCTGACGGTCTTACGAACACATATTATAAGAAATATGCGGGAATACTAGCGCCACACCTGGCACACCTGTTTAACGCAGCAACCCAAAAAGGAGAGGCACCTGCGGAAATGCTGGGGGCCCACATAGTCACTCTACCCAAACCAGGAAAACCCCCCACCTGCAGTCAAAACTTTAGACCAATTTCATTGCTCAACACTGACACTAAACTATATGCTAAAATCCTAGCCACTAGACTGACCCACATCATCCCCACATTAATACATGACGATCAAGTGGGCTTCACCACTGGGCGACAAGGGTCGGACAATACAAGAAAAGTAGTGGACCTAATGCAGTGCTTACTCCGTAGCCGGGGGGGGGGTCCTCCTATCCCTGGATGCGGAAAAGGCGTTTGACCGTCTAAACTGGTCTTTCCTGCAAGCTGTACTCCAAAAATACAAGTTCCCCCAGGGATTCCTGAGGGCAGTACAGGCATTGTACTCCCACCCCACAGCTAGAGTACTCAATGCAGGGTTTATATCTAAACACATCACAATAACCAATGGCTCTCGACAGGGCTGCCCCCTATCCCCGCTATTGTACATCCTAGCGCTGGAGCCACTGGCAGCAGCGATAAGAGCAAACCGGTCCATAAAGGGTATAACCCTGGGAGACAGAGAGTATACACTCAACCTTTTTGCAGACGACATCCTTGTAACGATCACACACCCCCTCACATCCCTGCCAAATTTAATGACACAAATACGTGAATATGGGGAGGTCTCGTACTACAAGCTGAATATCACCAAGACGCAAGCTCTAGGGATAGGACTTAACGCGGACCTATTGGGCAGGTTACAGACGGCATTCCCGCTGGACTGGAGAAATGACTACTTGACGTTTCTGGGACTTAAGCTATCCAAAAACCCAGCACACCTTTTTAAACTAAACTACGAGCGCATACAAACAGAAATCATAGACACCATACAAAAATGGAGAGGTAAATTTCTTTCGTGGACAGGCCGCATAGCAGCGGTAAAGATGACACTCATACCTAAAATCCAGTACCTATTTAGAACACTACAAATACCCGTCCCGAAACGGTTTCTAAAAAGCGTACAACACTCATTAAGCACATTCGTCTGGGAAGGGAAAAAGGTACGAGTAGCAGCAGGAACACTACACCAAACAGTGAGCAAAGGTGGGCTGGGTCTGCCAAACCTAACAACGTACTGTAGGGCAGCTTATCTACACAACATAGCCCAAATTAACCGCCCGGCCCAAGCCCCGCAGTGGGTAGCAATAGAATCCCACTGGGCCCCACAACACAACCTCAGGGCGATACTATGGCTACAGAAGTGCCCCAAACACATAAGAGAAAACCTGCTACCCAGCACACAGAACTTGATGAGGGTATGGAACACAATGAGAAACAATTTGGTGTCCAACCCCAAATTACCCCTGGCCACACCAATACAAACAATAGGCATGGAAATACCTACATTCCGTGAAGACACCTGGAAGAGAGGGGGAATACACCACATATACCAGGTCATTGACAGAGGCAAACTGAAAACACTACCAGATATACAAACGGAATACACACTGCCCACCACAATCGCATTTTCCTACCTGCAACTTAAATCATATATAACAGGCAAACTAAGCAAACAACCGGGTATAGAAGATGAAGCAACCATGACGGTTTTTGAAAAACAATGTGTAGGAATAGCACCACTAAAGAAATCAATGTCATGGGGATACCATAAGTTAACCCTAACACAAGCGCATACACTAGAACAGATCAAGAGAGACTGGCACAGGGAAATAGGTCAGACATTCCCAAGGGAAATCTGGGAGAGGTCCTACTCGGTCCACAGAGGACTAACAGCGTGCGCATCGCATTTGGAACTGCAACGCAAAATTATGTACCGATGGTACCTAGTGCCCGCAAAACTACATGCCATATGGCCGCACACAAGTAACAAGTGCTGGAGGTGCGGGGGGGAGGTGGGCACGATGCTTCACATCTGGTGGTCCTGTGACAAAATAAGCCCATTTTGGGAAGCGGTGTCCACACTCCTGAACGACATAACGCATAATATAAGGGTAGACACACCACAAGAATGCCTATTATTCATGCTACCAACCAACATCCCAAAACATCTTAAAATCATTATATACCACACACTAATATCAGCGAACTTGCTGATATCCAGGCTATGGAAACAAACCACAACACCATCAATAGCCGAGTTGATGAGGCAAATGGACCTTAATTGGTCTTATGAGTTAATGGCAACGACACAATTCGGAACCCGCCCGTGTATAAGGGAAGCCCACGAGATGTGGGAAAAAGGCAAAAAACCCGCAAACGAGTAACAAGATATAACACCAGCCCCCTCGTCCCCCCCCGTCCCCCTTCCAATCATCCATGCCAGGGAATGCTGAACGCACCACACAGTAAAGGATACATAGCGAAGTATCGAACATCAACATGTAATCACAGGAGAGGGGGGAAGAGAGGAAAAAAAAAAGAATAACCGCAACCTAATAACAAGGCACAAACGCCACCGGGAAACGAGACAATTAGTAATCTGGCCAGGTACGCAACAAAATACCTTCACCCAAAAGGACTCTAGTACCCGAAACTAAAACAGACCAAAACAAGGGTAGAACTATGTGACGCATCAAAAAGTGTAAAAAGTGTAAAATGTGTAATAAAGCTAACAAACCAACCGCTGTAACCTGCAACTTGTACCCTGCACCCCTCCCTTTATCTTTTGTATCCAATTACCCCACCCATACTGTTTTGTGATATGTAATTGACTAAACCAAAACACGAATAAACTTCAAGTTGTAAAAAAAAAAATGGCATAACTCAAAATCATCATTGAGACCATTAGGCTGTGGGAACAAGAATTTATTTACCAAGATGGTAGTTGGAGCACGAACCTCGTTGCCTATCGCCGTTACATAGACGACATATTTTTCATTTGGCAAGGGGACGAGACATCCCTGATATCTTTTTTGGACCATCTGAATAATAACGATTGGGGAATTAAATTAGTCTCGAATTATAGCAAGATTCTAGTGGAATTTCTGGACCTCCAAATTTATGTTGAGGATGCATGTTTGAAGACATGTACTTTTTTCAAACCTGTGGATGTTAACAGCTACATTAGGGAGAATAGCTGCCATTTCTCCCCATGGTTGCTGAATGCACCCAAAGCGCAACTGCTCAGGATAAGGAGGAATTGCACGGAGGAATGTAAATTCCAAGAACAATCCCACAAAATTCTGAAAGATTTTAGAGAAAAGGGATATAACGAGACATTGTTGGGGAAAGCCCTTGAAGAAGTCAAAATAAAGGACAGAAAAGATCTAATTAAATATAACACTAAAAATAAAGTTGAACCACAAACAATAGGACTTATATGTGACTTTAACTGTAAAAGTAAAGAATTTAGAAAAATAGTTTCAAAGTATTGGCCAATTTTAAGAAATGACCCCCTCCTTAATAGTATTCTTCCGGAGAAGCCTAAGATTGTTTATAGAGGAGTAAAGAATTTAAGAAACACTTTAACATCTAACCATATACCCCTAAAAAGATGTAATAGGGACTTTTTCAACGAAACAAAAGGGTTTTATGGTTGTGGACACTGTGGTGCGTGCAAGAACTCAAAAAGTAAGAAGAGACTAGTAAAAGAATTCTCACACCCTCAAAATAAAAAAGTAATGTTTAAGATCAACGAGCTAATTACTTGTCAGTCCACGAGAGTTATTTATCTCTTGATATGCCCATGTGGACTTGTATATGTAGGGCGCACCAAAAGAAAGTTGCACATTAGAGTACAGGAACACATTAGGAATATTAGGAACAACTATGAAAAGCACAGTGTCTCCTTACATTCTAAAAATAAACATAATAGCGATCCCACCCAGTTAGAATTCCATGCAATTCAGAGGGTATCACCCGATTGGAGAGGGGGAGATTTTATTAAAAAATTAGGCCAAAGGGAGATGCAATGGATTTTTAACCTGAATACCATGCAGCCTAATGGTCTCAATGATGATTTTGAGTTATGCCATTTTTTAACTTAAATTATTATTTTTTTATTAGTATGTTTCATACATTTTAAATATTTGCTCTATGGCCATACCAGTCTGAAAATGCCTGATCTCGTCAGATCTCAGAAGCCATCCAGGCTTAGGCCTGGTTAGTACTTGTATGGGAGACCAGCTAGGAACCTACTATATATTTATATGTTTTTTATATATATATTTTAATATTGATATCATCATTGAAGATAAGCTGCTGACACAATTGAGACCTATTCAATAATAATCAGCATTTCTCCTAAAAGAGCACACTCCTATTCACCACCTATCTTTATGCATGTACTGTCACTTTGAATGAAAAACAATAGATGTTTTTATTTTTTTTGATATGTAAATTTTATGAATTAACTTGTAAGCAATATACAATAATACTATCCCCCTTTCTCCCTTCATTTTTTCGTTTATATATCGCTCAAATTGAGCATCTGGCTTGTAAATAGGAACGGACTTGGTTGAAGGAAGGGCATTTTGCCCAACTTAAAAATGGACGATATGGAACTGTGAGCCCTACATTGAAAACACGCCCAATTTGTGATGCGGCACGTGATGCTTCGGGTCACATGACTTGTTCCGAGACCGGAGCATTCTCATTACTAACACAACACAGCTGTTCATGAAAAAGGACGCCAGCGGATTGGAGGGAGGGAAGTTTGAAGGACCACACAGGAGGAAGTACAAAGTATTTAAACAAGTAACAGCAGCAACTATATTACCGATTGAAAAAGCTGTCTGGGTACAGTGAAACATGTTTCGGCTGGAGGATTGAAGATTCCACATTTTATAATTTCTCACAATTTTGTTTATATTTTACTTGTAAGTTTTTACTACTTTATTTAATAAATTTTGTTTTATATTTGGAATCCACCCTCCATTGTTGCTGCTTAAAGAAGGGTAGTTGCCCCCTTAAAGGCACAGACACCTACACACCAGGAGCCAGGTATAGGGCTCCACATCAGGTGAGAAGCCACTTTTTCTGCACTATTTGACATTGTACATTGGGATTGACCGCACTAGGGGTTCTCCTCTTCCCCTTGTTCTCTCTCTCTCTCTCATGTATGCATAAGGATCTCCAGACGCCTAGAGGACCGATTGGGTACTGTGTCACCATAAGCACACGCAGGCCATTGAGATCTGAGCCTATCCTATAGGGCTCTGCTACATGTGAGTGAGACCATATAGAATATTCCCTCACTGCACTTATTGAAAACGTTATCTGCACTATTTCTTGCATTTACATTTGTTTCAGATATATCGCTATGAGTCACGTTTTCCATACATATGTATGTTAACCCATATGGGTGAGTCAACAAATTTGTAAGCGCTCCATATGCACACCAGTGGTGGTTTTTATCATTAATTTCCAATACTGAGTGTACACCTAATCTTTTTTGTACTAATCTATAGGGTAGAGAGTCCCTATTTGTGTGGTAGCTGCTGTCATTTTATTCAATTATTAACTGAAAGCGCCTTGAAAACACACAAATTCTTATTTCTGAAAAAAAGAAATGGATAACTCAGAATTTTGGTTAAAAAAATAGTGTAATATGTACAGGGCCGCCACCAGAAATTTTGGGGCCCCTAACTCAGCTCAGGGTCTGGGCCCCGCCTCCAAATACCGTCCACTGGGTCCGCCTCCAAATACCGCCCACAGGAATACACACACAGACACAAACACACACACTGATACAAAAGGACACAGATACATACTAACAGACACACATACTGAAACAGACATACACGCAAACAGGCATACATACTGACACACACATACTGAGACATACACACAGGCATACATAGTGACAGAGAGACACATACTAACATACATACAGACACACATGCATGAGGACATAAAGACACATACATACATACAGACACTGACATACATACACACATACATTCAGACATACAGACACTGACATCCATAAACACATACATTCATAATGGCATACAGACATACATACATACATTCAGACTGACATACATGCATATATACAGACATACTGATAGATATACATGCATACAGACATCCATACACACATACACACAGACATACGTTCATAATGATATGCAGACATACATTCATACTGACATACAGACATACATATATAATGACATACATATATACATACATAGACATACATGCATACAGACATGCATGCATGCATTCAGAAATGCATGCATGCATTCAGACATGCATGCATACATACAGACATAGACATACATACATACACAGACATACATAAAGACAGACATACATAGTCATACATGCATGCATACAGTCAGACAGACATACATACATAGACATACACACAGACAGACATACATACATACAGACATACACACAGACAGACATACATACATACATACATAGACATTCATACATACATACATACATACATATACAGACAGGCATACATACACAGACATACATGCATACAGAAAGACAGACAGAGACATACAGACAGACAGACATACACATACATGCATACAGACAGACAGACATACAGACAGACATACATAGACATACATGCATGCAGACATACATACATAGACATACGCACAGACATACATACATACACACAGACATGCATGCATAGACAGACATACATAGACATTCATGCATACATACATACATACATACACAGACATACATACAGACAGACATACATAGACATACATGCATGCATACAGTCAGACAGACATACATACATAGACATACGCACAGACATACATACATACACACAGACATGCATGCATAGACAGACATACATAGACATACATACATAGACATTCATGCATACATACATATACAGACATACATACATACACATACAAGAATACAGACATGCAGACAGACATACACATACAGACAGACATACATACATACAAACAGAAAGACAGACATACATACATAGACATACATACATACATACACATACATGCATACAGACAGACAGACATACAGACAGAAATGAATAGACATACATGCATACAGACATACACACAAACACACAGCTCATTTTCCAGCCACCCTCCTGTCTCTTACCTTTTTATTGCAGGAGGGTGGCTGGGGCTGATGGGAGTCGGCGCGGCTCCCTCTTCACTGGCACGCACGCTCCTCCCGCGCGGAGTGAGCTGGGAGGAAGTGACCACTTCCTCTTAGCAGCACTTGCCGCTGCTTTTATTTTTTTTTAAAGGGGCCCGGTCGCGCTATACCATGGCCACAGCGCTGACCGGGCCCCTGAAGATATAGAGCCCATCAGGTGGCCCTAAGTGTGTGGGCCACCCGATGGGCCCCAAAAGGGGGGGCACGGGTGGCCGGGCCCCCCAGGGTCACCGGGTCCGTGACAACCGTTATGGTTGTCACCCCCTGATGGCGGCCCTGAATATGTATGTTAAACCTATGCATAGCAAGTACATTAAAAGGGGTAAAACGGTAATTTCATGTATGGGAAAACTTATAATATGAAAATTTATTTTTATTTATACATTCATCTTTTAAAGAAGCCTATGGAGGGATAAAATGTTTTAGAGATTATACAGTATATTTTACTTCAGACGTAGAATTACCATTTTTGTCATATACACTAGGGATGACCACAATTGCTAAAGAATTTTACTTTGCTTATAATTTGCATGCAATCTGATGTCATTTTGGGGAATGTGGCTTCTTAAAAATGCCATCATAATTTTAAAACAATTTCTGTATTTTAAATTTTAGACTCAAATAGCCAAATTGTGAACACCATTGACTTGGAAAGTTGTTCAGAGCTGCATGTCTCCCAACTGTCCCGCTTTTGGCTGGACAATCACAATTTTGGGATGCTGTCTACCATCCCGCTTCAGTTCCCTGTTGTTCTGCATCTGGAGACCCCAGGGAAATGCTTCGGAGCAGCATAGCACACGCGCACTTGTGCTGTGCAGCGGGGACTAGGATTATTCACGGAGTGCTCCAGTAACGCTCCCTGCATTGTCCTCATAGCTGGGTAGTAGTTAGGCTGCCTGTCAGGTGGCAGGCCCACCCTTTTTAGGGCTGACCTGCCCCCTTTTGGACAAGACCTATTGTGGTAATCTCTAGTGACGCGGTCCTCATCATTGGCAACGCACCCCATCCCAGTTTCCAGAATAACAATGTTGGGAGATATGGAGCTGAGATCTTCCGACTGAGAGGCGGCATGTAGTAATGGCAAAGAGAGGAGACTGGCCGGAAGTCAGGTAAAAAGTTGAACCATTACTAAATGGTTTGATTATATACTTTGAGAGTGCACTGAAGTGTTTATGGTAGTTGGAGTGTTCCTTTTAAGCAATTTGTTCAGCATTTGATAATTGACTTTTGTTTAGCATATGATTTTAGAAAGGTACCTATTTGGAAGATGGGGTAGCAGTAGATTACATCTGTTTAATACATAAACTGTATATTATACTCACAGATGCCTTAGCGCAGATGTTGATATTTTAGATCCATGTATGTCACTTCGTACCCTTCGGCTTGCTAGGTAGTAACCGTGTAACAGTCTTTCTGCCCTGGTACTCATATTCACTTGCAAATTCTTTGCATAGGCAATAAGCTAGATTAGTTAATATAACATTAATTAAGAATTCAATGTAACCGCTCATTTATAATCTGATAATGATACTTAACGCAGCAACAACGTAAAATATGTATAAAAAAATTGGATCAATTTTTTCTCCTGAACCCCTTTTGTGTTTTAAGTGATAATCTTTGGTATACACTGCAGGACTGGTGCAATGTGAATATTAATCATAAACATATTTTGTAGGTCAAATATCTAGTCATTTTAGCAATATCTGCCTTGCCTGCACTACATTACAACATCACACAAAACAACTGCCCCCAGCCTCAGCTCTTGGACCATTAGCAAACATTGGATTAATAAAGCTGTGGAGTCTGTCGTCAGAATATTTTGTTTTATTGTTACGTATAACACCTACAATTGGTGGGACTGAATATTGATTCGACCCTGGATGCATGAGGCCTTTCCAATAGTTTCTAGGACAGTAGGTTATCACATCACTCCAAACCTTCAAATTGCACTTTTTTTTCCTTCTCGTTTTTATTGAAAATTTCATCATTAACAATTTCTTAATGATTGCTCTTCTAAAGACAAATTTCAAATAGACAAATTTAAAGGTATAAAGTACAATATCAGAAGCGCAATTGTTTATATTATTTATACCGTGAGTATACAAGTATAAAAACATTCATTCTTACATACCAGTCGTACAGAAACAAAATGAAAAAAGTGCAAAAAATAAAAGAAGAAATAAATAAATAGGTTTGAAGCCGTTGGGGGTGGATCCATCTAAGAGCGATCAGTATGTTGTCAACTTTACATGGTCCAAATATTTCTTTCATGGGTACCACCATTCTTTAAATTTGAGCCTCTCTCAAAATAAAAACTTAGTTCTATATTATATTGGTATGTGATTTGATTACATATGTTTGACCAGCTTAATAAGGGTGATTTCCAATTGCGTGCCAACACCAATTTTGCTGCAGACAGTATGTACATTAGATAATCGTAGCTTTTTTGACAATTTGGATAATCAATATTCCACAAAAACATATGTGGGGTAAGTTTTGTATATAAAAAAAAGATAGAGAAAACATGAATTTATTTGAGATTTAAGCGAGTCTAAGCTAGCACATTCCCACGATATATGTAAAAGATTTCCTTTCTCCGCTTGGCATCTCCAACACATATCAGAGGAGTTGCTTACACATTTTTTAGAGTCTGGTGGGAACTAAATACCATCTGTAGATGATTTTGTAATGTAATTCTAAAATAGATATACAATCAGTGGCGTACATACCAGGGTCACAGGGGTCGCAGCTGCGACCGGGCCCGGCCCACTCGGTATGTAGCCACAGGGCCAGCCTCTTCTCCTGGGGGGCCCAGGAGGCGGCCACCTCAGGCCCCCCCCCCCCCGAGGCTGGCCCAGCTGACCAGGGGCAGGTGGCGGTGGGGCAGGCGCGCGAGGGAGCACTCAGTGCTTCCTCTTCAGCTCCCTCGCACCGCACTGATGCGGGCGGAAGATGGCGTCATCTTCCGGCGCCGGCATCCGACAGCGAGGAGCTGAAGGAAGCACAGAGTGTAAAGTGCTCCCTCGGCGCCCGGCCGCCCAGACAACCCGCCCACCCAGTGACCAGGAGCCCAGCAGCACCACTGGACCCGAGGGAATCCCCCCAGCACTCCAAAAGGTAAGGAGGCTGGGGGGATTAAATTTTTTAAAAAGTGTGTGTTAGTGTGTGTGTGTTAGTGTATGTGTGTGTTTGTGTGTTAGTGTATGTGTGTGTTGAGTGTATGTGTGTGTTAGTGTATGTGTGTGTTAGTGTATGTGTGTTAGTGTATGTGTTAGTGTGTGTGTGTTAGTGTGTGTGTGTGTTAGTGTGTGTGTGTGTGTGTTAGTGTGTGTGTGTGTGTTAGTGTATGTGTGTGTTAGTGTGTGTTAGTGTGTGTTAGTGTGTGTTAGTGTATGTGTTAGTGGTGTGTCTGTGTGTGTGTCAGTGAGTGTGTGTCAGTGAGTGTGTCTGTTATTGGGTGTGTGTCTACTAGTGAGTGTGTTACTGTGTGTGTCTGTTACTGAGTGTGTTTGATGTCTGATAGTGTGTGTTTGTCAGTGAAAGTGTATGTTTTGTAAGTGAGTGTGTATGTATGTCTGTCGCTGAGTGTGTCTCTGTCAGTAAATGTGTGTGTCTATTAGCTAGTGTGTATGCGTCTGTTCGTGAGAGTGTGTGTGTGTCTTCAGCATTTACCTTTCTCCAGCGTCGGACTCCCCAGTGTCCGCCTCTCAGCTCCGAATGCACATGCGCGGCAAGAGACCCGCGCGCATTTAAACCGCCCATAGGAAAGCATTACTCAATGCTTTCCTATGGACGTTCAGTGTCTTCTCACTGTGATTTTCACAGTGAGAATCGCGGAAGCTCCTCTAGCAGCTGTCTCTGAAACGGCTATGTTTTCAGCTGCAGGGTTAAAACTAGAGGGACCTGGCACCCAGACCACTTCATTGAGCTGATGTGATCTGGGTGTCTGTAGTGGTCCTTTAAGTGTGTGTGCATACCACGGTCGCAGGGTCGCAGCCCTGCGACCAGGTGCCCGCCGCCATGTGTCGCGGCCCCGACCCGCGCCGATTAAGCGTGGGGGGGGGCCCTGGATCAATTTTCGCACCGGGGCCCCATGGGTCATGTGTACGCCACTGCATACAATGAATATTTTGAGAGAGGCTTTTAATCCCCAACAGCCATACTTCCCAAGGAAAGTGGGAGTCTAAGTCAGATTCCCATTTTATTATGGAGGGGGGTGCCTTATGCTTCTCCACTCCGGTATTTCAGAAATATGAATGAAAACATCTCAAAATCTTAGATATTAACTTCTTTTTTTTGACAATAGAATTTTTAAATATGTCATTAAGACAATGAGTTGGAATAATACTCCTACTCGTCAAGTAATTTTTCATTCTTAAGTAAGAGAAAACCTCATTATTAGGAAGGCGGAAATTTCCTTGTAATTGTAAAAGAGAATTACAGCCCTTTCAGCTATTACGTCTGATATACTAAGCATACCCCTGGATTTCCATTGTATAATATTTAAATCAACTATATCATAGGGAAGCGTCTCAATTAGGGCTTCTAAAGATATACTGTTAATTAAACCAAATCTTTTCTTTAACTTTATTAATGTAGCTGCTATATCTTTCACGATTGGGTTCTGAGAAATTTTCAGTTTAACCAAAGGAAGGTTCGTCCAAAATGTATAAAGTATGTTATATGATCTCATCTCTGTTTTTTCAATAAAATACCAATCGGTAAATTGTGAATTTGAGTTTAAATAAAAAAAGTAGTGGGCTAGCATTGTGGTTATTTTTGTTAAGGATATTATATGCTATTCTGGGTTTTTTACCCATCCAAACATATTCCAAACATATTCCCCAAACATCTTTGCGCATTTGGCTAACATTTTATAATAAGGAATAGTTCTAAATAGATATAATATTCTACGGAGTACATAGGCATTTAAACCACTGATACGGCCAAGCCATGAAATTTCTAATCCTTTACGAGAGGTAAGATAATTTGAGACTGTTTTAAACATGTCTAAATAATGTCAAATATATAATATAATTATGTAGTAATTTTAATGCCAAGATAGTCAATATAGGGCTTACTAAAATCAAATTGGAAGTGTGTTTTTAGATCAGCCAAGGTTTCCTTAGAAAGTCCTTTAGTCATAATTTGAGATTTATTGATATTAATTTTACAACTGGAATGTTTACTAAAAAAAAAAAAAAAATCGATTGTTGATAGCAAGGAATGGAAAGTATTCGTCATGGAAAGGATGACATCATCCACGTAAGGTTCATTTAATCTGTGAAGATCTTTATTAAATTTAGAAATTTCTAGATTATTCAAATAGTTTCTAATATTATCTTTGGGAGACTCTATTTTTAAGATTATAAAATTTCTTATAATAGTTACAAAAGATTTCAGCAATTTCCATAGGGGAATAAAATTATTTATTATTTACTGTAAGTTTGTTAATAACTTTTTGTTTCTTTTCACTTTTCAATTTATTTGATAGTAATTTTCCAACTTTATTGTTGTTGTGATACCACCTTTGTTTTAAATATAGGATAGCTTTCATAGGCGTGCGCAGCCTATTGCATTAGGGTGTGCACCCTAAAGCACACACACACGCCGCGTGTATATGTATGTGTGTGTGTGTGTGTGTATATATATATATATATATACACACACACACACACACATACACACATACACACTGCTGTGTGTGTGTGTGCTGTGTGAGGGTGGTTTGAGGGTGTTGTGTATGTAAGGGTGCTGTGTGTGAGGATGCTGTTAGTGTGATGTGTGTGTGAGGGTGCTGTTTGTGTGCTGTGTGTTTGTTAGGGTCCTGTTAGTGTGCTGTGTGTGTGAGGGTGCTGGGTGTGTGTGTTTGTGAGGGGGCTGTTTGTGTGCTGTGTGTGTGAGGGTGCTGTATGTGTGAGGGTGCTGTATGTGTGAGGGTGCTGTGTGTGTGTGGGTGCTGTGTGTATGTGTATATGTGGGTGCTGTATGTGTGTGTGTGTGTGTGTGTACTGTATGTGTGTTTGTGCTGTATGTGTGTGGGTGATTGTGGGCGGTGGAGGTGGGGGTACATTACTTAATATCCCCCCTCCCTTATTACCTTATGTAGGGAGGGGGGATCATGCTGCTGCCATCCCTGGTGGTCTAGTGGATAGTGAATTCTAGCCTGCGGGGCTAGAGTTCACTCTCGCGAGATCTGAGCATTGCCGCGGCAACTCTCCGACCTCACGAGAGGAACCCGACGGAGCTGCTGGTTGAGCTCCCCGGGTCCTCTCCTGCCTCCCTCCATGCTGCTGTGGGGAGGGAGGCTGAGAGCAGAGCCAGCACTCGGATAGCGCCGGCTCTGCATGAGCCGACAGGGGAGATCCGGAGATCTCTCCTGCTGGTCTCAATACATAGGCGTGCCGTGGGGATTAGGGTGTACTCAGCACACGCCTATGATAGCTTTATTGACTGAAGTAAGGATTTTATTCCGTTATGTCTTTTTTAATTCTATCAATCTCACTAGTACTTATAGAACAAATCCTAGACATATTCAATCTCTCTGATTTAGAGAGTTTAATGTGCAAGTCAGAGAGTGTGCTTTTCTTCTTATCCTTTTTTTGGGAGCCAAGTCTAATTAATAACCCACAGACAAAACACTTGAAGGTACACCATAGTGTAGGGAATGAGACAAACCAATTATCGTTAACATCAATAAATCTCTCAGTTCCTCTTAGGGTGGTCCAAATCGAGATTAGAAGCCAACAAACTTTCATTGAGACACCATCTTTTTCTACTCTTATAATTCACATTATTTGATACCTCCAGAAAGACTGGGGCATGGTCGGACCAAGTAATACTACCGATCTCTATATTTTGAGTAAATTTCAAACCATTTGAAGTAGCCAGAAAAAGATCTATACGTGAGTAAGACTCATGTACAGGAGAAAAAGTGTATTCATGATCATTATGATTCGTTTGCTATCTCTAGCTAACCTAGTATTGACTACACAGTTAATATCGCCGCCAATAATCAATCTACCACAATGTATAGATTCCACTTTATCTTGTAAGTTTTTTTCAGAAATTTCAGCAGTGATTTATTTGGGGCATAAATATTCACTAGTGTGTATAGGATATCACTTAATTTAACAATTAAAATATGAAAAAAAACACTGTTGTCTAGGACTTTATGGACCACCTCCACTTTAACTTTATCTGAAACCACAATAGCCACCACTCTTTTTTTTTTTTGTCCAACTAGATTGGCTGAATAAACATTAGGGTATTTGTTAAACTTCCAGAATTTTCCCCCCTAAAGAACCCAGTGGGTTTCCTGTATCATGGCAACATGAATTTTATGCTCTGTCAAAAGACAACCTCTCTTTGAGGGGTATTTAGACCGTTGACATTCATTGTAACAATTTTACTTGACATTTCTATCATACATCCAACTATGCATCATCAGATCCACCGTACCCCTCAATGGCTTTATAAACAAGAAAGAAAGAAAAAATACCACACAGACACACACAAAAAAACACTCACAACATTCCAGCTGAGATATACTATCATTGTCACCCATTTCTAGCCACAAAAAACCCTAGAAATGCACTCAACATATACCTACTATAGAAAACTTAATCTTCCTTTTTTTTGTATAAACTCCACCACTATTTTTGAAATTTTGCATTAACTCAACCACAATTTACAGATCTTTAAAAAACAAATATCGTCCACATTAATCAAAATCAGTGATACTCAACCCAGTGGAACTAATATAGAGAGGACCCTTATGCAATAATTTTTTCTATACACCACCCCCAGCGCAATGGTGATCAAAAGGTATATTCCCATCTGTCATACATTTCCCAAGGACTTTGTTAGCTGGGAATTATCTACCATTTGACCATCCTTGCAGGTTTTGTTTTTGTAAGCATGGTTATGTATGGAGTTTTGAATGTAGTAATCTATTTGTCTGTAGTGTTAGCATTTGAATGCAGTAGTATGTTTGTATGTACTGTTGCCCCTTGAAAGCAGGGGCATACTTGTGTATAGTGTGTTTCAATGCAGGGGTGTCTTTGCATGAGGTGTTGGTGTTTGAATCAAGGGGTGTATTTGTGTGTATTTTTGTAGTTTGAATGTATGGGTGAGTTTGTATACAATGTTGAAGTTTTAATACAGGGGTGTGTTTGTATGTAGTTTGGTGTTTGATTGTAACAGTGTGTTTGTATGTAGTGTTGGCTTTTGATTGCATGTTGTGTTATTGCTGATGGGAATGGTGTGTTGTATGTATGTAGTGCTGCTGTTCGAATTGGAATGCAGGGATATATGCTGACATACACATATGCAGCTGCACACTAACACACATTGACATGCACATTCACAGATACACATATACACACACAGATACACACCCACATATCCTGGGCTGGCTAAGGATGATGGCAGTCTGAGGCTATCTGTAGGCCTCTCCCTCCTCCCCTTAATCTGGTCACACGTTTTAAAGAAAATAAATAATATATATTTTGATAAAATTATAACAATAATTTGGGGGTTGTATACTTCACTTTTTCATAGTCCTGTGTGGTGAATTGCTGGGAGGCTGTCCAATGAGAATTAGTTTTGCTCACAGCTCTACTCAGGTTATGATGTACAAGTGGAAGAATTTGGAGACTTTGTGAAAAGTCATTGATGTAAACTAACATTCCAAATGAATCTACTAGATTAGTAGGCAGACAACTTAAATCCTAGGACAGAAAGAAAAGGAAGCATCAGTTTTTGTAGAAGGTCCTATAATTCTAATTGTGCCTCATTATACTATAGAAACCAAGGGACCACTTATAACAGGTGGGTTGACCGCATTGTGCAGCCAAATGCTAATCATATATAATAATACATGAAACTTTGAGCTTACGTTCTTTATTCAAAACCAACAAACAGCCATCACTGAACCAAAGATCAAGATAGAAACGAAATCAGCATACCAAACATATTACTTCTTATTTTTGTCTTATACAGATATAAAATTGTCTCAGGAAGACTTTCATTTATTCTCATTTTACTGCACTTTTGTGTTGTGAAATGTCACAGACAAGTATCAATTAGTGAAATTTAAAGGACCACTATAGGCACCCAGACTACTTCAGCTCAATGAAGTGGTCTGGGTGCCAGGTCCATCTAGGGCAGGGGTTCTCAACCCAGTCCTCAGGACCCCCTACCAGTCCAGGATTTGGGGATTACCTGGGTGTGTCTCAGGTGTTTAGAAAAAGGGGAAAAAACACCTTAGACTCTAAGGTGTTTTTTTTTCTAAACACCTTAGACACACCCAGGTAATCCCTAAACCCTGGACTGGTAGGGGGTCCTGAGGACTAACGTTGAGAACCCCTGATCTAGGGTTAACCCTGCCTGCCGAATGGGTTAATCCAGCCTGTAGTGGTCTCATTGACAGCCGCTAGAGGCGCTTCCGCGCTTCTCACAGTGATTTTCACAGTGAGAAGACGCCAGCGTCCATAGGAAAGTATTGAGAATGCTTTCCTATGGACTGGCTGAATGCACGCACGGCTCTTGCTGCACATGCGCATTCAGCCGATGACGACCAAAGGAGGAGGAGAGTTTGTTTTCCTGGCACTATAGTGGTCTTCTAGGGGCTGTCAAAGAAAGACTAAGCAATGTGTAACGGATCACCTGGCACCCCGACTGGGTACCTCCGTTGAAGAATGCTCCTAGCGCTTACAGAGGGCTCCAAGCGATCCGCCAGACACCACAACCACCGTAGACCCCACGAACCGCCTCAGCTTGGTTGGGGTCTCGCCGTCTCCTACCCACCCTGGACCTACGACAAGGCTCCAGGTTCCAGTGAGTGAACCTCTCCTCCAAGAGAGTGAAGCAGGAACAAGCTCTTACAAGAGCTCAGTGATTATAGCAAGGGAATATGCAGAGCATAGCAATCCCTTGTAGCAGATTCCCCCAATAAGACAGGACTCAGATTGAGGGTGAAGTAGAACTGACTGTACTGGCATATACAGCCTCTTTTATTCACAATCCACAAATATAGTACTGCACACAGGGTTTTGAAATACAACCAATCAATCTGTACAATACACACAGACACTCCCACACAAAATCCTCCCCTCTGCCTGTGATATGATTATTGCACACAATGGTTAATATAATTATGACAGGCAGAGAAATATAGTAAATATATCATAAAACACATCACAGGGACCCCAAATCATGTCTTTAAAGAGCAATACATCCCAGGGGCCATAGTCACATGGCAGGAGGCGAGCAATCAGTCTTCTCCAATGCCCAGTGGCGAGGTCGGTTTCGTCACACAATGCAAACATGGAATCCAACAGAAGTGCAGTGACATTAAATTGGCTACAATGGTGATCACTCTAGTTTAAGAATACCACTCTGTATTACATTGTAGTTTGTATTTTTCATCATTAATTGTATTATTATAAAGTTATGCTTTCTGCACTATATATAATGTTTGTTTTACTGCTCCTCTTGTTTTCTTGCTGTTTGTTACTTTTTTCACTTGACCTGTGTACCAAATGGCAGAAATTTGCTCCTATATTTTGTAGTACAATAATTGGTAAGTTTTTGCACCCTTTTTTTCCCAGTCTGATTTGTTTCCCAAATCTGGCTTTCGGTACTGACATTTTGCTAAGCTAAACCAACATTTGTTTAATATTCAGCCGTCAAAAAAAATAAAAATAAAAATGCTTTGCCGGAAACACATTTTCTCGATTTGCTCAAGTCTAGCCTGGACAGAAAAAGATTTTGCGGACGTTACTGAGAAGGTGTGACTTTTATTGTCTGTAGCATGGAAAGTAAAACTACAGAGCTATTATCAGTTGAGTATTGTTGCAGGTGGTTACAGTTCATTTCATACCTTTATGCTTTTATCAAATGCAGGCACGTCATCTATCATGAAGAAATTGGTTTGCATCATATTTCACAAGACAGCCTTGAATTAGTTAAACACATACCACTTGACCGATCACTTTGTTTTCCTTTTGAACAGGCTTCTTTGAGTAGGATACATAAGACCAGAAATTACATTGGACAGGAAGAAACATTTGATGGTCACCGTCTTCGCCATACTTCTTTCCAGGAATAAACACAGTGGTGTTTCTGCTCTCCAAAACTAAAGCAAATAGTCATATTCATAACAAACATGTTAAGGAAAATGAGTATAAAAACACAGAAATCAACCATGTGTTCAAATTCCCAATACGCTCTGGCAGCAGCAATAGCATTAGTATTCATTAGCTTAAAAATATAAGCAAAACAAAACCCCTTTGGAGGTTTGCCTTCAAGGAACACTATAATCACCAGAATCACTACGGCTTAAAGTAGTAGTTCTAGTGTCTATAGCAGGCTCAACACTGTGAAAAGGCAGTGTTTACACTGCTGCCTAGTAACACTTCTAGGTGCCATCACTTAGACGGCCACTGGTGGTGTTTCCTATTTCAGTGCTGCATTGTGTGCAGGACCTGCGTTCAGCATTTCCACACTCTGCATGGAGAAGCTGAATGCTCTCCATAGAAATGCATTGATTTAATGAGGAGATGCTGATTGATGCATCACAGCATTTGGCCTTGCACGTGCAATGGCTTCCCAATGCATTGAATTGGCTGAGATCATCAAGATTGATGATCTCAGCCATGGAGGCGGGGTCCGCTGTGACAAAAGAAATTTTATTTTTACGATATTCTGAGGGGGGACAGTTACCTATAAAAAGTGTATATTATTATGAATACTTGTTTGTATTTCTAACACCTTAGTGTTTCTTTAACATTGGCAGGTGCGCTGCCTCTGTCCTTAGGAATTAGCGATAGTGCACCGGCAACTCCGCTTTTGGTTTGTTTAGAAAAATCCCTTATCTAATTTAATGCTGTTGGTGCACTCACAATCTCACCTTTCTGATACTTTTGGACAACAATTTTACCAAGATGAGATCACAATCCTGCGATCACAAACCTGCTGAAGAGGAGTTATCACATTTCAGTAGAGATTTCTGCACCTCAAAGTTCTTTTCTAACAAAAAAGGAGGGTGATAATCACACTCACGAAAGAACATGCATACCCTGTTATTGGCCAGTATTTTTTTTTTTCTAAAACACCATCTTATTTTTGGATGGGTTTAGGGAACACACTTCCCAGTGTTTTTTACTGTCTATATCTTTTTTTATGGCAGGGAAATATCTCACTACCTTTCCCTGGACACTGCGTAAAGTTCAATATTTGATTAATTTATAATATTTTCTACCAACCTTATGACTGTTATTCTCCACACCAGATAAATATACCCCAATTCAACATCAACATTACGTTTCATGTGATTGCAAGGCTTAATAGTAATGAGATGGAATCACCCATGAAAAATTTTAATACCACTGACGTTTAAATATATTTTCTTTAATCTTAGTATGCGAACTTTATTAGAAATAACTTAAAAATAAAATGAGTGATTGCTATTATCTCCTCTTCATACAAACTGAAATATACCTGATTGGAGGTGGTCAAGCTTGTCTTTTTTCTGCAAACTCATATCTCCTATGCAGCATACCCCTCCTTTGGCTAGCAGAGCACTACAAGCCTGGATACTAGCAGTTCCCGTTCCATGGTCATCTTTCGATACTGTGGCAAACATATCATTGGATACAAAATGGCGCACACCACGTGGCACTAGACTAATGCCGTAACTCAGAAGTCTGAAGAACAAAAATATTTACACTGGCTAGTTAAGTGTGTCCAGTTCAAAAATTGTTGAGAATTGCAACTTTTCTTTTTGAACATGTTTGATTTAAGGCATTGGTAATTTTTACCATTATCTAGAACCCTTAAACAAAATTACACCAATAATGAGGGAAATGAGCTGCAATTGTATACCCTGCAGCTATGGGCTATATGTTATCTTAAAGGGACACTATAGTCACCTGAACAACTTTAGCTTAATGAAGCAGTTTTTGGTGTATAGAACATGCCCCTGCAGCCTCGCTGCTCAATCCTCTGCCATTTAGGAGTTAAATTTATTTGTTTATGAACCCTAGTCACACCTCCCTGCATGTGACTTGCACAGCCTTCAATAAACTATTCCTGTAAAGCAGGGGTTCTCAACGTTAGTCCTCAGGACCCCATACCAGTCCAGGGTTTAGGGATTACCTGGGTGTGTCTAAGGTGTTTAGAAAAAGAAAAAAAAAACACCTTAGAGTCTAAGGTGTTTTTTTCCCTTTTTCTAAACACCTGAGACACACCCAGGTAATCCCCAAATCCTGGACTGGTAGGGGGTCCTGAGGACTGGGTTGAGAACCCCTGCAAGTGTAAAGAGAGCACTATTTAGGCTTTCTTTATTGCAAGTTCTGTTTAATTAAGATTTTCTTATCCCCTGCTATATTAATAGCTTGCTAGACCCTGCTAGAGCCTCCTGTATGTGATTAAAGTTCAATTTAGAGCTTGAGATACAATTATTTAAGGTAAATTACATCTGTTTGAAAGTGAAACCATTTTTTTTTTTTCATGCAGGCTCGGTCAATCATAGCCAGGGGAGGTGTGGCTAGGGCTGCATAAACAGAAACAAAGTGATTTAACTCCTAAGTGACAGTGAACTGAGCAGTGAAATTGCAGGGGAATGATCTATACACTAAAACTACTTTATTTAGCTAAAGTAATTTAGGTGACTATAGTGTTCCTTTAAGACACTTTCCACAAAGTGGGATGATGTATACAGCACAATGTTAGACATTCCACAATATATTTCAAATATACCAATTAAGTGAAAATAAGATTATGAATGGTTTGTGACCTAATTACCACTGAAAGGTCTGAGTAGCTTAACGAGGAAATGACACAGATCAAGGACAGAAATATTAGATTAATTTACAATTAATTTACAACACTGTAGGATGCATTGTTGTATGTTAAACTCTAATGTTTGTAAATGTGAAGACTATGATTACTGTGAACTAGATAGTTTGAGATTAGTAGAATAACTGGTTCTCAGATTCTATATTTTGTACTCTTTTGACCTTTGGTAATGCGTGATTTATTTTCTCCATATAAGAATTTTGTCTGTTTCATTCAAATAAAGACAATACAGGCAAACAGAACATGGAAAACCCAACTACAACTTGTAGGATTTCTTTCAAACAATCTGCTGGGCAGGGATCTTAATAATTTAAATAGGAGACTGGTTTTTACCTTCAGGCTAAATTCAACCTGCCTTTAACCCCTTAAGAACACATGACATGTGTGACATGTCAAGACTCCCTTTTATTCCAGAAGTTTGGTCCTTAAGGGGTTAAAGGATCACTCCACACCCAGAAAATACTTCAGCTTGCTGATGTGCTTTATTGGTGAGGAGTAGTCTATTAAAAGGCCTTTTATAAAAGTAACGATCTCCATGAGTAATTGGCACTTTTTAAATTAAATAATGGAACACTCCCCTAGCTGTCAACCAAACCAAAGTTTCTTCCTGCTTACGTTTGCTTGAGCCTCCCCCACATAAATATTCTCAGACCTCAGATAAGATCAACGTTCCTTCTCAATGCTGGGCACAGTGTATGTGTGCACAAGCTGATGCACACACGAGTCTTTGTGCGCAAGTACACAGGAAAATAGCTTCAGAGGCTTCTCAATGAGAAACTTCGGTTTGGTTATTTTCCTGTATAGAGACTGAATATCTCTTCCAAGAAAAAAGGGGAGGGCTTGCAAAGGCTGCAGTTTATAAGAATTTCAGAATTATTCCTGATTTAATAAGAACATTGTTAAACAAATAATTATTTTAATTCCCCATAGTCTTGGGTTATCTGAATCATTAAATAAAAACCACTCATGGTGCAACTCCATTCTATTATGATCACCCCTGATATTGAAGGAGGATGTTCTTACCAGGCCATAGCAACAGATCACACGGAATGTGACCTAATAGCCACTGCCTTACACGTCCAGGCCAATAGCCAACAGCCACTGCTCCTTACACACCCAGGCATAGAATACTGAGCCAACAGCCACTGCTCCTTACACACCCAGGCATAGAATACTGAGCCAACAGCCACTGCTCCTTACACACCCAGGCATAGAATACTGAGCCAACAGCCACTGCTCCTTACACACCCAGGCATAGAATACTGAGCCAACAGCCACTGCTCCTTACACACCCAGGCATAGAATACTGAGCCAACAGCCACTGCTCCTTACACACCCAGGCATAGAATACTGAGCCAATAGCCACTGCTTCTTACACACCCAGCCATTTTTGGGGTTAAGTATTCCCACTAACAAAAAGTACTAGAAATAATATACTAACCTCTCAACAGTCAATGTATCACTTGTTATAACAAGAAGATCCAAAAAATTCACAGGATCTCTGTCTTCATTGCTGGTCTGTACAAGACTAAGTAACATGCACAGCTTTAACGTATTGTAGGTACCAACTGGGACTACTTGTGATGAAAAAACATTGGCAAGAATGCCGGTGAAAATCCAAGGAGAGTCCCGAGTCAAAGCATGAATTTTGTGAAAATTCCTGCTTATAGTTTGTGGACCTAAAAAGGAAACAACTTTGTAACACACATAGCATCAAAATCTCCCCCAAATTACAATGCCATGGATTATATACTGGAGTATATTTAGGTAAAAGCACATTGCAAAGACATATTGATAAACCTATTTAGCAAAGAAACAATCAGTATATCAATTAACTATTAATGGACATGAAAACAGTAATATATGCCAAAAACATGAAAGAAGAACAAATGCTAATTAAATAGTTGGTAAATATATAGAAACATTAAAGGATCACTATAGTGTCAGGAAAACAAACCCGTTTCCTGACACTATGTCATCCTTGGGGGACCCTCACCCTCAGGGTTTCCCTCCCTTGGCACTGAAGGGGTTGAAACCCCTTCTGCAGCTTACCTTAATCCAGCGCCGGGCTCCCTTGGCAATGGTGACCTCTCCTCCCCAGCCGACGTCAGCTCCCGAGTGCAGCAGAATGCGCATGCATGGCAAGAGCTGTGCGCGCATTATAACAGTCCATAGAAAAGCATTTCTCAATGCTTTCCTATGGATGTTCTGCACGATGGATGCGAATTTTGCATCCAGCGTCGCAGAAGTGACTCTAGCGGCTGTCAGGAAGACAGCCACTAGAGGTTGGATTAATCCTGCTTTGTAAACATAACTGTTTCTCTGAAACTGCTATGTTTACATGTGAAGGGTTAAAACCTGAGGGACCTGGCACCCAGACCACTTCATTGCGCTGAAGTGGTCTGGGTGACTATAGTGTCCCTTTAAAAATAGATTTTTGTGTTTGTGTTTGCTATCCAGCCATCTGTGTTTTGTCAGATTGTTTTAAAGTGATTTGACAAAGATAAATATACATTTTTTAAGTAAAGGAGAGGGATATTTGATTCATTTATCCACTAATTTATGAACCTCATGTCCAGGTGACACCCAGTGATTTATTTAAAAATGTTTGTAAGATGTAGAATCTAACAACACTAAAAATTTAAAAGAGGAGTAATGTCTGAAAGAATAACCCTATCTAAAGTAGATCACAGTATAAAAATGCAGGTTTAAAAAGATCACACTCTATATAGTTATATCCAGAAGAGATTGCTTGAGATTTATAAAAAGATGACATAAGTACTAACTTATACTCAAAAGGTCTAAGAGACTAACAAGACTCATAGCTGTACTTAATGGGTAAGGGTCCTTGACAATGATGCATTAACGACCGAAATGTACGCCAGGCATCAGTCAGAATTGAGTGTTTGGGTAAGAGGCTATGTATACTGAGATATTGTGTGTCCTATATTTGTACAAGCAGTGATCTTTAGACAGGAGGGACGTGGTAGTTGTGGAGCATTGGGAAGCGAAGTTCCACAACAAGGAAGTCCTATGTCAAATACATTTTGAAACCGCCAAGGCTGTATGTATTTATTCTTTTATTTGGAGGATGGATCGTGCTATAGGCGATATCACACTTACTGGGCACAAGGTGCCCTATGATATCCCATTTTAGCCTATTTAAATATTTATTTATTTTTATAAATTCTTTATTTATCATTTTCTTTTTTTTAAATTCATATGAACGGTTTGTGGGGTACAGAATAGAAGAAGGGGAGGGGCGGGGGGGTTGAGATACATGTACTTATCACGGTATTACATTGTATTATTTACATTGCATTTTTAACATTTTCTTTCTTTACCTTATACAATTAAGTCTTAGTGAGGATGTTTGCATGCATTGTTGAGTGCGGTCTGGGGTTACAGAATGCAGAAGAAGAAGAAAAAAAAAAAAAAAAAAAGGGAGGTGAATATTTTTCAAAAGAGAGTACTTTCTCATTTAACCTGAAGGAGTACCATTGCGTCCCTCAAATATGTAGCGTCTGTTGTAGGTTTAGATGTTGAGGGTTCCAAGATTGTCTTGGAGGTTTGTTTTTAAGGGGGGAGGGGTGGAGTATATATAGGTTAGTGGGATATATGGGTGTGCTGCGGTGTTGCCTTCCTTATTTGCTGTGTTTTATGAGTTTGCGGTGGGTTAGTTGGTGTTGAGCGTTTCTATGAGTGTGGAGTTAGGTAGCTTGTAGTTGGTGTGTGATGTTCTGGTTTGTGGATCGCTTATCTTCATCTTGGAGTATGCTAGTTTCTGTCAGTGTAGTGGGGTTGGTCTGGTGCCGGGCCGAAGTTGGGGGGGTTGTAGAGTGTATGTAGGGTGTTGGGGGTTTGAGGTGGTGGGGGGTATGGTGATGTGGTAGTGAAGTGGGAGGGGTATGGAAGTTGGAGGGGAATATTGATGGGTTTAGGAGGGGGGAAGGCAGGGAGAGGGGTGTGTGTGTGTGGGTGGATAGAGGGATTTTCTACTGTTGGGGTGGGGGTGGACTGGCTCTGGGCGAACCTGGGTGGCGTCTGTTTCTATCGTTCCCAGGTCTGGACATGTGGACTGGGAATTCGTAGAGCCATGGGTCCCAGATTTTGTTGAAGGCATTGGTGGAATCGTGTACTATTGCGGACAGTTTGTCAATTTTCTTGGTTTCCTCTATTTTTCGTATCACTGTTTGCAGTGTTGGTACACTTCTGGTTTGCTCCAGGCTTCCGCTATGGCCCTTCAAGTTGCTAGGGCGATTTTGGCTATTAGTTTATTTTGACATCTGGGGATGTTTTCTAGGGGTTTGGAAAGGAGCCATGTCCAGGGATCTAGTGGGATATTGGTGTGTAGTACTTTAGAAGTTAGTTGTGTGATTTAGTGCCATAGTGAGGTGATTTGGGTACACACCCACCATACGTGGAGATATGTGCCTTTTCCGCCGCACTGTTTCCAGCACAGATCGACAACAGATACACCCATTTGTTTGAGCTAGAGGGGGGTGAGGTACCAGCGCATTAGTGTCTTGTATGCTTGTTCTTTGTGGTTTACACATATGGAAACCGAGGCTATGGCCTCCCATATGTCTGCCCAGTCTGAGGGGTGGTCTGGCAGCCCTAGGTCCCTCTCCCAAGCCGACATGTATGTCAGTGAGCACTTTGTGAAGGTTTTGATTATGTTTGTATAGAGGGTAGTTATCTGGGGTTTTTTTGGATTGAGCTTTTCATGCAGACTTTTTCGAACGGGGTAAGGGCCGTGGTGCTTGCCTTCTTGTTTGTTGGAGTGTCAAGAAAGCTTCGAATTTGGATGTAGCGGAAGTGGTCAAATGTGGTCAATGGCGTTTGTTGGGGTAGGTCAGGGAAGGATATGAGAGTTCAGTTTCGGTAGAATTGGTAGAAGCAAAGGAGATTGTTATCTTCGAACCTGGAAAAATGTTGGGGCGTCATATGGGGATGAAAAGTGTATTGCGCAGGATTGGCATAAGTTAAGGAGCTTTTGAAGTTAAGGAGCTTTTATGTGCTACCTTATCCCAGATTTTAATGGTGTTTGTTAGTGCAGGGGTGGTGGTGGGTGTTTGTGGTCTAGCTTGTCTAGGTAGCCAAATGTAGAGGGATGGGAGGTCCCTGCCAAATATGGTGTGTTTTAGGTCTACCCATCTTTTGATGCCGTATGGGGCGTGTAAGTGTTATACTTGAGCTAGTTGCGCGGCGTGGTAGTAGTGCATGTAGTGAGGGAGGCCTAGTCCACCTGCTCTATTTGGTATGTAGAGTGTCATTCGTTTAATTCTGGCTTTTTTGTTTGCCTATATGAAGCGGTCGGTTTGAGTTTGTAAAGTTTTGAAATCAGCGGCCTTGAGTGGTATGGGAAGAGCTTGGAAGAGGTAGAGGAATCTGGGGAGTACATTCATCTTGACTGACGCCAGTCTGCCCAGCCATGATATCGAGAGGCCAGCCTATGATTGTAGGTCTTGAGCTGCTTGTCTTAGTAGCGGAGTGTAGTTGCGTGAGTATGTCTGTGTAAGATCTTTCGGTATGTGAGTACCTAAGTAGCTTATCTCCGTGTTCGTGAGGTTGAAGGGGTATGTGTTTGTATGGGTTCTGAGTTGTTGTGGGTCGATTTGGATTGCAAGGGCTTCTGTTTTTCCGATATTTAATTTGTATAGCCTATTTATATTTTTCAAAGCAGCACTAGTGAAGCTGGTTCCTTGTCTTTAAGATTTAGCATTACATTCAGATAGTTCTATTTTAAAGATCAAGCAACATTATGGCTACTTGGCTGTATGTATATTTAAAGTAATAGAGGTAGCTATTAAATGCTATTTTAGTTTGGCAGGTAGCCAATTTATACAAACAGTTAATGGTCTTGTGAGTCTCTTAGCCCTTAACAGAGAATAAGAAAGCAAGCTTGTTGAGGAATTTCCATGTGGAGTCCTGTTTAGAGCTGAGCGAACACGAACTGCAAAGTTCGGGTTCGTACCGAACGAACATTATGTTTTTTGGACCCCGGACCCGAACACGGACATTTCAGTGTATGTTCAGGTTTGAGTTCGGTGTTCGGCGATTTAATGGCACATTTTGAAAGGCTGCAGGGCAGCCAATCAACAAGCGTTTGACTTGTTTGCCCTTAGATGCCATCACAGCCATGCCTACTAATGGCATGGCTGTGATTGGCCAATGCAGCATGTGACCCAGCCTCTATATATAAGCTGGAGTCACGTAGCGCCGCACGTCACATGAGCTCTTATTAGTGTAGGGACAGGATGCTGCAGCTGTGAGGGACAGCTTAGGAAAGAATTCTGGTGTGGAATCTGCAAACTACAGCGATTATTCAAACTACAGTGATTATTCAAACTACAGCGATTATTTTAGTGGGTGCTATACTAAATTTTTGTACCCTGCCCTGAGCGCAGTGCCACAGAGAGTGCAGGCACATGACTTTATTTCTGTTCTGGTAGCTCAGGGGGCAACATCTAAGCATTTTTAAATGCTGCAATTTTTTCAGTGCTAAATAGTACATTTGCGTACTGCATTTCTTGCAGTCTAATAAAACCCTTAAATACTACTGTTACGTTGTTGGTTTAAAAAAAAAACAAAAAAAACCCACACTTTTTTGTGCTAAATAGTACATTTGCGTCCTGCGGTGCACTTCATATCTGAGAGTCAAATAGAACCGTCAAATACTGTGCTTTCAGCGCACTTTGAAAAATTCAAATAGTTTTGGGTGCTAAAAAGTTAATTTGGGGTGTATACTTCATATCTGAGAATCAAATAGAACCGTCAAATACTATGCTTTCAGCGCACTGTGAAAAATTCAAATTGTTTTGGGTGCTAATGCTAAATAGTACATTTACGTCCTGCGGTGCACTTCATATCTGTGAGTCAAATAGAACTGTCAAACACTGTGCTTACAGCGCACTTTTAAAAATTCTAATTGTTTTGGTTGCTAAATAGTACATTTGCGGCCTGCGGTGCACTTCATATCTGAGAGTTAAATAGAACCATCAAATACTGTGCTTACAGCGCACTTTGAAATATTCTAATTGTTATGGGTGCTAATGCTAAATAGTACATTTGATTACAGCGCAGTTTGACCAATTCTAATTTTTGGGGTGTGCACTTCATATCTGACAGTCAAATAGAACTGTCAAACACTGTGCTTACAGCACACTTTGAAAAATTCAAATTGTTTTGGGTGCTAAATAGTACATTTGCGGCCTGCGGTGCACTTCATATCTGAGAGTCAAATAGAACCGTCAAACACTGTGCTTACAGCAAAGTTTCACATTGAGGGCAGCAGTCCAGTGACCAGGACCCAGACACTGTCTGTGCGGCGGTCGGACAACCAGGACCCAGTATGCCTGATGTTGAAGTTAGGAGTCACAGTGTGGAATGGATTAGCAGGGTCTGGTGCAGGGTAACCGCACGCCCCCTGGTGTTGAGCACTAGCGTTTGTGCAGCCACATACCAGTACCCTGATGCAGCTTCAGTAAAAAGAGTACTGGATACCAGAAGCCATCACCAGACTAATCCACAACTTGAGACAGGATGTGACATTCACTCTAGCGGCTGTGAGCGCTTTCGGTGTTCTCACCCTGCTGCTGCTCGCCTGTCTGCACTGCAGCGTAACTTTGGCCTTCCCGCTCACCACCTCATACACGACATGCCCACAAGGTGGAACTCCACCTTGTACATGCTGGAGAGACTGTGAGAGCAGCAGCAGGCGATAGTGGAGTTTCAGCTGCAGCACACACGGGTCAGTCACTCTGCAGAACAGCACCACTTCACCACCAATGAGTGGGCCTCCATGCGAGACCTGTGTGCCATGTTGTGCTGTTTCGAGTACTCCACCAACATGGCCAGTGCCAATGACGCCGTTCTCAGCCATACTATCCTGTTTCTATGTCTCCTTGAAAAAACGCTTCGGGCGATGATGGAAGAGGATGTGGCACAGGAGGAAGAGGAGGAGGAAGAGGGGTCATTTCCATGGTTATGAGGCCAGTGATTCACAAGTGGCTCGGAGGGTGGGTTCCTGCATTAGCATAGGCCAGGTACACAATTGTCCAGCATCTCCACACTGTCCCATGGAAGCGTTCAGCTGTCCATCTCCCAAACACTGGAGAGAAAGAGGAAGTACCCGCCTAGCCACCCGCGTTCCCTGGCCCTGAATGCCAACATTTCAACATTCGTGGCCTTTGAAATGCTATCATTCTGTCTGGTGGAGACGGACAGTTTTAAAAACCTGATGGCGTTATTGGACTTCAAGAAATGCACTGCAGGCCGTAAATGTTTCTTTTTTTATACGTCCCAATATTTTGGGGGCTACCCCAATTTATAAAAATAAATAAAAACAAATAAAAAACAGTGTCGGCTGCCTCCTCCTCCTCCACCGCGACGGTCACTGCCTCCTCAACCTATGGGTCACTTAGTATAAACTATGTAAACAATAGCAGAGGCTTGTGAAGGCCTTTTTTCCATGCATCAGGAGATGAGCATTTCTCCATGCATCAGGACTTCAAAAAATGCACCGCAGGCCGCAAATGTTTCTTTTTATATATGTCGCAATATTTTAGGGGTCTACCCCAATTTAAAAAAAAAAACAAACAAACAAACAAGCAAACAAATAAAAAACAGTGTTGGCTACCTCCTTCTCCACCGCTGCTTCCACCTACACCACCATGGTCACCGCCTCCTCAACCTATGGGTCACTTAGTATAAACTAAGTACACAATAGCAGAGGCTTGTGAAGGCCTTTTCTCCATGCATCAGGATTTGAGCTCAGTTTGAACAATGAAAGAGAATACCCTGCACTCCAACCCTCTCTCAAATGGATAATTCTGGTGATCCTCCTGACAGCCATGCTTTAGAATTTGATTTATGTTCTTCCAAAGATAAAATCAAAGATTCCATCTAGTGCTATATTCTGGCTCAGCTGTATTTTAATTTTTTATGTATTTTATGTTATTTTAAGTGATTTTCCTATCCACATTTGTTTGCAGGGCACTTGTCCTACTCTTAGCCCTATTTTACTTCCTTTTGCAGCCCTTTAGCCCTTTCCAGGACTTTTTTAGAGCCATTTTTGTGGCCAAAAGTTTGGGTCTCCATTGACTTCAATGGGGTTCTGGTTCGGGGTCAAGTTCGAGCCCAAACCCGGACTGTTTTCTGAAGTTCGGCCAAACCCGCTGGACCCGAACATCCAGGTGTCCGCTCAACTCTAGTCCTGTTTATTGAATACTGTTGTCCGTTCTCAGACTCCATGTGGAGTCCTATTTACTGAAGCTGTTGTCCTTTCTCAGTATTCTCTTGCATCCTGTTTTTTATTCTCACCATAAAATAAGAAATGTATAGTTGAAATATATACTAAATGTGTAAACTATAGTTACCACCTGAATCACTACAGTTTTATGTAGCTGTTCTGGGGCATATATTTTGTCCCTGCATGGTAAATAGTGTAAATGCTATCTATTCTGCAAAGAAGCAGTGCTTACATTGATGCCTATGACCACCACTACATCAAGCACTAGAGGAGAACTTCCTGGACGAAGTCCTGCAAAGATTGTAGTACCTCATTCAGCCTCTTCAAACTCTGTATGGAGATATTGAATGCTCCACAAAGATATGCACTGACTCAATGCATGCACACTAGGCTCTCAATGCTTCCATATGGGGGAACATTGGATTATCTGATGTAATCAAAACTGCTTATGGCGGCAAGTGAGACCAGCATGGCAAGGGCTTAAATGTAAGTAAGTTTACTTTTTAAATAGTTAATTGAACACTATTGCTTTAGGGATACATGTTTGTACTCCTAATTCTATAGTACCCTAGTTGCCATTTAGTACCCTAGTCGCTGCCAAGGTTAAAAAGAAAGGTAAAAAAAAAAATGTTGTTTACTCACCTTTTCCCTCACCGCACCAGTTTCCTTGATCAAGTTCCACCTCCTTGGGCAAAATCATAGCAAAAGCTTTGGTAGACTAGTGCGCATGCATGGCAAAATGCTACGTGGTGCCAATCAGATGGTACAACTCTGCTATTTTACAGAAAAGCCTCTAGTAGCTGTCATATTGACAGTCACTAGAGGCAGATTAACCCTGAAAAGAAAACATTGCCATTCCTGCTGAACAACAATGTTTTCAACTGCAAGGTTGAAAGGGGCACATGGCACATTGAGATAAAGTGGTCTGGGTGCCTAAAGTGTTCCTTTAAATATAAAACTATATATATATATATATAAAAACAAACATGTAAACATTTTGTAATCTTTGTATCGAGTAAGGTCAGCAGACATGACTATTTCTGGTTATTTTTGCAAATGCACTTACTTTCTACTATGTATTGGTGTATATTATTGGCCTCTATGCATACAGTGGCTTGGGAACCAACATTTCCACATACTGGTATTCCTACAACTCTGTATCTTCCTCCTAATTTCATTTTGTTAATTAGCTCATCTAAGAAATGATCACAAGAACACAAAACTGAAATTTGTACATTACATGCTTTGCAGTCCAATTTAAAATTATTATCTGATAACTCTTCATTGACAATAAAAATATGAAAGACTCATTCTTACATATATAAGTTCTCAACCTAAAAAGAGTTTTGGTGTTAAATCAGCTGGACATTCCTCTGTCCATTAAAGATGAGTTGTCACTAGGGAGATTTGTGCACAACCGAATAATAGTGCCATTTGTTTCTTAATAATCTCATTTGGTTTTATTTTTAAGCTGGGCTGGGCACACCAGACACAGTTCTTCTTTCTAGTGAAATATCTCACGTCTATCTTATCATTACTACTCAAATTATTACTATTGAAAATCTATTAAAAGTTTGGACACATATATTGCTCTCTCTACTTGTCTGATTAAAAGTATTTTAATCCCAAAACTCATGACCTCTGTGCAAAGGGTCCCAATTCCAATATCTTCTAATATCTTAAATGGTTAAACTTCTCAATTTTTACACTTCTTAAGAATTAAAAAAAAACTAGAAACTTGTTACACCACCTCCAGCAGCCACAATTTTACCTAGGTCTAAATATTGCTAGTATCCTCAAAGGCTGGACTGGGGATGTTGGGAAAATGTTTAAATACCAAGACAAAAAAAAAATACTCGCCATCTCAAATCTATCTATCTTCAAATCTGTAGTTTTGTAAAATCTATCACCTCTCGTTTGACTTGTAACTACTAGTGCCCCTATTTACCACTATAAAGTCTTAAAGCATAAAATTTAGCAGGGCTGAACATACAGATATCTTTAACAAAAATATTATATCGTTGGCAAGAGTTTCTCTGTTTAAAATATATATAAATTGAAAATACAATAAAAATAAGGAATTGGAAGCAATAACTTTTTGTATCTTTTTAAAATATTTTATTAAATATAAATTAATATATATAAATTAATATTGACATATAAAAACATAATAATCCATTAATATTATAAAGCAGAGTATATAGAATTAAATTAATGTATGTTTGAGACAAAGTATTAGTGTACAATATTAAGTATTGGTATGCTACCTGATTTTACAGGTAATCTCTCAGAATATGTCTCCTCCAGAGTTGGTTTGTAA
The DNA here is from genome assembly GCA_933207985.1 of Pelobates cultripes. Classification (NCBI taxonomy): domain Eukaryota; kingdom Metazoa; phylum Chordata; class Amphibia; order Anura; family Pelobatidae; genus Pelobates; species Pelobates cultripes. The sequence goes on along the minus strand of OW240915.1, from coordinate 269,354,113 downwards.
ATCTTGTCCAGCATTGGTCAAGCATTGGTATATATCTTTATCAGACTGTTGTTATGACCTAGTCATCTTTAATATTTATTTAGACTAAAGTAGGCAAGTTCTTATCAGCTTCCATGCTTTTGATATGTCAGATAGCCTCCTGTTTTTTTTCTAAACTCCACAAACAAATCCCAATGCCCACGTACCAAAAAATGCACTTGAATAATTTTCATTATGCTTATTACTCACCAAAACTCCAACAGACACTTGGACTGAGGGAGTATCTGGACTGCCTGAAATGCCGTAGTTGGATCTCTATCATTGTTTCTAGTTGTGGTGAACTGGATTTGGAAGGAGGTGAACAGATGACTGCTATTACAAACCTTGCCATTTGTTTTATTCTAGAGACAGTGATATTGGGCATTCAGTCTCACTCCTTAAAATCCCACACTAGGAAATCAATTTTACATAAATGGATTGAATTAGAGGCTTCAGTATGCCTCTGTTGAAAATCAAACTCTCCCACTCTTTTTTTTCACTCTAACTGACCTGACCGCAGCCTTCTTGTTCACAGGACGACGCTGTACCTGGGGATACCCGTTACAAGGATCTCCTCTGCTGAATTGCCAGACTCAAGGCTTGCGGCCTACCCGTGTTGGAAACAAGGGGAGACGTCTGCTCTCCTGGTTCACAGGCCGACGGTGTGGTCCCTACCTAACGCTTTCCCCCCCTCTTTGGACCAGCGGGGGTTATCCCGGTCTCCACTGACCCTTTCCGCAAGCTCGGACCGGATGCAACCTGATATTATGGCGCAGGAATCGACCACAGCAACAACATACAAGATGGCAGCCGTGCTGACCCAACTGGAGAGCACCCTGGATACCTTAACACAGCATAGACGTAGCTTTTGATCGCTTCTGGGCGAATTTGGAGGTCTATACTCTCCCGGGCCCGGGGCTGGAGTGGTAAGTGGAGCGGAGAGGAGCAGGGAATAAGCAGGCCCCCTCTGGGCACAACTACCACGCTTCAAATAGTACCTGCGTTCATTGGCACACCTGGGCTAGGAGCCCACAGGGAGGTACTCTCCTGGCATGATCCACAGAAGCTGAAGTCCTGACGCCACAGGCGGCGAAGAAACACCAGGAGCTCCTGCTATCCCCAACCTGGGAAGGATTTGGACTCCAACACGAGCTACCGAATCCATGGAGCTGAATTCGGACTCCAACACGAGCTACCGAATCCATGGAGCTGAGATGCGAACTCTAATCAGGGCCTGGGGCTGGAGGGACGCCGATCTCTGCACCTGCCTAACACCGCTCCACAGCTGTTCAACAGGCTCCGGAGCACTGGCATCGGCTGAGGCTGAACTCACTTTGCAGGACTGGTCCCAAGCCACGTTTGGCTGTTATCCATTTGGCCAACACCGCCATCCTACACTAGTAGTGCCATTAATTACTTATCTTCACACTAATTTGACTTTGAGTTCTTACCTTATCATTATTTTATTCTATTAGTATAAACGGTGCAGGGCTTACTTTAAGCTGCAGCCCCAGTAGCGAACGGATATGTGGGGACTCAGTGGTTTATATATCTTGTATGTTTTTGATCCTTACAGTTATTCCCGAATGGCACAGTCTAGCACAGTTCCTAGTTTATCTAGTCTTATGCCTACATACCTAACTAGTCAAACCTAACTGCAGTTCTAATATACATTTGACTTGTATACCTAAGACTGGACAGGCCTGCTTTATATCTAATAGCTAGGCATACCAGAATAGCCTGCAACTCTAGCTTAATCTACTTCCTACTGTGTACTCAGACAGTTTACCTAGCTTGACATCTCTAACTTATTGTAACATTCTTGAATGTACATCTCTGTAAGCAACGTTTATTACTTGTGTTATTCAACGCTCTTGTACATGCTTTTGTGGCAGTACAAGATTCTTTGTTAATTTGCGCACATCCAAAAAAAAAAAATTTACAAAAAAAAAAAAAAAAGCCTGGCATGCCTACACCAACTCCCATGGTGAGGGCATGCAAGGCCCTTTAACAAAAATATTCAAAAACATGAATTGATATATACATAAAACATTTGAAGAGAGGGCTTCTTATTCAGTGAATGAGGCTTATTAATCAAGGTCTTGGATCCTGGCTCTGTACAACCACAGTCTAATTATGTCAGGGAAAGGTTCATTGGATAATTCTCATCACAATTGATGGGTGTTGAAGGACTTGGGCAGGAAGGAAAGAACATGACAAAATAGACACAATAAGTAACAAAAAACTTTTTGCTTAATTAAGTGGTTTTGTTGTAGATCATGTTCCTGCAGGCGAACTGCTCAACTATCTGCCATTTAGGAGTTAAATCACTTTGTTTATACAGCCCTAGCCACATCTCATCTGCATGTGACCTACACATACTCCTTACACATTACCTGTAAAGAGAGATCTAATGTTTAAAGTTCCTTTATTGCACAGTCTGTTTAATTTAGAAGTTTGTATCACCTACTCTGTTACTAGCCTGCTAGAACATGTAGGACTCTCCTGATTGTGATTAAAGTTCAAATAGCAGAGCAGGAGAGGAAAATCTTCTAAACACACTGTCCTGTCAGATCTGATTGAAAATGATATAATTTTTTCATGTAGGCTGTGTGACTAGGGCTGCATGAATAGAATCAAAGGTGATTTCATTCCTAAATGGCAGAGCATTGAACAGTGAGACTCCTGGGACATGATCTAGATTCTATACACTGAAACTGCTTCATTAAACTAAAGTTGTTCTGGCGCTTAGAGTATCCCTTTAATGTTATTCTGGAAATCGTAAGTCAAACAGCAAATACGTTATCATAAATGTCCATGCTAAACATTTATACTAATCTTTTTATTTTCTACCAGCACAAGAAGCCTGAAAATGTCAAATTTGGTACAAAGCAATGAATTAGTGCAGAAAACTATTTATTGAATGGTATAATATGGATGGTAAATTCCTCGCTCACCTCATTGACCCTGGAAAAGTTCTAAGAAGTTAAACCATTTTAATTGTAATATTATAATAGACTGAAAAATTTACCTCTCACAAACACAGCAAATGACTGTAACCGATAATGCTGACTGTTAGTGACACTTCCTTGGAAAATTTGCAATATCTTGGAGTCCATTAAATCAAACACCTGTTTGTCTAAAAATAAGACAAGAATACACTGTAATTTTCTTTCAAATATGGGGTTTTGTTTAAAATCAGTCTATGCAATATACGAAAGCTGTACGTACCACCAAGAACTCTGTACTTCAGATCTTCTTTCAGGGGTGAAGCACAGTAATCACATAAAAAATCATTTCTCACAGTTGCAGACTCTGTGGCCCCTGGTACATGTATTCTTATATACCGGAATCCTAATGGACATACTCATACATATTTGTATAAGACTATATTATGATATTAACAATAATACATTTGCATGTTGTATGCTTAATTTTTTGTCATAAGATTGTATAAAACTATACAGTAAAAATAAAAAATAAAATGGTAGAAAATAAAGAAAGAATAGATAAATTAACTTTTCATTAAAGCCAATATGTTGAACAATTAACACATGATATAAATAGTTTGCAATTTGGGTTTAAAACCTTTGTTTCCCTTTTGCATGGATATGGCACTACGTAGGATATACCATACACTGCTATTATTATTATTATTATTTTATTATTTATATAGCGCCAACAAATTCCGTAGCGCTGTACAATGGGTGGACTAACAGACACATAATTGAGATCAGACCACTGACGTACAGGAACAGAGGGGGTTGAGGGCCCTGCTCGATGAGCTTACATGCTAGAGGGAGTGGGGTATAGTGACACACAGGGTTAAAGTAGGGGAATTAAATAGTTTGTTACAGAAGGGTTTATTGAGCGCTTGGTAGGTCATTTTTGACAGGTGAAGGAACGGAGTCATGGGGTGGGGGATGAGAAACCTGCTGACAGTTTAATTGATACGCTTTAATAAAGAAGTGAGTTTTCAAAGATTTTTTGAAGGAATGGAGGCTGGGTGAAAGTCTGATTGAGGAGGGAAGGGAGTTCCACAGAATAGGTGCAGCCCTGGAGAAGTCTTGAAGGCGAGCATCAGAGGTGGGGATCCGGGCAGAGGATAGGCGTAGGTCTTGGGCTGAGCGCAGGGGTCTCGACGGGAAATACTTGTGTATGTGGGAGGATAGGTATGTTGGAGCAGCATTATGTAGGGATTTGTAAGCAAGCGCCAGAATTTTGAATTGGGCCCTATATCTAACTGGAAGCCAATGCAGGGACTGCATTGTATAAGCAAGTGCAAATGTATAAGCAAGTGCAAATAAAACAGGTTATTGTGAATATTTGCTTCTTTCATTCTTATATACAGTTTTTGTTACAATTCTCAAAGATTTCAATTTCAATAACTTCTTGTTTACTCTAATCATTCACAAATCTATTGCTCCATCTAGTCTCCCAGTAAGAAAATTTTAACCAATTTTCAGTTGATTTTTAATAGTTTCATATAACTCAAGTCTTCTTGAATTACTTTAATGTGTTAGCCTTTACAGCTCCCATAATAGCTTTTCTGTAAAACAGCCCTCAATGTTTGCCCTTATAATTTACCGGTAACATTTATTTTTATTCTGAATGTGTCCATTTATGCCTCTCCTCCTGGACCTTAGATCCCGTGTTAGAAGTCTGAAAACTCAGGAACAGGGAGGTGTTTTAACAAGTGGTTTGTGCCCATTTAAACAGTGAATTATAGGAAATTGAAAACCATATGCCAAAATGTAGTCTAAATTAGCTGAGCTGAGTTAATTCTCTTATTCAAATCATTTTCCAACTCGGCTATTTTACTTTTTTTAAGCTTGAGTTTCAATCCATCACCATTTATTTTTTTTAGTAAATAACCTTGATATTATATTATTTTTGCATGTGCCATCAAATCTCAAGGTATAACTTTCAATCCTTTAATGCTTTGCTTTTTAGGAGTTAGCTTACTTTTGTCACTGTTTATGCAGCCCTACCTGTTACAGATCATAACTGTGACAAACGCTCCTTTCCACGATCGTTTGCCACGAACACCTGGAGGAGTGTGGAAGCTGGCCTCCTGCCCAATGACTATGGTCCAGGTCTGAGACCCCATTTGGGAGTTATCCTGCCCAGCTGCCCTTAGCAGTTTTCCCTCGGTAACCCTGGTTCGGCACGTTCCCTTCTCATGAATTAAAGCAAACACTAGCTTCCTGGCATGAACAAACCCACGAACGGTCCTCAGACCATGAATGGTCCTCAGCCACGACTGCTATGGAACTATTTACGTCATGAGGACTTTGTGGTTTCCGGTCACCTTGGATCGTTCGTGCAAACTAACCCAAGAACGGTCTTCAGCGGTACTTAGGCACAATTGTTATGGAACCTTTTTCGGCTACGTGACCTTGCGGTTCCAGGGCAACTTGGTCCGATGTTTAGGATCACTTTGCGACCCACCTGGAGGGCGCTTTTTGGAGGGAAGGTGTCTGAGACAAAGATAAGCAAGTGCACAGTGGAGCACTTATTATTGTATTTTACAATTACCAAAATTCTTACAGACAAACAAGCCTTTGTAAAACACAAAAACACTTTACTTTTAGTGTTCCAACTTGGTTACTTTCTTTCTTTACACCTTTAACACAAAATAAAATATATATAGTGTAAAATTGCTAAAACATATATATAGTATATTCAGTAATGGAACAATCACATATTCCAGACATAGGCGTGCGCAGCCTATTGCATTAGGGTGTGCACCCTAAAGCACAAGCACACGCCGTGTATATATATATATATATATATATATATATATACACACATATATATACACACACTGCTGTGTGTGTGTGTGTGCTGTGTGAGGGTGCTGTTAGTGTGATGTGTGTGTGACGATGCTGGTAGTGTGCTATGTGGGTGAGGGTGTTTGTGTGTGCGTGCTTGTGAGGATGCTGTTAATGTACTGTGTGTGAGGGTGCTGTTGTGTGTGTGTGTGCACTTGTGAGGGTGCTGTTAATGTACTGTGTGTGAGGGTGCTGTTTGTGTGTGAGGGTACTGGTAGTGTGCTGTGTGTGTGTTTGTTAGGGTCCTGTTTGTGTTTGTGAGGGTACTGTTAGTGTGCTGTGTGTGTGTGAGGGTGCTGTTTGTGTGCTGTGTGTGTGGGGTGCTGTATGTGTGTTGGTGCTGTGTATGTCTGTGGGTGCTGTATGTGTGTGGGTGCTGTGTATGTCTGTGGGTGCTGTGTATGTCTGTGGGTGTGTATGTCTGTGCTGTGTATGTCTGTGGGTGCTGTGTATGTCTGTGGGTGCTGTATGTCTGTGGGTGCTGTATGTGTGGGTGCTGAATGTGTGTGGTGCTGAATGTGTGTGGGTGCTGTATGTGTGTTGTATGTGTGTGGGTGGGTGATTGTGGGGGGTGGAGGTGGGGGTACATTATTTGCTATCCCCCCTCCCTTCTTACCTTTTGTAGGGAGGGGGGATCGTGCTGCTGCTTCCTTCCCTGGTGGTCCAGTGGAGGAGGGGATCCTTGCTGCTGTGATCCCTGGTGGTCCAGTGGAGGAGGGGATCCTTGCTGCTGTGATCCCTGGTGGTCCAGTGGAGAGTGAACTCTAGCCCCCTGTGGGGCTAGAGTTCACTCTCGCGAGATTTGAGCGTTGCCGTGGCAACGCTCATATCTCGCGAGAGGAACCCGGCGGAGCTGCCGGCAATAGCTCCGCCGGTCCTCTCCTGCCTCCCTCCCTACATGCGGGTCAGTGGGGAGGGAGGCTGTGAGCAGAGCCGGCGGTCGGATAGCGCCGGCTCTGCATGAGCCGACAGGGGAGATCCTGAGATCTCCCCTGCCGGTCTCAATATGCATAGGCGTGCCGCGGGGATTAGGGTGTGCCCAGGCACACCCGGCACACCCCGTGCGCACGCCTATGATTCCAGAGCTATATAGACCTAGCTCTGGTGTGGAAGGCTTGTGGGTCCGTTATGGGCAACCCCTCCCCTCTTCCGTGGGATAGATTTCCAATATGTAGAGTTTTTCTCATTAAAAATGGAAAATAAGCAATATAATTCCGTTGGGTATAATAAGAAAAGGTAGCTGATTCTTGTATACTCACAAGTGTAGAGCCTGTGACCTGGCTCAGTAAACAAGCTTTGTGTAGTTAGGGACTACACTCCCTTCTGTATAGGAGCAGGAATCCAAAATGGTATTTAAAAAATTACTTTATTAAAAATATTATAAAAAACAATAAAGTTGTAAATACAAATACCAAAATACTTCGTCTATGCTGTAAGAAACGCATTTCACCGTTCTCTTGGCTTCTTCAGTCTTTATTTTGTGTTAAAGGTGTAAAGAAAGAAAGTAACCAAGTTGGAACACTAAAAGTTAAGTGTTTTTGTGTTTTACAAAGGCTTGTTTGCCTGTAAGAATTTTAGTAATTGTAAAATACAATAAGCGCTCCACTGTTCTTTTGTGTTTGAGATTGTGTCTTTAAAGAGGATTTCACACTCAGTGTTGTAGTTGCTATATTTTGAGCAGATATATACATTAAGGTAAAAGGAAAAACGTACATTTTCCCACACATTTAAGTGCTCATTTACAGCCAGGCAGAGCACCCTGTATGACCGGTCAAAACACATATTGTTCTGGAACTATTTTGGGCATAGGACCACGTGTGCAGCTAGTCAGAACTTTGCCCCTGTGGCGATTCCCCTACACTGCATGAATCTGAGCACTATTTGGACAACTTTGGTGCTCAGTTTAGGGCTGGTTGGGTAAGTAGGACATGTGGGGTTAGTGTATATTTTTATTATGTTTTGGGGTACGTTTATGTTATGTTTTTGATCTCTGTTCATGGGAGATAATTAGCTTACCGGTCTTTAACTCGGTTATCTCTCAGGTACAGGGATCTCTGGGAGGAGCTTGTATTGTATTGAATGGAGACGCCCTGCTGGGGTTTGTGCATAAAAGGCCAAGTTTGGCTCAAAAAAATCAGTTGTACTCCCAGAATTATGTGTCGTCTAGTTACTGGGAGGGGGAAGGACTATTCACTGCTCAGCATCTTGTTCCAGCTTGTGTAGGATTCAGCAGGGAAAGTCCTTGAAAGGACTATAGCTCTCAGGACAGTGTGTCGTCCAGTCCCTGAGAGGGAATAAAGCTAGTTACCTTTCCTGTTCCAGGGTGGAGAGGCAACGTGGGCTCAGCTTTAGTCATAGTTTCACTATTTATAGCCGTAGTTTAGCAATTTGGATTTTAGTGAATAACGTTATATGTGCTATAACCTCTCATTTAGAGTTTCCTATATGTGCTATGGACAGTAATAAAATCTTTGATTTTCACTTTGCCTTCCTTGTGTCATTTAATCATGAAGAAGCAAATACGCTATACAAAAAGCTTAGAGGGATACTCCACTGCCCCTAAAAAACATATTTTGAAAAAATCTATTCACTGTAGATATACTCCCAATTAAAACATGCATATATTTAATTATGCATTTTTTTCGTTGAATGTATATCTAAAAACAGCTTGCAAAAAACTGCAGATCTGTTGTCCGCAAACTTTGCAAGCCCTCCTTTTATTTCTCAGCCCAGACTTTCTGTGGCTGTCCAATCACAGACTTCCCAATTCAGCTCACTGAGAAGTCTTGTGCTCTGTCAGTTGCTGCCTCTTGAGTGTAGCTCAACTAAACAACTAGGAAGTAATAGGACCTGTTGTCTGATTTACAGCAGAGGGGTGCAACAAAATTAATTTATAAAAGTGCCAATTTCTACTGAAATCTGCACAATCGTCAAAGAAAGAACACACTCTTCACACATATACACACTTTAGCCAGCTGAAATACTTCAGGAGTCTAGAGTGTCCCTTTAAAAAAAATAAACATGTTAATATTAAAGAAAATAAAAAGTTGCCTGCGCTCTCTCCTTAATCCTTATGTATATGTAGACAAATGGAGGTCATTTAGTTGCTCCAATGGCTATTGGAGGGAATGCCCGCCTGCCAACATCAAGGCAGACCCCCCTAAAGCGGGTCCTACACTGACCCTTCAGCCTGCTTCCTTGAGCTTCTGGCAAAGATATCTCTAATGAGACAGAGAGGGGTATTTTTTATAAACACCCCTATATACTTATTAACCCTTAATAAGGAAAACATGGGATGGGCGGCAGCATTGTAACAAGGCTGTGTGATACAAAGTAAATACAAATACAAAAAGGTAAGTCCTGCGTTCACTCCCATCACTACTGGGCCGGCAGCAATGACTACAGTACACATCAGCCCCAATATATAGTAAAAACCAAAGAAAAGAAAAAGTTACCTGCGCTCTCTCCTTAATCCCTATGTATATTTTATGTTAATATTAAAAGAGGGTACACTCATCTCAAGTTTTGCTGCTCTAGCTAAATAAATACAAACAAGGAATGTAATATAAATTAAAAATAAAAACATATGAGCGCCAGAACTTTATTCTATACATCGTCATTATAACCCTTTCTCCACCTTACCCACATCCTTGTAGATTCTGATTACTCAGGTCTAAAGATATTTTCCTATTATGTCTAGCAGACCAGACACTGATTGTCTCCCCCTTCTGGTGGTTCTCTTTCTACATTCTATTTTCTTTTGTCTTCTTTTTTCTCATGCCTCCCTCTCCCATGTCTGGGTACCACACTACCCATTCATCCCTATCTGGGGTATTGTGAATATGGACTGTTGTTTTGATGTACTTTAAGCCTCACTGTTATAGTAATGTGTTTTTCCCCACTTTCTATAACTTTCAATAAACACTGAATAGCAAACTTACCAAAGAAGTAATATTGCTAGGGATTTTGGAAAAATTCTAGCTCAAAATATTTATCTTGGTAAAAATAATATATGGTATATCGTCACAATTTAGATAAACATTAGAGTTTGTAGTGATCAGATTTAGACCAGATATATGATGAATAGTTTAATGTGTTGGATTAGTTAAAAACTATAAGAAAGAAGGATAACCAGGGAAATATTATGTAGTAAGAGAAAACACTCATCGTGATATTTGGGTATAATTTTTATATATTATTGCTTTAAATTCATACCTTTAGAATATGGGCATTTTGCATCAGAACACAAAAACCTAGCTCCCTGGGTGTATTTTGTCACAGTGGTCATAGCAGTCACAACCCCTTCCAGCATGTATAGTCTGTGTGATTTATAATCCAAAGGGAAGTCACTGAGGCTTAGACGGTAGCCTGGTAATTCAGGTAAATGGGTTAATTTGAGAATCACATGTATCTGATGAGAAAGAACAAAGCTATATACATAAAGCCTTTAAAATAAATGATTAAGTGATTAATAAATACATTGCAAACTAATAATTTTGTGATTAATTTGTTAAAGGAATACTCCACTGGGGGAGGAGGGATCATTATTTAGTAGAAATGAAAGCATGCATGTATTTAATTCAGTATTTTGTTCTTTGGGAGTCTATCTACAAACAGCTTGTTAAAGTTTTTAACCTGCTGCTTTCAGTCTGTGCCGGGGAATACTCAAATCACAGGCTACTCAGCCTCTTGACACAAACAAATTATTTATTGGTTTGTGTATGTAAATGTGCTATTTGTGCATCGTGAGTATCACCAACTGTTGAAGCCAAATTTACTGAGTGATAATCGTTTTGGTGCATTTTTAAAGGGTCACTCCAGACCCCTAAACAACTTTAGCTTGTCCTATTTTTTCATTTTGAAAAACTGCAGATCTCAATGGAAATTGACACTTTTATAAATTAACCTAGTAACACCCCCTTGGCTTTCAAGCAGACAACCGGTAATGTTACTTCCTTGTTACATTAGCTCAATGCAGCTGACTTCAAGAGGCAGCAACTGATCAGAGCACCTGCCTTGCAAAGGCTTCTCATTGAGCTGCATTGGGAAGCCTGTGATTGGGCAGCCACAGAAAGTCTGAGCTAGGATTAGAAGGGGATGGCTTGCAATGGCAGCAGACAAGAGAACTGCAGGTTTTACAAGCTGATTTTAGATATATCCCCAATGAAAAAATACATAAGTAGATGCATGCACGTTTTCATTTGGGGTATATCTACTAAACAATGATTTTTATTTATTTTGTATTTGGGCAGTGGAGTGTCCCTTTAATGTATATAGTTTTAATTTTTCATATTTCATATCCCCCTCATGTTTCATGTCCATTCTCCCACCTCAATTTCATGTCCACCCCCCACTACTGACTCACTGAGAGGAAGGTGGTGAAATCTTTATCGTGGAATCACTAGTAGTACTAGTGACTCCATGATAAAGATTTCATTCCCCTCCCTCATTCCATGCACTTACCTGGTCCTGGGAGCTCCTCTCTCTTTCCTCCCACGCGGCCGTCCACAAAGAGCACTGGGAGGAAGTGACGTCATCAGGTGTGACCTCATTTCCTCATAGCGCTGGGAGAGGAGGGAGAGAGGGAGGGAGGGTTGTCGCTCGCACATCTCCACCGGCGGGCAGCAAATGGGGGCAGGTGGTGGCATAGTAGGGAAGCCAGCGGGCCCCCACTTCACCAATATAGGGCCCAGCTCATTCCCACAAAATGTGGGACTGTCCCGGGCGATCCGGGACATGTGGGCACCCTAGATTAGGGTGTGCCCAGGCACAGCCGGCACACCGCGTGCGCACGCCTACGTATATTGTTCATACGCTTGACCTTCTTTGACCAAAGCTTAAGTCTGCTTCATTTCCTATGGTCAAAGACATTTTCCCATAATACTCACCGTCCTCCTGTGTTCAGGCATTGATTCATTCGCCATTCGAACATCTTGTCATTAAGACAGGACTCTGGCAAATGCACTGAAATTTGTCCTGACAAAATGTCAAATCTTTGTCCATTTGTGTTAGGATGAAATTTGTGCATTTTTGAATGAATGAAATTTAGATCCAAGTAGATAGTGCCCTAATTCCTACAGTTTCAGAGAGCTATCTACTGAAAAGCTCGTCTTTCAACCAACTTTACTACTACTATGTAAAAATTACATGGACTGCATTAGAATTAGGCTGTGATATTGTATGCAGAAAAACAAGGATAGGGGCAATAAGGAATGTAACATCATGGGACCATCCCAGGGATTGAAAATAAGAGTAATGAGGGGCTTTCCTGAACTGGATGGATGGGTACATACAAACATACTGCCTTACACAAAACACCATAATGTGAAACCTGCAACATAAAATCAAACTCTGTAACAGATATGTTGCCTGCAGCTAATGTATTTGCATTGATTACAGCATGCCAATTCACTAACACATGGTGTTAATGTAGCAACATAGCTAGCATGAGAGGCAGAACAGGATTAATCATAAGGTGAATTTAGGTGGCTGCCTTGAGCCCAGGGGTTTGCTTAGCCCAATTCAACAGCCCTACGTGATGAATGAAGAAGGGCTCCAATCTAGTAACCTGGGTACTGTGTGTTCTTAAAACATTCTCTAAAGAGAGCGTTTGGGAAGTCTGCTGGCCCATGTTTAATAAAATTCTAACTAACTAGAATGGAAAATCTTAATATGTAGTAGCGTATTGCTAAATCTATAGAGATGTATTCATTGTTTACTCTAAGTTCTTCTAATTTATATTTACAAAGGCTTTCATGCACTGTAAGTTATAATGCTGTGCACTTTTTTAAGTCTTCCAACATTTATCTATTAAAGGAACATTATAGTCAGTTTTAGTGTATAGATCATTCCCCTGCAATTTCACTGCTCAATTCACTGTCATTTAGGAGTTAAATCACTTTGTTTCTGTTTATGCAGCCCTAGCCACACCTCCCCTGGCTATGATTGACAGAGCCTGCATGAAAAAAAAAACTGGTTTCACTTTCAAACAGATGTAATTTACCCAGGGGCGTACCTAGAGCATTTGGCAAATTTTTTTTACAATTTGTAAACTTTGCAAAACCGCTGTCAGCCCCTCCTACAAAACCCTTGTCCTGTCCTGCACCTCCTACAAAACCTCTGTCCTGTCCCTTCTACAAATCCTGTACTGCCTCGTCTACAAAACCCCCGCAACCCCCTTCCACAAATCCCCTGCTTATCCCCCCTTATAAAGACTCCTATCCCAATACAAAACCCCCGCCCCCTTCTACAAAATCCCTGCAGCCCCACACACACATTTACAGGCAGACAGTCACACACTCAGTTACAGACAGACAGTCACATACAGTCACAGGCAGACAGTCACACATACACATTTCCTCCGTGCGGCCAGTTTATCAGCTGTTTGCTTGTGTGAGCTGTACTGGCCGCACGGCACAATAACTACCATGGGACACTGTGCGGCCACAGCTCACACAGCCCCCTCCAGCCAGGGCCGGTGCAAGGATTTTTGCCGCCCTAGGCAAAAGTAAAGTTTGCCGCCCCCCCATGTGACATCACAATGCCCCACCCATATGATTTGCCATGTTAACTAACGCCAGTGCTGCAGTGCCGCCGTGTTTACATTAAAAGGCCTGCAGGGACAGGCTATAGACACCAGAACCACTACATTAAGCTGAAGTGGTTCTGGGGACTATAGTGTTTCTTTAATGTGAGGTAAATTAGAGATTAGTGCCACGAATAATATACTAGATTGCCTACTTACAACCAGATGAGGATGATGATGGGCTCTAGCTGCAGTCTGGCTCCACTGGTCTGGTGCAGAACAGGCTCTCTGGAGGCGGTTTGTAACTGTGGTCACAAAAATCAATGTTCTGGGAGAACGGGAAGCAGCTCCATTTTTTGGGGGTCCTTTACACAGCTCAAGGTCTGGGTCCCAGGGTCCACCTTCATGTTCCACCAATGAGTTTGTTCACAGGGGGTGGAGTGTGTAGGGGATGTCCTGATATGTGTGTAAGGAATGCATTGTGTGAAATTGTGTTTGTATGTGTAAGGGCTGCAAGGTGTGTTTCTGTGTATGTATGGGATGCATTGAATGTGTGTAAGGGGTGCATTGAGTGTGTGTAATGAATGCATTGTGTGTTTCTGTGTGTGTAAGGGATGCATTGTGTGTAACGGTTGCATTGCTTGTGTATGTGTGTCTGTGTGTGTAATGCATTGTGTGTTTTTCTGTGTGCAAGGGGTGCATTGTGTGTATGTGATGAATGTCAATCTCTCCTCCCGCTCCAATTTCCTTCTCCTCCTCCCAATTTCTCTTTCTCACCCCCTCCAAATTTCTCTCCCCCCCTAATTTCTCTTTCCCCCTCCTAATATCTCTTCCCCCCTCCTAATTTCAATTTCTATCCCCCCCTTCTAATTTCAATTTCTCTCCCCCCTAATTTCTCTTTCCCCCTCCTAATTTCTCTTCCCCCCTCCTAATTTCTCTCACCCCCTCTCTCCTTTCTCTTTCTCTCCCCCTCTCCTTTCTCTTTCTCTCCCCCCCTCCTTTCTCACTTCCTTTCTCACCCCCCCTTTCTCACCCTCCCTCCTTTCTCACCCCCCTTTCTCCTCTTTCTCACCCCTCTCTCACCCCTTTCTCCTTTTTCACCTCTCTCCTCTTTTTTTCACCCCTTTCTCCTCTTTTCACCCCTCTCCTCTTTTTCACCCCCTTCTCCTATTTCACACTCTGTGCACTTCCTGTTAGTCCGGCCGGGTACAGGAGACAGCTGCTCTCTGTACCCGCGGACTATCAATGCTGCAGTGAGGGAGCTGACAGGAGCACTCCCTCCTGTCAGCCTCTCCTCAGGCTGCGCCCGGGCGGTGCGGTCCGCCCTCATGGACACACCGCCCGGGCAAAGCTGCAGCCGCCTGAGGCTCAATACAGAGCGCTCGGGCGGCTGCAGCATGGGGGGGCGGGGGGCTGGCCATGGCACCCCCACTGCTGCACACGGGCGTATTCTCTCACTTCTTAGTAATTTCTACCGAATTCTAAATTAAATACTGTATCTCAATTCTAAATTGAACTTTGTATTAATCAGTATACAGGAGGCTCTTGTGGTCTAGTGCTTTTTAAATATACAGGATAAAGAAAATCTTAATTAAAATAGAATTTGCAATAAAGAAAGCTCTAAATAGGCCCCTTACAGGAAGTGTTTATGGAAGGCTGTGCAAGTCACATGCAGGGAGGTGTGACTAGGGTTCATAAACAAAGGGATTTAACTCCTAAATGGCAGAGGATTGAGCAGTGAGGCTGCAGGGGCATATTCTATACACCAAAACTGCTTCATTAAGCTAAAGTTGTTCAGGTGACTATAGTGTCCCTTTAATATCTTTCTATGTGGCAATAAACTGTACCTTGAACCTGTATGCATATGTAGATCGTACCATTTTTATACTCTTCACACAGATAGGTCACTTTTTTGAATTTTCTAAATTAGTGTGAATGAGCCAGGACAATTATTTTATGACTTTCACAATACTGACTAATTTATGAGCAAAGGCATTGTTCAGCATTGGCTAATATTTATGTCCTCTTTGTGAACTATTTATCATGCAGGCCAATCAGCCTACTGTAGGCCTATCATTATGGAAAATATAGTTCACATACATCTGCTTTGGTGTATTTTTTAGATACATTCAGGATTCTTCCACTTACCTGACCCTCAGTTTGATATTGTCTAATCAATGAAAGAGTCTTTATGGCTGTATCACAGACCTAAGATGCAAAACACATCTTAATCAATCGTATACAGGAAATATTTGTAGTTATAATTGCATTAAAAGGACAGTATTGCATGAAACTAGCATACCGATTGAAAAACCCAAGCTGCTCTCAGCGGCTCATGCAAAATGTAGTTTCCAAGAGTGGCATCCAACTCTGTGACATCCATGGGATTGACAGAAATTACAAAGCGATAAACTGTGTAACTGTGTGTTGATTCTACCGGGAGAAAAAAATATGATAGATCATTACAGGGAGTCACATGTATGTACACCAAACCATCTCACAGATCTCTAATGCAATGGTTCCTAACACAGTTCCCAAGGCATACCATCAGTCCAGAATTTAGGCATTCCCGAATTTGTTTCCATGAGGATACGGAAACAAACTGGAATGCTGGTATGCCTTGAGTATTGTGTAGGGAACCATGTAGGAAACTGGCATAGCATTGTTGGAATTGTACAACAGATGAGGATCTATCTTTTTTCCACTCTTGCGCTAGAGTGCAGGCCCCCCAAAAATGTCTTGCACCAGAGCCCACTCTACATTAGTTCTGCCACTGTGATGGGGTGGAGGGCATGATTGAAAGCCAGGGAGTGGAAGTGTGTGTGTGGAGGGGGAGGGGGGGCAGGATCCAAGGGGCCCAAGCAAATGCTTGCCCAGGGTCCAATCAATGTTAAAGACGGCCATGCATGTGTGACATCCCCAACCCCCAGTCCATGCATGTGCGACATCCACCCCCCCTCCACCCTGTCCTCATGTCCCTGCTCAAAGCTGCGGTTACCAGCTACAGCCGCACCAGCCCAGGGTCCTCGGTTGCCAGCAGGAGGGTAGCAGCACAGCTCAGCTGGCAAGAGTGGGCCCAGGGTTGGTGCGGCTATGCATTGGCCCAGGAGGTATGCAGGCGGCCCACGGTTGCAGGGGTCCGACGTGTGGCCTGGAGTGACCGTGGTAGGCACGCCACTGTATGACATTCAATAGCACCAACTGTATTATTCTTTTAGCTGCTAGAGCATAATAATATATATATATATATATTAATCTGATTGTAAGCTCCTAAACATATATGAAAGGGGTTGCTGCTTCATGTTTCTGTTTATGCAGCCCTATCCACACCTTCCCTGGCTGTAACTTACACAGCCTGCATGATAAAAAAATGGTTTCATTTTTATTCAGATGTTAACTCATTTTAATAGTTTTTATCTTCTACTCTGTAAATTGAACTTTAATCACACATACAAGGCTCCTGCGGGATCTAGCAGATTATTAACAATGCAGTGAATATGATATTCTAAATTAAACAAAATAAGCAATAAAGGAAGTGTAAGCATAAAAACTAAGTTTACAAGATTTGTTTAGGAAGGTTGTGTGAGTCAAATGCAGGAAGGTGTGACTAGGGCTGCATAAACATATATAACATTTATATATAACTCCTAAATGGCAGATAATTGAGTAGTTAGACTGCAGACGCATGATCTATACACCAAAACGGATTCATTAAAGGACCACTCCACTTATCCAACTCACCCCCACAATTTAGTAGATATGCCCCCAATTAATACATGCATGCATATTTTTATATATAAAAAGTCTAAAATAGATTACAAATTCTGCAGTTCTTGTGACTGCAGCCTTTGTAAGTTCCTCCCCCTTTTCTCCCAGAAGAGACTTTCAGTCTCTTCACATTGAAATAACCAATCAGAGGCTTCTCATTGACTTGGTTCCCACGTGCACACGTGAGCCGGCTCGTGCACACTCGCGCCACAACATGCACGCACGCCATGTGAGGAAGGGGGAGGCTGGCACGCTCAAGTAGCGCGTGCCTACCATTTCCGTTAATGAAGGGGAGCTAACAGAAGTAGGAAGGAATTCTCCCTGGAGCCCATGTGTATTAAAGCCATTGTTGCCGCCCAGTAGTAGTGGGAGTTTTATTTTGTATGTTTGTATTTGCTTTTGCACTACACACCCATGTTACAATGCTGTCACCCACTCCATAATTCCCTATTAAAGGGACTCTCCAGTGCCTGGCACTGCACCACCCCCGGGTTAGCCCCCCCATATTGAGAATTTTAACAAAAGATTATTCCATTTGTTAGATCTTTGTTAGATCAGGTTTGATCAGGTCCCCTCTCTTGCCACTTCCAAAGAAAGACTGTTCCAAGCATTTTTTGTACAGTATTATATCTTTGAATTTTCACATAGATTTCCACTCTATAAACATGTAGTTAATTTGTCTTGTAGGCTTTGTACCATTGTATTTCTTGCAGTCCTGGATAAAGTTCTCCAGACCTCCACTCCTGTCCATGTACACCAAGGCAGCCTCTCTCATCTCACACACACGGTGGGCCCAGCTCATGGCAGATGGCTGTCCTGGTACAGATTAAGTTCACTCACACAGTAAAAGCCCAGCGAAAGCTGTCTCTCACTCACACACACAAGCCTGGTCTGACACAGAGTATGTCTCTCACACAGTCCAGTCCAGGCCTGACACAGAGTATGTATCTCACACTTTCCAGTCCAGGTCTGACACAGAATATGTCTCTCACACAGTCTAGGCCTGGCCCAGAGCTGACACTCTCTCACACACAGCCCAGACCTGGCACAGAGCTGACACTCTCTCACACACAGCCCAGACCTGGCACAGAGCTGACACTCTCTCTCACACAGTCTCTTAGGCTTGGCCCAGAGTTGACACTCTCTCACACACAGCCCAGACCTGGCACAGAGCTGACACTCTCTCTCACACAGTCTAGGCTTGCACAGAGCTGACACTCTCTCTCACACAGCCCAGACCTGGCACAGAGCTGACACTCTCTCACACACAGCCCAGACCTGGCACAGAGCTGACACTCTCTCTCACACAGTCTAGGCCTGGCACAGAGCTGACACTCTCTCTCACACAGTCTAGGCCTGGCACAGAGCTGACACTCTCTCTCACACAGTCTAGGCCTGGCACAGAGCTGACACCCTCTCTCACACAGCCCAGACCTAGGGAGCACAGAGCTGACACTCTCTCTCACACAGTCTAGGCCTGGCACAGAGCTGACACTCTCTCTCACACAGCCCAGACCTGGCACAGAGCTGACACTCCCTTACATACAGCCCAGACTTGGCACAGAGCTGACACTCTCTCACACACAGCCCAGACCTGGCACAGAGCTGACACTCTCTCTCACACAGTCTAGGCTTGGCACAGAGCTGACACTCTCTCACACACAGCCCAGACCTGGCACAGAGCTGACACTCTCTCACACACAGTCTAGGCCTGGCACAGAGCTGACACTCTCTCTCACACAGTCTAGGCTTGGCACAGAGCTGACACTCTCTCACACACAGCCCAGACCTGGCACAGAGCTGACACTCTCTCACACACAGTCTAGGCTTGGCACAGAGCTGACACTCTCTCACACACAGCCCAGACCTGGCACAGAGCTGACACTCTCTCTCTCATTTCATGCCTGTCACACAACTGTTTCTCATGTTGCTCCTCATGAAATTCAGGATTTGGCGGGAAAATCTTGCTATGTGCTAAGCATTCTGGGAGTTTTGTCACCAGTCACATCCGAACACCTCACTAGTTGATCACCGTCAGTGGGACCATGGGTTTTAAAACTTTTTTTTAAAAGTAGGAAAGGGAGAATAAAGAATACATTTACAGCTTATTTAATTGCATTACATTTTTATATCTGTCCCCATTAAACATGGCAATCTGACAATTTTGGGAAAAAAGGACAATATAAACAGAAAATATGAGGGGGGAAAAGTGTGGTTTTCCATTAAGGAAACATTTGTTTTTGAGCACCCAAATAAAATTAATAATTATTTAAGTTTGTTTTCACAAGATTTTCGTGGTGCTACTTAATGTGGTCTTAATTTAAATGAGTACTTAAAATAGTGTAATGATTGTATATATTGGCTCTAGATAACCTTGTTACTGTAAATATTTCCTGGGGCCCCAAGTGGTCTTAGTCCACTTCTAAGTTAGGTAAAAACACACTCATCCATGAGAATTTGTTGATCAGTATGAATACAAATCATCTACTGAAAAGTTCAATGTTGATAGAGTTTTGGCTTAAAGGGACACTCTACTACACAAATAAAAAATAAATAAAAATTATTATTTAGTAGATGTACCCAAATGAAAACATGCATGCATTTAATTATGCATTTTTTTTTCATCGGGGGTAAATCTAAATACATGCAAATCTCTTGTCTACTGCCTTTGCAAGCCCTCCCATTCAAACCCTGCTAATACTATGTAGCTGTCCAATCACAGACTTCCCAATGCAGCTCTATGAGAAATCTTTGCAAGGCAGATGCTTTAGGCAGTTGCTGCCTTTTGAGTTTAGTTCCACTGAGCTAACCAAACAAGGAGGTTATATTGTCAGTTATCTAATTGACAGGCAGGGCTAAGGATGCCCTTTCCCTTATTGTTTATTGCTACCAGTATATCCCAGTGTTATACCTGTTTAGCAAATTCATCCTAATCACTAGCCAAGACTTAGTGTCGTAAAGAACTGGTTTTATCAGGAAAAACACACGCTTTTGTACCTGTGTCCTCAACAAGAGGTCCCCAGGAGAACAATGAGGATTGTAACATACCTGGTTCCTAGGTGTCTGTACCTGAGCAGGTTATTTACTTATCGCCCAGACACATCGGCGAAATACACAATTTCACATAAAACATGGGGTTTCCTTGCCCACATCCCCAAACCAATGATGTCCCCAGGAGTTTCTCTTTGGAGCACCTACTCTGTCTAAAAAGCGCTCAGATCAGAGGTGCCCATCCCGATTTGGATGGAAGTAAACGTTTCAGCAGGCCACGGCTAGCCTCATTTCCAGTGCAGAGTTCCATGAGGCTGGGTGGACACCCAAAACATCGGTGCTTTACGTGAATCCTTGTAGCTCCCCCAAGTCCTGGGTATCCTTAGATGCCATACCAACTCCTCTATCGCCCCTCCAAAAAGCACCCTGCTAGGTGGCTCTGGAATGAAGAGCCTTCAGGACAAAGTTTTAGTGAACCTTGGATGATCCGCAATCCGAGCCAGAGTTCCGGGATTTTTGGAGGTTGCTTTTGTTCAGACGTGTCATGCCTCAGGAGCCTCCCTGCAGGTCTATGATCTTGTAGAAGGCCACCAGTAAAGGCGCTGGAGTGGTGGTACAGCTGCGAAGGGAAAATATTGTGAATATAGCTCCCTCAGGAGTAGATAGGTGGTTGGCGAGTCCATTACAATCCGTAGGTGACAGGATGATCTGTCACAATGTTGATTTATAAAAGTGTTAATTTCTATTGAAAAACAGAGGACACACTCTTCAAAGCTTTTCAGCAAGCTAAAATTGTTTAGTGGTCTAGAGTGGAGTTAATTCAAAGGTCTCTGATTTCAAAAAGTATAGTAATTTTTCAGTTTTATTTCTATGGCTTAGAGCAGTGTTTTCGTAACCCTTTACATAAAAGTACCCATGCAGGTCTAAAAATAAATAAATCCTAAATACCCCTGCCTCGAGAAAAAGTCATTTATATTGATTTAAATTTTAAATGAAACGTGTAGACATGGATATTTAAGTTAATCCCATATTTGAGAACAAGCCTGATTAAAGGTAGTAAAGAATATTTTTAAAAGAAATTTTGGACATAATGTGATTATGTATGTAAGGATGAGTGTACGAACTATTCATTTGAAGTATAAAAGGCACAACATGAAAATATAATACACACTTAATTTGACACACTGACAGACACACACACTTACATACAGACAATGACACACACACAGTGAACACTGAAACACATTTACACACAGAGGATACTGATGAGCACACACACATTTACACACAGGAGGACACAAACACACACACAAGGAAACTGACACACACACATTTACACACATAGGACATAGGATTGACAAACCTTGAATAGTATATGTGGAACTGCACTCACTCCCACAAATCTGAGCCAGGGTGCTTGCTGAGCCGGAATCAAACACCAGATTTCCAAACATTAGTAAAGTAATAGAGGTCCAGGCACTCCTTGGTTCAACACAGGCACTTTATTAGGAACCACAACAGACCTTGACAAAGACCTCTTGGTGTCGAAACGTTGCTGTTGTGGTTCCTAATAAAGTGCCTGTCTTGAACCAAGGAGTGCCTGGACCTCTATTACTTTACATAGGATTGACAAACACAAGCTCACCGATTTAAAAACACACACACACACATTCACTTATAGACACATACACATGCTCTCACACACACAAATTATTTTTATTTCAATTCACTCAGCCTCTCTACCTTTAGGAGAGCTGGAGTGGATCATTTCCTTAGAGTCCAGCGAGGAACCTTACACTGAGGTCCAGTGTGGGGGCCTTGTGTACTTTTCCAGAACTGATCCTTTGTGCACTGATTAGTGATGAAGTGGCTGGAGTGATGTCATAACCCGGCTCTTGGTTTCACCAGAGGGCGCAAGTGGGAGCAGTGCTGAAAGATCAAGCAGAACACAGCTCCCTTGTTGCCTATGCCTCCATTCTCCCCCAACTGGCCACATCCTGGGGAACTCAAAGGTGGCAGCCAGCCAGCTCTTGGCATACCACCTGCCTGTGGAGTTTGAGAAACCAGGGTTTAGAGCAGAGGTGGCCAAAAAAGAAGATTCCTAGGTTTTTCAGAACTACACCTCCCATGCCTTTCTTACTGAGAGGATGCCAAATGATCATGGGATTTGCAATTATCAACAGCTGGGAGAACAACCTCCTAACCAGAGGTATTAGAGGTATTTAAACCTTCTGTAAGAGTAGACGATGCATTAAACAGACCTCTGTGAATAAAACCATTAGCTTTAGAGGTGTTACATAAGCAGGGCTTAAGAGTTAATTAACATTCCTATAGATCGCATTGGTCTTAAATGTATCAGTTTCCATTATGAACTTTGCTATTTTAGCCTTCATTTTGCTAGTAGTTGTGGACTTTCTCCAATACACTGCTTATGAAATACACCCTAATCGGACATTTATCTCTGCTTCTTACTCTCCACCTCCTTACTGCAGTACCTATGCATTGTCCCAATCTTTTTGCACCAAGGTGCACAGAGCGAAGAATTTCAAGAGCACACCAACTTTTATTATTGCTTTAATCTTCATCAGCAAGTTATAAATGTAACATGTACTTGAAGCATTACTAGAAGGATACTTATCAAACATAACTTCTAGCCAATCTCAAGTACTAGTTTTAAGGAATTGACAGATAGGAATCCCAATTTTAATGCTGACACATTTAAAAACAAACCATACACACACACACACACACACACAAATACATATTAAGGACTGCATTCAATAATTACAGCCCTGAAGTAAATGTGTTTGTGGTATACTTTGGTGGAAAACCACTCCTATAGTGTATGTTTTAAAGAGATATTCTAAGCATTAAAATAGCGTTAGTTTAAAGGACCACTCTAGGCACCCAGACCACTTCAACTTAATGAAGTGGTCTGGGTGCCAGGTCCCTCTAGGATTAACCCTTTTTTTTAATAAACATAGCAGTTTCAGAGAAACTGTTATGTTTATAAATAGGTTAATCCAGCCCTCAGATCCTCATTGACAGCCACTAGACAGCCGCTAGAGGCGCTTGCGTGATTCTCACTGTGAAAATCACAGTGAGAACACGCAAGCGTCCATAGGAAAGCATTGTAAATGCTTTCCTATGAGACTGGCTGAATGCGCGCGCAGCTCTTGCTGCGCGTGCGCATTCAGCCGAAAGGGAGGAGAGGAGGAGGATCGGAGGAGGAGAGCTCCCTGCCCGGAGTTGGAATAAAGTTAAGTTTAACCCCTTTCCTCTCCCCAGAGCCGGTCGGGAGGGGGACCCTGAGGGTGGGGGCACCCTCAGGGCACTATAGTGCCAGGAAAACGAGTATGTTTTCCTGGCACTATAGTGGTCCTTTAATAAGGTCGTTTTGGTGTATAGATGACACCACAGTCGTAATACTCAGTTCTCTGTCATTTATAAATCACTTTATTTATGCAGCCTGGGCCACACCTCCCCTTGCTGTGACTGACTCCTCCCCTTTGCTGCAGCATACTATTTGCTACAAAAATTCTCTGGAATCTGTAACTGTAGTTCACTTGAATAAAAGTGAATTGTTCTGAAATGAACCACTTATTGTTTATCACCCAGAATAAACAGACCTCTTAATGAGGAAAACAGAAAATGAAAAGGCTAGGGTGCACATACACAATTACAATGATCTAACAGATCGCATTTTCAAAACACACTCACAATTGCCCAATAATGAATATGAAAACACTGTGGTCACTTTTATACTGCCTTTATATAATAAAGTTTTACACAAAAAAAAATGACATGTTCTGACAGCAAACGGTGGAATATACATTAGTTAGTTACTAAACTGGAATTGCATAGTACAACTAAAGCAAATATCTGTAGAAATAAGGCAGCAGTTATTTAAAGCAGTTTTTTCCCTGCTTTATTTAAAGAACCGGAAGAAAGAATGTATCCTTACAGAGGTTAATGTGATACAACATGCACCACCGTTAACCAGAGCTCAGAAGTGAAAAGAGTTGAAGTCTAGCAATAAAAGGAGTAGAAGTGTTGCACAGCTATAGCCTCGATGACACCCCGGTGAATTATCGTTTTTAATGTGTATTAAATTCTTGGTCCCCATCTTTTCCAGTTTGAGTTGATGACTTATAATGTTCATTGCCGTCTTACATTACCTTGACTCACATTATAAGTCAATATGTGACTCTTTAGAATAGGCATAGGCAACCTACAGCAATCCAGATGTATTGGACTACAGCTCCCATAATGCTTTGCCAGCATTATGGATGTAAGAGCATTATGGGGGATGTAGTCCACATCTGGAGTGCCGAAGGTTGCTTTAGAAGAACATTTGCTGTTATCAGTATATATGTCTGTTGCTGGAGATTCAAAATGTTAATAATAACATACTCTTTTGTATTTCTTTCATTTACAATTGGTATTAAATGAATTGATAAATTGTGGACACTTAGAAGATCAAGTATCATGTCAGCTTACAGAAGGCCGAGTTGGATAGAATTAATTGCGTAGGATAGTTTCAAATGTGCAAATATTGCATAGTATATCTACAAATCTAAATTCTAATGGATAACAAAATCTACCCTGAACGCAATTTATCTTTATGAGGTCACATCGTGAATTCCTCTGTAAGTAGTTAATGACATGAATTTACCTGTGCGTTTCATCTAAAATCACGATGAAGAAAAGATGGCTATAAAAACTTTATAACATACTGGTCAGTTGGAAAGATGTTTGTATGGTAGCCTTACTAGTCTGCGTAGAATAATCCCCAAAAATATGCACATAGAATAAAATATGTATTTTAAAAGTTATAAGGACAGTGAATGGGGGGGGGAGGGGGAGAAAAAAAATGTTTATAGTGCAGCTCCAGTGAACCACCACCCCACTTTAAATTTAGTTCTAAAAAATATTATACATATGAATTGCTGCTTTCACAGTCCACATTCCAAAATGTATTCATGTGCAACAAGCTAACATATCCAATGTCAACATCAGTAGGTTAAAATGGTTCTAAGAAAATAAACAGATGATTAAATCATATCAATGTATCATTCACTGATCAGCAACACTAGGCAGGAATCTTTTATAGCTGCGGTGTTAGAAAATTTACTAAATATCCTAGAACACATTGGTAATCAATGTTCTAAAATGAAAAAATCGTCGGAAGGTGGAGCGTAAGAAAATCCAACAAATGCATCGTCCGCTTCTTCAACACTAGCGTTTACAATTGAATATTCTGTGGAGATGCATACAGAGTCGGGAACCATTGCGTCTGTAAATTCTTTGTCAAAATTAGAAATATCATCAGGACCAGTCTAATGGAAAAAAAGATTTAAAAAATCCAATTTAGTTTAATGAAAGATACATTTTCATAAGCTTTATTGTAGCAAATTTATGAGGTTAGTCACTAAACTGAGAATTGTGTAGGATTGAGTATTGCAAATCTTTAGCTAAAGTACAGAGATTTAGTTTTTTTATATAGTTGGTTATTCTGGCCTAAATGTGCAATGTCCTAAACTTCCAGTTTAACGAATAGCCCAGTCATTGTTTTTAAACTGAATAACTAAACCTTGCTTACAAGTACAACTGTATTTGTAAAAGCACATATACATATTAAAGGACCACTATAGTGCCAGGAAAACATACTCGTTTTCCTGGCACTATAGTGCCCTGAGGGTGGCCCCACCCGCCGGGCTCTGGGGAGAGGAAGGGGTTAAAATCGTATCTCCTCCTCCTCTTCGGCTGAATGCGCATGCGCAGCAGGAGCTGCGCGCGCATTCAGCCAGTCTCATAGGAAAGCATTCATAATGCTTTCCTATGGACACTTGCGTCTTCTCACTGTGATTTTCACAGTGAGAAGCACGCAAACGCCTCTAACGGCTGTCAATGAGACAGCCACTAGAGGCTTTAGAGGCTGGATTAACCCATTTATAAACATAGCAGTTTCTCTGAAACTGCTATGTTTATAAAAAAAAGGGTTAACCCTAGCTGGATCAGGCACCCAGACCACTTCATTAAGCTGAAGTGGTCTGGGTGCCTAGAGTGGTCCTTTAAGAAGCTGACTGTTTTTGGAGTTAATAAAACAGTGGAAAGTTTGATTTAAAAGCCCTGAGAGTGTTCTTCTCCTTGTTTGATATAACTACAGCTGGTTGCTGCACCAAGGTAAGCAGAGATTAATTAAACTGTGTGCTCAGTAGCTCAGTTTGTACACTATAAGGCAGAAAGCTGTGTATGTACGCATTATTACTCAGGACAATTTTTGAAGATAGAATTTAAAGTCTCCAAATATCATTATTTTCCAGACGAGATTAAATATAAATAAAAATAAATATTTGAAGACTCTTCCTTCTGTTCATAAGTATGTCAATATGTCAAACACATTGTGTGTAAGTAACTTACAGTGAATCTTGGCTAGATTTTGTTTCCTGTTCTGTTTACTGCATATTTTCCCCACAAACCTTTATTTGTAGACCTCTTTCTCCCAACTCTCAATCTTGTGCTATAATTCACTAGGGGTGCTATGCTGTTGACTAACACTTATTCTCAGCCAAGTGGGATTTACAGTCCATGGCATCAAGTATCCACTTATTAGCTTATGATGATCAATAGCCTCTGTCCAGTGCTCCCTGGCTTAGAGGCTAGAGCAATTACTTCCCAACAGACTCTTTAGTATCTGGATAACCAATCTTACTCTAAGTTTGTGAGTATGCTAGAAGCTTGGGATGCTGCTTGGTTAAAGGGAAGGAAGAAAAAGGAACAACTGGCAGAGTGATTTCTCCAGATTGTTTCAGTCATTTCATTTTAGACATCCCTCTATTTCAGACGAATCTGCAAATTGGAGCCTGAATTGTTAGAACACACTGATAGTATGATGCACATGTTAGTTTGTCAGTGTATGATAACCGTTACAATTTTATTGGAAGCGACAATCTGACACAGCCAACATGTCTGTCAGCTACTGCAGTCATGGTAACAATCCGTAATCATTAACAAATCTTAAGAAGCTATAAATTATCCCTTAAAACTAATCACTGGTGTTGCTGGATTATCTTGGTGCTTAACAAATGCTAATAATAATATATAATAATATATATTTTATTTATACTGTAAAATCTCCTTAAAAAACTACGCAGCAACATCGTGGGAAGCTGAGATATACTGACATAAGAGCATCAATACTCAACAAAGAGTGTTGTCCTATATGTAGTGTATATTATTATTATTATTAATAAGTTATTTATATAGCGCCACCAGATTCCGCAGCGCTTTACAATGGGTGGACGAACAGACATGTAGTTGTAACCAGACAAGTTGGACACACAGGAACAGAGGGGTTGAGGGCCCTGCTCAATGAGCTTACATGCTAGAGGGAGTGGGGTAAAATGACACATACAGTGTATATGTTTCTTATCTATGACAAACGTTGTATTGACAGTGTAAAAAGAAATACAATTACTCACAACATGTGGGTCATACGGAGGAGTTATTTTCTTTTCTACGAGATCAGACCAGTTTATACACGCAAAGAAGGGGTGATTTTTAATATCTTTCTGCAGAAAAACAAAAAACACCACAAATTGCTTTAATATGGACATATAAACATTTAATCATATGCTATCTATTAGTGTAAATAACTTACAAAGTCATTATTTGCTCCAAGTCGTAATGTGGGATTTTTATCCAGCAGCTCTTCTAAAATGGATGAAGCAGGTAAACTAATATCTGGTCTCAGAATCAGAGGCTTGTGAAGGATGTTTTCATACATTGTAGCAGTATCCCGACTGTAAAATGGAGGCTACAAAACAAAATAAAGCTGTATAAATAAACACTGTATTCATATCTGAGCAATGAAGCGTCCCAGCTTGAAGCAATGTAACAATTTAATATTAGAGGTAACATTTCACGTTACATTGTTTAATGGGAAGATGCATAACTACCTGTACTAGAACATGTGATCAGTTCATTTATAATAAAGTTTGACTTTAATGTCACCTTCTGTGTATCAATCTACATTATCCACAAGTACCAATTTAGCCTGATACCTCCAGCAATGACTTTGTTTATAATTTAAGAGTTAGATCAATCATAATACAATTCTTATCCTGAACTTTTGTAATAAAACATACTCTATATTTTTAACACTCTATATTTTTTTATTTCAAAATACCCTAGCTGTAAAATCAGAATTCGTTCAGATTTTATGTCAATATTACTAACAAAGAGTTTTAAGAGGCTACCTTAGATAGGGTTTAACCTCATTACTCTAACTCTTTGACCAATTGGTTCCCTGCAGATTAACTACACTTGATCACTTTTTAAAAATTTCTCACTTTTTAAATTATTCATTTTATGTGTTTTGCTGTGACATTTTGTATTTAACAATAAAGATTTAATTGAATTAAATAAGTGTTTTTTACCATCGAGAGGAATGAATGTATGATGTTGGTAATTGTCTGAATTCTGGTTCCAATTTTGGGACTTTATTTTCCATAATTGTTAAATAGTATTTAGTTTGGCTTATGACCGCTTGTGCATCAGGTCTGGACATAGTTTGTCCTGCAACAGAAGCTAATTTTTGTTGAAGTACCAATTCTACATTACAAAAATGCAAACACATATATTATCCCATACCAGTCCATGCAACATTTCGTATAAGACGGAGCCCAAACACCACCAGTCTACTGTGTTATGGTAGGGTTGTTTCATTATCACTTCAGGTGCAAGATACTGAAAGAAAAATAAACAAAGTGACAGGAGGAAGAAAACTTTATAATATGTATGTAACAACAGAACAATAAAATAATTAAAACATTGTCAGCATTCCAGGCTGCAAATCCACACCTATGAGAGTTATAGGAGAACTTCATTTAATATAGTAATAAAACAAGCAAAAATTGTTATAACACAGATTTCTAGACTTCTTTCATTTCGCTGCTTCCAATAAACGAAATTATACCCAATGTATGATAACCGTTTTACAAGGAAGTGCTAAAGGAAGGAAATAAAAAAAGGAATATACAAAAAAAAATATCAAAAAGAAAATCTGGCAACGGTTGATAATAGAAAACAGAAATTACACAAAGGAATACAATAAATCTTGTTTTTTTCTTTAGGTATAGTGTTAATATAATAGGAACATGTTTTTAGTGCAACACTGAGTGACAGCATTTTTTCTTAACTTATCCTGTTTCCAAACAGCATGTTCACTATATTGACAGAGGAGGTGTTAAATGTATGCCATGGCTTGACACAGAAATTTAGTTGTTTAGTTGGTCTGTCCCTGCTTATGCCCAATATGTGAATGAGGGACTTAACAAAAAGTTACAATTCTCTTTGCTTGGCCTCATGTCGCTAAACTCTATTGAGTCAGCAATCTTGTTATCCTCTATGTCCCTTACATCCCTAAGATGCTGTCAAAAGCCGTGACTATGACCACAACCGTAGCTTTGTGTATTACCCTTAAACGGTAGTGTGGATTTTTTTCGTGGTGGAGGGAGGTCATTAGACATGTGCATTCATTTTTGTATTAATAAGATTTTGTCCAAATTTTCATACTTTTTTTTCTATTAGTTTACTAAAACATAAACAAAAGTCCTACATACTTATTATAAACAAAACCAAAGGGCAAATACCGAATGCATTACGTTTTCGTTTCAGTTCTTTTGTTTGCCAGAGGGGCACGTCGCTGAAAAAGTCATTTAAAACTACTAGTGACTGGCACAGGTCCCCCGTTCCCCTATTTGACTCATCACACTCAGATTGGTTGAAAGCAATTCATTTTATTGCCCCTCCCCCCCACTATTATTAGGGTGAGGGGGGTAAGTAGGGTATATTTATTGGGGTGGGAGTTACTAGGGGCTTGGGGACCCCTAGTTACTTTATAATCTGTGGTCCCCACCTACCACTCATGGGTGGAGACCTGGGGGGGAAATTGGGTCCCCCCCCATTATTTAATTATTTAAGGTTCCCACCTGCCGGTAATGGCATTAGGTCCCCTCCTTTATTTAATTAGGGTCCCCACCGGCCGCTCATGGGTGGGGACCTGGGGGGGGACATTAGTTCCCCCCCATTATTTATTTAATTAGGGTTCCCACCTGCCGCTCATGGGTGGGCACCATGTGGGAGATTAGGTTTCCTCCCCCCCTTTAATTATGGTCCCCAACCACTGCTCATGGGTGGGGAGCTTAGGTCCCCCCTCCTTTATGTAATTAGGGTCCCCACCTGTCGCTCATGGGTGGGGACATTAGATCCCTCCCCTTTGTTTAATTAGGGTCCCCACCCGCCGCTCATGGGTGGGGACATAATGTCCCCCCTGGTTTCCCCTTATTGCACTTTCAACCAATCAGTGTTATGAGTTAAATAGGGGAACATGGGGGACCTGTGCCAGTACCTAGTAGTTTTAAATGACAGCAAGCAGCCACTGGCATGTTGCGAGTAGGGGCATGCGGGAGGATTTAACCCCCCTTTTATTTATATGGGGGTCATATTTTTCTGCCCATGCGCAGTGCTATTTTCGTCCTAATGGATGAAAACGAATTATTTTATACTGAATTTCGTCCGAAAAACAAATGGACTAATGAAATTTTTATTTAGTATGAAATAATTTGTATGAAACGAAAATTTCACTGGTGCACATGTCTAGAGGTCATACAGAATTGCCTATGGTTTTGCCACAGGAGATTTGACTAGAAGAGAAAATGCCAACACAGGTCTTTGCTCATATTGTGAAAATCTGAGTTGGGCTGCAATGATCCAGTGGTAATCAATATATCTCTGATAAACCCTGAAGGATGATCCAGTGGCTAGCGACCTGGAGATATAGATAACCTAAAACAGCAGATCCCCACGTGTCACAGATCTATTGGTTGGAGCACAACCCAGAACTCTCCAGTGGCTGGGTCCCGACTGCAACTGCTTGCAGAATGGTTAGCTAATAGCTGCAGTGTGTGGGTCACATCTCTCCTCTTCATGTTAGGGTCACATTAAAGGACCACTATAGTGCCAGGAAAACATACTCGTTTTCCTGGCACTATAGTGCCCTGAGGGTGCCCCCACCCTCAGGGACCCCCTCCCGCCCGGCTCTGGAAAGGGAAAGGGGTAAAACTTACCTTTTTCCAGCGCTGGGCGGAGAGCTCTCCTCCTCCATCCGCTCTCTTCCCGTCGGCTGAATGCGCACGCTGAAAGAGCTGCGCGCAAGATTCAGCCGGTCACATAGGAAAGCATTCATAATGCTTTATGGACGCTTGCGAGCTCTCACTGTGAAAATCACAGTGAGAAGCACGCAAGCGCCTCTAGTGGCTGTCAATGAGACAGCCACTAGAGGATTAGGGGGAAGGCTTAACCCATTCATAAACATAAGTTTCTCTGAAACTGCTATGTTTATGAAAGAATGGGTTAACCCTAGCTGGACCTGGCACCCAGACCACTTCATTAAGCTGAAGTGGTCTGGGTGCCTAGAGTGGTCCTTTAACAAAAGCAACTTAAAGGGACACTATAGTCACCTGAACAACTTCAGCTTAATTAGGTTGTTCAGGTGAGAACAATAGCTCTCTGCAGACTTTCTCATGTAAACACTGTATTTTCTGAGAAAATACGTCCACCAGAGGGACTTCTGAGTTCCGGGCTGCCTAATTCGCATTCATCACGTTTGACGTCTGCACGTTTGGTGAATACATCAAACGTAATATCAGGAGACAGGAACACGCCTCCTGTGTCCTGTAGTAACCCGGACTCTAACAGTAATCAGAGCAGACAGTGTGGGGAGATAAGATCTCCTGCCCACACAGCGGCTCTGGCTGACAGGCAGAAGACCGGAGACCGAGCAGAAGGATCCAAACCGTAAGTAAACTTATTTTGTGAGTGTGAGAGAGTGTGGGTGAGAGAGTGAGTGTGGGTGAGAGAGAGAAATCGATAGATAGAATGTGTTTATGTTTAACAATATTTTCAATGTGTGTTTGTGTACAAACACTATATATAGAGATATCTCTATATATAGTGTTTGTATACTATATACTTTGGGCTGGAGGGTTGTGGTAGGAGGGGGGGTGGGCATAGACAGTGAGCTGAGCGGTCAGTCAGCTCAGCTCGCGAATGCACAAAACGCGCAAATGCGCGGTAGAGTGCTGAGTGTTCATTCATAGGGCGGCATTCAAAGCTGCTCTATGAAGAACTTGATTGGTGCAGCGTGAAGCTGAGCATGCGCACCAGATCGCTATCACACTTCTCTAAGAGAAGCGTCTGATTGAGCCCTGCTACTCCTTCATTTTGACGAAAAGGGGGCGCTGCCTGCCGAGGATCTCAGCGCTGGAATGGAGTTAAGTTTTATCTATAATAAGGACTCGAAAATATTTTTTATTAAGGGGAAGTTAATATAAAAGCAAAAAAAGAAGGCTAGGGGACATGTCTCACTTGTTTTTATATGTTGACTATAGTGCTCCTTTAAGTTAAATATCGGCATGTGAATGGGTCTAAAACCTGTGACAGCTGACCCCAATTTTGGAGGACCAAATTAAAACGATAATGCTTCATTGCATACGTTGGACCTCCATGAAACCACATAAGATTTATAAAGATGGAAAAACCGTTTTTAATTACTGCATTTGTAATAATGCATTGTTTACTGTTAAATGAACACACCAGACACCATAACAACTTCATGAAATGACGTTCTGGTGGCAGGAGGTCCCTGGCACTGTTTTAATCTTTAGTTGTTAAACTGTTCCCAGACATTCCATTTAAACACAGTTTTATGAACAGGGTGTCACTGATTGACTGATAGTGTTAGCGGTCTGTTCTCAGCCTTCCGTTTTCCAGAATTTGAGCAAAAGGAAGTACTGATGAGCAGATAGATCCAGTGCTGGAACACAGACTTTGGAGTTAAACAGCTCAAGAATGGTTTAACCCCTAAAGGTGAACAACTACTAGGGACCTACAGGCAGCATAATAACTTAATTTCAATTAAGTTGTCATGGTGCCCAAACTGGTCCTTTAAATTAAATTTTGTTATTACATTCAAATATCTATCATACCTACAATGTACAGTTAATAGCATATTTACCCACCTCTGGTGTACCACAGAAAGTGAGAGTGGTGTCTGAAATTGCAATTCCTTCCTTGCATAGTCCAAAATCAGTTAAAACAATATGACCCTAGATAGAACGACAGAGAAAGAGCTGTAAAGGTTGCAAAGCAGTTGTAGTTATAGGGTAGGCTGCGACAGCGATTATCATCTAATACGTTTTCTGAATGTGGAATCAAAGCATAATTACCTGGGAGTCTAAAAGAATATTTTCCGGTTTTAGATCTCTGTAGAAAGATTAAATGCATTATTTTATTATCAGAAAACATAATACGTAAAAACACATATACGACAAAAAAAGAAAACACAACACATGCACAAAAAAGCCCTTACAAAAACAAACAATGAAGCACATTTGAGGAAAGTAAATATTTTGTTATTTACCTGTATATGATTTCAATGGAGTGCAGGTATCCTAATGCGCTGCCGATTTCGGCAGCATAAAACAGCGCCCTTGGTTCGGCAAAATAACGCTCTCTTTGCAGATGAAAAAATAGCTGTGATTTTAAAGAGATAAATAAACAATGAAAACCATAGTCAAATACTGAAATCATGGAGGTTTCAGATGTCCTGATATTTTCAGACTACTGGAACTCATCCACTCTCCATTTGTTTTCTTAAGAAAAACATAACAAACATATGCAGTATATTCCATAAATCATATTCTGACCTAAATATTCACAGTGTCCACATTCCTTTAAATAGTTTTTTTTTTTTTTTTAATATAGGTACATTTTCTATTTTTAGACCGTTTAAAATGGTGATAAAAACCAAGCATTTCAGGACTGCTTTGCAAACATTTTCATGGAATGTAAGGTTTATATTTATAGAGATTTATGTTTCAGATATAGGTTTCCCGAGGACCCTATAAACTAAAGAGATAACAAAGTGGAAATATTGGGCTACAGTCAGAACTGAACCAAAAATGTGGCCAAGGCATTTTGAGGCAAAACAGCCCAAAAGGAAGGGGCATGTTGTGTCATCACTGGCATTGTCATATGTTTGGAGGTTACTTGTGGTGTTACGTGTAGGGTAGGATGGGGTTGTTCGCAGTACAATGTGCCTCTGGATAGGGCAGTACTGTGTACAGGTGGTGTGCGGAATGAGGCTGTAGTGTACATGTGAATAGGGATTGTACTGTATGTGTAGAGGGGATAGGGAATGTAGTGTGTGTGTTTAGGGATTCTGTTGTGTGGGAGGATATGGGCTATACTGTGTGTGGGGATGAAAGGGTCTGCACTGTGTGAGAGGAATAGCGGCTGTAATGTGAAGGGTATAGTGCTGTAATGAGTCAGGGAAATGGACTGTACTGCGTCTGGTGGTTGGGGCTGTACTGAATCTGTGTTGGATACAGACTGTAGAGTGTGTCTGTGTGATGAAATGCTGCGCTGTGTCTGTACTGGATAGGGTCTTAACTGTTGCGGGTAATGGTCTTCGATGTGGGGAGTAAGGATCTTTATTGTGGGGGGTAAGGGTTTGTACAGTAGGGGGTATTAGGCTGTACTGTGGGGGTATGGTGCTTAAAATATTAAAATTCAGTAATAAGTAATGATATTAATTTGTTAAGTCCCCCCTCCCTTTGGTTTACCTTGGGCAAGGGGGGAGTAGGGATATCGATGATCACTGGTGGTCCTCTTGTGATCCACGGGGGAAAGTATCAGAGTGTTGCCATAGTAATTCACAGCAACGCTCTGATCACGTCCGGGAGCAGTTCACTTCATGCTTCTTAGACTACTTTCATTACAGAGGATCTCCTTGCTGGTATCGGAACACTTTCCTCGCGCTCCACCAGTGGAGGGGCCGGCCTGGGAGATTCTGGTCCATGGTCATCGTGGCCCACTGGGCATTTACTCGGTTTACCCGATGGCCAGTCTGGGCTTGGTTACCGTGGTGGCTTTAGACTTTGCGAGGCCTTAGGCAAAACTTTAAACATAAGGCCCCCATTAACCCACAAAGTGGAAAAAAAATAGGGGTTGCATTGTGTGTGTGTATAAGGATCTGTAGTTATATTGAAGGACGGGTTTGCAGCGCTGAATACAGGGAGCTAGTCTCTGTATTCACTGTTCAGAGTCCTGCATTGTCGCTGATTCCTGTGCGGCTGAGTAATTTGCAAACTAAATTAATTTGCCATAAACAAAAAATGTAATTTGCAATTATGCTAATCATTTATACAACATTGCCATTTTTGGTTGGGCATAAAAGCTTAAAAAATAAATAAAAAATGATTTGCCAAATAAAGTTACAGATAAAACAGTGTCAGACATTTTCACCACATATTCTATAATCATTTCACATATATATCCTAACCTATATGTTCTTTATATACGTTTCCTAATATATGTATACTATATACACATTATATATGTACCGCAGGGCAGCACTTTCTGCATGTTGCCATCAATTTATATATATTTGTGGCCGGGCAGCATCCCGGTGTTGAGTACTCGGTACGGACCAAGGGCAGAGCAGATCATTCTGCCTTAAGCGCAAGGTCTAAGGCGGCCGCCATTAATTTAAAGAGACACATCTGGTGGATTATATAAAGCCAGTCACCCATTATACCTAGCGCAGGGTAAAAATCGAACATCAGGAGATTAATACTTAGTGTAGTGGTGGCATTAAAAAAGGCCTACCATATTGTTCTGTTAGTTCGACAAACAGCAGGGGAGAACTGGCAAATTATGGCGGTGAGCGGAAGAACAAACAATTGGCCTTATGTTGTTCACAAATTACACATATGGCCTCATGGACGGACATACTCACACAGAGCAGAATTATGGGTTTAACAGATGGCAGCTGCTGGTATATGCGTCCAATCTCCATCAGTATGACCTGTACACAGGGCCGGATAAACATAGGGGCTGATGGAGCTGCAGCTCCAGGCCCAGGCCCATGGAATAGGCCCATTGATTTATTTTTTTTCACACACTACTCTTAGGAATTCCACCTGGCTTTTATTTTATTGGCACAGCCAGTATTTGAGGCTGCCTGGCTGGTGCCAATATTGCAGTGATACTGGCAATACAAATGCTGGTATTTTTCTCAGTATAAACAAGAGATTACTATGCAATACCAGCACTGGCCAGTAGGGGTCACTGTGTGTGGAGACAGGCAGGGATAGGAAGTTCCAGCATATCCCTCCCTGCCTATCTATTCTCACTGATCTGCAGGGGTGCAGCTACAGAGAGTCCAGACAGCAACTCCCACCCTGCAGAGACAGCCTACAGCTCAGGGAAGTAAGGGATGGGGGGGGGGAGGGGGGGATTGCTGCAAGGAGACATGGGGACACTGAGACACTAAGGGAAATTGGGAGACATTATGACACAGACACATGGGGACACCGTGTCCCCATGTCTCCCAGCCAGTGTCCCTGGTGTCTCAGTTCCCCCTAGTCTCCCAGTGCCCAGAGTCTGCCAGTGTCTCACTGCCCCCATGTCTCCTAGTGCCTCCATGTCTCCCAGTGCATCAATGTCCCCATGTCTCCAAGCTAGTGTCCCTAGTGTCTGTGGCCCTGGTGTCTCCTTGTCCCCATGTCCCCCAGCCAGTGTCTCTAGTGTCTGTGTCCCTGGTGTCTGTGTCCCCATGTCAAGTGTCCCCTATTTTCCCAGTGTCCCCATGCGTCCCAGCCAGAGTCCCCTAGTCTCCCAGTGTCACTGGTGTCTCCGTGTCCCTAGGTCTCCCCGTGTCCCCAGGTCTTCCCGTCTTCCTAGTGACATAGGGACCCTGGGATACATGGGGACACAGGGAGAAATGGGGCATTGAGACACTGTGATACATAGGATCACTGGGAGACCTGGGGACACGACACTAGGGGACACTGGGAGACATGGGGCACTGAGACACTGATACATAGGAACACTGAGACCTGGAGTAATCGACACATGGGGGCACTGGGAGACATGGGGCCATCTATACAGCAGAATCAAACTAAGTAGTTTTTTGATGATTTTACAGCATTTTCTCTTATGCCACTCCTTGTGATTAACATCATGTGATGTCACCCATACATATTTAATTATGCAAATTAGCAAGGCCGGTATGTTTTTCCAAGAAAGGTGGCAACCCTAACTACTTTTCACATACTCTTACTTAAGTATGGAAACTTAAGAGGGATGTATGGGAACAAAACTTGTGTGGACTGGCTGACAATGAATATAGTTAAAGGGACACTAGAGTCACCAGAACAACTACAGCTTATTGAATTTGTTCTGGTGAGTAGAATCATTACTGTCAGGCTTTTTGCTGTAAACACTGTCTTTTCAGAGAAAATGCAGTCTTTACATTACAGCCTAGTGATAACTTCACTGGCCACTCCTTTGATGGCTGTTATAGATCCTTCCTGGGTCATGGATGCCTAAAATGCATCCAAACATTCAGTGTCTCCTCCCTCTGCATGCAGACACTGAACTTTCCTCATAGGGATTCATTGATTCAATTCATCTCTATGAGGAGATGCTGATTGGCCACGGCTGTGTTTGAATCATGCTGGCTCTGCCCCTGATCTGCCTCTTTGTCAGTCTCAGCCAATCCTATGGGGAAGCACTGTGATTGGATTAGGCACCACTTCTAATGATGTCAGCAGACTGCTTGTTTTTCTGAGTCTAACAGCATGCAGAGTTACAGCTTCAGGCTTGAATACAGTAAGATTTTGCTATATTTATCGAGGCATGAGGGGCCCAGGGGGGCTAGATTGTGGTGTTAACACTATATGGTCATGAATTCATGTTTGTGTTCCTGACCCTATAGTGATCCTTTAAGGTAATGCTGTCTTTGATCTCTCTAACACTGTGGCATGTTCCCTTTCTTCTACACTCACTACATACAGCTTTTCTCTGTCCCAGACTGTATACCAGGAGCTTCTGCCTGCTGGTAAGAAGGTAAGGAGACAAATGACCAGCGAGTGCTAGGGGACAGTCCTTAGAAAGCATTAAGCGAGCGCATCATTAGATGCATTTATGCCAAGCTCAGGGTGCAGTCTGCGTAGTATGCCCTTAGTTGGCCAGCTGCATGATTGGCAGGCAGCCTGACATGCATTCATACCAGGCTGGTCTTCTAATTCTTTGGGCAGACATATCCTCTTTTTGGGCATGTTCACCCCTTTTGGCAGGTTACGTGATTTGTGTCAGTGGCACACCCTTTTACCATGCCCATTGACTTCCAGCTTGACTGGACACTGCTGTTAGAGGTTATGGATTTACTTGAAAGATGAAAACATAAATTAGTGAGTGATTAGCCTAGGGTATGTATTTTCTTATAGCTGCTGTTTTCTTTCTCTCCAGCACCATCTCCATCAAATACATGACGCTTGGGAGTGTTTTACTGTTTTTGGTCGATATGATTCTGTAATTAGGCCCGTCATAATTGTCAGCACCAGGCCCACTGGGCTCTTAATCTGGCCCTGCCTGTACAGAATGATGGAACTGCAGACTTTGTTTCCTGCAACTAGATTGCCACCTATGAGAACCAGTGTGTTTTATGTCTGTAATGCGCAAAGTCTCATCTCACCCTACAGTCACTTGCAAACCTCTTCTAAGACACCATAAATACCGCTGGCAGCCTGGATTGACCCAGATACCGCACTGGGAAATACACCTGGGTACCAGTCCAGGCCAGCAAAACAAACACAAACACGGCAGAGCACTACAAATCTTTTACACAGAAATATTATCCATTTATTTTAAGGATACACACACATTTTGTACTTGATGCAGTAAACAAAAAGTAGAAGAATGACCATAAAATGCCTAAATAAAATGCCTAAAAATAAAACATCTGAATATGATAGATTAGATTTCATTTGAAAGACAAGCAAGCAGAAACAGCAGAATTGTGCAAGCATCCTGGAAGAGGTTAGCAGTAAAAACTGCTGAATCATTTGCAGAAGAGAATCCTAAAATGTGCTGTACCATATGAATAAACACATTGTGTTGACACTGAAAAATGTAATATTTTACTAGGAGAAAGGTTTGCTTGAACATTGCAAATCAAAGCAAAAACATAAGTGTATAATGACAGCAAACATTCCCCAGATTTTTTTCACACAGACATAGAAAGAACATCCTCATGACTCATCGCAGCTTATAAATTACTGGACTTTTCAAAGAACAGGTAACACAGTGCCAAAAATAGGCAACATTTCTCAGACATCAAATCTGTTGACATTCTCAAGTAATTTGCTTTCTGATTTCCTGCACTGTCTGCTAATTCAACACATTTTAACACTCGGTGAGAATGAGCAATCAATGCCAATTGCCAACCATGACTGCCAGAAATCAATTATTTACTATTGTATTTAGTCACTTTGTTAACCCTTTTGTTGCCAAGGTTTTTGTGCTTTTACATAGTTACATAGCTGAAAAGAGACTTGCGTCCATCAAGTTCAGACTTGCGTCCAAAAGAAGGCAAAAAACAAACAAACCCCAGTCTGAAGCATTTCCAATTTTGCAATAAGCTAGGAAAAAAATTCCTTCTTGACCCCAGAATGGCAGTCAGATTTATCCTTGGATCAAGCAGTTATTACCCTACATTGAAAGATTATATCTTTGAATATTCTGTTTTTGCAAGTATGCATCTAGTAGCTGTTTGAACATCTGTATGGACTCTGATAAAACCACTTCTTCAGGCAGAGAATTCCACATCCTGATTGTTCTTACAGTAAAAAAAACATTCCTTTGCCTTAGACGAAATCTTCTTTCTTCCCATCTAAACGCATGACCTCGTGTCCTATGTAAAGTCCGGTTTGTGAATAGATTTCCACACAATGGTTTGTATTGGCCCCCAATATATTTGTATAATATATACAATAAAGGATCTGCCCCGGGTGCCAAATGTTTCAGGTACGCCCCTGTTTTCTCTGGCTTTGCTTCTTCTCCCCAACTCCTCTCTGTTGGTGTCCCCCAAGGTTCAATCCTTGGTCCCCTACGGTTCTCCATCTATACTGGCTCCCTTGGTATACTCTT
The DNA here is from genome assembly GCA_933207985.1 of Pelobates cultripes. Lineage (NCBI taxonomy): Eukaryota > Metazoa > Chordata > Amphibia > Anura > Pelobatidae > Pelobates > Pelobates cultripes. Next base: position 269,313,916 of record OW240915.1, on the reverse strand, counting down.
GTATATAGTGTATGCAGTGTGTATATAGGGTATGGAGTGTGTGTATAGTGTATGCAGTGTGTATAGTGTATGCAGTGTGTATATTGTGTATGGAGTGTGTGTATAGTGTATGCAGTGTGTATATAGTGTATGGAGTGTGTATATAGTGTATGGAGTGTGTATATAGTGTATGGAGTGTGTGTATAGTGTATGCAGATGCAGTGTGTGTGTGTTGTGTGGAATAAGTGCTGGGAAGGTGAGCGGTGTGTATGGTTTGCCCCTCCCTGACACTTACCTGTCCCTCCAGTCATCTTCGACTGGTGGTCCGGTGGCACAGCATAGATGGGCAGTGAAGAGGGGCCCAGAACTCTGCACGCTCATTTCCCATCCAGCAGCAGCAGGGTCCTCTGTTCTCCTCTGTTCTCGCTATGGCAAACCGCGGCAACGCTCTTGCGGATCGCAAGAACATAAGACCTGCTGCTGCTGGATAGGAAACTTGCGTGGATACTCTCGTAAGTGGCTGGTCCCTTTACATAAGACACAGGGGCGGCCACCCCTGTGAAAGTGCGCAATGGGCACCCCCCTTCTGAGTGGCACCCAGGGTGGACCGCCCCCGCCGCCTTCCCCCATAGTACGCCCCTGTATTGAAGTAATTTACTTTTGCAGGGGAAAGAGCCAAGCTGTATGAGCTCAGCATAAATTTATAGTTTATGATGTAAATGTTGGTGCCAGAAGTAATTTTTTTTTATCACCACATCACTTACAAACTTAGATCAATTTTCCAGATTAGTCTAAATCCAATTTTGATATGAATGTATGCTATTTGGGGGTACACTAACTCCATCTCTGGGTTTTTCTCACTTGCATGACACCATTCATGTTTCTGAGCATGTCTCGGGTTTCAAAAGTTGTTCATCTTCTCACATTTAGTAGCAATCTCAATTTTACATCCTTCCATATATTTACTTATTATTAATGTCTGAGCAAAGATTCTTGATAAAACTCTTCGTAATACTTAAATGTTATTTACGTATAAAATGCAATGGAATAAAGTGCGGGATTAAGTTTTTCTACTGAAGATTTATGGGTGCTTTGCCATTTGTGTGCATGACACAGACAAGCATCTGGGCAATTAAATAACACGAGGCCATCAACTAGAAGGCCATCGTTTGCACTGCATCTATTAATTTATTATATAGATAGACATACAGACTTTTTTTTTCTGCCTGCACCAATATGACCACCACGATTGTCATTGGGCACATGAGATTGCATTCACCCCACACAACGACTGGTGCAGGCACAACGAATGTAAACACTTTAGACTGGAGGCAAGTATAACTACATTGTAAATAACTACATAGCAACACGCACAGACGATCTTATCTGAACATCTAAAATGGGATGTACTCATTTTTTTTTACGAAAAGAGAAGTGAAATCCGATTACTGGTCAGATTCTTCCTCGTACAATATTCTCTTCTAACCCATGAAATGAGTGCTTGTGACAATGGTCTGTAATTGCACAATACATAGCATACTGGATGCTTTAACAAAAATACTGCTACTGTAATCTACTGTGATACGGAATACTGGGGAGATATTTGGCAAAACCTTGAGATGCCAACAGTACGGTCTTAAATAAATATTCCTTTTTAAACAAAGGAAGCACATAACTTATTAAATTCTTTTTTTGCCATGTTTTAACCGTCAGAGTGATGAATTAAGAAAACCATGAAAAGTAGGCCAGATTGGACATGTATGTTTTTGTCGCCCAGAAACTACATTGTATTGCACAAGAGACAAGTCCTGCAGGATAAAATGAATATATTTACAAATGCTCAAATGTAATGTCCCAAAGTTTTTTAAGAAGGCTTACTGATAAAGTGGGGAAAAGTCCATATGTTGACATGAGAGTTTTATCTGTTCTGTTTGTGAGGAAAAATACTATTTGATCGGAGTTTGCACTGGGGTGACTAACACCAGTATTGTTGAATACGGGGTCTGCAAGGATTATATATATGTGATTGAATAATCACTTTGGTAGTTAGGTGCAGTGTGTACGTTATAGACAGACAATCTATATTGTTTAAGTGCATTAAAAAAAAAAGTTAGAAAAGTTTTTTGTTTTTTTTTAAGTATACACTTACTTCACCTCCATTGACAAAATCCATTACAAAGAACAGCTTGTCTGACGTTTGGAAGGAGTAATGCAATCGCACCAAAAAGGGATGTTTCACGTTTTTTAACAGCACGTTCCTTTCTGCCATAATGTGTTTTTGCTGCAAGAAAAGGCCAAGATTACGTAAATGTCTGATACATGCAATTGCATCTTGTTTGCTAATAAATTAGATCATATTATAATTATGTTTTTTTTTTTTTTGTGTGCATATGAGTGCATATCAACTGAATAATGCCACAACAGCGTATGTATTGACATATCAGTAAAACAGTGGCATGAAGAACGTTGCACATTTTTATAATACAAACAGGCTTAAACATCCCAACACTTATTTGGAAAGTCGGATGGCAAGGTGTATAGGGTATGCGTGCGTGTGGGTTTGCGTGACTGAGCTTAATTTGTAGATTATGAACAGGTGTAAACTTTATAACTTGTTACAGGATTTAAGAGTTGGGTGACAGCATGAGTGGGACATGTGTGTGTTTCAGTTTGAGTGTAGTGGCATAGTTTGCGTATCTTAAACAGGCTCAAGCTTTTTAGCTTGTCACATGAGCAAAGAGTGAGTGATAACATGTGTTGGCGTTAAATAAACCGGCTACGTGCCTAAGATTATTAAGCTCAATGGGGTAAATGGTGATGGACGCGGGGCTAACATGCTGTGTTTATAAGGTTATCAGGAACCTGCAAGGGTGCTGCACATTATATAGATAGCAGTATTATCTTGCTATTGGGAAGGTAGAGCCTAACACCCTAGAAGATTGTGAAATGATAGTAGGTGAGAATATGAATATACTAACTGACTGTTTGATTCTGGATAGTGTCTGTATATATTGAAAATAAAATAAGCAGTTGAGCAGGTACTGTGCTGTAAGGTTATAGGGGCCATCTCCTAAGGTGGTGGGGAAAGTCCCCCTTCTGGCCTGGTTTCATCCTATGCCGCTTTTGTGGGGCTTCGAGTGCCTGGAGTACAAGTCCATCATACTCTGGAGCATGCCGCTGTCTAGGAGGTTGCGTACTGCGCTCCTCTCAGCGTATCCTCCGCGTTGCTGCAGTGTCCCGTCACCCAGCGGGCAAGGATTGAGGTGCTGCTTTCTCTTGCTTTGAGTGGCAATCTCCCGGTAGGAGGGGGGTGAGGCTTTGATGGGGTAGTCCCTTCTGAGCATGGTGTTGCACGGCGTTAGTCTGGGCCTGTGGCGTGGAGGCTTTTGCCGGGTTGTTCGCCTTCTCCGTCCCGTTTGCAGCTAAATCATTTCAAGATTTTTTCGATCAGTAATGAATCATTTGGAAAGCTTAGTAAATAGAGGTCTATGTCAAGAATATTTCCAATCAGATGCTTGTCATTGAGAAGCTTCTGATTTTGTGGTGTGAGCACATCTTTCAGCCCAAGTCCTCTAGGCTGTCAGTCCGGAATGAAGCGGCCAGTGAGTCAGCAAAGGGCGAACATTGACACTGAGGACGCTGGGGAGACGGCTGGTGTGCGCTACCAGAGCAAATGGAATCTCGAAGATACCTACCTGAGTGTTTTATTGATTGCCAATGAGGTGTTTCTGCAATTCTGTATAAAAGTGTCAGTTTCAAATAGAAAATCAGCACTTTTATAAACTGCAATTAAGAGGAGATACTCCTGACACACAAATGTTCAGCATGCTGATGTGCTTTGCATGTGTGAAATGTCCCTTTAAGTAACAAAGGTCAACAAAACAATGAAGTCAGCAAGGTAATGAGATGTTTTCTCTGTCAAAAGGAGGATTAAAGAGGAAATATACAAAAAACGAAAATAATAAATCATGCATGGACAAGGCTTTTAATATGAATAAAGCTGTGGCCATCGCTATCAATTGTTATGCTAACCAATAAACTAGTGCAGAGTAATTAAACAAACCCTTTGCAACAAAAAATATCTGCATCCTGTATGTAATTCAAAGAGCCCAATGAATAAAGACTTGCACCAATAAATGAGTGCAGCCTGTATGTAAATTAAAAATGTGATCAAGAAAGTCTTACATTAGGTACCTTACAATTTAAAGGGACACTATAGTAACCAAAGCAACAACGGCTTAATGTAGTTGTTCTGGTGTCTACTGTCTGTCTCTGCAGGCTTTTCGAGGTAAACACTGCCTTTTCAGAGAAAAAGCAGTGTAACATTGCTGCCTAATAACACCTTTAGTGGCAGTCACTCAGACGGCCACTAGAGATGCTTCCTAGGTCAGTGCTACACAATGTGCAGAACTCACGTTCAGCGTCTTCACATTCTGTATGGCATTGCTGAACATTCCTCATACAGATGCAGAGCAGCTGATGCACACATTAGCCTCCCGATGCTTTAATACGGGAAAGCATCAAGTTTGATGATCTCATCCAAGGGGATAAAGCAGGTGCAGAGCTGGAAAAAGGGGAGTAAATTCACCTTTTGCTTTGCAGACGAGGGGGCCGGGGCCTAAACGGCACTATTAGAACTATAGTGTCGGAGTACATATTTGTATTCCTGACACTATAGTGTTCCTTTAAGGCAGTCAGCCAGCCAACAATATCAGGCAGTTTAGCAGCCACTGCCAGCCAATACTGTTGTCTGGCTACTAAAAACACTGTGGTTTCCTCTTAGTGTTACATGTAACAGATAAACCTCAATGAAACAAGCATATTGGTCTGTGTTCTTGTTTACTTTCGGTTTATTTGTACGTTAATTTAAATAGAATTTTCTATAACAGGAGAACCCTCACTTATTTACAAACAAAATTGCACAATTCAATAAAAATATAACCAGCCATAACTTGTGCTAACTCGTTTTTTTTTTGTTTTTTTTTTAATTAAAATACAGATTTAGCAATTGATATTACAATCCAGATCAGTTCAGGCACAGTCAGAGCACACAATGCAAATTGGAAGGAGAAACAAAGAAGGAGATTTATTAAAGTTATGTATTCTTAAAAGTTGAGCAAAAATGTAAAATGGGGGTGTCACGAATAGAGAGCACCTGCTGGTTCCACTGGTTTCCATTGTGACTGCACAACTTTCAGAATGTATTAAACACTTTTTTAGACCACAACATGTTGACAAATTGCCCCCATTGTTTTGGTGTATCCTCCCCATCTTGCTATATTTAAAGACAGGAAAGGGCAGAGATTACAACAATGATTGACAGGGAGCCAAACTTGAAGCATTCAGTATTCATTGTTTAGTGCAGTCTGGGTTATTATTTTATAAAATAGGGTACAGCAGCAGAAATCCCAGAACTCTTAAAAATAGTTTTTGGTTTTTTTATCGATCTGTTACGTTAACCCTGTATGTATCAAAACTCATGTTGGAATTTGATTTGACACTTTGTTCATAGATGCATTTGATTTGATAAACAAAGGATCTTCCAAAAGCTTGTCAGCTAAAACTCTATTGGTCCAATAAAAAGAGAATTTCAAGATACTGCAATAATTAAATATTTTACTCTGCTTAGAACAGTCACACATTACCAGATTTATTTTCTGTAAACCTATAACATAATACAACCATGATCATATCTTTGGTGTATTTTAAACTAGCAATAAATGAGTCACTGTCCGGTGATTAGCTACTCATCAGTTAAGAGCAAAACAATATAAACAAACTACCCTTTCTTCATCACTAATCTTGTCTAATCTCTTTTACAGAGGATTTAAATGTGCCAACAATAGTTTTTTCCTCATTGCAGTGTTCCTTAGGATGTATTAAACCACCTATCTGTGAGTTTTTATTGCTGTACAACACAAATCCCCTCTAACAAATATTGAACACTGCTAGAGATAAGAGAACCTTAAACTGGGAAAAAAGGAACACATGAGTTAAGGATTTAAAAGTGGAACAAGTAGGATATGAGCATGTTTATTTCACTGTACATGTCTTACTGATCCTGTCTCTCATTACATTATCAATAGAAAGCAGCATGTATATATAATTTATGATCATATATATATATATGTGTATTTAAAAAATATATAAAATAAAACCCACTTATAATCCTAATTGAATAACAAAAAAGATTTATAGTCCTGTGCTTGATTCAAATTCTGAACCTTAATTATTATGGTTTTGTTGTTTCTTTTTTTTAACATGAGAACCGAATTTGGCACGTCTCCTGTATGGGAGAGACAATGCATTATAAGTGAAGCCACATGGGGTTTGAGAGCACTGTCATAAACGGTTAAAAAGATCAATATCACTTACTGACTGGCCTTTACAAAACAAGAGCCCAACATGTTTTCTGACACTTATTCTGTGAACATTGTGACACCACTGATGTTTCAGGTATTTTAAAAGAAATACCTCTGCTGAAGTTAAAGGATTCTGAAAACCTGTTTTACTGGATTGACCAGATACACAGTTTATAGGGCATGCTATACTGTACATTATGCCTTTATGGCAGCAGATACAATTATTTGGTTGTGCGTCCAAAATAGTCTTCCATCCCCGATTCCATCAACCCTCCCTCCCTTCCATAACAGATGATATAAGTAAATATTGTTATAGAACATACAGCCAATACTAGCTAATATGTCTGTGTTCCTACAACATCCATCCTGGTGATTTGGAAGGGAAGAGAAGAAATGAACCTACCTCTTTCTTGTTTAGGATAATTTTCTTTGTTAAAACTTTGACTGCATAGTACTTTCCATCGAGTCTTCCTCTTGTAAGAACAACCTAGAGCAAACATTCAGAAAATGGATGAGGAACAATTCGTCTTACGAAAATTTTATACACCATGTTTTTCTGCTTTAAGCAGAAAATACTCACTTTCCCAAAGCTGCCTTTTCCAATGAGTCTGAGGTACTCGAAATCTGATGGTTTAGCACTGAAAAGTAAATTAAATGGTTCAAAACACCTTTTTTTTTTTTTAAATACAATTTAATTGCATGGTAACTGTAAATAGAAAGTTGAAAACTGTTCTAGCCAGGAGATACACGGTTCCGGGAAGATGGGTGAAGTGTTGCATGTTCTCACCACGGTTATTTTTTTTTGTCCATCATGTCAATGAGTCAATACTTTGTAAACCATTTTTAAATACATTGTATAATGCATGATATACTAAAGTGCTCTTTATTTTCTGGATCCTATATGTGGATTGGAAATTGCTACACCATCTCCAAAATGCAACAGGGATGCATTACAAGGGACACGCCATTATGTTATGGACATGGAAAATGACTAACATTTTAACACAATATTTGTGCTTTTATGCCCATAACTCCCTACGTTATTAGCCTATGCATTTCACAATTTAATGGATATTCCCTGCATAAATGACAGGTTTCAAAAATGGAAGGGTTAATTTCAAACAAAGAAATTTCCTTTTCTTTGTTGAAAGAAACATGGCCTTAACAAACCAATTTAACCAGTTCAGAGTCAGGAGACCTGTTTTTGGGCGGGGAATAGCCTGAAAGGAGGGGCATGTTACTATGGCTACTGTACCAGCTATTTTGTGCAGTCAGTAGTTAAGTGTTTTTCTTTTGGGGATACCAGCATGTAGTAGTAGATGGCACAGACCTGTTCACAGGTCCTGCCAGCCTTACTAATGTAGTCCCAGGCTGCAAGTGTGTGCTCTAGGCTCATATATTTTATCCAAGTACATGAAGGTTGATCTACACAGAGTGGCAGAAAGTAATCTTCATTTCAGTTAGGATCCTGGGACACAAAGTATAAAACGGTATAATTTATTTTTTTCTGTATACTTGTGTTTCAATTAAATTACTTGGATAGCCTTTGATATGTTTTAACTGCAACCATGGGAAATCTATGATTAGTACTGCAAAAGATAATGGTCTAGTTAGTATTACAAGAGTTTAGCTAGAATACGTTCATTAATATTTGTTATATTGTTTTTCTAACATCTTTTTGTTAAGCTTTATCTTTTGCTGCACTTTGAGTGATTGTCATTTGGTAGTTAAATTTAGGATATATCTGATGCTCTTTGAATCACATGGCAGTCGGCACCCATCTTGGTACTCCTGAAAGTACATGATCGGTGGTAATATTGGTGCACATATTTAGTGGCCATCTTGGAATTCCCAAGCCACATGACCAGACTACATCTTGGAACTCCATAAACAAAGTAAATTTTAAACACAAGAGTTATTGTAAAACTCTTTGAATTGTGCAAACTAATTCATCCAACCACAAACCACAACACATTAGAACTGGGTGGGGAACGTCAGGCCCGTCACCCGTGAAATAATCTGGTCTGGCCGCAACCGCAGGTGGGACTTCAAATTCAATAGCCCTAATGACATTTAAATTATGTTTCCCCTCAGATTCTCACTCACAGTCCAAGGGGAAAATTATTCAAATATCATTAAGGAGGGAGGTGCTGGGGGCTGGTGCGGCAGCATTACAGATTCCAAAGGGTCCACTGTACAGAAGGAGCTTTCTGTGCCTCTTCTGCTCTACCCTGCACTCAAGCTTTGCCCCCCCAGACTCAAGCAGATTATCTCATTGACAGAAAGAGGCTGGAAAATGGGAACTTTACCTCCCAGTGCTCACACAACATTCAGTTCCAGGTAGGCTTACTCAACACACATGACAGAGTGAGCTTGTGTGTGTGTATATACCTACCAATGAGTGAGCTTGTCTGTAGTGAGCATTTGTCTGTAGTGAACATGATTGTGTCAGTGAGCTTGTCTGTAGTAAGCATGTGTGTGTCAGTGTTATCTTGTTAGTAGTTAGCATATGTGTTTCAGTGAGCTTGTCTGTAGTGAGCATGTGTCACTTAGCTTGTCTGTACTAAGTTTGTGTGTGTGTCTGTGTGATCTTGTGTGTGACATTGAGATTGTTAGTAAGCCTATTTGTGTGTATCAGTGATCTTGTGATATATATATATACACACACACATATACATACATATATATACACACACACATATACATACATATATATACACACACACATATACATACATATATATATATATATATATATATATATATATATATATATATACATACCTACACACACACACACAAACGCGCATATATAATTATATGCACACACACACAAACCCTACTTATCACTTATAGGGTTGGCATTCGTTTTTAAGTTGCTAATAAAGCTTTGAAGCTATTTGATAGTTTTGTATGGTATTTGTATGGTGTATCGATCGAATGATGTTATAAATATAAAAATGGCCCTTGGCAGAAAAAAGGTTCCCCACCCCTGCATTAGAACCCAAGTTTCAGCTACATTTAATATACTTCCTCCCTAATACAGATGTTCATCCATGAAGGACAGATGGAATGACGTGACACCAATTTAAACAAATGATTTTTAAAAAAACAAAACAAAAAGAAACAATAAAGTATGCAAGTCTTGAAACAGGGCAATTTGCTTAGCATTACACAGATTTAGCACTTTAGCCAAGTCAGCCACAACAATACAAGCACAACAACACAGCTAATTGCAAGACAGCTATGTGGAAACAGGGTAAGAATGTAGGTACACTCTGTGGATATGGTTAAAGTAAAGCAAGCAGGTCAGCCTTGGGTACGATGTGCAACGGAGAAACAGGAGAAACAGGCAAACACTGACATAGCTATTCATTAAAATACCAAACTGAAGCAAATTACACCCACTTGGAAAATGGAGCCTAACATAGCTGGTTTAGAAACGTTCTCCAACTCCTCTATAGTCACAATTGAATTATTTCAGCCTTGTTTTTGCCATTATGATTTCATTTTGCATTTCATAAATAACCCTGTAAAAATTAAGGCAATCCTGCTGGATCCAGGATTGATGGGAGGAACTTTATTTAGCTGAGCTTGGCAGTTGTGAGTTCCTACTAATTTTAAATGAGCTCATCGGTTGGATTACACAGGGACAAAGTTTCTGAGAAATGCTTTCAATTTCAATTGGAAAGTTGTGAGTGACTGGAGTCTGAGCTAGTACCGGTCATATGTCGGCTTAACACAGAAGTGGTACAGGCGGTAAAAGTTAGTGTATTTGAAAATATATTGTTTAATATTGTTTCTCTTTATGCAGCCCTAGCCACACCTCTCTTGGCTGTGACTGACACAGCCTGCATGGGAAAAAAATGTGTTTCATTTTCAATCAGACGTTAACATGCTATAGACGTTTTTATCTCCTGCTCTGTAAATGTTACGTTATTCACATACAGGAGGCTCCTGCAGGCTCTGGAAGGCTATTAACAGAGCAGGACATTAGAAATACTAGACTAAAGAGACTCTGTAATAAAGTAACCTAAAATATCTACTGTATTTTCTAGTGTATAAGATGACTTTTTAACCCTGGAAAATCTTCTCCAAAGTCGGGGGTCGTCTTATACGCCGGGTATAGGGTCTATATGGCTGCCGGGGGTGCCCTGCGCATCCATCGACGGCTCTTCTAATGCTGCAGCCGCCTGAGCGCTCTATAGAGAGCACTCAGATGGCTGCCTCACTGCCTCTCTTGTCACCTCCCCTTCCCTGTGCAGAGTGGGTGGCCGAGCTCCTCTTCGTCCTGTCAGTCCGGCCGGGTACCGCGCGGTACAGGAGATTCAGTTACCTGTTCCCGGACGGACTGAAAGGAAGTGCACACTGAGTGCTCAATTCCTTTCAGTCCGGCCGGGAACAGGTAACTGAATCTCCTGTACCGCGCGGTACCCGGCCAGACTGACAGGACGAAGAGGAGCTCGGCCACCCACTCTGAGGGGGGTGGGGAGTAAAAAGAATGGAGGGCGGGGGAGTACAAAGAATGGGGGGGGGGAGTAAAAAGAATATATTGCAATTAGCCTCCTGTGTGCTAGACCAGCAGGCATGGATTATATGCCCAAACAGCCTGGCACATACCTGGGCTTTAAATGCTATTTCAGATTATCATTATTTAATGTCTTGCTGTGTAGCTCTGTCTGCTCACTGTACATCATGGCTAATTTTTATTTGGTGTGCATTGGAAGAGGGGTAGTCTTATACGGTGAGTATATCCCAAACTCTATATTTTAACTTGAAAAGTTGGGGGTCGTCTTATACGCCCAGTCGTCTTATACGCCGGAAAATACGGTAGGTTTCTTTTCAGGAAGTGTTTAGGAAGGCTGTGCAAGTTACATACAGGGATGTGTGGCTAGGGCTGTATAAACAATTTAACTCCTAAATGGCAGAGAACTGAGCAGTGATACCGCAGGGGCATGTTCTATACACCATAACTGCATCATTAGGATAAAGTTGTGTTGATGCCTATTGTGTCTCTTTAATCTGTCACACAAAGATATTACGTATTTTGCTATGAGATCACAGAACGGGTAGAAGATCTATAGGATGTGTACACCTCAACTAAGGGCAAATCCCTGAGGTGGAGGCTTCATGTAACAGTAACAGCAAGAGCTGACCCCATTTCTATCGGAGACAGTTCTCAATTGTTACAAAGAAGCCATTGCGATCTGCTGCTGGTAGTGGGCAATATGATTAGAGGAGTGAGATCGATTTATAGAGTAGTTGTAATCCACTGTGCAGTAGCCCAGAAGGCTCAAAAGTCATACAGAAACAGATGGCTAGTGGGTGATGGGAGTCTATATTCAAGACTTTTTCTCAACAGCCGAGTGAAATTAATGGTTATGGCCAGGTACTGCCCATTAGCAAAAAATAAAGTGCTTGTTGTAGGATTCATGTTCAACATCTGTTGCTTCTGCATGATGCACCAATATTGATTTACAAAGAGAGAACATTACTGTTCAATCAATCACATGTTCCAGTAGCATGCTAGCACAGTCACCTATAACCAGTGTTAATGGTAATTAGCAGAGGAACAGGTAACCTCCTCAAATGGTAAAATACACACGGACTCAGTCAATAGGCTCAAGTAGCCTTTAAATGATGTGAATCAGAAATTCCATAGAGAATATATAAATATAATGGAGCTTACAGAGGATTTCCAGAAGGTCCCAGGTTGTAGCTCCGCGATGGTGAACCATTCTGTTAAAGGGAAAAAAAAAATGAATAGAGTCACAGGAATGATCAGATTAGTTAGTGCGACAATCCATTACTCATGGATATTCATCTGATATTACACAAAAATCTTTACATTATGAATATTTAGTTGTGGAAAAATCCCACTGTTATTTCCATTAGTAATTTTTGTTTATGATTTAGTTTAATTTATGATTTAATTTGGGAGAAATCTTGATTACTCATAGGGGAAACTAAGATATCTAATTTTAACCTTGTGGTCAGACTTTTCATCTTCATCCTCTGAAGCATCAGAGTGTAGTTTTGGAGAGTCTAAGTTTAAGAATGCCCGGACATCGGCGCTGCAGAGAGATGAGAAAGCAAGGTTAATGCATCATCCTCCCCTTTATTATTATTACTACTATTCATAAAGCGCCAACAAATTCTGCAGCGCTGTACAATGAGTGGACTAACAGACACATAATTGCAACCAGACGAACGTAAAAAAATATGTGCAGATATGCACCATAAGCATTGAGCACCAAAATCATTACAGGCACATAAACCTGTTAAAGTTCAATTAAAATATCAATCGGTCATAACATTCTAGACTGCAGATCCTATATCAAAATGAATGCTTGAGTCAAATAGCATTAGCAGGTCTGTACAGAGTATAGGATACCATGTAAATCAGGACATTCTGATGTAATGATTCCACAAAAAGTTCATTTTTGGAGATTAAAACAGAACAGTAATTTATATACAAAACATAGTGCTCCTTAATATTGGACCTTTCTTTACTAAGAAGTGGTCACTCAGAAAGTGGGCATGTCAGACTGACTGCCAATATATGGTTCTAGTGTCCTTAGCATAGTAAAAGCGAGTTTATTGATGCTAGAGGGGGCAACCATGGCATAAGTGGAAAGGTCTGTGCTCTCTACAAATCCATATTTTCTGTGGTGGGGAGATAGATCGTTCCATAATGCGTTGCAGGTGAATTGCTTTGTCATATAGTGAGATGTCTGGCAGTCCCAGTTAACCCCTGCTTGCTTTTAGGTCATGTATATTACATTTTAAAAATCTCCTATGCGATTGTTCCAGATGTAGGAGAGAAAAGCACTGTGGATGAGGGAGAAGAAACAGGTTGGTTTTGCCACAGGTAAGATCTGCAGAAGATATAGAATGTGAGGTAGGATATTCATCTTAAGAACTGAAGTATCTGACCCAGCTAGATTATGTGTAGGAAGGCCATATTTTGCAAGTACTTAGAGATCTGTTGTAGGAGTGGTAAGAAGTTAAGGTCAAAGATTTTTGTCCGGGTTAAGTGAAGTTTAGTCCCCATCTAGGTAATCGAGTCTTTGACCCATTTAAATGGAAATTTGGTTTGGAGCGGTCAGGATAGTGACTTGGTAAGTGATTGGTTCAGATTTAGTTTAGTTAATTTATAAATTATAAATTAAGTTAAAGTGTTCGAATCCCTGTAATAGTTTTGTTAGGGAATGTGTGTGGCCAACTTGGAGGGCTGCGGAACGAGAATATCATGGGGTCACCTCCTTCGACTAGAAAACCACGCTACCTACAAATCTATTTTTAACAAAGTTTAGCAGTCCAGTTTAATCAATTTACTTTAAAACATCAGGCTTTATTCACTAAACTGAGAATTGTCTTAAAGGAAAACTCTGCTGTAGTGGTTATGGTACACTGCAAGGCAAGATTGGAACTTAATTTGAACCCACTAGGTACCTCCAAGAGAGTCTACGTTTAAGGCACCGTGACTGGTGCCTAGCGGATTCAAATTAAGTTATTAAGCAGTTTAACTACTTACTTGGCAGGGTGCCAGGACAATCATGGCACCATAAACACTACAGTATGTTGTACTAGAAACAGAGCAGCCGACAATAGGATTGCAGATCACAGTAATCAAATGTAACAATAAATTGAGCAATTCCTTTGTCAATTCTCAACAAGATTAATGAATATAACCTACGGTATTACAGAAAATGGATGTAAACACTGCTCTGTGTATATCAAACACAAGGTGTGTATATATGGTTACTAAGCTTTAAGAAAATCTCAGGGCTAACAGACCAGAGGAATGTATTATTAATAATGCAAATTACCACCAGGAAAATCCACTTCTAGAAACCAAACCAGACAAATAAGTCTTATAGGCAACAAAGCTCCTGCGATACTCATATCATACAGGGATGGATAGGCCACCAAGTTGAACAACAGAAGCAAGACTCTGTAAATTAATCTTCATGTTAATTAATCAAACACAACATTTTTACTAACCCAACTTTTAAACAGTTTGATGAGTTTTTGTCTTTCACTTTATAAATGCTGGTGAAGGTGATGAACATTTGCACATCTATCACATTTAATTTACTGGTTCTGGATTTCCACGGTGCACTGTTCTTTGTTATGCGTACATTTATTCAATGTCTAGTAATTGTGTTCTTCTCTGCAACTTTCTGTAGTGTTTATAGTGCAAACAATCTTAAGGTGTCATCTCCCCAGTTAGAGTCAAACAGTTTCAAGTGGTTGGACAACACTGGGGGATGTTTGCACCATAATCACTACAAGTATCTACAGTAATTATAGTGCTAAGTGTGTCTCTTTCCGTAAAGAAACTTCAATGTATTTAACCATTAGTATAAAGCAATAATAAACGGAAGCAAAGAGGATTCATTTTTGTCAAATAATAGGTCTATACGTTTGTAACTCTAAATTTGCTGCCGTAATAGAGGAGATATTACAGCTATACATGGAAAAAACAGCTTTTTAAATAAAGAAAGTTTGAGCCCAACACAAGAATAAATAAAGTGTTACCAAATGCAATATGTTGCAGACACCAACTGTAACATAAACACATTATAAATCAACACTTGAAACTGTTCAATCCACGGTCGCAGATTCAAATCGTGGCAGTGTCAACTCAGCCCTTCATCCTAAAATGAGTACCATTAAAGTGGGTAATAGTAACATCCCCTGGATGTGGGGCAAAAGTAACATCCCCAGGACGTACTTGCAAACCAGAGTAATCTGAATGTACCTTCCCTGGTTAAATACTTTGGTATTATTATTATAAATTCAAGAGGTCCAGCCATTGAAACATACACCCACATTATAAGTTCCAAATTATTATTAGAAAAGGCATTTATAAAATGCCAACATATTCCGTAGCACTTTACAATATTATAAATGAGAAAATTTAACAAAAAATGAGACAAATACAAACTGTTACAGGAACAATAGTCTGTTCCCATTGAACATACAAGCACATTACAAGTTCCGAATGGCTTCCCATTGAACATACACCCACATTACAAGTTCCGAATGGCTTCCCATTGAACATACACCCACATTACAAGTTCTGAATGGCTTCCCAGTGAACATACACCCACATTACAAGTTCCGAATGGCTTCCCATTGAACATACACCCACATTATAAGTTCCGAATGGCTTCCCATTGAACATACACCCACATTATAAGTTCCAAAGGTCCACCTACTGAACTCTGCTCTAATGACCTTGTGTGTAACTATTGAATGGAAATAAATATACTCACAGAGAAAAATCATACCAATCCATGTTATATCATAGGAAAAATATCCAAGATGTCATAATAAATGAAAAACAAAAAACAAAAAACACACGCTTCACTGTTCGGTTGCAGACTGCCCTTCATTAAACTCCAGTGTTGAGCTGCAGTTCTTCAATTTAGCAAACATTCCGAAGCAATGCAGTCCTGTGCTTTATGACCCCAGCCTCACTTCCCCCATTGTTTTGAGGGAGGGAATAAGGTTTGGCAGAAACTCGCCTTGTTTGCAGATATATTACAAGCAGCAGGGTTTCCTAAAAACATGCTGTGTGTCCTGTTACTTTAATTTAAACGCAGACCACTCCAGTCCAGATTTGCTGGATCATCAAGTTCTGCAGCAATAAATTGTCTGGTTTGTGAAAATGGGGGTTTATGAAGAATGCCAAAAACCAGATGCACCCAAATTGTGCACATTGTAAACTTGTTTCGGACATATCCACCAGTGTGACTAAAATATCTAATTCATTCTATTTGAAAAGATCATGAAAATCCCCATCACCTTGGATTTGGGTTGACCAACACCAGGATATAATATCAGATACGGCCAGACTAATACTTTTATCCATGTATTCCCCCAAAGTACCCTGGGTGGGAAAATGATACAGGAATTACACGAACCTCTCTTACAACAGTCACAGCCTAAATGACTTAATTTGGAGCAGTGTAACCCCTTCAAATATTAATCTGGTGGTCTGCTTCTTCAAAACAAATGACTTCATATATCACTAACATTCACATAATCGGTTAACGATATCGCTGGGCAATAATCTGTCAATGATGCAGGGCTTAATTTAATATTGCTGGCTAAGCCTTCTAAATTATTTCATATTATTGAATAAACTTTTAAAATGATTTCATATTATAACAAATATTAAAATGTTGTAATATTTAAATAGTTTTACTATACTTAAAAGTTTCAGATTTTTTTTACTAAATGATATATATTTTAATATTTTGAAAAAATAATTGTAAAAGTTTATCCAAAATTATTACATTATTTGGAAACCTTGCCCAACAATATTAAATTGAGGCCATAATTGGGTAATATTTGCAAAATCAATTATATCACCCATTGTACAGCTCTTTGGAATCTGATGGCGCTATACAATAATAAAATAATAATAAAATAATATCACCGAGTAATACAATTGGTTAATTATATAATTATGTAATATTCAAGTAATCATTAGCGACATCGCTATAAAATTTTCAAGTTATCGATTAAGTGTATTATATGGTTCATTATATGTTTATTATAAGTGTATTATATAGTACATAATATGTTTATTTTAAGTGTATTATATAGTTCATTATATGTTTATTAGATAATACTTAAGGATTTCAGTTTTAACAACCAATAATGAGAGAGTTAGATCAATATATCTTGTTCCCGCTTGAACATTAAACAAATAAAACACAGGCCAAGTCACAAAATCCTGTTTTTAATGAAATTATCACCTATAAAGTGTGACAGCTAATCTATATATCTTTTGTATATGTTACAAACATTTACCACTGTGAACTAGAAACACCGCCCTAACAATTAGTACAGTAAACACTTAAAGGAACAGTCCCACCCATGTAACAACTTCAGTTCATAGAAACTGTTATGAGGTCACAAGAGTCCAGGCGCTGTCTTACCTTCAGGGGATAAACAGAATACCAGTGGTTTAACCCCAAAACTGGTCCCCTGTCACTGCTGCAATATGATATACAGTATAAAGTTTAACCAGGTGCCCACTGAGAAAAATAGTATGCATCTTTTTTTTTTATTTGACATTTCAGTTCATTCCTGTCCTAATGTGTTTTACACCCCACCTCCTATAGAATGTAAGCTCGATTGAGCAGGGTCCTCTTCAACCTATTGTTCCTGTAAGTTTATTTGTAATTGTCCTATTTATAGTTACATCCCCCCTCTCATAATATTGTAAAGCGCTACGGAATCTGTTGGCGCTATATAAATGGCAATAATAATAAATATATATATATATATATATATCATAGTGATCAAGTAGAGATTGTAGCCATATTAGTCCAGTGATGTAGATGTAAAAAAAATAGGGGGAGGGACACAGTGTACAGATCAGGTAAGTGAGGGATGGGGATGGTGGGGGCAGCCTACAGATCATGTAGGTGAGGGATGGGGGGCAGACTACAGATCAGATAAGTGAGTTTTGGCTTGCTCCCCCCTTAGCCCTCTTAAAAGTTAATAAAACTCACCTTATTTCCAGCGCCGCGCAGGTCTGCTGGCGCTGTCCCTGCCTTTTAATCAATGCATCTTTATGAGGAAAATTCAGGGTCCCGATGAACGGCACTGCTGCCTACTGTGCAGCATTGAGCCAGGAGGCACCTCCAGTGGCCATCTGAGGAGTGGCCACTTGGATGTTTCCCTAGGGGCAATGTAAATACTTTCTCTGAAAAGGCAGTGTTTGCATGAAAATGCCTGAAGGCAGTGATTATACTCACCAGAACAACTACATTAAGCTGTAGTTGTTCTGGTGACTATAGTGTCCCTTTAAGGAGCAGAAAGGGTCTGCAAGGAGCACAAAGGTAAAGTAGAAGGAGCACAAAGGAACAGAAAGTGTGAGCAAGGAGCTGGAAAGGGCAGTAAGGAACAGAAAGGGGCAGCAAGGAGCTGGAAGGGGCAGAAGAAGCACAAATGTAAAGTAGGAGAAGGAGCAGAAAGTAACAGAAATGAGCAGGAATGGTCTGCAAGGAGCACAAAGGTAAAGGAGCAGAAATAATCAGTAGGAGCACAATGGTAAAGTAGGAGAAGGGGCAGCAAGGAGCACGAAGGTAAAGGAGCAGAAAGAATCAAAAAGAGCACAAAGGTAAAAAAGGAAAAGGAACAGAATTAGCAAGAAGGGACATCAAGAAGCAGAAAGGGTCAGCAATGAGCTGGAGGAGGCAGAAGGAGCACAAACGTAAAAGAGCAGGAATAATCAGAAGGAGCACAAAGGTAACGTAGGAGAAGTTGAAGAAGGGAACAGAAATGAGCAAGAAGGGTCAGCAAGGAGCAAAAAAGGGGCAGCAAGGAGCAGGAAGGGACAGAAGCAGCACAAAGGTAAAAGAGCAGAAATAATCAGAAGGAGCACAAAGGTAACATAGGAGAAGGAGCAGAAAGGGTCAGCAAGGAGCAGGAAGGGACAGAAGAAGCACAAAGGTAAAGGAGCAGAAAGAATCAGAAGTTGCACAAAAGTAGCAGAAAGGGATCAGAAAGAGAAAGGAGCAGAAGGGCTCAAAAGAAGCTGAAAGGTAAATGAGCATAAGGAGCCAAGGATAAGAGAAGACAGTGTAGGAATAAAAAGAAGACTGTGCCAAATGAAGAAGAAAAGAAGATTGGAGCAGGAAGGACAAGTGAAGTGATCCCTCCACTTCATTCTGGACACCATATCACAAGGCTTTGGTCCCTGGGCCTTGCCGGAAAATTTGGACCTTCTCATCTTCCCAGGTAAAAAAAAAATATCAGTGTTAATGTGTTCACTTTTATTCACTGAGTGTCAGGAAGCACAGAGTGCCGCTGGTAGGGGTGCCACAGATTGGTCAGCTGGCACTCTAAGCCAATCACTAGATCCTCATACATAAAAAAGTTTAAAAAAAATTATGAACCGGGAACTAGCAATTGGCTTAGAGCATCAGCTGACCACTGTAGCCAATCAGCGGCACCCATGTCGGACGTCAGTCTGCACTTCCTGACAATGTGTTTCAGGAGCCGAATACCACTGAGCAACCTGGAGATCTGGAGCTAGGGGAAGCCTTTGGGTTTAAACCATGTGAGAGTGGTTTAACCCCTTAAAGGAAAGAGAGCGCCCAGGGGCTTCCTGGCATCATAGCATTTTCATTGAAAATAAGTTGTTATGTTAACCAGAATGTTCCTTTAGTTTGCTTAAAGGAACAGTATAGTGTCAGGAATACAAACATGTATTCCTGAGACCATAGCTGTGAAAACGCTATTTACGTATCCTGCCCCACCCCAATGGATGTCCTGGTTTTTTATTTCCAAAATCTGGTCACCCTGGCTTTATGGGAGAATGAATATGCTCCTCCCCTTCATGACACTGTCAAAAACAGTAACTGTATATATTACATATATATCTTAATAAAATTAAAATACATAAAATAAATAAAATAAATAAATATTGAGCGGAGCCTGATCTTCAAGCTGAATGGACGTGTGGCACAGGAGCTCCTGCAGAATTGCTCCAAAATAGAGTATTTACCCCAGCTTTACCGCTGACTCGTCCAATCCTGTGCCCACACTAAGTCAGGAAATACTGGGCAAGCTATCCGACAACCCTCCCGCAGGTTTACACTGCCGGGAGCCGGAGAATACTGGCTGCGGCCTACCGGGGATGGAGACGGGGAGAGGCGGCTGATCTCCTTGCCCTCGAGTCGGTGGTTCGGACCAGTAGCAGCCCAGACCTCCATTTCATTCTAAAAGTATTTTGATATTAATATATATTGTTATCAAAATACACTTAGAATGAAAAAAAATATATATATATATATATACGTACAAATCGATATAATTACATAAATAATTACATAAATATACACATATGGTTTAAATACATATTTATGTATATATATTTAAAGTCTATGTGTATATTTATAAAATATTTTAACATAATTAAGTCATTTTATTAATTATGTTTTGAGGGACCAGCCTGACAACCCAGGCAGCAATTCCTGAGAATTTAATTTGCAAGTCATATGTTTATCCCTGTAACTTTCCAAAACACCATAAAACTCGGACATGGGGGGTATTATTGTACTTGGGAGACTTTGTTCAACACAAATATGTGTGTTATAAAACAGTAAAACTTATTACGACGATGATATCACCAGTAAAAGTGCAGTATTGTGTAAAAACTGCAAAGAACTAATATGAACACTAACTTTGGCTAGCGTTTGTGACTAAGTGGCTACTAAAAAACACTGGACATACTCCATTTTGAATACCCTGGGTTGGCTACTCTTTCAAATGGTATGCCATGGTGGGGTTAATTCACATTCCTGGGCTACCATACCGCCTCAAAGGCTTCATAGCCAATCTAGTAAATTTCAATTTGCAAAAACAGAAATTGGTCAATCTTATATTTGACCCTATAACTTTCTAAAACACCACAAAACCTGTACATGAGGTGTACTGTTGTACTTGTGAGACATTACTCTACACAATGAGTGTTTTAGAGCAGTAAAATGTATAATACTGATGATGTAATCGGTGAATGGGCAGTTTATTTGTGAAAAATTAAAAAAATATATATATAAACGCTAACTTAGGCCAGTGGCTACTAAAAACTGGACATGCTGATTTTCCAGCGTTTTTGGGACCGACTGAAGTGGCACATCGCCAAACCCTCCCCTGCACCCAGAGGTAAATCATGGGAGAGGGGGTGGCGGAGACAAAGTGGGCCTGTTCCTGGTAAGAAATACCTCCTACACCGGCAACAAGCACTGAAAGCCCACCCGGGCCGAGGGTCACAAGGTGGTTACCTCCGATGCATCGGCCACATCGGCAGAAGCCCACCCACAGGTACCCGAATCTGTGGCAAGCGGATGCAGACCCTACACGAGGTCTGGGGCTGGGGCGAGGATTCGCCTTCTTCACAACCCACCTGTATCTCCCAGACCAGCCAAGCACCAGGAAAACTATTGTTGAGTTAGTCTTCAAGATGAAAAATTATATATTTTCTTTTTGTTTTAATTTTACTGTGAAGCACCTTCTGGAAAGTGCAAGTAAACTGCATTACTATTTTTTCCTAATGCTTGCATTTAAAGTTCATTGTCATGAGCCAAGAGTCCTGGGAGTCTGAGGGTTCTGTGCAGTATCTTAGCTGTTCCTAGAACTGCACTCTTCTGGACAGCGACATATATGGAATCTGTTGAAGCCACTGCCCAAACTTGGGGGTCTGAGCCCTTAATGCTCCTATTACAAGAGGAAGCTAGTGTCACAACTGGAATTAGATAGAATATAGATCTCTTCTTCCCTTTTAACATTTTTGTATGTTCAGGACTGGCAAAATACAAGTTTGTTGCTAATTTATCCATCTACTTATAGGCAGAAGACCAGGTATGGATTTATGTCTAAAGCTTAACCACATAGCATAGATGGACCACAATTAAAGATATACCCAAGGTAGGAACAGAAGGTGGGAGGAGATGGGAGAAATGTCAGTAAAGACCTTTTGTCACGGCCGCTAGTGTGGTCCAACACGCAGAAACTATTTAAACATATACATAAAAAAGGAAATAAAAGGACAGAGCGTAAACCGGACCTTAGAATGGCCGGACTAATACGCTAGAGATGAAGAATGGTCAAAGGGAAAGCCGAGGTCAAGGAAGCCAGAAATACTCAGATACTGTTAAAACAAGCCAAGTCAGGGGAACCAGAATTCGGAATAACCAGGGAAAAGCCAAGATCAGGATACCAGGAAGTCAGATTCACAAAGATAAACGCACTCTCAGGAACCAGGAACAGGAAACCACGACAGGGCAAGGAACTGGAGTGAATTATGGATTTAAATATCCCTCTCTGGGCTTTGATTGGTCAGAGGGTGACCTCTGACCCCAGAACGTGACATCACGCGCTCGTCCGTATAAATTTGAGGGGCGGTGGCACTACTAGGGTTCCCGAGACTCCACATCAGTACCCCGCTGGGGCGGTCAGTGCCTTCCTTATTCCGAAGGCTGCCACAAAGTGCGGTGAGTCTCCTCTGTCTCCTCAGAGTCAGCCCCTAGGTACACTACACTGGCAGTTTGTGGCAATCTCTCTTCGTCCATGGAATCGCTGGAGTCGCTCGTGCCACGTGGCCTCCCTGGCGCCATATGGTTGCGGGCCTGCGGCCAGCTGAAGGAGAGTCTTATATCAGGGTGATTAACACTCTCTGGGCAAGCATTTTTTTTAATGTTTGCACCCCATTACACTTTGGGGGGTAGTCAGACGTCTTTGGGTTCTCTTTCGAGGATTTGTTTTTGGCAATAAGGCCTCTTTTTTTCGGTGTGGAGCCGGAGCACCACACATACACGTCTGCTCTGCATCTCAGCTAGCCACGCCCCCCTTAGCGACATTTTTATATACAGCAATAAGGTGTACACAGGCAACAGAGAGCAAGATGATGAATGAATAAAAACGTGCATGGTTGGAGAAGGTAATTCCTTTCAATTGGGTCAGCTGAGTTTTGCAGGTTCAGAATATGAAGATTTGGCACCTTGATATAAACGAAGACCCAAAACAGTAAAAAAAAAAAAAATCTTCCTCAATACAAATAGCATTGTATCATGCAATGTCACAAATATTACAGATGGAACATGTATTCAGCTCATCAAAAGAGCATGAACAAAAAAAAAAAAAGCACAAATTAATAGTTCTCTGCTAATTGGGTCAAAAGGAGGCAAGCCAATCTACCATCTTTAACGAACCATTGGTGCAGTGAAGGAATGTTTAGTATTAGGTTTCAGATTAATTTTCTTTAATAGTACTGCATAGTTTGTGAATCACAAATTTTGGATTTGTTTGGTTACATGGGAACGTTCTTGGTTAGTGATCCAGAGAGCTTTCTCAAGGAAAACAAAAGAGAAACACAAAAAAACAAGTGATACATCTGGGATAAGGTCACTATAAAAAGGGGCAAAATCTGATGCAAACTGGAAGTCCAAAAAGTGGATGGAACTCAGCCAGAAGATGGAAGAGCACAAGAGCTATGAAAATAACTCCCTTTGAAGTAAAGAGGAGATTTAATATGGAAGCTCAGTAACGACTCCGAACTGTCATGTGCGCAACATTCACTTTTATGATCAGCCTTGCAAAGACGTCTCATTGAGCTGTAATACAGCGCATTGAGAAATTCGTTATTGGACAGTCACATAAAGTCTGTGCTGGGGAAGAAGGGGAGGGCATGACATGGCTGCTGACACTCGATTTTTTTTGTTTGCAACGGAATGTTCCTTTAATAGTAAAAGTAGCGAAATTTACACTTCTTAAAAATAAAATAAAAATTAATGTTCAGAATGGTTTAATACAGTTACTTACTGACTGCATAGTTGTGGGTGTCGCAGTAAGTCCTGAATGAATGTATTCAGTCCAGCTCTCCTCTGCTGGATAAACTCTGTATGGATTAAAAATGGATTTAATAGGTCAGAGACCTTTTAATACATTTCTTAGAGTAGCCTTCAACAATTACTAAAAAGCAAAATTATGAATTTTTGAAGTTATAGGAACCCAAGTCCAAATATAGGTTTAACTAAGAAACACTACAAATTTGACAGATGCTTGCAAGCTCTCTCCCCTTCCCCCCACCCCCTCGACTTCCCCAAGGGCCCATGTGGTATAGGTGCTACGATTCATAAAATGTTGCCAGCTTGTGTTGAATAGGATTGCTTTTTTAGATTTCACGCTCATTTGGACAGGGCCCTCTTTACCTACTGCTCCTGTATATCAAACATTTTTTGTTTATCTCGTTTTACCTATAGTACAGATATGCGGTCTGTACTTAAAGGGGCACTATAACCACCAAAACAAATTTAGCTTAATGAAGCAGTTTTGGTGTACAGAACATGCCTCTGCAGTATCACTGCTTAAGTCTCTGCCACTTAGGAGATACATCACTTTGTTTATATAGCCCTAGTCTCACTGCATGTGACTTACACAGCCTTCCTAAACACTTCCTGTAATGAGTCATCTAATGTTTATACTTCCTTATTGCAAATTCTGTTTAAGTAAGAATTTATTATCTCCTGCTCTGTCAATAGCTTGCAAGACCCTACATGAGCCTCCTCTGTGTGATTAAAGTTCAATTTACAGAGCAGGAGATAAAAACTTTTAAATTAAGTTACATCTGAAAATGCAACATTTTTTTCTCATGCATGCTGTGTCAGTCACAGCCAGAGGAGGCGTGGCTAGAGCAGAATAAACAGGAAAAAAAAATGATTTAACTCCTCAACGGCAGATAATTGAGTGGTGAGACTACAGGGGCATGATCTATACACAAAAACTGCTTAATTAAGCTATAGTTGTTTTGGTTCCTATAGTGTCCCTGTAAACTAGATTACACCCGTAATCATTTCACTGTGCACACCGCAGGAGGATATTTTTGGAGGAAGTGAAACATAACAGATGGTATTTATATTTTCAAATACACTAACTTCTGTACCACTTCTGTGTTGAGTCAACATATGACAGGACATTGAGCAGTAGACTATAATTTTGGTGACTATAGTGTCCATTTAGCTTATTAAGAAGGTGATATATGTCCCATGAGTTGCTTGATCAATCTAACAATACTCTTCTATATGTTTCTTTCAAAAGCTTTTACAATTAAAACACTTCCAGGTGCAATGTTAGGGAAAACCTTGTCATGTTAAGGACAAACATTTCCATAACAAACAGCAAAAAAGAGATGCAAATATCAACAATCTTTTAACATAGTAACTCCCAGTAGTAGGACTTGGTTCATTTCACAGACAGTAACTACAGTACATAAAATTGTTTATATATTATTAGAATGCTAGTCACTGAAACATATATGATCGCCCTGTAAAAAAACGCTCATTGTCATAGTAAAATTAGAACTTTTATAATAAAAACACAGTACAATCAGTAATGTGCAATCAGATCATGCAGAATGATACATGAGAATCTAAAAGGAAGATGTTTATAGGATCACTATTGGGTCAGGAACACAAACATGTATTCCTGACCCTTTAGTGAAAAACCATTTAGGTGGATGCCCCCACCTTATTTTTAGCTCTCCACAGATCCGCTGGTGCTGGCCCCTTGGTGACATCAAAATTGCTGTTTTTTAGCCAATCCAATGCTTTCCCGTTCGGAAAGCATTGGATTGACTAAAATCGGCAAGGGGTGCCAATCAGCACCTCCTCATTGAATCAATGCATCTCTATGAGGAAAATTCAGAGTCTCCATGCAGAGCGTGGGGACGCTGAATGGCAGTGCTGCCTACTGTGCAGCCCTGAGCCAGGAAGCCCCTCCAGTAGCCGTCTAAGGAGTGGCCACTTGGAGGTGTACCCACGGGCAATGTAAACACTGACTTTTCTCTGAAAAGGCAGTGTTTACATGAAAATGCTTGAAGGGAGCTATTTTACTCACCAGAACAACTACATTAAGCTGTAGTTGTTCTGGTGACTATAGTGTCCCTTTAAATAACTTGTTTATACATTCTGTTCATGCATAGCTTACAGACATCAGAAAAATTCTAAAAAAAATTGTAGACTACAATGCCCATCATTAAAGTAAATAAAATGACTATTTTATCAAAACTACTTATATAAATATAAGAGTCTGAAAGAAAGTGACTTCCCCTCCCCCCTTTTATTTAATCCAATACAGCACTTGCATCATATAATAATATTATCAGTATCATGAGACTTCCACAATGCCTTACTATCCATCAGCCTAGCCAGGAATTACAGACCGCATAATCTCCTGCACATAGATTGGTAGACAAGGTTACAGTATCATATATATCATAATGTGACACATTGTTTGAAATTAGTTATTTAGGTCACACTGGTTTGATTTGGCAGCAATATCATTTATTTAACTGGGGAGTTCATTATTTTGATTGGAGGAATTCAATATGCAATATTCAAGTATGTTTGCATAAAGAAGTTGTATAGATTAAGATCCAAACTGTTCGATAAAGAATCATTAAAAAAATATTTTACCTGGATCAAAATTATCCCCAAATATCCTCTTGGCAGGAATCTTCAAGTTCATGTTAGGAAACTGTTTTCGAAGCTACGAGAGAAAAGAGAAAACACAAGCATTAATACTGATGCATACTGGGTGAATGACTCAATGCAAGTTTAGTTGGGTTAAATAAGTGTAAATAAGGCTTTACAATGTCTGTTCAATATATGCTGGATATTTAAACATTTATATACATATACTGACAAATGTAAACACTATTCAGAAAATAATGAATTTTTCTATATAAAAAAAAAATATATTCTTCAGACGTACATATACAGATTTAACCGGTGATGAACGCCAGAACTTTGCAATCACCCAAACCCTCCCTCAAACAGCTGAGAGAAGTGCCACTTAACCACTCACAGGACCCAATCAACATAGACACACTTACTCACAACCATCCCACCCTATGGGAACCTACCGCATAGGCACACTTGACTTGAAAAAGTGTATAATCACGACCACAAAGTTCTCCACGACTTCTAGGACGCAGGTTAGCTCCTCCGACCATAGAACAATAAGACACACACTATATGCTTGCTGCCAATCTTACGCTCCTGTTATGTTAGAACTGTAAAATATATGGACTAATTCTGATCCATGGCAACAACAATGCCGTTTACTAATCTGCCTATGTTGAAAAGGCAGCACAAGTATGTTTTGTTACATTTCTCAATGCACAGAAAATAAAGAATTAAATATATATATATATATATATATATATATATTCTTGTGCTGAGCTTTTTTAATAGTTTTGAACAACTCTGCTTGATATAGTAATTCTACAGGTCATCAGACAACCTATGCGGTAAAATATAATGAGCACATCCTAAAGCCTGGTTTTATACATCATAAACCTAATTCATGAAGTCACAGCTTCATGAAGTAGCGGGTAAGCTCAAATAAATATACACTGATCAGCCACAACAGTAAAACCACCTGCCTAATAACATGTAGGTACCCCTTGTGCTGCTGAAACAGTTCTGAAGTGTCAAGGCATGGACTCCACAAGACCTCTGAACTTGCCCTGTGGTATCTGGCACCAAGACCTTAATCAGGTTCTTTAAGTTTTGCAAGCTGCGAGGTGGAGCCTCCATGGGTCACATTTGTTATTCCAGCACATCCCACAGATTAGATTGAGATCTGGGGAATCTGAATGCCAAGGTAACACCTTGAAATGTTTGTCATGTTCTTCAAACTATTCCTGAACAATGTTTGCAGTGTGGCAGGGTGCATTATCCTGCTGAAGGAGGCCACTGCCAAGGAACACCATTGTCATGAAGGTATGTACCTAGTCTGCAACAATCTCTATGTAGGAGGTAGGTGTTAATGTAACATCCACATGAATGCCAGGACCCAAAGTTTCCCAGCAGAACATTGCCCAGAGCATAGCACTGCCTCCGCCGGCCTGCCTTCTTCACAATGTGCATCCTGCTGCCATCTCTTACTCAGGTAAATGACACACACGCACCGACCAACCACCTGATCGAAAAGAAAACATGAATCACTAGACCAGGCATTCAAGGCACTGTCCGCGGTGGACAGGGATCATTGGAACTCTGATCAGTCTGCGGCTAGGCAGCTCCATACGCAGCAAACTGCAATGCACTGTGTGTTCGGACACCTTTTTGTCATGGCCAGCATTAACTCTTTCAGCAATTTGAGTAGATTTTCTGTGTGATAGGACCAGATGGGCTAGCCTTCGCTCCCCATGTGCATCAATGAGCCTGATGATGGTTCACCGATCGTACTTCTCAGAACAGCATTTGTTATATAATACCACTGCACAGCGGGAACATCCCACCGTTGCCATTTTGGAGATGCTCTGACCCAGTCTTATAGCCACCTTTATTTGGCCCATGTCAAAGTCACTCAGATCTTTTCGCTTACCCATTTTTCCTGCTTCCAACATATGAAGTTCCAGAGCTGACTTTTCACATGCTGCCTTATATACCCCACACCTTGACAGGTGCCAGTGTAATGATATAAGAGAATTTAAAGTGAAATAAAACCGAATTTCAAATTTGAGGCCAAAGTTGCCATACTGGCAGCCTAGCTGACAGAGAATTTTTCCAGTTCGGATATTTTGGACGTGAATTTTACATTTACTCCGCAAGCTCACGTTAATGAATAACCCTGTTAATGGTGCTTTATGCTCATTCAGATTGGCTTGAGACTGGATTTTCTGCATGTTAATCAAACACTTACAGGTTATTTGCTAAAGTAAGAATTCTTGGGAATTAAAAGCCAATTTGAAATTTAAGGCCAAAATAGCCAAACTTGAAAAAGTATTAAAGCCAGCTATGCTTTCAGTCGAGCAACTTTGGCCTTAAATGTAGAATTCTCTTTCAATTCCAAACAAATCTCACTTAAGTGGATAACCCTTTTAAATAACAGAACAAAATCTGTTAGCTGTAAAAATGTTCTGAATGATCAATGGGTGGACACCAACTCCAAACTACCCTAGCAAAATATGTTAAGTTTTAATTAAGGAATTCACTTTTTTCTATTAATCAGGGAGTTTATTTTTTTTTAAAGTGTTGGTCGATGGAATCATTTTTAAAGTGTTGATCGAAACTCCATGACCACTTCAGTGATTTGAAGCAGCCATGATGCTTGGAGTCTATATGTGCAACGTTTCAGTTTGAAAGACTGTACAGAGCTAAAGCTCTTTATTGCCAGAGGTGTAACTCCACCTGAGGCAGCGTCATCCAGGATCAGTCAACCAGGGAGAACGCCACCTCATAGCTGAATCAAGGTGAGTTTTTTCTTTATTCTTCATTATTTTTTCTTTTAGGTTGACGGGGGGGTGGAGTGTTTGGGAGGGTGCCACCTTGCCAAGAAAATGTTACTCAAACAAAAAAAAAAAAACAGTATTGTTTGGAGTAACCCTTTACGTAGCAGATTGCAGCATAGTAGAATCCAAATAAGTCCTTGAGATGCCACCTGTCTTAATTATCTGTATGTGCAAAGGAGTGGAGATAGAGATTCTTTGAACAAATGGTTACAAAATAAATTTTAATCTCGACATGACCTCTGTTTTAGACTCGGCAGCCAATTCTATGTCTACTATAAATAAGTTGAAGATTATAATAAGAATAACGTTAACTATAATGAGGTCTGTAATTGTAGTTTGACTGTATTCCAGGGTTTATACTTGCATTCCACTCATTTGGTTCTGAAATACATAAAATTGCATATTTGCATTTCAGAGATGTTGTACATCAGTTGCTATGGATCTCTGCGCAGCTGCTCTGCTGTGCCCTTTTAATTTCAGAAAATACTGGATTCCTGTCTAATGCAGCGTTTTTTATAGAGGAGAATGGACATTTTTATGGATGTACACTCCTTCATTTATTATTGGTTTATAGGTAATTAAAGGGTTACTCAAACCATTTTTTTAAATTTTGTTTTTTAAATTCTTTATTTTTGATGTGCATGAATACATCTTGGATTTGCTCACGAATAAGAAAAAAAATCAATATAGGAAATTATATCCAGCTAGTAAGGCAACAGACTGCACATTTATTTATTTATTTTTAAGTAAAAAGAAGACAAGACTAAGACAATGCAACAAGGGGGAAATAAAATATAACAGGGGATATCAATTGCATTGGGTGCCTGGTTAGTGAGAAGTATTAATAGAGACAGGCTGGACTAGCTGATCTGGTTAGTAACACTAGATTTCCACCTCATAGGGCCCCACACACAGATGGGAAAGTTCACAGAGTTGTAGAAAGACAAAAAGAAAAGAAATATCATGTAGTAAAAGATAGTACTGGGAGTACCATGCCACCCTTATTCCGACATCTACATGCCTAATAACAAAGCTCAAAGTATTTTATGTTTCATTTCATCTTTTGAGACCTCTCTTTTTGATTTTCATACTGATTCTAATGATGCTGTCGCTAGGAATCCTGTGATAACATGTATAATGCAGCTTTGATTGCGGGAGCAAAGCCTTGGGGTTAACAGTACTATATTAGCCATTCAGTTTAGCCAGATTATTCACTTCCCTACCTAATATATTTAATTAACAATCCTCATGTCTGCTGTATTTTATGATTGAAGCACCAGTCTTGTTTTTCATGCAGACTTGGATATTCCTACCTTTAATTCACTGCAGTAGTATACAGCAAAGCAACCCTAATTTACTCACATGCTAAACTACACTGCAGTAACTATTCACCAATGTTAAGCCGGTTATATTGACTTTGTTTATATTTTTAACAATGTGCACGCACTCATGCCACTGCTAAGTTTGTATGAATATATATGTACGCTGTTGTGGCGTTTGGAAATGTCCTGTACCTACCTGTACAACAAAAATAAAGAATTTAAAAAACAAACAAACAAACAAAAAAAAGATTAGCATGTAAAGCAGGCTAAACACACTGACTATATGGTGGATCACATGTATATGGTATTACAGGCTGTATATGTGGGATCATGTATGAATAGGACTTCTGGTCGCCTGGGCACCCAAGTGTTAGTTTAAGAGGGCTCGGCAGTACAAGAATCATCTGGCAAAATATGATAAGCGAGATCTAAAGTAAAAACCAAGAGAAGATAAATTTCAACATAAATATGACGTTGCCTCTCTGGTATGTCATCCAACCTAGCCACCTTCATAATCACATTGGATCTCTGGGTGGGTGAAAAATAGGGAGATTAGCCGATCCCTGCCAGAGGCAGAAATGAGTGGGACACAGACAAGTCTAGGTGGGAAACATCTCCAGCTCAGTAGGGCAAGATACTCCACCGGCCCCAGGCTGTTATTAGATCCTGCATCTGTATTCCGTGGACTGAGGAACCTTGGGGGGCCAAGTCCTGTGGGGATATTTATGGGATGATTATATTTAGCAGTCGAGAATTGCCCACTATTTCAATTCTCTTAGATCTTAGAGATCATTATCAAATAAGTGAAAAGTATTTCATACAATCAATGATCACAATGTGTTATAAAAATAGATTTTATTTTATTGTAACAATTAATTAACAATAATATTAGGCAGCATGCATGATATCAATCAGTGAATATTTAGTACAACATAAGTATACAATACAATGGAATGGCTAACAGCATTTTCTGTCACTTAAGATTTTTGAGGGTATCCTTACACACAAAAGTAAAGCTTTTCACAGCGAAGAGCCATAAAACCTTGGCTAACAGTTAAAACAACTGAGTAACCCTTTCAATGTTGGCTAGATCCTCCTAGGCATATAGTATCCTCCTGTGATTTTCAATTAAAATACATTTAAACCATCTCATTAATCATTTCCTGGAACCATCCAATAAGAATAATCTACCAGATTCTATAAACTGAATTTTAATTTGTCTAAAAAGATATCTTATATTAGAGCAAATCAATACACCTGGATAAAAACAGCGGTATGCTAACGTGTGATACTATCACATTAATATATAATTATTCTTAATTCCACCTGCAGAATGGAATGTTTATAACTATATATTCTTTAGTTAACTAAGATTTCTAAATATGGAAATCTCACCGTGATTTATCCAGTCATATATCATGCTATTAGTAAAATTTTAATTAATTTAAATTAATTAAATAAAACCAGCATAATTACCAGTTATGTAGATATTCTCATCAGATGAGTAGGTAGTCCCAGAAACTTGACTGGTTGTATGTAGGTGCGTGAGTGATAGTGAAAAGTGGTGTTGGTTATAAAGTCAGATTATAATTCTAAGTGTTAAGAGTTTAAGAGTTGAGTGTTAGTCCCAGAGAATGTCCTGGATCTCTCTGCATGTCCGAGTTGGAGTTCCCCAAACTTTCAACTCCCTCTCTGTATCTCTCTGTCTATCCAACTCTTCCCTTTGTCCTTACTTTTAAAGGGACAGACTCTTTGAACGTCATTAGTCGATAAACCAATAGGAAGCCGTAGGTGGATTCAATCGATGGATCGCAATTTAGGTATTTGATCCATAGGGGGCAGTCTCGTCTAACGAAACCTTCCTATCCAGGAAAGAGTTAACTTTTCCTGATGACGATTTTGACCTCATTTGGCTTATCTAAAATGACTACCATAACTTAGATTTGCTGTCAGTTCAAAGCGTTTGTCCCAATCTTTGTGGCAACTACTTTGATCGTAATTTGTAAAATTGACAGTTCTAAACTCAATTTCACCCCTTACTTACAATGGAACCTTGTAAAAGTTAGAAAGTAAAATGAATTACTTAGTCTTCTCTGTCACTAGTGTCTGTGTTTAGATAAATGCATCTATAGTGGTTAGTGAAAGTAAGAAGAAATCAAGGAAATTATGTGTTTTTGTTATCCTGAAGATAGCAAAATGGAGTCCGCTTTGTTTTGAGTGACTTGGGCAATATACACTTTTAATTTCTTTTTAGCACAAAATGTCTGTCGATATAAATATTCTGACAGTCCTTCCCCCATCTGGGGGAGACAGAGGGTCTGGGTGGTAAGCGCCTCTTCCGGCAGGTATTCCTTGGCTTCTGTGGCTGATGCATGGAGGCGATGCCTTGGGGGGGGGGCTCAGTCTAGGTGGGCAATCTCTAGGGTAGGCGCAGGCTTGAATAGTTTTGCCCAAAGAGATCTGCTCCAGCTTGACTTCTCCCTCCCTGGTCCCCTGACGCTTGGGTGTGACCAAAGCCTGTGGCTGTCGCCTATTTTCCAGCTTGACGTCTTCCTCCCTGGTCCCCTGTCGCTTGGGTGTGACCAATGCCTGTGGCTGTTGCCAATTTTCCAAGCTCTCCCAAAATTGCTGGCATATGGCTTCAAATTTTTGTGTAAAGGCTGCTTCCCAGCTGCTTAAAGTTGCTCATTCAGCAGGCATTGTGGTGCTGTCAGCCATCTTGAAAAGGCTGCGTGTCAGCTGCCTACAGGAGATTCTCCCAGGAACGATCCAGAGGCTAGTGTTCGCTTGTTTGGGAGACTAGAATAATCCCCACCGGCCCAGAGGGGGGAATGCGGGGCTCATAGAGACATCCAAGCAAGGAAGCCAGGACAGCCCAAAATGGAGTGATCGGCTGCTTGACCCGCCAGGGAACCACCAGGCCGCAGTAGACTGTAGGCCACAGCCACCTTGTTTCAGTAGTATTGGTGCTGAAACACTCTTCAAAGTGGACCCTGCCTTGTCAGGTAAAGGTAACAACATGTGAAAGTCTGATAGCGGAAAAGCTTAGTTTAATCGAGTTCAGGCAGGAGCACCGGCTATGTGGGACCTGCCAGCATGGTGCCCAAGCCCCGACCCCCTCAAACCATTTTTAAAGTCCTAATGCTCTATAAATAATAAAATTAAATTAAAAAAAATACAAAAAACATCACTGAACTCCATTGCCAGGCGAAGCTCCTAGTGCTGCTCCCAGTGCTTAATGTCATGGCAGCCACCGCAAAATCCAATAAAAGACTTCTCATAGATAAGCCTTTGATTGGACCATTTAGCTGGCTCAAAGTGTGAGGAGAGGGAAGGAGGCAGGGAAAATTCTAAAGAATTAAAGGAGGGAGGGCACCAATGAAGGAAGGAGGAAGGGAAGACTAAGAAGACGCTAATTAGGTCCATTACCAGCGTGTATTGCGCACTAATGACAGACATTTTTTTTGCAAAGAATGGACATCTGGCAGTCCGGGAACACAGTCCCAGGCTGCCAAAGTCACATGTGCGAGTGATGTAACTAGCCCAAGGCACAAAAGTGCAAATATCTCAGTATGTGCAGCGTTTTAAGATGAGACACTGCATATACAGGCTCCTATCACCATGACCACTTCTAAAAGCAGAAGTGGTCATGGTGGTTGGAGTAACCCTTTAAGCACATTCTTATCTCAGTATTTTGTGACTTCTGTGACACAGATAAATTTCTCCTCATATAGGTTTTCCAAATTCTCATCTAAAGATTGTAATTTGGGTTACCTTATTTAACATTAACCACTTAAGGATGCAGCTTCAAAAACTGGACTTTTTTTGCATTTTTTGCAGTTTGTGTTCAAACGAAATTTGCATCTCTGTCATTTATTGCACCAACACATATTATATATTGTTTTTAGAGGGTAAAAGGGGCTTTAATTTGATGTCTCAAATACATAGATAAATTCTCATTAAATTATTTTAAAAATGCCCAAAAATTTAAAAAAACAAACAAAAAAAAAACGCAAAAAAACATTTTTTTCCCCACAGTTTTGGCAATAATAGCGTGTGCATAATATGTCCAGCTTAGAAAAAGTAATTCAAAATAAATTCATGTATGTGTCTTGATTTATTGAGTACATAATATGTATAGGATTTCAGCTTATTTTGAAAGTTACAGGTCACAAAATAAAAGGACTAACATAAAATTTCTTGTAGGTTTAGCAGCTATCACAAAAAACAAAATTGCAATACAAAAGTATATATTTATATAAAGTAGACATCACAGGCTATTTACCTAAGGCTATTTTGTCACTTTTTATGTAGCCATTTCATCGCCAATCTCTGTTAAATATTGAACTAAAATTGTGTTTTTTCTCTATTTTGGCATATACACCTATAAAAAGTTTTTGTAATATGTATTTTGTAAAGCTGGTGTGTGCTATTCCTGCACATATTGTGTTCAGTTACATCTGTGGATTATAACGATACCCCTATTGTATTTCTTTGGCACTATTCTGTAAAGCTACATTGCCGTATAAGAGACAAGGCTATTTCAGTTTCTATAGTTAGAATTTTCATAGCTGGATATGATGGGCCTATGTCTCATTTTGGGTTATTAAAGCTGTTTTGATTGTTCAAATAACCCCACAAAGAGCTTCCATAAACCCCAGGTTATCTTATATGGTGTATATTGGGCCTTAACTTGTCACCATTTTATCATCAATTGATGTTAAAGTTTGTGGTGATGGGAGAAAATTGGCATTATTACATACATTTTTGTAGAGTATTCAATTTTTACATACATTTTAGTAGAGTATGTCTTACACTTGATATGTACCACTGTCATAAAATCCCCAAAATTATGCTCAGTTACATCGTCTGAGTAAAACAATATGCCCAATGTATGACCTAGACTACACTATTTTGTGAAGTTACAGTGCTGTAAAAGAGACATGACAAGTTCAGGTTTTTAAGTGCAAATTTTCATGGAGGGTTTTAATGCGTTCCTGTCCCACTTTGGAGCACTTGAGCAGGCTACATATTCCAGCTATACCATAAAGGCATACTATTTCTTAAAGAAGACATCCCAGGGTATTTCAAAAGGCATATTTTAAACCTTAGCGTGGGACCATTTTTCAGCTAGCTTGTACCAAGTGTAGTGGTAATAAGCATTTTTTCTGCCTTTTTGACACACAAAGTGAGTTTGCAGAATATATTTTTCAAACCTTATGTGTGCTATGACTGTATAATACTTCATATGTTGTTCAGCATCTGAGTACAGAAATACCCCCATATGTACCTTTGCCAGGTATATGTAGATATTGAAGAGGCACATTTGAGACACAGACATTCCAGTTTCTTTTTTCTTAATTTTTACGCTGTGTCCATGTTCCATTTTGGAGTAGTTTAGCGAGTTGGTTATTCAAAAGCATACCATTTTTTAAAGAACACCCTGGGGTATTTCAAAAGACATTTTGACCCTTGGCGTGGGATCATTTTTTTGCTCATTTGTTCCAGGTGTAGTGGTAATGAGCATTTTTTATGTATTTTTTTTACTCGTTTAAACTTTTTTTTACTGTTTAAAAACTTGTTTTTAAACTTTTTTTACTTATTAAATTGTTTTAACTTTTTTAAACTTTCTTAAAGCTTTTCTACACTTTTAAAATTTGCAAAAACTTTTTTTTACCGTTAACCCTCAACTAGCAGTAAGCAGCACTTACAGTAAATTCCCCAATTTCTCATAACTCCCACCCACCCCAGCTAGCAAAATATATAATTTTAAAATATTTAAATTAATTTTTAACCCTGAGGGTTAAAAAATAAACAGAAGTTAACCCTCAGGGTTTGAAGAAAAAATATCAGATAACAGTATCTGTATTTGATCACTGAAGGCAGTAATTAGGCAGGAAAGGGGTTAATTTTTATTAGGACTGGGTAAAGGGGGGGGGTGGGATTTTTTTAAAAAACATTATTAAAACATTTTGTTATTTACTTTTTAAAGCTTCTCATGTTAGCCCTTAGCTAGCTTAACACCAAATTCGCCAATTCCCCACTAACTTCAACCCACCCCAGCTAGCTAAATATATAATTTTAAATTATTTAATTTAATTAATGAAATAAATTGAAACCCTGAAAGTTAAAAAAAAATAATAAGATCACAGTAAAATGTAGTCCCTGCCAATTGATCGCTGAAGTCAGTGATCAATTAGCAGGCAAGGGGTTCATTTTTATTTAAAATGGGTAAAGGGGGGGTGGGCTTTTAAACTAACTTTATTTTGTTTACACAGGGAGAAGATCACTGCTGTTCCGTCTCCCTGCACTTCGCACTGAATGCGGAAGAGCAGGGAGGCGGACCAGGAGTCCCTGCAGCATATGTGCTTGCTCTGACAGCTTGTCAGAGCGATCACAGCTGCAGGGGCAGTGCGATCGGGTGCTCCCGATCTGCCTCGAATACCGAGGCAGACCGGAGGACCATAAACCCCGCAGTGATCTGGAGTAAACTTTAGTAAATGATGGAAATTTTCTGTCATGCGTCCTTAACGGAAAATTTTCATCAAGCATCGTTAAGGGGTTAATTTATTGTAATATTGCAGACATAAATATTATAGCATTATGATAAAAATTTACAAAATGATAAAGAATGTATAAAATCTGTCCATTTTGCCAGTGTACTTACTGTGTTGTACAGTTTATCGAATTCTGTATACCGTCTAAACACAAACCACTCATTTCTCCCTACAGCGACCATAACTTTGTAAACCTGTTGAAAGAAAGAGTTATACTGTGTAAGTCATATTTTATGTAACCAATTCAATTAAATTATTTTGTATACGCTTTTCATACGATTTAATATTTTGGAATTACTTTTTTTTAAATTATTTTTTCAAAATAGTAAAATATAAAATACTATATATTATTATTATTATTATTGCCATTTATATAGCGCCAACAGATTCCGTAGCGCTTTACAATATTATGAGAGGGGGGATGTAACTGTAAATAGGACAATTACAAGAAAACTTACAGGAACAATAGGTTGAAGAGGACCCTGCTCAAACAAACTTACAGTCTATAGTAGGTGGGGTATAAGACACCTTAGGACAGGAAATATCAATCAAATAGGGTGGGAGTGAAGCAGAGTTGGAGGAGAGAGTAAAGCACTGCCCTATAGGAGAGAGCAAGAGACAGGTATGTAAGGTAGAGGTTACTCTGGGAGGCCATAAGCTTTCCTGAAGAGATGGGTTTTAAGGCTCTTCTTAAATGATTGAAGACTAGGGGAGAGTCTGATGGCGGTAGGCAGGCTGTTCCATAGGAAAGGAGCCACCCGCGAGAGGTCCTGCAAGCGCGAGTTGGCTGTACTGGTGAGAGCAGCGGTCAGGAGGTTTTCACGGGCAGAGCAGAGGGAATGAGGAGGGGCATACCTATGGATCATTGAGGAGATATAAGAGGGGCTAGAATTGTTCAGTGCTTTAAATGAATGGGTTTGAATTGACTCCTATAAGATACAGGGAGCCAATGTAAGGACTGGCAGAGGGGTGATGTGTGAGAGGACCGACTAGAGAGGAAAATCAGTCTAGCTGCAGCATTCATTACAGACTGTAGCAGGGGAATACGGCTTTTGGGGAGATCAATCAGGAGAGGGTTACAGTAATCCATGCGGGAAATTACTAGAGCATGGACAAGCTCTTTGGTCGCATCTTGCGTAAGAAAGCGGTGGATGCGGGCTATGTTTTTGAGTTGGAACCTGCAGGATTTGGCAACAAACTGGATGTGAGGCTCAAAGGTGAGGCCAGAATCAAGTATGACGCCAAGACAGCGTGCTTGCAAGGATGGACTTATGTGGATATCACGGACTTGAAGGGAGAGTGAGAGAGGAGGATCAGTATTAGGAGGAGGAAAGACAAGGAGTTCAGTTTTAGAGAGATTGAGTTTCAGAAAGCGTGAGGACATCCAGTCAGAGATGGAAGAAAGGCAAGCAGTGACACGTTGGAGGACGGCAGGGGAGAGGTCCAGGGAGGAGAGGTATATCTGAGTGTCATCAGCGTACAGGTGGTAGTTGAATCCAAAAGAGGCTATAAGCTTGCCAAGAGAGGCAGTATAAAGAGAAAATAGAAGGGGACCAAGGACAGAGCCTTGGGGAACTCCAACCGAGACAGGACGAGGGGAGGAGGTATGCTTGGAAAAGGAGACATTGAATGAGCGTTGGGAGAGATAGGAGGAAAACCAAGAAACGACAGAGTCAAAGACCGAGCGATTGAAGAGTTTGAAGGAGGAGAGCATGATCAATGGTGTCAAAGGCAGCAGAGAGGTCAAGGAGAATTAATATGGAGTATTGACCTTTGGATTTAGCTGCGATTAGGTCATTAGTGACTTTGATGAGGGCAGTCTCAGTAGAGTGGAGAGGGGGGAAGTCAGACTGAAGAGGGTCAAGGAGAGAGTTGGAATTGAGGAAGCAAGACACACGGGTAAAGACAAGTCTTTTCAAAAGCTTTGATGAGAATGGGAGCAGGGATATGGGACGATAGTTAGAGGGGGAGGATGGGTCAAGAGATTTTTTTTCAGGATAGGTACTACAGTGGCATGTTTAAGGTCAGCAGGAACAGTGCCAGAAGAGAGAGAGCAGTTAAAGATGTGTGTTAGGGTAGGCACAAGACAAGGGGAGAGAGATCTGATGAGGTGAGATGGGACAGGATCGAACGGGCAAGTGGTGGGGCCAGAGGAATGGACAAGCGCAGCCACCTCTTGTTCAGTAGCTGGGGAGAAAGTCTGAATGGTAGGGAAGGCATAATTTATGTGTGGTTGAGAAAGAGAACGGCAAGGAGGGAAGAATTGTTTCCTTAGCCGTTCAATCTTGTTGGTAAGGTAGCATGCAAAGCTATCAACTGTAAGGTTAGTTTGAGGGGTGGCTGCAGCAGGGCGCAGAAGTGAGTTAAAGGTGTCAAAGAGACGTCTGGGATTGCGGGAGCATGAACTAATGAGAGAGGAAAAGTATGACTGTTCAGCGAGGGCAAGGGCTGCGCTGTATGAATGCAATATAAATCTATAATGGAGAAAGTCTGCCTGGGTGCGGGACTTCTTCCAGGAGTATTCAGCACAACGGGAGCAACTCTGCAGATAGCGTGTTGATTTAGTATGCCAAGGTTGGGGCCGTGTCCTCCTCGAGGAGCATGTTTGGAGCGGGGCTGCAGTGTTCAAGGCAGAGGTGAGGGTAGTGTTATATGTGGAGATGGCCAGTGAGGGACAGGAGAGGGAAGGGATGGATAGCAGTTGTGAATCAATGTCAGCTGACAGCTGCTGGAGATCAATAGAGTTAAGGTTCCTCCTGAGTTGAGGGGGGTTAGGCTGAGGTTGTTGGGTGAGAGGGTAATTGAGAGCAAATGATAAGAGGTGGTGATCAGAGAGAGGAAATGGAGTGTTGAAGATATTAGATACTGTACATGAATAAGAGAAAATAAAGTCAAGGTTATTGCCAGCTACATAGGTGGGAGAGTTAGCCCACTGAAATAGTCCGAGGGAGGAAGTAATTGAAAGTAGTTTAGAGGCTGCTGGGGTCAAAGGTGGGTTAATGGGAATATTGAAGTCTACAAGAATTAGGGATGGAATGTTAGAAGAGAGGAAGTAAGGTAGCCAGGCAGCAAAGTGGTCAAGGAAGAGGAGAGGCGAACCAGGGGTACGGTAGATAACGGCAATGTTAGCAGAGAAGGGTTTGAAAAGGCGAACTGAATGAATTTCAAATGATGGGAAAGAGAGGGAAGGGGTGGTGGGCACGGTTTTAAAGGAGCAGTGGGGTGAGAGGAGAAAACCTACACCGCCACCTTAAATCTCTGCTTGTCTTGGATTATGGGTAAAGTGAAAAGCACCAAAGGACAGTGAGGCAGGGGTAGCAGTACCAGAGGCAGAGAGCCATGTTTCTGTTAGTGCAAGTAGGTTTAGGGAGTGTGAGATAAATAGGTCATGGATGGAAGTAGATTTAAAGCTGCTGCACACAGAGCGTGCATTCCAGAGTGCAGCTTTAAAAGAGGAATTATAGTGAAAATTACATGGAATGGGTATTAGGTTTCATATATATATATATAATATCTCTATCTCAAAATCAAAAGTTATTAAAATATTTTTCAAAATATTAACCCCTTAAGGACTGAGCCAAATGTGCACGTTGTGAACGAAACAAAATGTAAACAAAACCTGGCATTTGCGCTACATGTCTGTCCAACCATAATTCACCTCTTTCATAGTAAATGCACCCACCCTTATTATATATCATTTTATTCGGGGGAAACAGGGCTTTTATTTAATATCAAATATTTAGATATGAAACATAACTTAATATGAAAAAAATGGGAGAAAATAAGATTTTTTTTTCTTTTTTTTAGTTCTACATGACATTTTAACTGTGAATGTCATAATACTGTTTGCTTTTACTGCAATAAAATACACATATTTGTATTCAGCAAAGTCTCACGTGTAAAACAGTACCCCCTATGTACAGGTTTTATGGCGTTTTGGGAAGTTAAGGGTCAAATATAGCACGTTACATTTGAAATTGAAATTCGCCAGATTGGTTACGTTGCCTTTGGGACTTTATAGTAGCCCAGGAATGAAATGTACACCCATAATGGCATACCATTTGCAATATTAGACAACCCAAGGTATTGCAAATGGGGTATCTCCAGTCTTTTTTAGTAGCCATTTGGTCACAAACACTGGCCAAAGCTTGCGTTAGTATTTGTGTGTGGAAAATGCAAAAAACGCCAATAGGGTCTCAAAGGTCTCAAAGGCAACGTAACCAATCTGGCAAATTTTAATGTGAATAAAATGAAACACAAGCCTTATATTCGACGCTGTAACTTTTGAAAACACCATAAAACCTGTACATGAGGGGTACTGTTGTACTCGGGAGACTTCGACGAACACAAATATTTGTGTTTAAAAACAGTAAAAAGTATCGCAGCAATAATATCGTCCGTGTAAGTGCTGTTTGTGCATGAAAAATGCAAAAAACTTCACTTTTACTGGGGATATCATCGTTGTAATATATTTTACTGTTTTGAAACACTAATATTTGTGTTCAGCGAAGTCTCCCGAGTAGAACAGTACCCCCCATGTACAGGTTTTATGGTGTCTTGGAAAGTTATAGGGTTAAATATGGCGCTAGCAAATTAAATTCCCTTTACTTTCGGCATGGCTTGTCAGGCAGGTCCCGCTAATTGTAATTAATTAAGATACCTAATTATGTAAAAATATTACATAAATATATATGTAGAATTAACACATATCGGTCTACGTGTAATTTGATATTAATATATATAACTATATATATATTAATAGTAAAATACACCTAGACAGTATATGTGTGTGTGTATGTGTATATATATATATATATATATATATATATATATACGGGGGGCGGAGCTAGCAGCGGAGCAGAGCGGTCGCACTCTCCAAGAGCTCTCCGATACGGACCGCAAAAGAAGCCTTATATCAGGCGCAATCCGGAGACTACCCGGGCTCAAACACCCACACCCGGCACAAGACTAGCCATGGGTCGCAAACATAAAAAAACCAGAGCAGATAAAGACCTGGCTACCCACGATATCGGGGAACTGCTCCTACGGTCGCAAAAGGCCGCATGGGACAAGATGGCGGCGGGAGACGACGACTACTCACTCTCCTCCGGTGATTTCTCTATAGACCCCAGAGAAGGTATGGCACAAGCCCCACCACCCAACCCAAAGCGCCCACAAGCAACTGCAGAGGATCCTGTCACAGCCTCTATTCTCAAGAGCATGCTGGCAGAGCTAAGATCCAATATAGCAGCAGACATGGCCGGTATAAAAGAAGCAGTGGAGGGGGTCACTACCAGGGTACAGCGACTGGAGGCCTCAACTTCCTCCCATGAGGCAAGGATACCGTCCCTGGAACAAGCACTAACTGAGGTGCAATCCCAGCAAAGCATAGCAAGCAACCGGGTAAACACCCTTGAGGACCTCAGACGACGCTATAATATCAAGATCCGTGGCATACCCGATTCAATAGGCCAGACAGACCTACCGCACTTCATTAGGCGCCTACTGGCCGATCTACTGCCGCCCAAACAAGCAAAAGCAGTGCGACTAGATGGTATGTTCAGACTGCCAAGGCCCGCAACAGCACCAGCCGCGGCACACACAGACCTAATCCTCCGCTTTCAAAATCTGCAAGACAAAGCCCAGCTGTTGGCAGCCGCGCGGGGGAAAACCCCTCTGACATTCGAGGGAGCCACGTTGTCCCTCTTTCCGGACCTAACAAAAAGCACTATGGGTTGGCGCAAGACCATGCAGCCCCTCTTACAACACCTCAGGAACAAGAGCATCCAGTATAAATGGGGAACGCCGAACATGATCACCTTCACGCATCAGGATACTACTTACCGAGCTCGGAGCTACCATGAACTGGACTCACAACTGCGCACGGCAGGCCTATTGTCACCCCGACAGGAAAGCTCAGACCTCACCCAACTGGACCCAGCTGCGGTTGCTGACTTCATCCCAGGGGCTACCACCCGACCACCGCGCCAGCGAAAGACACCCTGAGGGACAGTGTACCAGGAAGGTCCCTCCCCAATACACCAGAGACTGCCGATAAAGCACACTCCGGGACAGGGCATTCAGCCCAAGACGAACTCACACCGCTCTCTTACGAACTTAAACTTAATCAACACCCAAGTTCCTCCTCCCCATGTATTTTTGGTTTATAACAATTGACCCTTTAACAGTTCACAAAATCTATATAGGTCTCCCAGGAGCAGACTCCATACACCCGAGGCACATTGGCAGCTGTACTCACTGCACCCTATATCAGGGACGCAAGCTCCCACAATCGGAGATATTACTGATCTCACCTACACCTAACTCACCTCCTCACACGAACATAGAAGACACGGTTAACAACATGTCCATAGTGACAGGAGGGTATCTCTGAAGTAGTACATACACCAATCCTGGGGCACTCCATCCATGTAAAGACCCACCCTCGCACACTGGTGTTCTAAGGTACATCCACGGTGGGGGGCTCTCATGGACCCCATGTCACAGACTTCATGCCATAGACACAAAATATGCATCCATAGCTGGTCTAGACACGGGCCCACACGACACAACCCATGTCCAAGACAATCACTAAGTAGACGTACCCACAGACCCCACCAGGTCTTGGACATGCCCGAAACAATAGACGACACCGCAACTACACAATTAATACATAAAAAGTGCTATGTATATATATATATGCCGCTACTGTACTAACATATGTTGCAAAGTATGACTACATAAGCTGTTGTGGCTATGTGGACATTATGTTGAACCTGCACAATAAAATAAAGAATTTAAAATAAAAATAAATATATATATACATATATATACTTAGATCATATATATATTTACACTTATTTAACATTTATTTATTTTATTTCCAGCCAGCAGGGGGACTACCTTTCATTACAGGCAGTCCCCCTGCCATGTGATTGTGAGGTCCTCGCAAGGACCTCACTCTCACATGGCCGGGGGGGCTGCAGGAGGGAAGATCTGCCGCGGGGGGGCTCCCTGGGAGTACCCCCAACCGCGATCGCCGACGTGGGACCGCCGGCGACTGGGTTAGTAAAGAAAGACCGGAGGGCGTACTATTATGTCCGGCGGCGTTTAGAGCCGCCTAAAATAGGGCGTAATAGTACGCCCTCCGGTCTGAAGGGGTTAAATAGTTTTAAAAATGTATCCAAAAATATTAAATCATTTGAAAATCTTATCCAAAAATATTAGATTGAGACATTTGCTAACATGAGAATTAAAAGTGAATTTCAAATTTATGGTCAAATTAGCCTTAATGGAAAAAGAAAGCTTTGCTATCCAGATTTAGATCCAGATGTGAAATTACCTGACATTTTGTACTTAATAAACAGCAATTGCATGCATTCTTTTACTTTACATTGTAGTTTTTGGAATTGTCACTCAACAGTGTTCGAACATAGGAGAGGCCAAACACACACAAAAAACAAACAAACAAACAAACAAACAAACAAACAAACAAACAAACAAAAACACATATATGCTTGGTTAGGTAGGTGAAAATGGAAAGGATTCCATTACTCATTTATATCTAATTTGTGCAATCTTGCTGCACTTCCAAAGGGTGTTCTGAAACTGTATTTTCGCAGTTATACTTCAATGATATCTATGGTATTACAAATATCCCATGACGAAACACATTATAATGTAATGTTACATGGCCTGTCCAGAGAAGACACATTGTGTAGGAGTTTTAAAGGACCACTATAGGCACCCAGACCACTTCAGCTCAATGAAGTGGTCTGGGTGGCAGGTCCTCCTAGGATTAACCCTTTCTGCTGTAAACATAGTTTCAGAGAAACTGCTATGTTTACTTTAGGGTTAATCCAGCCTCTAGT
Organism: Pelobates cultripes; assembly: GCA_933207985.1. Lineage (NCBI taxonomy): Eukaryota > Metazoa > Chordata > Amphibia > Anura > Pelobatidae > Pelobates > Pelobates cultripes. Next base: position 269,268,997 of record OW240915.1, on the reverse strand, counting down.
GACTGTCTCATTGACAGCCGCTAGAGGCGCTGCCGCGCTTCTCACTGTGATTTTCACAGTGAGAAGACGCCAGCATCCATAGGAAAGCATTGAGAATGCTTCCCTATGAGACTGGCTGAATGCGCGCGCGGCTCTTGACGGGAAAAGGAGGAGAAGAGTCTCCAGCAACGAGGGAACCTGGGGCTGGATAAAGGTAAGTGTTTAACCCCTTCCTCTCCATCCAGCCTGGCGGGAGTGGGACCCTGAGGGTGGGGGCACCCTCATGGCACTATAGTGCTAGGAAAACGAGTATGCTTTCCTGGCACTATAGTGGTCCTTTAATGCATGTTCATATTATTTCTGAGAACCAGAAATAACCTCTCTAGTTAGAATGTTCTTTCTCCTATAACTATTTGAATTTAACCCAGTGTCAGTGATTCCACAATTCCGTTACTCCATAAAAATCTTAATACTATTTAGTGACTTGATTTTTTGGTACTTGCATTTCAAACTGCTCAAGGGCAAAGGAAAAAAGGCCCAAATGAATGCCCAATGCTATTCCTCAGCAATGCCTCTAAATTGAAGGATTACTCCAAGCACCATGACCACTTGGTCAATTTGAAGTGGTCATGGTGCATGTAGCCCCTCCTACATAGCGAAATGGTTAAAGAGCACTACTAATACTTTTGTGGTGGAATGGTTGCAAAATATTTTTTATGATGATTTTTCCCCCCCAGCTTAATTAGAAGTAGACATGTGCAATTCGTTTCGTTACGAATGCAAATTCAGACGAATTTTGGAAATTCGGACATTCGGATGCTTCAGAATGCCGAACCGAATTGCCAAAGTGCTTCGGATTTCTAAAAAGTGGGAAAACAGGAGAGGGTTGGGGTTGGAGTAGGGTTAGTGGTTGGGGTAGGGTTAGGGTAAGGTAACCCTAACCCTATTCCTAACCCTAAACTTACCCCTAACCCTACCCCTAACCCTAAACTAAGTCCCAAAGTCCCGAAATGCCAAATTTCGGAATGCTGAACCAAACCGAATATTTTTCCCATGCACATTCCTAATTAGAAGTAGGTGGTTTCCTATCAAAACATACTCTGCTTTTTAAAATCTCCTATGTTTAGATACTTACAGTAAACCGTTTCCTTTTGTCTCGATGCTGATCGTAGCTTGGTATGCGGACACTGGGACAATTCGTCTTGTAATCCATTGCATATAGGTAGTTGGCACAGCAGCAGTAAGGAGCTGGTTTATTATCAAATTTTTTTTATTAAATTCAGCGATACTGTCCAGTCTCATCTAGTGATATTCCATGGTGAAAGCTACAGAAAAGATAAAAAGTACACAATGATTATTATTACTTTATAATGAAACCATATAACAGGCATGCTACATACAGGGACAAGAAGCACGACCATTACCGTGTAGATTAACGCCTAGTCACAGCAATATAATCTATATGACAAACACTACAACTCAAATTCAGGATGAGGATACCCAACTTCCAGTCATAGGCATATGGAGTCATTGCAGGATATGCATCCAGAGAAAATTGCTATTAAAAGTTTACATAAAAAATACTAAATTTAAACACACGGTGGAAAATGTGAATGTTTTCTCTAGTAATAAATAGGTGTAAACAGAAATAACCATGATTTATTTCTTCCAAAACAGGACAGGCAAGCCCTAAAGAAATACTCCAAACACAATAACCACTATAGCTCGCTGTAATGCTTATGGTGCCAGTAATGCTCAACCGCATCCCAAAGTAATTTTTGTCACAACTTATCTGGATACCCCTGGATGGCCGCAGTCAGACTCCTGCTTCCGGATTGCCCTGCATGGAAAATCTGGTTGGCTTTACCGAGATCAGCAGGGCTGCAATCATTCCCTTACAGCGTCAGCTTAGCCCTTTATCAGGCCATGCTTAGCTCGGTGGAGACACCCGGCTTCTCCTGCAAGGAAAGTCAGATGCAGCGCAGGGGCCTTCGGAGCCATTACAAATTATTCAGAGAGGGTGCAAGGGTACTCATGGAACCACAACCACTACATTCCTTTAAAGCATACAGAAGTATCCATAGAAACCTAAGCAGTGAACTTGGAGGACAATTTAGCACAAGTCTTGTACACATGTCTATGTAGCCATCACCATAATCTGAACAATTTTGAGAAGCATCTTTTGTTTCAATCAAATCAGCTTGTGGAGTCCAACATGATATGTACATGACTACATTTTTTTTCTTCAAATCAGATTTTTGTTAAGTGGTTTTGTTTGCATTTCATTCTAATAATAATAATAATAATAACAAAAATAACAACAACAAAACATATTCACCAGATTGGGTGATTAGAAAAGGGAACAACTAACTGGATGGCAATATATACAGTTTTTAATCCTGCACCGATCAACTTTTTGAGTTTTCTTTTTGTTGTCTTTTAAGATAGGTTTTATTTTTCTATTTCAAAGAACTGCACGCTCAAGCATGATCCCATGCATGACCATATTAAAAAAATGAAATAAACAAAAAAAACGCAGTCACAGGTATGTGGTGGAGGAAGAGATCTCACTGTTTGCAGAGATGTACCCTGTAATACCAACTCAGGTCCTTGTGTTTATGATAGAACATTGTGGTATCTAGCCTCACATTAGTGAAATAGATTGCAGTAGAAAGTACAGGGATGGAATCTGTTAAGCGCCTGTAACTCTGCTAGATGTGACACACCCAAACTTGTTTCGTGCAACCCCTGGAATTTGACAGGGGAAAAAAATGTTCTATTTCATTTCCTGAAAACTAAATATTCAAGAAACCTCCAGGCAAAAAATAAATTTGAATGTTTAACCACTTCAAGGTACTTGAAGCTTATCAAATCTCACACAGTTATATGGAACGCTTTAAATCGTTATATTTATTGTATGATTTTAAATGAACCGCCACTATTGATTATAAACAAACAAGTACACCTGTGCAGTCACATACACCTCTGCGTATGTAAACACACAAACACAATCTATTGCTCGACTTTGGAAAAACATGCAATGATTAGATCTTTGCTTCAGGTATATGTCATTCAGCTTAAAGATAAGTCTTTATTTTGGCATTTAACCTATTGCGCACCAGCTGGGAGAAACTGGTTTATGCAGCCTTATTGGATAAACTCCTTTCAAGATTCAGGTCCTCCAATTATTTTTACTTTGTAGTTGTTTTTGAAGGACACTTTCACATGTCAAAATGTAATATTTTGTTGATTTATACCAAATACTTAAATAGTTTTTTATGAGGTCTGAAAATAAAATTAAATGTAGAAATCCACACAGCCACATTCAGCTCTGCCCTTGAACTGAGTGCCTCCGTCTTTGTTCCCTGTCAATCATTATATGTTCAGTCCATCTCTGTCATTGAACATACTAAGTAGGGAAGAATAATCAAAAAATGTTTCTTTTTCTCCTTATCCACTGAAATGAGTGTGCTAGTGTTTAACATAAGCAAAATGTATTTTCCTATGTTTTCCTATGTTTTATTCAATTTTGTTATGGTTCCTCTTTAAACAACTAATTACTTCAGTGCCAAGGAAGGAACGCGATTCACTCAAACTACTGTAAGCCAAGAGTCCCATTGTGATTTTGGTTGGTTTACTCACAACAGGAGTTCTTGCAGGAGAAGGGAAAAAATATTAATAGGATGAAAACTGTAGTTTTCTCCCTGGAAATTAACTGATTTAGTCCTGAATTTAGGGCCCCTCTGCCTCCATCTGGGTTTGTTTCCTAGTGTCTAGCATTTGAGGACATCAGAAGTTGTTCTTAGCAAGAGTAATATAAACACATCATTAGATATTAGGGAACTCAGAGCAATGTCAGGCTTCCTAATTGTTCTGATTTTGATGGAATGGTCCCAATTTGTGGGTCCTGTCACACTGTCCTGACTTTGTTCCCCAGGGAACTGTCCTGTCAAGCATAGCACAAGCGCATCACTAGCATGTGTGAACGTTATGCTGAGGGCAGTAAGACCCTCACATGCCGGAGTGACGTCATATTCCCGCTCCCGTCATCACTGCGGGAAGCTGAGCAGGGAGGGCTTATACTCCTGACATGGCTGTCCTACACTTTCATGATTATTCCTGAAACTTTTTCACAAATTAAATCTGAATGGAGAAACAGAGTTAAAAATAGCTTATCTCGAAAAAGTTTCCAAATTAGTTAATACTCACAGTTTAGCCATTTGTTTCTCAATGTTCTCATTCAGTATTAACTTGCAAACACTTAAAGAACCACTACAGGCACCCAGACCACTTCAGCTCAATGAAATGGTCTGGGTGCCAGGTCCATCTAGGGTTAACCCTGCAGCTGTAAACATTTCAGAGAAACTGCTATGTTTACATATGGGTTAATCCAGCCTCTAGTGGCTCTCTCATTGACAGCCGCTAGAGGCGCTTCCGCGCTTCTCACTGTGATTTTCACAGTGAGAAGATGCCAACATCCATAGGAAAGCATTGAGAAATGCTTTCCTATGGACAGATTGAATGCGTGCGCGGCTCTTGTCGCACATACGCATTCGGTGGATGACATCGGAGGAGGGAGGAGAGTCCCCAGCGCAGAGGGAGCCGGGCGCTGGAGAAAGGTAAGAATTTAAAGAGAAAATAGGACTAATGGGTTGCAGATTATAAACAATCTGCCTCCCAAAAAGACCTTGTATCCTTATATGAAAAAAGCTACTCTGCAATTATAAATATAAAAGTGGAGCGCAGAGAGCAAAAAACGAAAAACTCTTTATTAATCCCTCTTGGGGGAGAAACACACAGATACTAAACAAACAAGTAATAAAATTAGGATCTAATTGGATAGAATCGACTAGTCCAAAAATAATAGTAATATGGTCAGAAGAAATGCTATAAGTATGTGTGTGGCAGAATTGCCATAAATAGTAGCAAATAAATATGACCAAAAGGGGGGAGATACATTAAATGTAGCAAACTGAAGATCTCTAAATGCAAAAGTAAATAGACTCTATAATTAGAACAAAGAGTATATCAAGTGCATAAAAAAATATATGTGCAAAGATCTACCAAAATACGTTTGCAACATTGCAGGAAAAGAGCCTGCAGTCTAAATAATAAATGTTAAACGAACTGCCTAAACAGCTGTAGGAGATTTGGGGGAAGAAGAATTTAACCCCTTCCTCCCGGCAGGAGGGGGACCATGAGGGTGGGGGGGATCCAAAGTTTTCCTGGCACTATAGTGGTCCTTTAATGCTTAGTGAATAACCCTGTTATAATTGACTCTGCTGTTAACTGAACAGATTCCAGTAACAGAAGTATCCCTTCCAGTAGAATTTCAAACCTCACTTGCACGAGGGGGACAATAAGGAAAGACAAAAAATAGTGTCCCAGAAATGGGTAACAGGAACTTCAGAAATTGTTTTTTTTTCTTGAGAAGGATGCTTTAAGAAACTTAAAGTACTACTGAATATGCTGAGATTATATAAATAATTGTAAACTTGTATTCAAGCCATGCCAAATCATGCTTAACTTTGCTCATTTAATAATCTATTTTTTATTCTGGCTTAAAGTCTGATTGCATTAGACAAGGATATTAAACGTGAATATTGAAAGGTAAAGTAGAATGTAATAAGACGCTTGTCTTTTCTGCTCTGTTAGCATAAATCTGTGCAGCATACAGCCTAATCCATAGACACTCGTTGAGGTTTCGAAATCCCTGAGATAAACGGGCCAGTACTTTATGTTACAACAAATGGATATTGAGTCAACACTAATTCAGATAGTCTAGTCTAATTAAAAAATACACACACAGACAATATGTTCGCAATATCATCACTGCATGTAACAGAGGTAGATTACAATCAGCACGATCATACTTTAATTGTGATAACGTTGTTTTGCAGGTGGAGAGTCCTTTAATTACCTTCTTTTTTAGTTACCAGTATTTTATTTTTGTAAGTTTTTATTTTTATTTTAACATAAGCATTGCACTTTATTTAAAGGGACATGTAACGGACCGTTTTGCACCCAAGGGGTAAAAACCGTTTAGGCGATCGGCCCCCTTTCCAGAGATGCAGGCACAGCTACTGCAGAACACCAAAACTGCCGAACAGGAAACCATATGAATGCTGTGAACAGCCGAATAGGAAAAACCATACGAATAGGTTTACACTCCTAGCAGTCAAACTGGAACAGCATACAATAAATCCCCCCAAGAACGAGACAAGGCTCTGTGTTGAGGGTCAAGCAGTGGTCTGAGGTGCTGGCACACCCAGCCTGGTTTTTATTACAGTGTTTTCAAATACAGGACCGCCCACAGGGAGGTATAAAACAACCAATAACATCACAGTTACATCCCACATATTCCCTCCCCTTATCCTGAGAGGAAACTCAATTATACATACAGTTAAAACATACTTTCTACCCAACTTTCATAACTCCAAAACCATACATCACATTCACATAAAATTACATATTCACAATCAATCCATTCAGGGGAACAACATATTCAAAAATGGCACAAATCAGACAAGGGGTTCAAAAGTTAGTAAAAAGTCCTTTGTGACTAAATGAAGCATGGCTTTCTGGCCCAAACCAGTTTCAGAGTCTTCTATCCTGGAGATAAGTAATTCAATTATCTCCCAGGACAGACACAAGACTCCATTAAGCACATGGTTGCAAAAAGACACAAAACACTTTAAAATACATAAAGTCACATTTATACATAAAACACAGACATTTAACATATCCCCAGATAGCTCAGGTCTGAGCGCACATTATTAAGTGAATGGCGCTCAGACCACACGAATACAGTTTAATCGCCATGGAGCCAAAGTCTTTACAGTCAGTTTCATACGAATGGGCTCCATGGGATTCCTATCTGGGGTATAACACATTCAAACAAATCTACTGAACCCCAGGCAGAAAAGCACGAATACAGCTTTTCTGCAGGCAAAAATAAAGTCTTTTAAAAGGGGGCCATAGTCCAAAGGCAGCAGGCGAGCAACCAGGCTTCTCCAATGCAATGTGGCGAGATTGGTCTCGTCACAGGACACTACAGTCACCAGAGCCACTACAGCTTAATGTAGTGGTCCTGGTGTCTGTAGCATCTCCCTGCAGTGTAAACACAGTCTTTTCAGAGAAAAGGCAGTGTTTAAATTGCAGCCTAGGAACACCTCTAGTGGCAGTCACTCAGATGGCCACTAGAGATATTTCCTGGGTCAGTGCTGCACAGTGGCACTGTGCACACTCTGCATGGAGGCACTGAAGTTCCCTATAGAGAATTATTGAATAAATGCATCACGGTGTTTTGCTGCACCTGTGCAATAGCCTCCCAATACTTCCCTACGGGAAAGTATTGGATTGGCTGATATCATCAAGACTGATGATCTCAGCCATGGAGGCGAGACAAGGTAGGGCCAGCCACAGTGGGACCAGCGTAGTGTACGAGAAAAAGGTAAGTTTTAAACATTTAATCTTCACAGAGAGGGGGGCTGGGGACCAAGTGTTCCTTTAAAACCTGAAAGGAGCTAAAAATAAATTATTATTTTTTTTTTTTTTAAATCACTAAAATGGGTTCAGCTATTTCTGAGAATAAAACGAACACTCTTCACAAACCCTTGTCAAGTTTTGTCGTACACATTTAAATATTTTCATTTTCACACACACATTGCATTTTTTGCTGCTTATATTGAAAATTTTATGTGTGCCAGAGGGATTTCCTTGCTGACCCTCATCTGATCCCTAATCTTAAACCCAATTTTAAACCTAATCCTAGTCAGACAGGGCTTGACAAATTTGCTTGAAATCTAGGAGCTAGATTTATCAACGTCAAAAATACAATTCTTAAAGGGACACTATGGTCACCAGAACCACTACAGCTTAATGTAGTTGTTCTGAAGGCTATACACTGTGCCTGCACACTTTTCAATGTGAACACTGACTTTTCAGACTAAAGGCAGGGTTTACATTGCTGTCTGGTAACACCTCTAGTGACAGTCACTCAGACGGCCTCTAAAAGTGCTTCCTGGGTCAGAGCTGCACAGTGTGTAGCACCTACATTAATGCTCCTCATAGGGATGCATTGATTCAAATCATCTCTATGAGGAGAAGATGATTGCGCAGCATGGTGTTATGCCGCGCATGTGCAATAGTCTCCCAATGTTTTTCTATGGGGAAGCATTGGATTGTCTGAGATCATCAAGATTGATTATCTTAACCATGGAGGTGTGGCCAGCCGTAGCGTCACCAGCGCAGCATGGGAAAAAGGGTGAGTAAAATGAAAAAACACCTTTCCCATGTGATTGGTGAGGGGCAGGTAACCTAAACAAACACTCACTGACAGGCACACTGATCTGATACACAGACACACACACACAGATTTGATACACAGACACACACACATACACTCCACACTCATTCAGCCGCCTGCAGACCGCCTCCCTCCCTCAGCTCTCAATGAGCAGACAGTCTGCCGGCCTGCCTTCCTGCCCATCTCAGCTCTCCGTGAGCTGACTGCCCCCTCCAGTTTTGGGCAGCCGGTCACCTCAGGGGCTAAACCGGACACCTGGGATTTGTCAAGCTCTGTAATAAGAAACCTAATCCCAAGGATCTTCCTCTGCTAATATCAGTATTGATATTGGCAAATAAAATTCTAATCTAAAAACAGTAGAGAGTGGTATGTTGCTGCCACCTCCTGTTTGCTTTCAGCATGACAGGGGGATCCCTGTCATGTTGAATGTATCAGTGCTGGGTAACTGGAAAAGTCAATCAAAATAACATGGTTGCATGCAGACCCTCTTATGGGCTGTTCTATCTTTGGGGGTCTCCCAGAAAATAGCTGTTAGCCCCAAATCACTGTGTCTGAGCACAATTTCTCAGCCACAGTGATTTGAATTGATTTAAAGGGCTGAATTATCTGTCAGCCTGGGGCCACTAAAAATTGCCCTAGAGGGGAGCCCCAGATATCAATTGATAACTGCTTCCCCCTTGTGTAAGCAGGGATTTAAACCTGCTCACACCGCATTGCTGTCAATAAGAATTTAAATCCCCACTTAAAAAGCTGCATGCTGCACTAAATTTGAGAGCTGCATGCAGCTTATCTGTCAGTCAGTGGCAATACAAAATGGTCCCAGGTGACAGAGCAAGCCTCAGGTATTGATTGATACCCGAGTTTTGCTAGTGTGAGTACTGATTTAACTCTACTCACACCAAGTTGTATCATAGGGGGATTTAAAGCCACATTTAGAGTAACACTTCAATGTTAGTAATACATGTTTGTAATCCTAACATTATAGTGTCTGTCTGCCCCCAAAGCTCCACTTGTTCATTGCCGATGTCCCTCTGTGCTGGTTTGGGCTCCTCCTACGCCGATGTCAGCCAAATGGGAAACCTAATGCGCATGAATGATGAGCACCATTGACTCAATGCTTTCCTATGTGATTTTTTTTTGACGCTGGATGTTCTCATGCAAAGGACATCCAGCTGGATGCAAAGCATGAGGACATCCAGTGTCATTACACGGAGTTGAAACTCCGTGAAACTGCAGGAAGGACCTCTAATGGTTGTCTAGTAGACAGCAAGCAGTCTTAAACTTGCAATATAAAACATTGCATGCTTAAGGAAACAGGGACACTGCACCTAGACCACTTCAATGAGATTTAGTGGCCAGGTGTCTATAGTGTCCCTTTAAAGAGCAGAGTGCTGCATGAAGTTCATCTGTAAGTGTGAGGCCACTAACTCTGGCTCCAGCTGTCAGAGGGGAGTCGAGGTATCTAATAATACTTAAGGTTTCCATGTATTACCAGCAAAGTAACAGCCCCTGATGTTAAAAATTGCACATGATGGATTTATTCCATCATGTGTCGTTAAGGAGAAAAGGCAGTGGTTCCCAACCCAGTCCTCAGGCACAGCAACAGTCCTGGATATAGGCATGTTCCAATAGGGATACTGATAATCTTATCAAGAGTTTCAGCATTATTAAATTCTGTCCCACAAAGTCCATAATATGCTCTCTCTAGCAAGTCTAGAAAACATGAACATGTAATATAGCTATCAATACAGCCACATTTGTGTAAAGATTTTAATATTTAGTCCTGACCATTTTTATAACTTTGTCCTTCAGCTCTACAGATTTAGATCCATGTTTTAGATAACATTCAGTCATCCCGGTTTAAAGTGGAACTGTAACTTGCCTTTTTTATTAAGATAATGTATCCCTATATATAATATGCATTCTGAGATGATAAAAATTACGTTTTTAACATTTACTTCTCTTTATCCACCAACTGGTTCAGTCAGTCTTGGCTCCTTAAATATTAATGTTATAAACGCTATCCATTGCACCTGGCACTCAGCTTAGATTAAAAAGGGACACTATAAGAACCCAGACCACTTCATGGCATTGAAGGATCTGGGTGCAGCTTCCCCGTCCTCTTAACGCTGTAGCTGAAAACATTGCAGTTTTAGAGAAGCTGCAATGTTTCCATTGCAGTGTTATGATAGCCTCTAGTGGATGTTTACCAGAGTCACTAGAGGTGCTTCCTGCTGTTTCACAGAGTTTAACTCCACCAGCGATGCAGGACATCCAGGATGTCCAGGGTCTTCTAAATCCCCGTAAGAAAGCAATGATTCAATGCTTTCCTATGGAGAGAGCCTGATGCATGTGTTGCGTTAGATTTGCATTAGCTTTCCCTCGTGATGACATCAGAGGAGGCGGAGACAGAACCAGCTCAGAGAGACCTCAGTGCTGGAATAAGGGGAGCGTTTAAACATTTCAGTGCCGCCGGTGTTCCTTTAAGCATGCAGTGTAACAATGTCTGCCCTACTTTAGCCTTATCTGAAATGGATTATGATGATGTTTGCTAAAACAAGGCATCTCATAAAAAAGGTTAACACAAGTTATTATATTTGATTTTCAATGTATTATTTGTTGGTGTAAATTCCAGAGAAAGGGACAAATTCAAATGCCAAGGCTTCTATATCCATATATTTCCTCATAGTTTTCCCAGTACATTCCATTAGCAGAATGCAATAAAAAAAACACAGTCAAAATGGATTATGTTACTCATGGCAGAGACTAACAGGATACAATAGTTCTGTTCTATGTGCATATCATTAGGGCCACACAGTGGCGGAACTACCACAGGTGCAGCTCCACCGGGGCCCGCACACTAAGGCCCACCAAATGGTTATGATTTCTTTATTACTGAAAAGGAGCCCCTCTGATGAGCCATATTGGCAAAACGTGCGTCAGGGGTTCTGACAAGCACACTTCATAGCCACTGTATCACGAGTGAGCTCATGTTCGGCTTATAATGGCGTTAAGCAAAATGTACCAATACCCATATATTGGAGGAAAAAACAGCTTTCATTACAATATCCAGCTTTCTTTCATTAAATCTATTTTAGGGGTGGGAGGCATTTCTTATAGATCCATTTAGGAGTAATAGGTATTTTGGGTTAAGGGGTGCCCTCGAAGGCACAGAATTGGTATTTACTTTACCTCTCCCTGCTATCACCCCTATTAATACAAACATGTATTGGCTACATTGTATGGCAGCGACTATTAGCTAATACAATGTTGCTTTTTTGTTCCCACTCCATTGCTGGCCTTTTTTAGTTGCACTATCTCTAGCCTGTATTACTAGCATTTTCTGATATCTTAGTATTCCTATTGCAGCACATTGTTATATAATACTTTTTTTCAAAAGTGGGGAGACGTCCCCTTATCCCTTTGTTTGGAGTTTAGATTTAGATTTTTTCCTATTCTCCTTACCTGGTCTGCTACAGGTGGTCTTTTTATTTTCATTCTGAACTCACAAAGCTACAGCCTGTACTACCTTACTCTGTATTCATTATCCCTATATTTGGGTAGAACTACCAGATTTTCATATACAGACATTATAGCTACATTCAGGATAATTGTTTTGTAAACATGTACATTATTATTTCTGTTTGAATTTTCTTTTCCTTTTTGTTGTGGTGACTTATTTCACCTCTTAATCGCTATATTAAAAGTTATGTTTTATTTTTAGAAATACTTAGCCTAATTGGTTGATATTTGTCACTCCACCAGCAATACAGTTGGCAGTTCTCTTTTTTTTCATTTATTCCATAGTAACTAGTCTCACTAGGGGTTACCTCCCGCTTCAGGAGGTTAATCATTACATTACCTTTCTGTACACTTTTGTCTGTATTTTGTAAATTTACAAGCATTCTTCCAGAAAGAAGACATCTTTCAGATTTTACAGTACAATACCACGGCCATTTTTGTACTTCCTGCTTTATGAGAAATACAGGAAGATTGGAGAATAATGAAATCAAACAGGTCTTCTCTTGGGGAATGGAACTTGCCCTGAGTTTAGTGGCATTATGGATAAAGCATACAAAGGGACATCACTGCTCTGCCATGTGATCAAGGAGTGGACAGGGCAGCATTAGGTAACTTTTATCCAAAAGAAGCACATTAAAATGTATGAAAACAGGGGGTGGGGCTTGACCTCCACGTGAGCTGGTCAAGTTTTATGTGAGCTACTTGTACGACCACAATTAAAGTGGGATAATTCACTACACACCCCACTAAAAGCGAATTTTCCTTAAATCCCACTTACCCTGACCAAGCTGTTCCACCATTTTGGATGTCTCGATGCCTTCAGCAGTGCGGCCTGGGAGGCAAACCAGAAGGGAGAGGCGGCCGATCTGAGCGCCAGTAACTACAAGCAGTGCCCGTTTCCCCCCCACCTTTGGACAGGTGGGGTGATCCCGGTCCACCCTTGGGAGGCTACCCAGCGGGAAGGGCCCAACAGGTGTTGCCAAATAAGCAGACGAGCGACAGGGAGACAATCAACATGGCGGAAGCCACGTGCATAGCTGACGACATGTCCAAGCTGGACTGCATCATTGCCGACTTCTGGAGGAAATTGGAGCTCAAGATGCTACAGACTGAGGTACCAGAGTGGAGTGACCCCTTACTTACTTACTTAAAATGTACAAAAAAAATCACAACAGGACCTCACATGATCAGTGATACAGAGTGCTGCACTCGCACGTTGGTACAAAGCCATCCGCCACGCTGAGAAACCCTCAGTTAAAAGAAGTGGGCTAGTTATAGGGGAAATGTAAAAGACCTCTCAAGGGACAAATTGCTGCCACAGGTAGGGTTGCTCTAGCATTACATTTATTATTCACTAGGATATAATTTAATGCAGTTCCTGTCCACTGAATAGGAAGCATAGTCTGAAGTACTGAGGTCTCAAAGCAATCCTGGACACCTTCTAGAAGCCCCTTACAGACACATTTCCTAACTGAAAATTTAGGTAGGTTTATCCAAAAACAAACAAAAAAAAAATGATCCAATGGTGGTCCGTCAAGGTGTGAAAACACTGACTGAGAAGGATGACTACATTCAAGTAAATTAGCTTTTAATGATATAATTAAAATAAGATGAAGAAACAAATAGATGTGATAAAACGGAATATAGAGAGATGAGAGATACACAACAATAAGTGATTATTTGTCAAATGATTAATCTGTAATAATCTGGACATTATAATCAGCTGTTAGATAATGTCTAAAATTGTTTTAAATTAGTAATTTCGATTAACTAAGTTGTTGCAAATTAATGCTTTCAATTAATTTATGCTGCAGTACAATATATGTGCTGTCTATAAGAGGTAGAAAAAAACAAAGATTAATTAAATTCCCAATATAATTTATAAGAAGTATTGCAAAAAACTAACTGTGCCTTCATGTGCACCTACCTCAAGAAAACCCCACTAAATTAGCTAACTAGCCAGAAAAAATAAATTGAGTAGTGAATCTGCAGGACGCCTTAATAGGTGTATACTGTGCACAGTTCCTTCGTGTTTTAATCAGAAAGATCACTTCTTGTTGCTGAAACTAAAGCTGCAGTTGCTGGTATCTAAATACTGATGATTGCTGTCTATGTAGGTAGAAAAAAACATCTAACTGTGCCTTCATGGGCAACTGCTACTGCTAAAATTCTGAGTTAGCTATTAGTCGGAAAAGAAAGCCCTGATAAGCATACAACAAACCCCGAAAAACTTTAGCCCTTTTCAAAGCCCTTGAAAAGCCGCCTTACCGGCGAAACGCGCGTCGGGGTTTCTTTGGGAGATTGCTCCCTCTTCTCAAACCACCTTAATTTGAATTTAATATTGATTTTTATACATTTGAAGTGGGGTTAATTGGAACCGCTCGGTATAGCAATTATTTTTACTAAAGTTTTTCGGGGTTTGTTGTATGCTTATCAGGGCTTTCTTTTCCGACTAATAGCTAACTCAGAATTTTAGCAGTAGCAGTTGCCCATGAAGGCACAGTTAGATGTTTTTTCTACCTACATAGACAGCAATCATCAATATTTAGATACCAGCAACTGCAGCTTTAGTTTCAGCAACAAGAAGTGATCTTTCTGATTAAAACACGAAGGAACTGTGCACAGTATACACCTATTAAGGCATCCTGCAGATTCACTTCTCAATTTATTTTTTCTGGCTAGTTAGCTAATTTTGTGGGGTTTTCTTGAGGTAGGTGCCCATGAAGGCACAGTTAGTTTTTTGCAATACTTCTTATAAACTTATATTTGGAATTTAATTAATCTTTGTTTTTTTCTACCTCTTATAGACAGCACATATATTGTACTGCAGCATAAATTAATTGAAAGCATTAATTTGCAACAATTTAGTTAATCGAAATTACTAATTTAGAACAATTTTAGACATTATTTAACGGCTGATTATTTGTCAAATGATTAATCTGTAATAATCTGGACATTATAATCACTTATTGTTGTGTATCTCTCATCTCTCTATATTCCTTTTTGGCATATTGAGAGTTTTATCACATCTATTTGTTTCTTCATTTTATTTTAATTATATCATTGAAAGCTCATTTTTAATCTTATCTATTCTATGGCAGTAGTTCTTTTTTCTTTTTGAATTATTCCAGTTAGGGTTAACCCCTTCACTGCCGAGGTTGCAATACCATTAAGCTTCCACTCTTTTTCTCTTAACATTCAAGTAAATGAATAACTTTTTCTCAGAATGTAATTATATGCCTATAAAAATTAATCTGGTGATACAATAATTTATGGAGCATAACACGATGATAGAGCATCTAGGTTATCCAACATGGCAATACAAGAAATAAAGTTATTGTTTGTTTTAATTGCTATTAACAAAAGGTGAATAGTATAAATAGTACTAACAACTCTTCTAATCTGTTCAGTAACAGAAATGTACAAAAACAAGAGGTCATCCAATAAGACTTGGGGGGGAGAGGGGGAAGTAGAGTTTGGCTTCAGCAGAGTAAAGAATCTTTCTGGGAAGAGAAACACAGATGCAGACTTTCTAGACTCCATCTAGAAAGAAGGTTCTTTTCAGACGCATATAAAACAAAACAAACAAAAAAATGTATATGGTTTTTTTTTTTTGGTAAAGCATTATAATGAGGGTTTTAGCAGTTAATACATATGGGATTCAAGGAGAAACTGGATTGCCACTTGGGAGGTAAGGTAAAGTTTTTCTTTCCCTTTCTAAAGCACAATTGGAAAAAGCTTGAAATTCGCTTTTTTTTTTATCATATTTCCGTTTAACACAGAAGCAGAGATTTGTGAAAGGCTGAAATGGAGTCTATTTTTAACATACATTGCAATCGAACTTTGTACTATATCTTTGCCCTTTTATGTGTTTTCCTTAAATTCTGTAGTGTTTTTCTATGAGGCAGGTCTCTGATCATCATCTTTCTTTCCTGCTGTAACATGAGAGTTCTGGAGACACAGAGAGACAGAGTGTGCGTGCTCGTGTTTGGGTGCATATAGAACCAGTCCCTACTTTATACAAAATATACAAATCTAGCTTGTGTTACTGGAGATACAAAGAGCAGGGTTTTATTAAAGGAACACTACAGGGTCAGGAATACAACATGTTTTTCTGACCCTATAGTGTTAAAACAAACAAAAAAGCATGTTAGGCACCCTTACCCACTTCCCTTAAGTATAAAACCTACCCTTTTTCCAGAGCCACGTGGGTCCGCCAGTGCTGGCTCTGCTCCAGCTCCCTGGCTGAAATTAAAATTGATTATCTCAGCCAATGGAATGCTTTGGGAGGCTATTGCACATGTGTGGCAAAACACTGCACGGTGTCAATCAGCATCTAGGCATAGAGATGCATTGCATCTCTATGGGGAAAGTTCAACAGCTCCATTCAGAGCGTGGAGAAGCTAAACATCGGTTTTTACATTAAAATGCCTTCAGCAGTGCGGCCTGGGAGGCAAACCAGAAGGGAGAGGCGGCCGATCTGAGCTCCAGTAACTACAAGCAGTGCCCGTTTCCCCCCCCCACCTTTGGACAGGTGGGGTGATCCCGGTCCACCCTTGGGAGGCTACCCAGCGGGAAGGGCCCAACAGGTGTTGCCAAATAAGCAGACGAGCGACAGGGAGACAAATCAACATGGCGGAAGCCACGTGCATAGCTGACGACATGTCCAAGCTGGACTGCATCATTGCCGACTTCTGGAGGAAATTGGAGCTCAAGATGCTACAGACTGAGGTACCAGAGTTGAGTGACCCTTACTTACACCGGCGCAACCACGCTGACACGGCAGGCCACTGGTTTACAAGGTGAGGAAGTCCAGAAAATGGCGTCAGGGTGAGTGGTGAGAAGCTAAACATCGTTTTTTACATTAAAATGCCTGCAGGGACAGGCTATAGACACGAGAACAACTACATTAAGCTGCAATTATTCTGGTGACTATAGTGTCACTTTAATAAGTGTTTTTTTTTATTTTATGCTGATCTGACCAAAAATCACCATTTTATATAGAGATTGAGAGATTCATACCAGTTACTATCAGTGCTTTCAAGCTTTGATTCTAGTGGTATGCCTCTCTAATAGTAGCACATCAAGCAAGGCATTGTACATTTATTGTATTTACAAATGGGTGAACTAGGCTGTATAAAGAATACATACACAGCAGGTGCAAAGATTTTTGGCTGCAAAGTTGTAATAGTGTGGGATGGGATATGGCTTTATCTTGGTTAAGAGGGTGTGGGAACAACTTTATAGATTTCTTTAAATTAAAATGTGTGTAATATTTAATACCCCCATCCTTTTCTTATCTTGGACCAGGGAGGGAGGGCCATGCAAATTCCTGGCACTGAATTTGAGTCATGTATGTGCCAATCACAGTGATCCAAGTTTTCGATTTGTTTCTGCAACTGGTGCCCACACAGACACACACACACACAACATATAGAGTCTTACTGGAATAAGTGTAAGGTTCGGATCAAGACAAAATGGGGTGTTTTTCGTGACTTGCTTCCAACATATCTTGCCAAATTTATGTGGAGAGATCAGTTCAGCAAAGAAGCATTAAATACTCTGCTTCTGCATATTGCAGAGAGATGTTCCTGTATTCAGACGCTAGTAAATCTTACTTTTTCTTAATGGTTTCATTCAATAAATCTTTAGTTTTTAAATATGCATTTTAATCGTTTTCCCCTGTGCACAGGAAGTTGATGTCCTAGGATCTGCTATCAGTTATTGGAGTACTTCACTTACTCATTGTGCTATGCCACAGAATGTGTTGGTAACTGATAAATACTGGTCCAGAGCAGAAAACAACAAAGGGTTTAGGCATATTTAAAAAACAAAAAAAACAAAACAAAACACAACTGAGCATGGTTTAAGTGTATTCCTCACCAATATGTTTTTCCAAGTACGTTAGATTTCTGCAATTGCAATGGATAAATAAAATTAGAGGAACCATATGTATTTCATAGATTATCAGTTGTTAAAGCAGAACCATATATGATTATGATTTGTTAAACCAGAACTACGATTATAAGAGAATGACTATTTAAGGCTTAAAAGAAACATTAATATTACTGGTGTGGCAGGTGGGGAAAGAGGTCTTTGGTTTTTGGAGGTGGATTAAAGATTATCAGGCTCGAATGTCTACATCTTCATTATTAAACGGTAAAGAAATATTTTGTGGTTGCAAGAGGTAAACCAGGAAGCCAGTAATGGGAATTACCCAAGCAGAACTAATGTTTAATCACCAACGGTTTTGTTTGCTTAAAACGACACGCTAAGCAACATCACAACGTTCCGTAATGGCAAAGGTGATGGTTCAAAGAGCTGTCTATTTTCTGCTCGTACAGTGACTTATAAATGCACTGTTTGAAGAAAAAAATATAATGAAAATAAAGATAGATGAGCTTCAGATTGTGGCTGTGAATCAGGCTAAGGATTGCTGTCAGAATGCAGAAAATCCCACCAATTTACCTGGAACATCTAAACTATTTATCCCATAATCCTCTGCTGGGAATTTCTTTCTGGTATAGGATGGATTTGCACAAAAGCGGTTAAAAATATTTTGTATTTTTTTAAAAATTCATGTTAACGTATTATTTTTGTTAATGCATGATGGTCTAAATTATGAAATCAGGACACAAAGCACAGTTCTAGAAAAACGCTTGCAACTTGCCATCTCTACCTCTTAGGATTCCCACTACCTTATACAGTTGCAGTGATCTAGGGGCTGGTAGTTGCAACCCAATCAAAGTACTATTAAAGGGACAATATAGTCACCAGCTTAATGTAGTCGTCCTGGTGTCTACAGCATGTCCCTGCAGTGGTATCACTGTAAACATGGCCTTTTTAGAGAAAAGGCAGTGTTTACATTGCTGCTTAGTAACACCTCTAGTGGCAGTCAGTCACTCAGACAGCCACTACAGGTGATTCCTAATCCAGTGCTGCATAATGCACATCCTGCATGGAGACACTGAACGTTTCCCATAGAGATGTATTGATTCAATGCATCTCCATGAAGCGATGCGGATTGGCACACTGTGGCGTTTTGTTGTGCATGCGCAGTAGCCTCCCGATGCTTTTCAATGGAGAGAAGGGGAGAGAGAGAAGGGGGAGAGAGG